>OZ014524.1:470898100-472098100 GCA_963966055.1 Lathyrus aphaca | reverse complement strand
GTTTTGGGGTACCTCATCACAAAAAATACAAAACAAATTGAAAATGCAAGATCAATTCAAACCAATTTTATCCTATAAACTACATACCATGAAGAATGCAATGCAAGAAGAACCATCATCAAACTCTCAAAGGTTAGGCAGAAAGGATTTTTCAAAGTTTGCACACAAATATTGCCTTAAAATGAATTTAATTCCATGGAAAATGATCAAAATGCATCAAGAACAAAAAATAAATTTGGTTTGAGAGTTTGATAATGTTTCTAAATGCAATGTGAATTTTTTTGTGATTTTTAAATACCTAAATGTATTTTTAATTAATTAATTTTCATTAACTAATTAAAAATAAACATTTAAATGATTTTAAAATGATTTTTAATGCAAAAAATAAAAATAAAAATATTTTTGGGTTCTGAAAATTAATAAAAGATTTGATAAAATTTTTCAGAATTTTTTAATGTATTTTGCTATTTTAAATAATTCGTGCAAATTAAATGAAAAGAAAATGAAATTAAAATGAAAATGTGAGAAGTATGCAGATCCAGAGGCTGAGGTTCAAACAAAATTGGAGGGAATTGACCCGCGCCACATCCAACGGCTGTAATTCAAACTGACCAAATTAATTTAAACTGAATTAATTAATCTAATTAATTAGGATTAGGGTTTTAATGAGAGATCCAGGCCATTCATATGCGCGGGAGTCAACCCTGGTCAACCACATCCACGGTCCACATTCAAACTCTCATTAATTACGCTGCTAAACCTAATTAGGGCTTAATCAAACTCAGACGGCCGAAACAGTGTTTCGGTCGTCTTCTCCGGCGAAACCAAAAACCTAGCTTCCTCTACAGGCCACCCCAACCTAAATTAACTGCCCAAAAACGTTCTCCTATCCAAACTAAACCCAAATCCATCATCAAACATCATTTATAAAGCATGAATAAAGAGAATCAAAGCCAAACATTTTCACGGGCAAAATTTCAGAGCTTGCATACATGGTGATTTCTCAACCATTTTCAATAATAATCATATCCCCATGACCAGGGGAACTCAAGGAATCATAAATGAACTTAAAAACAAGCTTATGAGAAAAAAGTTCATGAAGTATACCTGAGATTGAACCTTCTGTTTCTGGGCCTTTTGGACTCTCCTTTGTTGCAAATCCCCTCCTATGAACCTCTGGATGATGGAATGAGGCTTAGAATGAGTTTGCATGGCCTGGTTTGAAGGTTTTGGTTCTGGTGTAGCAGATTTGGAGAGTTGGATATGTGATGTTTCAGGCTGTTTCAGAGGGTGCTTCTTGTTCTATGAGTGATTTGTGGTTTGTGGGTGAAGAAATTTTGGATGTTTGAAGGTTGTGTTGAGAGATTCGAAGAGGGAAAGGTTTTTGACAGTTTTTGTGTATGCTGCAATGTGGGAGCTTCTTGCTTGTGTATGGTGTGTTTAGGGTTGCTTGATGTCCACATATTTGACTCTGATTGGGCAGAGAGTTGGTGGTGGCACTGTGGGATTGGTATGGGCAAAATGCAAGAAAGTCAAGATTTTGTGTACTCCAAGCATGGCTCGGGTCAGAGGCAATATTAGGGCTTGTCCTGCCTCAGCTTGAGTCAAGGAAGGCCTTTGGATCTGATTTTGTGAGCTGGCTAGCCTTGATCAAGGGTTTCCAAGGTTCTTGCACATTTCCCTCTTTGGATTTTCTCATGAACCAAGGCAAGAAACCTTGTGATATTTTGGGAAAAATGTGACAAAATGAGTTATGCAATGTTGTTATGCTGCTTTGGTACCAATTGGAGTTCATTTCAAACATGAGAGGTCCCTTTTGCAAAGTTCCAAATTTGTAGTCTTTATGAAAAATGCCTTATGCAACTTGTGATTCAATGCATGGAAATGAAAAAATCTTGGCACAAACTTGACTTTTCTAAGTTGTAACATGTTATAATGATGCAAAGAAGTCAATTATAGGTCTTGAAAGTGCTTGGAATTGGAATTTGCAAAAATCCCTCTTTGGTGCCAAAAGTGGAAATTTCATGATTTTTCCCAACTTTGACAAGCCATAACTTTTGATCCATAATGAATTAGAATGAGTTCTTGTACTTTTTGAAAAGGGAATGATCCATTCTACAACTTTCATGACCAAATTTTTCTCATTTGAAGCATTTTTGAATCAATTTGAGGAGGTTGAAAAACTTTCCCAAAATGGCAAGTTTACATTACAAGTCACTTTCCCAAAAAGGCAATTTTGCAAATGGCTTGAAATTCTTCAATTTTGTGAACTTCTAACACCTTTTATGATCAAATAAAGATCATACACATTCAAAATGATGGAGAACACCCTTTGGTTGGGTCATTGGGGGCCTCAGATGCCCTGATTTTACACTGACTTGCTCAAGAAGTCAACTCTTGATCAGATGCCTTCCCCATGGAATTTCTTCATGAAAATTGATATGCATGATCCCTATACCATATAAAGACCAATAGAAACAAGAATGACCAAAAAATTTGGAGTTATGGCCTCTGAAACCAAAACCCTAATTTTAGGTCATCTGTGCAGTTAAGCCTGGCTCTGCTTCCATGCCTTTCTCAATTCTTGTGATTCTTTGACTTTCTTGACTTGGTGAGGATATGATATGATGTTTGAACATACATGGACCCCTTTGAAGTGATTGAAGACCTTTAGAGTGGCTCAAATGGCTCAGGGATGGCTCAGATCACAAACCCTAGATGTAGATGACTTAGAAGCAATGCAGTGAAGCAAAAATGCAATATGGGATGCTATGATTGAACTTATGCATATGAAAAGATCACAAGCCATGGTGTGAATGGGTGAGGGCAAATTTGGGGTGTTTACACTCGTTTTCGTCATCCTCCCTCCAATCATTGCTTAAACAACAAATGAATAAGAGAACCAATGGTATAATATTCTTTTGGAATTTTTGAAACTGAAAAGTATAAATACGCACCAATATGAAGGCGAATGAATTGATTCAAAAAACATGCAATGCTCATTTCATTAACATTAAAATTAAAGAACAAACAAAGTCTTTAAACAAGTACACATAACACAAACAAGGAAATTAAAACTGAAAAGAAACAAGGCCTAGCGTCTAATCAGTAGCAAGAATGAGTTTTCCTGTCTGATCCACTGGCTTTAGGTAGTAACCTGTGATTCTTTGATCAAATCTTCAGCCACTTTGTTTTGGCATATGAACTCTACCAACATGAGGAATCCCTCTCGGTGTGAAAGTGAGCACATCCATTCTAACCAAGTCTTGAACTCGACGTTGGAAGGCATAACAATGTTCAATATCATGGCCTGCAGCTCCTTCATGGTATGGACAATGAAGATCAGCTCTAAATCCTGCTGGAAGAGGATTTGGAGAAGTAAGGGGTCTAGTTGTGATCAGACCTTTTAGGACCAAATAAGGGTACAACTCAGAATACGCCATAGGAATAGGGTCAATTGTAGTCCTATTTCTGACTCTGTGATTCAGATTCTGACCAACATTCCTTTGTAGGGGAGCCCTATCTTCAACTTTTGTCACAAACTCCTTCCTCTTTTGAGGCTTTTCAGAGGACTTTCTAGAAGACTCAGCAGCATGGTGCAAAAAGTGAGAATTCTCATAAACTGCTTGGGAAACGATACCCGCGGGGATAACATTGATTTGAGGTATGACAATCTTCTGAGATTGAGCTTCCCTAGCCAACAATGTTTGCATCATCTCCATGAGCATATTCACGTTTCCTTTCAACTCATTGAGGTCTTTTCTAACTCTTCTATTATGTTGCTCCTGATTTTCCATTCTTTTTCCAATGATGGCTTTAGTTCTGAACTTGTGCTTAGGAATCAGCTTGACGAGTACTCAACAACTGAAGATGAGAACGAATGAACATGAGCGACTATGAATGCAATGATATGCAAATAAAATGCGAAAAGACGTTAAACATAAAATCATGGTATCATAAGTCCAAAGTACGGATGGAGGATATTCAGATTGCTTTCCTCACAAGGATCTTACCGGGTAAGCTATAAAGTTTAAAGGAATCCCAAAGTCGACAATCCCTATGGTTGTTCATCACACACGCCAAAAGCATGACGGTTGATTAAATCCACCATATGAATCTCTCTTGAGTGAGATCTTCGTATCGAGCCACGCGAGAGGGAAGTCTCTCGGTGCCCCATACTACGCGATCATCGACACGTGGTTTAAAACAAAGTCTCAGAGTTATGGACCTTTCTCAATTGTTTGATGCACGTGTCAGTTTTATATATTCTTGACAGTCAATCAACTCCATTGAGTAAGTCTATTCCAAGTGAGGTTTTCGTATCGAGCCACGCGAGGGCGAACCCTGGTGCCCCATACTACGTAACCATCAACCGATGTTTTAACCAAAAGGTTCTAAAGGTCCTCAGAGTTGACGACCCTAATGCAAACAACTGAGCACACACGCCAAGGACTTGACGGTTGTCAGTATTCTCATTAGAATCTACTCCAAGTGAGGTTTTCGTATCGACAACCCACGAGAGTGGTTCTCTCAGGAGCCCATACTACACAACCTCGCTAACTTATGTTTGCACTCGAAAGCCCGGGTATAAAGCCTTTCATTCAAATTTCAAAATATCGATCCAAGAACCACAAGGTATAATATGGAAAGCGATAAAGAAAGCGGTAAAACATAAACAAGTAAGACATAAAGGTAAGCATACAAACAAGCGTGAAGCAACCTAGATTAGGCTTGACTTGCATAGGGGTGAACCAGTCCCCAGCAGAGTCGCCAGCTGTCGTACCTCGAAAAATACGATCCTCGCGAAGGCGGTCGCGGCTGGGCTGACTTGAGAGTCGCCACCTAATTTTATTTATTCCCAAAGAGGGAAAGGGAAAATATAGATAAAACCCGGGAAGAAAGGATAAAGACAAGGTCATCGTAACCATTGTCGGGGTTCGGAAGTCGGTTATGCAGGGGGAAGGTATTAGCACCCCCTACATCCATCGTACTAGATGGGAACCTTCTAAGTTGTCACGCGCGAAAGGATGTCTATGCCTAATGAATTACTTGCTAAAGGAGGAAAATGATTCAAATTTTATTTATTTTTCTTTAGGAGTTGAATTGTACTAAAGACTATGGATAGTTTATTCTGAACCAACAAGCCAAGTGTCTTGCGACGGAATAATCGGAGCGAATAACGAGAGCTCGTAATCCTCCTTTCTACCACTTAAGGCTCGTGGCGTACAATTTCTCTCATATTATTAAAGTGTTTTAATACCTAAGACCACTTGACGTTGGATCAAGGGTTTGGATTTAAAAGAACCATCTTGGTAGGTCGATTGCGAGGCATAAAGCGATCGCGAGGGGTGAGTGCAAAATGGAGGTTAAGGGTTAAGCGATTACGCAAGAACGATTCCTGATACTAAGCTAAGGTGGAGCCGTTGGAGCTCGAATTAAACCGAAAGCGTCTAAATTTAGCTCTTTAACTGTCTTAGAATCGATTCAAAGTTAGAATCATTCTATGAGAAGTCGAGCATTACTTTATAAATCGAGTAATTATTTAAATAAAAGAAATGCAATAAAGAGTATAATTGGTCTCATATTGATTTAAATAACGTCGATTTATTGAAATCGAATATTTAAATCGTTTTTTATATCATCGACCCAATAAATAATAAATCGAGATAATATGAAACATTAAGAAAAATAAACGTGCGACCTCAAATTAGGAGATAACGTCAATTTATTAGAAATCGAATATCACCATTTATCATTGGCCGAATAAATAATAAAGTCGATAAATAATAATGGATCTAAAATTAATTAGAAACCATAAAAAATAATTGGAAACGGTCTCATATCAATTTGGACAACGTCGCAAAGTGGAATGTCACAAATTGGATAATAATATCATAGACCGAATAAAAATGCGAAATAATTCGATAAATCGATAAATAAATGGAAAATAGAAAAATGGCCTCAAATCGGTTTAGACAACGTCGCTTAATGGAATATCGATAAACCGTATTTTTATCATAGGCCCCAAATAATAAAGAGAAAATAAAGAGAAAATAACGAAATCGGTCTCAATTTAATGGATAACGTCGATTAAATAATCGAATATCACATTTTATCATTAACCGAATAAATCGAATAATCGATTAAATAATAGCGAAAAAATAAAAGTTGGCCTCATACCGGTATAGACAACGTCGAATCGCAAGGATCGAATATCTTATACCTTAATTATATCATCGGCCCATATAAAATAAAAAGTCAAAAAGAGAACTAAAAATAAATGAACTTAATAAAATGGTTAGTAAACAATTATCAAAAGTAAAATCTTTAAATAATAATACAATAATAAAAAACGAAGGGCCTTAATGCCAACAACAAAAATCAATAAAGGCTGAGGTCAAATAAATCAACAGCAACAGTCATACAAAAGAATAAAAATAAGAAAACTCAGAAGAAGAGTATATCGTATAGTCTAGGTTCGTGATAATATGATCCCTGGGTCTGAGAAGCCCAACCCAATACCACATACTTTAATGACATAAAGAAAAAAAAGAACTCAGTATAACATAAAAATAGGGATTCAACGCATAAAGTAATGTCACGAATCGCAGAAACAAATCTAAAGAAAAAAGACCCACCAACAACCGCTCGCAGCGACGATTTGCAATAAACTCTCGGCGTTTCAAATTCAGTGATTCTCTCATGATTTTCCTCTCAGTTTGCGATTCACCGTCCTCACTCTCACGCTAGCCGCCTCAGCTTCTCAATGGTGAAATCGAGTCTCTCACGGCAAGGGTTTTGATTTGGTGGCGGTGAATGGTTTGCGGTGATGCTTAAATCATTCACAGTATGTTTTCTCATGGCATTTCAAAGCGGTGTTTTGCGATGGCTATGCGACTCGATTTGCTCTACTTTTGGTTTATGGTGGTTGCGGTTTTATTTCACAGGTTTGGTAAGGTTTGGGTTTCTGGTTTTGTTTGAGTTTTTGTGAGTCATAAAAATGGTATTTGGGATGTTTGTTTCTGGTTTTAAGAAAGATCAAATTATGTGCTGAAGGAAAATTATGTTTATGTTTTCACAGGCTTCTCCCCTTTCTCTCTTGAAATGGCCCTCAACTTATAGGAGGATATCAGGGTGTTTATAGGGATTTCGTTGTGAAAATCGGAGAGGAAAATGAGCTGTTATTTGTGAATCAAAATCCATCCGCTGGAAAGGATTCATCAATGATTTTGTGGGGTCCTCAGGTGACAGTGACTCATTCTCCTTTTGTCTGTAGTGATTCTAGAAGGGACTTAATGAATTTTACCTTCTTTGTATTTTTTTTCTTTGTTGTAACATGTTGAACCATGCCTTGATGTTCCACTGTGTTATACATATGCTACTGAAATTTCTCTATGTTTTCCGTATGATACGCGACATATTGCTCTTGGATGCAGGTGAAGGTTGTGTGATGTGCTTGCGTCAAATGGGCCCTCCAGATGGGGTAGGCTTGAAAACAAAAAGTTTCTCCTTTTTTTTCTGCTGATGTCTTCTTTAGAATGTAAATTATAATATAAAGTGGGGCCACATGATGGTTGGATTGAATGAGTTCCCCACTGATAAAAAGAAAGGCAAATTATATTATATATTTTTTTGTTGCAAATTTAAATTGGTAGATTGTCTCTCTTCTTTGGTCTAAAAATATAAAAGAAGTTGAATTGATATAAAATACAAAAATAAACATAAATGGCTAATTATTTGTAAATATTTGAACTATAAATAATAAAAATGTTGAACATATATTTGAATTGTTTATGATAAATATGGAGGTTTATGGAATTAATAAATGGTAAAAAGAAGAGAATCGAAATATGGTTTAGAAATAGATATGAAAACTCTTCGTGAAACCCTGAGAAAAGAGAAACATATATTTTATTTACTGAATAATAAATATGCGGGTAGGACAAATTTGGGGTATGACAAATATTTATCTAGAATAATATCATACAAGAGTTTGTTTGGTACTGACACCGTCATAAGTGCCTAATAACACAATTCACATTCTTGACCAATTCTAAAAATAATACAATCTATGGTACAAGACATGAAAATTATACTAAAATAAAATTCTAAGATCAATACAATATCCATCATTGTACAAAAGATAAAATACACAACGAAAAAACACAATATATGCTTCTCTTGAAGCATCCCGAGCATAGCTCCACTTGTAAATCAACCTGCAAATAAAACATGAAAAGCAACAACAATAGTGGGGTGAGATATCAACATCTCAATGAGTTCATTATCTTATGGATTCTCTCGGCTCTACAAGGTTCTAACAAAATTCTACTCAAGTCAGGGGAAAGTCTGGACCTTGAGTTCACAATCTCACACTCATATGGAAACATGTCTTGAGTTCACTAACTCGAAAAATATCACTAATCTGGAAACCACAAAGGTATCCCTTATTCCCGTCCTCTTCTATGTCTAGAAGTCGGCTCAAGTCATGGATCCTTGTATTTACTTGACATATGAAATGGATTCAAATCCTAGGTCCGTACACCTAGAATCGTCACTTCACATGGTTTGTACACCATTACAAGTCTCTTTACCCGTAGGCTCCATTCATACTAAACACATGAATCAAACCTGCTAAGTAATGCATGTGTACATTCCATAGGAGCCCCTAGCTCATGAAACGACATTCTCATGGAAAAATGATTTCGATTACGTGATTTTACTCAAACGGGAATGTATACGATATTCCTAAGGTCACAATGCCTTTTCCACAAAATAAACACCCAATGAGTTCACACACATGTTTCATATAGTGTTCCTCACCACTAGACCATTACTCGACTAAGATACAAATCTATGTATCAAACCTCTGAATATCGCCATCTAGTTTCTATCAAATTCCTAGTCACAACTAGGTTCTACTATAACAGGGGTAAGTTCTCCTCACTCTTGATATTCAATCTTTTAAGCATTTTATCGTTAATCACCTTTTAACATCATTTTATACGATACATAAAGCAAACACGAATATAAATGATTCTCATAAAGGATAGGCCTTTCGGAACCAAGCCCCTCACCAACATGATAGTACTTTTAGAAAAAAGGTCCCTCACCAAGAATCAAACCACTCTCATGATACTTATCACAGTTAACGACACATGTACATGTATAACATAATGCAATAACATAACGAAAACACATAATAACTCATCACATAAGAATATCACCTTCATTCAAATGCCACCAATTAATTAATCTCACATCATTATTAATATTAGGTTGAGCATTGCAAGAGCTTTCTATTGATATGAAGAACGCTAAATCAGACACCCGAGTCAAAAGTTGTGGATGTTTGAAGAAAAGAAAATATTTGAAAAACTGCCAGGGGCGCCCGACGATCAACATTTCGCCCGGCGGAGCCCTCTGCGCCTGTTGCTTCGTCCGACGATCGCAGCGGCGCAAGTTTAACCTCAAAAATTTCAAAACACATAACTTTTCTCCCATCATCTCTTAATTCTGCTCGGCGGTCAAAGCTTCACCGCCCGACTGTTCGCACCAGAACCAGAATTATATTTTTTTGTGTTTTAAGGTTCCAAGCACCCCCAAAACCCTCATAATCACCACTAAAATCCCAAAGATTAGCAAAACAAGTCATATAGGTTTGATACATGTGTTACCCGATTATTCTAACCGGTTAATTCCGCATTTTAGCCGTTAGATTCAAAGATTTGCAACATTAATCATTTTCTCACAATAATATACCTAGCTCTAGAACTTGAGAAATTATATAACTAAAGTCTATAACTAGAACTCACCTTGCAAATGAAGAGGAGTTTGATGAAGATTGATGATCCAAGCTTTTTCCTCTTCTTAGGTTTTCTTTCTCTTCTTTCTCTCCTTTTCTCTTCTCTTCTCTGACCAACTTTCTCTTCTAAATTCTTTTTCTTCATTTTTCTTAATATATATAATACTTATTATTATATAATACAATGATATAAAAATATCTACAATTGATATTTATCGCCCCACATCAAATGATCAATCATTAGAGTTACCGAAAATATCTCTAATGTACCAATTTATAAAATCTCAGGGTCGAATAATATTAACCAAATTAAATATGAGCTCAACAGTTGCTCTAATTATCTGAACAAATAATTCTCGGAGCATACTGGAATCCAATTGAGTCTTTTTAATATTATCTAGAGCACTTAATTAAATACGGGGTATTACATTAAGACTACTAGATGATTCAAGAAGTTTCAACATCTCGATAATATTGTCGGCAAATCTCACAACTGTTGGTCCACCTCAATCAGACCGTTTGTTTTCCCATCGGTGATATGTGTTCCATATAACTTTTAAGACTCCATTTTCCTTCAGCTCAAACTTAATGAACCTATTTTTTCCTTCATTATCGATTGATGACGAACGATACCCGGTCTTGACCACCTTTTTGTTGTCGGTGTGGTGCAAGAGATTATCTAGTTTGGATTTTAGAAGCAACATGAAAGGTGTCCTCTGTGAATCTAAAATCAATAGGAGGTTTCACGTCCTTAAAGTACACAAATGTGAAATATCAAAATTGAAACAAAAGGCATACGAGAAATGCTAATAATACTCTCTTTTAAACACTCTCTTAAACATTCACTTTTCTATTGGTTGAATCATATATGAGTCTTACCACTTTATGTGGGACCTATTTCTAAAATGAGAGGCCCACATATGTTTCAACCAATAGAAAAAGTGAACGTGAAAGAGTGTTAAAAAGAGATTGTTGCTAACACTCCTCTAAGGCATATTTATACAAATTTTAAATCACTATGGATCACACAAAATTGTCGATGCAATCATAACTCTACAAAAGTGTCAGAAAAATCTAAACCATTCAAAATTAACACTATAAGATTTTTTAGGGGTATGGGGACAAATTTGATATTCCTAATTCTTTGAAAAAATCGATAAAACTTTAGCACGCATTAATTTTTTTCAAAAATATCAATAAAAATGTATACCGAATTTTTTTTGGGATGAAAGAAAATTTTTTAGCATGTGATTAATGAAAAAAAAAGAATGAAAAGGATATTTATAGAATTGCAAAAATATGTATGGGTGCCAACTAAAATCCTTTTTAAAAAATTTATACATTTACTTGTTTTTGGTTGTCTAATTGTTTTAATGTAAATTAAAGTGTTTGTTTTTGGGAATTTTTTTTTTAAAATAACATATATTATAAAATAAAATTCCAAAATAACATATATTTGGAAAAATTTACCAAACTAACACAGTTTGGTAACATTTTCGCCAAATGGTTTGTTGAACATGTGAGTTTGTTCACTAGTTCTCCAAATGGAATGGCGAATGCATGCATGCATACAACCAATTCGCCAAACCATTTGGCGAATGCATGCAATACAAAAATCAATTCGCCAATTGGAATGTTGTGCATGTGTTATGTGCTTTTCTTTCATATTCTTTTGTTATATATACATATATATATATATATATATATATATATATATATATATATATATATATATATATATATATATATATATATATATATATATATATATATATATATATATATATATATATATATATATATATATGTATAAGTATATGTATATATATGTATAAGTATATATATATATATATATATATATATATATATATATATATATATATATATATATATATATATATATATATATATATATATATATATATATATATATATATATATATATATGTATGTATAAGTATATGTATATATATGTATAAGTATATATATATATATATATATATATATATATATATATATATATATATATATATATATATATATATATATATATATAAATATATATATGTGTATATATATATATAGATATATACTTTTATATATATATATATATATATATATATATATATATATATATATATATATATATATATATATATATATATATATACTTATACATATATATACTATATATATATATATATATATATATATATATATATATATATATATGTGTATAAGTATATATATATATATATATATATATATATATATATATATATATATATAAAAGTATGTATATATAAATATATATATATATATATATATATATATATATATATATACTTATATATATATATATATATATATATATATATATGTATAAGTATATATATATATATATATATATATATATATATATATATATAAGTATGTATATATAATATATATATATATATATATATATATATATATATATATATATATATATATATATATATATAAGTATATTAAAGAAAATTATATTTAAAGAAAATTAAAGAATATGAGAAAGAGAAATATATATTAAAAGAAAAATTATTATTAATAATTCAAGAATGACATTACAAAAACTAATTTCCCGCCCGATCTAACTGCCCCCCAGTACCACATCCACGGGGATGACCCCGTCTTCGAACCCTACCACCAGGTTGTCGAGGTTCCGCTTGTATTTGTGTGTTTGGTGGAGGCGGTTGTTGTTGAGTCCATGATTCAGCTTGTCCCCAATTACGTGGAAGGTTGCTGCCAAAGGCGCTGCCGTAACTGAGTTGTGTGCCCATGTTTTCAAAGCTGGGTCGGATAGGTTGGGCTGGGTTGGATTGGGTTGGGTGAGGACGATAGGCTTGACCAAACGAGGATATTGCCTCGTTTTGAGAACGAAACATAGGTGGGGGGCTATAGGTTGGTGTGGACATGAAGGGGTTGTCGGGGGTATAGTGGTGTTGGTAAGGCTCTTGATGTTGTGATTGGGTTTGTGGCATGAAGGGGTTATGTGTTTGGATGAATGGCCTATGGGTGTTTGAAGTCGATGGCTGGAATTGGCTGGGGTAGTCATGTTGTGGAGTTGGTGGTTGGGCGTATGCTGCGGCCTGGGAGCGGGGGTCAATCAAGTATGGGTTATCAGACACCCATTGTTGCATAGTAACTGACCTAAACCAAACTAAATATTCTCTAGTTGGTCTGACGTTTTGCAGCACTTGGTCAGTTAGGACATGTTGGCGTCGATCCCTCCATTGTTGACGTAACTCCCTTGCAAAGTCTCTCCAATCTTCCATGTTCCACATGTCACTTACTCTTTTCAAATGCCAATTTCCCAAACATGTCGGAGGGCCCGGAATATCCTGTTGCATTCCGAACTGCATTTTCACCCGATCTGTTTGGTGCATTTCAATTGTAGTGAAGCGGATGATTGGTGTTTTTGCCGTCCAAATTTCAGCATCTTCCGGGTTAGGCTCATGGTCGAGGGCTAAATATGGGCGCCAGATGAACTACGAAAAAAAAAATTCGGTTAGTATAAAATTATTTTAGTTAATAAAATGCAATAAAACGGAAAAATATTTTTTATATGTGACAATACCTGATCGATCCCCACGTGGTCTAACAACTGGCGATATAGAACTATAGAACTTCTTGGGTTTCTACTATAATCCATCCCAAGATCGGACCAGCTAAGCACAACAAATTTAAACACATTTAGATACAATAACAATTTAAATATTTAAAATTTAATATGTTTGGAAATAAAAATTAAAAGTGGACTCACTGGTTTGCGTAGGGGAACGGGCATGGATTCATGTTGCGTGGGGCAAGCATCGGCAGTCTGGAATACCCCCAAGCTTGTAACAAAAATGCACACCCATAAAAGGTACAAGTATCCTTTGCGGCATTTTTACAAAGGCTACTGTACAAGTGTGCCAAAACAGCTGAACCCCAACTGTATGTATTTACATTGTTGATGTTTCGCAACAATGGTAAATACATCATGTTTATTGTGTTCCCGGTACCGTCGGGAAATAAAAAATGACCAAATAAAAGCATAATATAACACCGAGTTTTTTGCATTATTTCTAACTCGGTTGAATCTTCGGTTAAAATAAAACTAGAATAGTGCTCTCTAAGGAGTCCTAGATTTATACCTGAACCCCGGCTACGAGTATTTGATGGCTGCTCCTCGTCAATTAGAGGGGCACCCAGCAAATCCGCAACTATAGAAACATCCTGGTTCACCTTACCAAAGACGGCTTTGCCGGATACACGTAACCCCAAAAGCATGTATACGTCTTCCAAGGTGACAGTGCATTCACCGAAGGGCAGGTGAAAGGTGTGTGTCTCTGGCCTCCACCTCTCTTGGAGTGCCAAGATGAATTTTGAGTCTATTGAGTTGTTGTGAACCTTAATAACTTCCCCAAACCCGCACAACCGTAGACACGGTTCAATTATCGGATCAAACTCAATGTAGTCGTGCACCCGACAGCGAAATCTTCTTACATTCTGTAAAAATATTCATCGAAATAAGTACGCAATAATATATATATTTATGTGTAAAAATAAAAAGAAATAAATAAATAAATATATATATATATATATATATATATATATATATATATTTGAGAATATATAAAATATATATATATATATATATATATATATATATATATATATATATATATATATATATATATATATATTTATACATATATATAGAAAATATGCGTAACAAAATTTATGAATATTAAACTTACGAATGCCGCGATATTTTCGACTGTGCCTCGGTGTTGATCTCCCATCGTTAGTAAAGCCATTTTCGATTTTGAACTGATATTTGAGATTTGATAGTTGATATTAGATGTTGAAATTTTTTTAATTTTGTTGGTGTGATATTTTAGGTTTTATGGTGTGGTATATATAACATTTTCCATTTACATGGTGCGGATTGAACAAAAACAATGACAACACATTCGCCAATCCATTTGGCGAATTCAACTAAAACAACAACACTAATTCGCCAAACCATGTGGCGAATCTGAACAATATTTTCCTGCATGTCCTGTGATTGGTTCATCTGCTTGATTGAGGATTCCTCTTCTTCATTCTGATTGGCGAAGGCATATGTTTATGGATCACCAACTCACTTCACAAACATCCAAAGGAATCTCTGCATGGTCAAGGGTGCAGAGCATTGAAACCATGTGGAATCTCTTCTTCTGCGTTTCCAGCTTTGTGCAGGTTTCATAAATACTTACTGGATTCGCCAATCCATTTGGCGAAAAGCATTGAAATATCTCTTGATTCGCCACACCATTTGGCGAACGTGCATGCATGTTAGGTTTAGTTTTAATTAGTTACTTAGTTTGGTTAGTTAGGATTTAAGTTAGTTTAGTTACTTAAGTTAGTTTTGGTTAGTTTATAATTAGGTTACTTAGGGTTGAATTAGGTTAAGTTAATTAGATTAGTTAGGGTTTAGTTTAGTTTAGTTAGTTATGATTTAATTAGGTTAGCTTAATTAGTTTAATTAGGGTTTAGTTAAGTTAGATGGATTGGTTAGTTACTAGTTAAGTTAGTTTAATTACCTAGTTTGGTTAGTTACTAGTTAAGTTAGTTAAGTTAGTTAAGTTATATTAGTTAGTTTATGATTAGGTTAGCTAAGTTATTTTAATTAGGGTTTAGTTAATTAAGTTAAGTTAGGGTTTCGTTTAATTACTTTAGTTAGGGTTTAACTTAATTAGTTTAATTAGGTTAAGTTAAGTTAGTTAAGTTATATTAGTTAGTTTATGATTAGGTTAGCTAAGTTAGCTTAATTAGGGTTTAGTTAATTAAGTTAAGTTAGGGTTTCGTTTAAATACTTTATATATATATATATATATACATATATATATATATATATATATATATATATATATATATATATATATATATATATATATATATATATATATATACATATTTATATATACATATTTATATATATATATATATATATATATATATATATATATATACATATTTATATATATATATAGATATATATATATATATATATATATATATATATATACATATATATATATATATATATATATATATATATATATATATATATATATATACTTATACTTATACATATATATATATATATATATATATATATATATATATATATATATATATATATATATATATATATATATATATATATATAATTAGGGTTATTTATATATATATATATATATATATATATATATATATATATATATATACATATTTATATATATATATATAAATATTTATATATATATATATATATATATATATATATATATATATATATATATATATATATAAATACATATATATATATATATATATATATATATATATATATATATATATATATATATATATATATATATATATACTTATACTTATACATATATATATATATATATATATATATATATATATATATATATATATATATATATATATATATATATATATATATATATATATATAATTAGGGTTTCATTAATGTCAATACCTACACCTATATGTGCAGAAGATAGCCCTATATGTGCAGAAGATAAGACATATGTGGAGAAGATAACCCTATATGGTGCAGGAGATAACCCTATATGGTGCAGGAGATAAGCCTATCTGGTGCAGGAGATAAGCCTATATGGTGCAGGAGATAAGCCTATGAGACATTAATTCACATTAATTCAGAACAGTAAATATAACCATAAAATATATTTTTGCCTTTACTATTTATAGATTATTTTCATATCTTCATTGTACCATAACTTGCAAAACATTTTCGTATCTAAAATAGTCTTTGAATACGAACTATGTCTCAATTACCTCAGTATATGATCAACGCCCATACAAATGGCGAAATATTTGAATGTAACCATTCTGGTTTCAACTTTCGAAACACCGAGGTTACTCGGTTCTCAGTCGTCCGACAATCCAATTTCGCTCATCTAAAAAAGAGATTGGAAAACAAAATGCAGCGTGGTCCAGTGGACGTCATTATTTACAAAAATCCAGTATTCTATGAGGATAACCAGGTCATGTATTTCCAATTAACTATCTCTGACGACGAAAGTGTTCGTACTATGTTTCTAAGCCATGAGTATTCTGGTTTCAATGATATCGAGTTGTATGTTACGTTTCACCAACAACAAATGTCTCAGCCCATTGATAATTCGCAAGTCTTTATCGAATCTGACAATGATTTAGCTGAAGTGGATGTTGTTGATGAGGACGAGGAACAAGAGGAGGCAGTAGTTGATGAAATGGTCAATGAAGACGAGGTTCCGGCCAGTCATGTATATCGTCCTCCTCCACACATGACAAACTTGAACTTGGGAAGTGAAGACCCATCTTCAGACATATTTTATGATCCGTATCCACAAAGGCAGGGTTCATTAAAGGAGGGCGACCATTTTCGAACAAAAGAAGAATGCGTTCGAGCTATAAAATATCACCACATGGATTTATCGGCTGATTATAGGGTCGACCGAACGAATCCTACACTATATATGATACGTTGTCGTAACGTGGCATGCCCGTTTCGATTGACAGCATCATACAGAAAAAGAAGTGAAGATTGGAAGGTTGCTTCAATGGGACCGGAGCATACATGTGTCATAACCAACTCACTGCAGGATCATCGGCAACTTAGCTCTCAGCTAATATGCAACGATATCCTATCAATCGTTGCTGACGATCCTTCGGTCAAGGTCAGCACGATAATTAAGCACATAGTTCAGAAGCACAACTATACTCCTTCATACAGGAAAGCATGGATTGCTAGAACTAAGGCTGTTGTCGTTGTATTCGGAAATTGGGAGGACTCGTACAAAGAACTCCCAAAGTTTTTGCTGGCACTGAAGCACTATGCACCTGGGACTGTTGTCATCCTTGAGACCTTGTCGGCGTATACTTCGGAAAGTCATTGTGTCAGTGGAAATGGCATATTCCACCGGCTCTTTTGGGCTTTTGACCCATGTATAAAGGGTTTTTCCTTCTGCAAGCCTATAATCCAAATTGATGGAACATGGCTCTACGGGAAATACAAAGGAACTCTATTGATGGCAGTGGCACAGGACGGCAACAACAATATCTTTCCAATTGCATTCGCTATCGTCGAGGGAGAGACTGCCGAGGGATGGAGTTTTTTCCTAAAAAATCTTCGCAACCATGTGGCTCCCCAGTCTAACTTATGTTTGATTTCGGACAGACATGCATCAATTGAGAGTGCATGGAAGAATGTTGATAACGGCTGGCAGGAACCGCCTTCAACACATGTCTATTGTATTAGACACATAGCGCAAAACTTCATGAGAGAGATCAAAGATAAGACACTGCGGAAGAAGGTCGTGAATGCAGGGTACTCATTAACCGAACCGTCATTCAAACATTATCGTGACGAAATCAGAATGGCGAATGAAGATGCATTCAGATGGATAAACCAGATTCCTTTAGATAAGTGGACCAGGGCCTACGACAAAGGACAACGCTGGGGTCACATGACAACAAACCTCGTTGAATCCATGAACTCTGTTTTCAAAGGAATCCGCAACCTACCGATAACCGCTTTGGTGAGGTCAACCTACTTTAGGCTCGGAGCACTTTTTGACACCAGGCGTTCAAAGTGGAGTTCAATCCTACAGTCTGGTCAAGTGTTCAGCGATAGTTCTATGACATTCATCAAAGACGAAGCATCCAAGTCTAACACACATGTGGTCACTGTGTTTAACCGCAGTAAGGGACATTTCAATGTTGATGAGATCATGGATCACAACGAAGGGAGACCGAGGGGATCCTATCGGGTCGAACTTGATAATAATTGGTGCGACTGTGGTAAATTTCAAGCCTTTCGCATGCCTTGCTCCCATGTCATAGCGGCATGTTCGAAGGTTCGGCTGGACCCTTCAGGCTTACTATCCCCTGTTTACCAAGTGCACAACCTTTGCAACGTCTACAACAAAAGCTTTCCGGTTGTTGCAAATGAGGACTACTGGCCCTCATACAACGGGGAAATAGTCTGGCACAACGAGAACATGCGAAGAAAGAAAAAAGGCCGTCCTAACAGCACGCGTATTCGCACCGAAATGGATACGGCGAACAAGATGGTGAGACTGTGTAGTTCATGTCGTCAGCCCGGTCACAATCGAAAAAAATGTCCCAACGTTGGACCAAGCTCAACATCGTAAATTAGGTCATTGTAACCGTATTTATTTTATATGTAAGCCTAGTTCGTTTAATTCATATCAGTAAAATCATACATCCACAAACACGAACATACATAAATAAAACAAGGAAATACATGATTCAGAAAATGACCGTACATAAATAAAACGGAAAAATACATAAATAAAACCACAACCACAAACACGAACATACATAAATAAAACCAGGAAATACATGATTCAGAAAATGACCATACATAAATAGAACAAGTGCAAGATTCAACAAATCTAGCCTATCAGAACCATCAGGACAACTTCACCTCCACCTAGCATCATCGACAAAACACCTGCATCATTGACAATTTTTCTCCATTTCGTCACACCAAACTCCACAACCCTCTTCTCAATTTTAATTATCTTTTCTTTGTGGCCGATCTCTCCTTCTAACCAGCGGGTTAATTCTCTGTGCAAGTGTTCCAAAGTTTGGGGGTTCCATAACAGCATCTTCAGAGGAGGCTTTGTTGCCGAGAAAAACACTAAAGCATTTTTCTTCAAGATATCAAATTTTGGAAGCGGTTCTTCTGATGTTGAGGAAGACGGTGCCGATGCATAATTAGATGGACGGGGAGAAGCCATATTGTGAGAGAGGGAGACTGAAAGGACTGAATGAGAGAGGGTTTGTAAGGATGGAGTGAGATGAATCTTATGTTTATGAGTGAGGCATATATATAGTAAAAAAAGTTGCAAACCCTAGGTATATATACATGTATAAGTATATATATAAATATACATATATATATATATATGTATACGTGTATATATATATAAATATATATATATATATATATATATACATATATATATATATATATATATATATATATATATATATATATAAGTCTCTCTCTCTCTCTATATATATATATATATATATATATATATATATATATATATATATATATATATATATATATATATATATATATGTAAATATATATGTATATATGTATAAGTAAATATATAAAAACTTAAATCCAAAAATAAAAAAAAAATAACATGGAAGATGCATCAAACCATTTGGCGAATTGGTACATGCAAGTACACACATTCGCCAAATGGAATGACGAATTGGTTCATTCATAGCCAAACCATTTGGCGAATCCTTAAGCAAAAACACATTTTCTACAAATGGTTTGGCGAATGTGTGGCCAAAGTGTGTTAGTTTGGTATTTTTTCGGAAAACTATGTTATTTAGGAAATTAAAATAACAAACTCAGTTATTTTAAAAAAAAATTCTTGTTTTTGGTTGTCTAGTTGTTTTAATGTAAATTAAAGTGTTATTAGACACTGTTAGAAATTAATAAGGTTAAAGGAGATGGTGGAGGTAAATATGTGAGAAAAGGAGGCAAGTATATAGGAGGTATGAAATTTGGGAGAGGAAGATGAAAGAAAAAAACAGAAATATGGTTGCCATTTCATTATACAGAGGGAATCTTCACCGAACACCAGATCTCCCTCGTCGATGGCTTATGCCAAACCCTAAAATCTCTCTCAAAGATTTCAAATCCCTTTTAGCTCGTCGTTCTAAGGCACTCTCTCGTTCTTCCAACCCTAACCCTAACCCTAACCCTAACCCTCTATCCACAAACCATAAACAATTTCAACTTTCTAATCAACCTCCGGAACTAGTTGATTCCAACAAACAGCTTCACGGATCCGATTTGGAGAATCATGCTTTCGACAAACCATCTCACGCTGCTCCAACTTCCATCGAAAAACATACCCACCCTGTAAGCTTATCATTTTTTTTACTTGATAATTGCACCTTCCACACTGTTAGTAGCATTGTTTTTCGTGCTAGGTTATTGGAAATGGGGATATGCATCATGATAAAGACAAAAGGAAAAAGGAAGTTGAGGACAAGCTACAAGTTTTGAATGCCAAGAAACATAGTCTGGTGTTAGTGTTGAAGCAGGTAAAACTTATGATTTTCTCTGCTTTCATTTACTGCTTTTGTGTGTCTATGTAGCAGTGAAACCTCTGAAAAATGAGTGTCCTTGTCAGTGTCAAACACCTGCACCAACACTTGTGAGTACATTTAATTTATTCATTTTTTTCAAATTATTACCGGTGTCGCCGTATCAGTGCCGGGTCGTGTTTGGGGTGTCCGAGCTTTATAGGTGTGTGTATGTTCTTGCATTTTATAAATAGTATTGCTGCATCAATTGGCAGATTTTAAATGCGGAGGAGGATTTAAAGAGACGGAATAGTTTGCAACAGCAAGGGGCTGTGATGCGCGGCCCTTCTGTTCTGCCTAAAGCTGATGGGACCAATGATACCGGATCAGATACCAAGTATTTGGCTCTGAGGTTGGGCTCTGAGGGAAATCTTGGTGACCTGGATGGTGTTGAACCTGATGATTTTACTAATCATAATCATAATATGCAGCATTCTCAACTTGTTCTTCCGACCAGTAGCATGTCTCCTTCATCAGAATCCCCTCTTAGGAGGACTCCCACTTTACAACAGAACATGGTAATACATGTGCTTTATCATGATTAGTCATGTCAAATGTTTCTGTTTTTTAACTGTCTTTTGATTCTTTATATTTAGAATGGATACTGCAATCAGTGTTCTTTTGGCATGAATATATTATTATTATTTTTGAAGTATAGACTTAACGTTGGAAGATCAACTGTGACAGACTTGTTAGAGTTTAGTTATGTTATTCATGTCATAGATTCCCGAAAATACATAGAACTGATTTATTAAAGTTAAAGAGTGTTCCTTGTGATTTGCTACCCCATTTCCAAGAGCCTTAGCTCTGAAGAATTTTCTAATAGACTCTCTCCATCTGTTTATTATATTTCACCTAACAGCTTCCTAGAAATCCAATAACAGTTAACCCTTTCTGGATACTCCTAAATTATTTTATTTGTTATCTCTCACTCCCAAACCTTAGGCCCACAGTTGGGCTGTATCAGGACAGCATGGCAGTAACTAAACCCAAATACTCGCCAATTATTCAATAGTACCTGGTGCACTGCATCGTTTTAGCTCTGGTAGTTGTTTTAAGCACAAAAATGTGTTCAATTTGTAATATTTGATTTTTTTACCGTGGCTAAATTGAATTTGAGTCATATACACTGGTCTGATGTGTTTTATTGTCATGTACTCTTATTTTTCTCGTTAGTACATTGAGCCAAGTTAAACTAGCATGAGTCCAGGTCAATTGGTTTGCATACATAATATATTATTATTACTTAGTTATAATTTTTTTATCAAGGTTTCAAACCCTGCTCGGGCAAGTTTCACGCCTGCTGGTAGTCCATCATTCTTTGCTCACTCAGGACAGCAGGGGAATCCACCAAACCTACCTTCGGCGTCTGTGTCAGGAACTAGTTACATTGCATCATCCCCTTCTCCAGCCGCATCTGGAGGTACTTCTGTTTATAGAGATGCTCGGCACCCAAGCCCATGGAAATAGAACTGTTTTCTTGTAACAATGTCAATGTCTTAACGTTGTTGAATTCTGTATACTCTGGTTGCTGCACATAATTATCAAAACAAGCAATACAAGCTGTCTCTGTGTACTGAAAAATCTGTATTTTTTTGTGGGGGAATTTTATGACTAAACGTATATACTAAAAAGTTTTCCAACACTAATAATTTAGACTGTATAACAGCAGGTCGAAGCTGTATGTTTTGAATACTGATCAAAGCATTGAAATATCCAAAGACATGTACATCTATTGAGGTCTTGAATCAGACACTGTTAGTCCGTAGCCAACGTCCTTATGATCTAAGCTACATGTACTCCATTTTTTTGTTAATGAATGCTGTGCATAGAATAAGTTACAGTCACAGACCGGATCTGTTATGTCTGCTTAGGAAGTCGTCAATATGCAGCAAAACGTGTAACTTAAATACGGTTGTTTATAAAAGGATGGATGCAGGTTATACAAGAGCAGTTTATTACTACAAAATAAACTTTCTTTATTCAAAAATTATAAAAGAATGAAAAGGATTGCACAATTTGTGATGTTTCATTCATTTGAATTTTTTTTAGTTTTTTTAGACATTATGAATCACAAATATTTGGACTAAAAATCTTCCTTTAATGTTATGTCCTAGACCATATATTAGAAATTATTATGTTTAAGAGGTTCAGATAATCTGAACGTGTAATTTATACGTTCAAGTTCAAACTCTAATGTGAATTGAGCTAAATACAATTTCTCAAGGTTTAGAACAAACTCAATGTTCGGATTCTATAAGATGAATGTGAAACAATAAATTTTATACATTCGAATTATAGATTTTATTTTACAGTGAAATGTAGGTTCTGCATATATTTGAACTTTGTATTTTAAAAAACCATTACCAATTAATCATAATGTGTCAATAATATTTACACCAAAAATACCCAACAAAATACAAAGTATTAAATTATCTAAAAATACATAATATTAAAATATCTATAACGAAATAAATAAATAAATAAATGTTTGAATACATCCTCAACATCCAGTACTGCAAGGCTTTGAGTCTCGTAAGAATCTAGTGCACAAATTTAATTTTTTCGGCTCTGTCATGTTTTTTCAAATCTATAATATAAGAAAACATACTCTTTGGATTTAAAAAACTTACAATGTGTTAAAATCATTTTATCCTCTTCTCCCATCATCAAGACTTCCAAACATTCATTGTCACAAACATAATTATATTCTCAAACATTCATTGTCACAAAACATTCATTGTCACAAACATAATTATATTCCCAAACATTCATTGTCAAAGACATAATTATATTTCCTTTATAATTGTTATAACTTCCAAACATTCATTGTCACAGACATAATTATATTTCCTTTATAATTATTAATTAATACACAAAATATATTTTAAAATATATCTAAAATATAATTATATTTATAATACAATATAAACATGATTATACTCCCTTAATTATATTCCCTTTATAATTGTTAATTAATACACAAAATATATTTTAAAATATATCTAAAATATAATTATGTTTATAATACAATATAAACATAATTATATTCCCTTTATTTTAAATATTTCACACCAATCAAGATACATGATTAATTTTATATAACAAATATTTTTTATTTGATTTTATTTTATCCTCTTTAATTAATTATAAATAAAATAAAATTCAAAAAAGTGATTATAATTTATAATTATAGTATGATCAGTTATTATTAATATTATATTAAAATTTATATATATTATTAACATTGTATTAAAATTTATAGAGCAATTTATAATTTATAAAGGGAATATAATTTGTTAATTAATTACATTTTTGAGATGTAATACAATATAAATGAACATAATTATATTAAATGGACGGGTACACGTTTTAAAATATGACATCTGATTGCGTCATATTAACTATATTCTTTTTAATTTATATATAACAAGCAAAACATTTTAATTATATTGGGTCTATAATTACTTTAAAAAAAGAAAGTTTGACTAAATGTGATGTAATCATTATTATATTGGAATTCCAAAAAAAAGTAATAACAAATATTTTTTTATTTTATTTTATTATATCCTCTTTAGTTAATTATAAATAAAAAGAAATTCGAAAAAGTGATTATAATTTATAATTATAGTATCACATTGTATTAAATTTTATATATATTATTAACATTGTATTAAAATTTATAGAGTAATTTGTAATTTATAAAAAGGAATATAATTTGTTAATTAATTACATTCTTTGAGATATAATACAATATAAATGAACATAATTATATTAAATGGATGAGTATCAAATGTGTCATATTAATTATATTAAACAAGCAGAACGTTTTAAGTATATTGGGTCCATAATTACCTATGAATTCGCCACTCTCCCTAAATTCCACTATTTTTTGGTAGTATTTATAACTTGTCTCATCAATAGCGAGTCATGTGGCAAAAATCTGCGACATCAATGAAAGGATCAATGACAACAAAGAGTTGTGGAAGGTGGAAAGTGGAAGGTGGAAGGTGGATGTCAGAGTGCGTGGAAAGTTGTCTCGGTAAGTTTGTGTGTTACCTTCTTTATTTGTTAATTTCTGTATTGGATTGTTTCATTTGTACTTTAGTTTTTTTTTTTTCATTCTCTTTTTTGTTATTTTTTTTTTCATTCCATTCACTTTTATGATTTTTTAGGATACTTTCTTTGAAGATGAGATGGAATAAAAACAAAGATCTGTTGCATATCTAAATACATATTACCGATTCATATTTTTTTTTATATGTTAGTATTTTTTTTTTCAATCTCTTATATTTGGTCTTATAATTGTTACATGTTCAAGAAATATTTTTAAGAAACTATTATCATTATATATTATTATTATATTATCCTATTATGATGATTATTATTATTATTAAATATTATTCTTATATATTACTATAAGAATATGCGAAAGAAAAATAAATTTTATTAATTTTTTTTGACATTTTTTTCATTTCATTTATTTTTCAGGCATTAGATCTACTAAATAATATTCATTTATTTTTTTCATTTCATTTAAATAATATTCATAATTTAATAATAATTAAATTTATTTATTTTTAATTAAATTTTCTTTTTTTTGTTGTTATATATATATATATATATATATATATATATATATATATGAAATGTAAATAAACATTCAAATTGAGAAAAAAAATAGTGAGATAGAATCCTAAAAAACTGTAGTTATGTTTATTTTAGAAAAATATTTTATTATTTATTTTAATTTAATGTCTTTTTTCATCATTATTATAATTATTCAATTATTTAGAGAAAATGATATAAATGATAATAATAAGCGGGAATAAATACATTATATACTAAAATTATCATTCGACAAGATATTGAATAAAAACATTGAATATAAAATATTAAAATTTGGACCTTTCAACAAATCAAGATTTGAATTTAAAAATTTAATTTTTTTTAAAGTCATGATTTTTTTATCTTATTTTAAAATAATTGGTATAAATCCATAAATATTAAAAATATATATATATATATATATATTGAATTTTTAAAGTGTTAGTTAAAACTATAATTTTAGAATCAAAGAAATAATTTTACAATTTATCAATGAATCTTTCATCATTGGTATCACATAGGGGTGGCAAATCGGGCCGCCCGCCCCGCCCCGCCTAAAGCCCGCCAAAAAATAGCGGGGCGGGCATGCCCGCCAAGTTGAAATGGGCATAAAAGTCTAGCCCGCCCCGCCAAGGTGGCGGGTTGGCGGGCGGCGGGCTTGCCCGCCTTCTTTTTTAATTATTTTTTCTATTTTTTTAAATAAATTAAAAGATTCTTCTTTCTACATTTCAATAAAAATACATCAAACCAACATTTAAAAAGCATAAATTTTATTAGCCTAAAACATCAACTTTTAGTGAAATAATACTCTTATCATATATAATATCACATTTAGTATTTTATATGATCTAAATTCAAATTTCGATCACACTTTTGTCATTTTTCATTAGAAAAATTCAAATACTTGTCCAACAATAAAGAAAGAGAAAGTAGATTAGTCCTAATAATCTAATAACAACTTATGTACATATCACAAACTATTTTCATAGGCTCTTCCAAATACTTAAATAGTGTTATTATATAGGTGTGGCAGGCTTTGACGAGCGGCGGGTTTTGGCAGGTGGCGGGATTTAGCGGGGCGGGTTTTAGTGGGCGGCGGGTCTAAAATTACAACCCAACCCGCCACTTTTTGGCGGGTGTGCGGGCCGGCCCGGCGGGCCACGACCCGTTTTGCCACCCCTAGTATCACATACATCATTGATATATGAAATTATAAATTATTATTATTATTATTATTATTATTATTTTATAATTATGATATCACCTGCAATAAATCTTTATAGAATATTATTTAGAGAGTCATAGAACCATATCTATCACTATTTTTTTTTGTAACTATTTCAACTAATTTTGATCAATTATATTTTATAATTATTTTTAAATTAAATTTAAGATTTAATAATATTTAATTATAGAATTAAATACATTTTTAATCTTTTAAGCTTAATAATTTTGTTTCTCTTCCTTTTAAATATAATAATTAAACACCTTTTTTACAGAAACATTAGATTTTTAAAATGTAGAGACATTTAATATATATATATATATATATATATATATATATATATATATATATATATATATATATATATATATATATATATATATATATATATATATATATATATATATATATATATATATATATATATATATATATATATATATATATAATTTAAAAATATAAATTTTATTTATCATAAAAAATAAAATAAAAATATTTTTTTGACAAAAAATTATCTATAATTAATCAAAAATTATTTATAATTAAATGCGTTATTAATAAAAAAATAAATGATACAAATATTTATAAGTAAATAGATACTATGATACAAATAAGTAAATAGATACTATGATACAAATATGTTACTATCATTTTTATTTAAAAATTATTTTTAATTTAAGACAATATTATTTTAAGATAATATATGAAAAAGTGAGCTATATGTTTTTTTTAATTGTACTAATTCTCCTATATATTATTTTTATTTTTTAAAAAACAAATACGCGGCGGGTACCCAGGCGGACACACGGGTATTGATATGGTAAAATTTAAAAATTAAAAACTTTCTTGGTTTTAAAATTTAAATAATATATGAATCCAAACACAAGAAACAATTATTTATTTATTTTGCTAATTTTTATTTATACAACGAAATAATTTATTAAAAAAATTTGTTTTTCTATTTTTTTCATTCTGATTACATTTTAGAAAAAAATTGGCGTAACACATAAGTATTGTGCAAACATAAGGGTACCCATATCATAATTCGTGTGAATGCACGTATATCTTCACTATATTTGTGCGAATGCACAAGTTTTTATATTTTTTGTATAATTCAATAAAATAAAAGTAAATATATTTAAAATAATGTATGAATCCAAACACAAACAAATGTATTTATTTATGTTACTAATATTTATTTTTATAATTAAAATAATATTTATAAATATTATGTTATTAGTCGATTTTTATAAAACTAAATGATTGTATAAATAGTTTTATAAATAATGAGAACAAAATTAATATTTACATTAAAATATTCGATTTATTCAATTATTTGTATATATAGAATAATTATATTTATGCTAAAATATAAATTAAAAAAATTATTTTGAAAATAATAAACTTGGTTAAATAATTTTATTTCTTTATTTTTTAATTTTTATTATATTTTTGAAACAAATGTGTGTAACACACCAGTACTGTGCAAATGCACGGATATCCCACTATTACAAAAATAATTTTCTTTAATTAATTAATAAATATTAAAATTTATCAAATAAAATAATTTTAATAGGTATTTTATATTTTTAACTTTATAAACATTCATTTTTACGACAAATGCGCGTCACTAACGAGTACCCGTGCGAAAGCACGGGTATCATACTAGTTAATATCCAAAATTTCATTCTTTTCCATTTATATACCAATAACATCTTTTCAAACATTTTTTTTTCTTCTTTATCCTCTGTCGTTCATTCAATAGGCGGTAATGCACAAATTTAAAGTATGTCGCCCTTTCAATGGGCGGCAATGAACGTGATTTTTTTTTATGTTTTCTTTATTTTGTATATATTAATTATTAATATTATTAAAAATTTAAAAATAATAACATTAAAAAATATAATTAATATTTAATATTTAAAAATTAATATATAATATTATGAATTTATTTTAAATAACTTTATTTTAGTTATTAAATAAAATTAATTAATTATAATGATTAATAAATATTAATATTAATTGTTAAAATATTGAAAATTGAAAATTATTATATTTTTAATCGGAAAACAGTTCTGCCACTGCAATGAGCGGTACTTTTTTAATATTTTATTATTTAATTACAGTGTCGTCCATTCAATGGGCGGTACCTTTTAATATTATATCATTTAAGTACAGTACCGCCCAAATATAATATAAATAGTGTTGTGTGAACCATTTTTCTCAGAGAAAAACCGATTTTGGAGATAAAAATATCAGTTAAGATGCATTACAATCGTCGTTGGGGTAAAGTCATTTTTCGAGAGAGAAATCAGTTGGATTTGCTCTTTTGAAATATATATGTAGTTTATATCAACTAATGAGGGAGCTGAAACGTTGGTTAGAAGCAGAAATTGAAGAAGGGAGCGAGGGAAATGATGTTTGGAATCAATGAAATCAAGTTGCTTGTTGTAATAAGCTAGATATGTTGTATTAAATGTTGTGTTCTTGTGTTTTAGTTTAATTTTTATTTTGATGTCAGATGTTTGTGTTGTGTTGTTGAATTAATGTTAAATGTATTTGTGTTGTGTTGTTGAATTAATGTTAAATGTATTTGTGTTGTTTAGTAACTTTGTTGTTGTTAAATATATTTAAATCTCAATGATTAATGATTAAGAAAATTGAGAGGCTTGGTTGCAATATGAAAATGATACATGATAACAACATAAAACACTAACTATTACTAATTCTGACATTTGGACACCGAGTTCGGTTGTGACCAGTTTGACGACACATGGAACATTTTCTCTGCAACTTGTTATCCATTTCTGTTCTAATACACGTGTTGACCGGGCGACCTTTTTGTTCCTTCGCATTATTAGATTATGGAAAATTTGATCTCCCTCATAAACTGGCCAATATTCATTGTATAGGAGCACCTGAATGCTTGTGTTGTATACTCCAAATAGGTTTGAAACCCTGTAAATGATGTACAAAAGTGTGTAGGCGTCGTTGCGCGCACTAGAACATGCAGCGATAACATGTGAACAAGGGACACGATATGCTTGAAACTTTCCACAATCACACCATCCTTCTATTAGGTTCACCTTGTAATGGCCCACAGGCTTCCCCTCACAATGGTTTATTGTTCCCTGCACACTAAAAATATTGTTATTGTAGTAAGAAAATGCTCACTAGATGTGTGTTGGATTTCGCTGTTTCTTCTTTCATAACCTTTAAGCAATTGTCTGTAAATATTTGTCTTGAATTCAACACTGCACTCCACTTTGCACCCCTCTCAACAAATTGTGTACCCAATCTATAATATGTTGCATTAACCAATGTTGTAATGGGTAAATTATGTGTGCCTTTGAAGACTGAATTCAGTTACTCAACAAGGTTGGTTGTCACGTGACCCCAACATCGACCCCCGTCAAATGATCTTATCCATTTTTCAACTGGAATATTGTTGAGCCACCTTAAAACATCATCATTACTCATAGCTATTTCATTCCGGTAATACTAAAACATGAGTTGGTTTAAAGCATATCCTATATATATATAAAGTTTAAGTAAATAATATAATTGATAAAGATATAGTGTTAGCGAATATAAAATATGATTAAAAAGAAGTTATTACCCATGTTAATGACTTTTTTCTGGAGGTTCTTGTCCTTAATTTCTTTCATGAAATTTTGAGCAATATGTCTGATACAATAGACATGTACAGATGGAGGATCTTGCCAACCATTTTCTGGATTGTTGTATGGACTTTTAATAGATGGATGTCTGTTTGAAATTAAACATAGATTTGGTTGACGAGCAACATATCTTCTCAAGTTTCGTAAAAAGAAGCCCCCAACCTTCAGCGATTTCACCCTCTACAAGTGCAAAAGCAGCTGGGAAAATATTATTGTTGCCATCCTGTGCAACAGCTACAAGTAGTGTCCCTTTGCACTTACCATATAACCAGGTTCCGTCAATTTTTAGAATAGGCTTGCAATATGAAAAACCTCTAATGAATGGTTGGAATGCCCAGAATAGCCGGTGAAAAATGTGTTTCCCTTCAACAATTGTTCCTTCATCAGTATACATGGGTAGTGTTTCCATTTCTAGCACCGTCTCCGGAACAAATCTTTTAAGTGCTAACGGGAAATGTGGAAGTTCTTTGTATGAATTCTCTCAGTTACCATATTCATGTTCAATTGCTTTGTTCCTTGTCATCCATGTTTTCCTGTATGACGGAGTGAACTTGTACTCATGAACAATCTTTGCAATGTGAATGCTCACATTGATAGACAGATCAATGTCTACAAAAGACATTAAAAGTTGAGACATTAACTGCGAGCTAATTTGTCGATGATCCTGGTCAAACATGGTTGTTGAACAATTATGAGGGGGATTCATAATACCTATCTCCCACAAGTAACTTATTTTTACATATTGTCGCTCCCACCAGATGAGGCCAGGTCAAATGGGGTACAGACGCGAACGGTCAGCGAAAGGAGAGAGAACACACAAGGGTGAACTCAGAAGACAAGAGTCGCTAGCTAGGCATTTTTATCCCGGAGGAAAGGTAATGCTGCATAAACCTAAGAAAAGATATGGATAAGACAGTTGCGAACCAGAGAGACTGAGAAAGGGGGTTGGTTACAACCTGGGAAGGTATTAGCACCCAGATTGTCCGCCGTACTCGACGGGATCCACGCTTAAAAGATTTGTGTCTTAAAGGGGTAGTGTCAGTGCAATTTGTGTATCAAAGCTGGAAAAGAATGCAAGTGTCAGTGTAAAAGAAAAGTGAAGTGTATAAGAGAAGTGTCAGTGTGAGAACAAGAATGAATTGCTCAAGACTATGAGGCTTAAAAAATAATGCTGGAAAGAGGGGGAATATACAAAGACTTTTGTTCGATAACTGTTAAGTTATGCCTACATATCCTCTCGTGCAATGAGGAAGTCAGAACACCGTAGTTCGACTCAAAGAGACTGAAAGATAAATTCACTTGTGAACTGCTTACTTGTCTATGCTCAAGTGTATGACATGTCTGGCTCAGGTGCAAACTGTCTTGCATTACACAGAAGAAGAAAGTTCTCGTTTGTGAGTGAAGATGATGAGAAAAGAATCCCGGAGGAAACGATTATTGTTTGTTTTTGTGTTTTCAGTCTTTTATTGCTTTTGGATTTGTCATAAGAAAATGAGCTTAAGCCTAAACCAAGGGTTAGTAAACTCATCACATCTTCCCTCTGATTAGGGGTAATGAGAATACCTTAAGTATGAAGTAAGCACCTCATACTTAATCACCATGATGTAGGATTAAGATCATTAACCTACTTGCATTTATTTAGATGTTTTTGTGTTTTTTTGTTTAGTGTAAAGTAATGAGTTTAAGCCATAATCAAGGATTTAATGGACTCATTACACCATCCTAATAGAAGGATAATAGATGAGAACATTTGAGCTGAGGAAGATACCTCAACTTAATCCATGATTAGGGATTAACCTCATGACAAAACAAGCCTTTATTAAAGTGGATTTTAGTTAATGATGAGATGGAGAAATGGATTTTATGATTTTTAAGACAACTTGAGGAGGACTTGTCCATTAACACTAGGGTTAGTCCTTCTTAACCAATTAAGGAAGAATTAGAACCCTAATGCAAGGCCCAAGTTACAAGCTTGATGCCTTGATAATTATTAGATGGATTGATTAAAGGATTTAAACACATTAAGGGTTTAACACTTAGGATTAAAGTTATACACTCCATCCTAATAGAAGGATGCAGGCATAAGCTTAATCACAAAGCCTTAAAACCTTTAGGGTTTAGTCCTGGATTATGAGATGAGAAGAGAAGACTCAAAGATGACACAAGGGTAAAACTAAATGGGGGGACTAATCAAACCCTAATTGTTATCATACTTGGTTGTTCCTAGGGTTTATGAGGCTTGCAAAAGATCTTCAAGAGAAAAGCCACCGGGAAAAGAAGCAGATGAAAGGAGAAAGAAGCAGAGAGAATCAAGACAACTTGCTTCACTTAAGAAGACAAGTTGCTTGAAGGAAGAAAGTGGGAAAGAGCATGAATGAGCAAGCTCACCCTAATACAAAGATAAAATGCAGCAATGATGCATAGGAGAGATGAAAAGAGATTGTGATAAGTGAAGGCAAATTCACTTCTCAAAACAACTTACCACCTGAAAAGTTAGCAAAAGAAATGAAATGCAATGCAAATGGGATGAAATGTCATGATGCAAACCAAAGTCAGAAACATAAACATGATGTTAATGATGCTAAGAGATGATGCAAACACATGTCAAGAGTTGTGGATGATCATACAAGGATGTAGATGCAAATGAAGCATGCTTTGAACCATGGAAGTTCATGAAAGTTTATGAAATACAATGGACATATAACATGGAGAATGAAAGATGCAATGATCAAACATGATTCTAATATGTCCTAAGATGTATTATGAATCATGTGGATGCACAAAATGTCATGGCAAGTCATTGAATGCAAGCATATGAGAGATGGATGCAAAGGAAGGCACAAATTAGGGTTTACATACAACATGCAATGCAAAAATTCAAAACCAGAAGCAAATGATATGATAAAAAATTGAAAATGGGATCAAAGTAACCCTAACCCTACACAAGTTCACTGCCCAAAGGAGGGGACCTAACTCTTAACCTAGTGCAAGTTATGAATTTCTCAAGTCAATTAGGGTTTTGGGATACCTCACAATGAAAAATACAAAACAAATTGAAAATGAAATATAAATTCAAACCAATTTTATCCTATAAACTACATGCTATGAAGGATGCAATGCAAGAAGAACCATCATCAAACTCTCAATGGTTAGGCAGTATGGATTTTTCCAAGTTTGAACAAAAATATTGCCTTTGAACAAATTTAATTCCAATGAAAATTGTCAAAATAGGTCAAGAACCAAAAATAAATTTGTTTTGAGAGTTTGATAATGTTTCTAAATGTTTTAAAATGCAATGTGAATTTTTTTGTGATTTTTAAATACCTGAATGCATTTTTAATTAATTAATTTTCATTAACTAATTAAAAATAAACATTTAAATGATTAAAAAATAATTTTTAATGCAAAAAATAAAAAATAAAAATATTTTTGGGTTCTGAAAATTAATGAAATGTTTGACAAAAATTTTCAGAATTTTTAAATGTGTTTTGCTATTTTAAATAATTCGTGGAAATTAAATATGAAACAAATGAAATTAAAATGAATTTAATAAGAAAATGAGAAAGTCAAACAATCCAAGGGTCCAGATTCAAAACCAGGGGGGCGGGAATTGACTACGCGCGCGAACGAACGGCCAGAATTCAAATCTCACTAATTATGATTAAACCCTAATCCTGAGCCCTAATCACTTTCAGATGACCGGAACAGTGTTCCGTTCATCTTCTCCGGCCAACCATTTTCCCAATCTCACTCAATACGCATCAAAACTTCATCAAACTCTCCAGAATCAACCCTCAAACATCACTGAAACTAAACCCCCCAACAAAAATAATTTATTTTTCATGAATCAAGAGAATCAGATCAAAATGCATTTCACGGGCAAAATTTCAGACAGTCAGTACATGCTTATTTCTTGACCATTTTTAAAAACAAACACATCAAGATGATCAGTGCAACTCATAGAATCATTTTATAACGAGAAATTAAAGTTCTGGAAAAAATGTTCGTGAGCTCACTTGAACTGGAGCTTTTGCCTTAGGTGCTTTCTGGCTGCTTCTTGGGTCCAAACAAGCTCCAATGATCCTCCCTAGAAGTTTGTGATGCTTAGCTGGAGTTTATATGGTCTCTAGAGGAAGTTTGCAGAAGCTCAGGTCAATGGAGGAGGGAAATCTTGTTTTTGATGTGAGAGGTTTCAGGCCAAAGCAATGGTTGGGAAATGATCAGAGGATCATGGTGAGTGATTCTATGAAGTTTGTTTTGAGGTTTGTGGCTTGTGTATTGAGATTCGAAGCAAAATGCATAAAGGGGGGTTTTTGAGAATGCTGACTTGTGGGAGAGATTAGGCTGTGTTGTGTGTTGTGTTGAGTTCCTTTTGGTACATGTATCAAGTTGGGATAGGTCAGAGAGTTGTTGCTGGCCTATGTTGATTGGTATGGTCCATTTTGCAAAAAGTCAACTTTTGTGTAAGAGGAGGTATGGGCTGGTTCAGTCATGGTACAAGGGCATGGCTTGGCTCAACTGTGATCAAGGAGAACCATGGAAATGAATTTGAGGCAATGCAGCAAGTGGATTTGAGTTTATGTGAGTTTTTGCAATTTTCACAAAGTTTGGCCCTTTTGAAGTTTCTTAAAGATCAAGGCATGAAAATGAACAATTCTTTGGTGCATTCTGATTTTTAGGTCATGGTTTATGTTTGTGTAATGCATAGAAGTCCATTTGAAGTCACATTTTGCCTTGGCATGAGGTTTTGCAACTTTGCCTCTTTGGTGTAAAACATGAAATTATGTGATTTTTGCCAACTTTGACAAGCCATAACTTTTGATCCAAAATGAATTAGAATGAGTTCTTGTACTTTTTGAAAATGGGAGGATCCATTCTACAACTTTCATGACCAAAGTTTTCTCATTTGAAGCATTTTTGAATCAAAAAGAGAAGGTTGAAAAACTTTCCCAAAATGGCAAGTTTTCATTACAAGTCACTTTCCCAAAAAGGCAACTTTGCAAATGGCTTGAAATTCTTCAATTTTGTGAACTTCTAACACCTTCTATGATCAAATAAAGATCATATACATTCAAAATGATGGAGAATGCCCTTTGGTTGGGTCATTGGGGGCCTTAGATGCCCTGATTTTGCACTGACTTGCTCAAGAAGTCAACTCTTGATTAGATGCCTTCCCCATGGAATTTCTTCATGAAAATTGATATGCATGATCCTTATAACATATAGAGACCAATAGAAACAAGAATGACCAAAATTTTTGGAGTTATGGCCTCTGAAACCAAAACCCTAATTCTAGGTCATTTGTGTAGTTAAACCTGGCTCTGCTTCTATGCCTTTCTCAGTTCTTGTGATTCTTTGACTTCTTTGATCTTGAAAGGATATAATATGATGCTTTAACATACATGGACACCTTTGAAGTGATTGAAGACTTTTGGAGTGGCTCAAATGGCTCAGGGATGGCTCAGATCACAAACCCTAGATGCAGATGACTTTGAATCAATTTAGTGAATCAAAAATGTGGTATGAGATGCTATGATTGAATTTATGCACATGTAAAGATCACAAGCCATGGTGTGAATGAGTGAGGGAAAATTTGGGGTGTTTACAGCTACCCCTATTCAAACATGAGTTAGTTGTGCAGGATGTAAGCAACGACTTAACAGGCAAACAAGATAACTTGTGGTTGAATACCAAAGACAATCCAAAATTTGCACTCACAGAATGAAGAAGAAAAGGGATATAGATTGTAAAAGAAAATAAAGTATGTATAAAGTGAGGGTGACGGAGGACGACCGTCGAGCAGAGGACGACTGCTGGGATGGAGCAATGACGGGGACGACCGACATGCTGGGAAAAATGCGGGAAATAAAGCAATGACGGGGAACGGCCGGCAAGCTGGGGATATAAGAGATTATGACGGGGACGGCCATCAAGTAGAGCTATACGACTCTCTGGGGATTAAAATAAATGATGGGAACGGCCATCGGGTTGAGGAAATGAATGAAACAGATGATGAGGTACGGTCATCAAAGGTGAAGGACGATCACCTAGCAGGGGACGGCTGCTCTGTTTGAGGATAAGATGAGGGACGGTCATCTATTGGTGAAGGACGATCACCTGGAAATGTATGATTGCCAAAAGTATCACGACATAGGATGAATGCCGGATGAAAAGGTCGACGATGGGGACGGCCATCGGATAAGCATGATGAAGGACGATCATCAAGAGGTGAAGGACAATCATCTAGCAGGGTACGGCTGCTCTCGGGATTTATCATGACATAGGACGAATGTCAGATAACAAGATCAACGATGGGGGACGTCCATCGGATAAAATGATGAAGGACGATCATCAAGAGGTGAAGGACGATCACCTAGCAGGGGACGACTGCTAAAAATATCACGACATAGGACGAATGTCGGATAAGAAGGGGTTCTAATGAATAGAGACTCCACTGGGGATGATGAAGGACGATCATCGAAAAAAGAGGTGAAGGACGATCACCTGGCAGGGTACGGCTGCCAGAAGGTATCATGACATAGGACGAATGCCAGATAGACAAGAAATAAATCAACAAGATTTGTTGGGGATTCTTCTGGGGAAGGGTAGACACAGACGAGTGTCTAATTCTAAGAGGACGTGAGTGCTTGACACGGTGTATAGATTAAAGATGCGGACGAGCATCCTTAAGACTATGATATGGACGAGTATCAGTAGAAACAAACGCTTGACACCTGTTCAGAGATGATGATACGGACGAGTACCAACTAGTTAACAGAGAACACGGACGGATGTCAAATCTGAGGGGATATAAGTGGTGTATACAAGATACGGACGAGTATCTGTGTGAGTAGAAAGCAATGAGTGAGACATAGACGAGTGTTCAACTTGCTGTGGAGAACACGACACAGACGGGTGTCGGAAGAAGTGTATTACGAACAAGTATTTGATCTACAAAGTGTTTAGGCAACTATGCAGGGGAGGGTGACACGGACGGGTGTCGAGGAATTATATATATATGTATTTGTGAGTGAAAAGGGGACGCTTTGGCTTTCTGCTGGGGATATGACACAGACGAGTGCCAAAAGGGAGCATGTATCTGTATCTTTAAGGGAAATGCTCTGGCTCTCTGGTGAGGAATTGGAAAGTACCCTGTATATTGTTGACGGGTTGTTCGATTCAGAACATGGCTTATGATTATGCAATATGTTTGATTTTTGCCGTAATGCTCCGTTTTAGACGGAATGCTACGCTCTGTGGGGAAAATATGATGCGAATGCTATGGTTATGCAAAGATACCGATCCGGGATTCAGATCCCATTGCTGCGAAGATCTCTGGCTGATCTGCCTGAAGTGGATATCCCAGCTGGGGATGATATCATTAGTAGATCTGACTTATCTGACTTTACATGGGGAGCTAGATCACTGATAGACCTATCTCGGTAATGAGGGACCCAGTTGGGGTTTGTAGAAGCTTTCATTACTCTGTTGTGAGATCTTCGGGCGTTGCTCTTCTGGATAGAGGCTGAAACTCTGTGGGGAGCTGGTTCCCTGTCTAGCACTTGGCTGGGGAAGGAGAGAAATCACTGAAAAATCTTCCTAGAGATTTCCGTGGGGATCCTGCTGAGGATGATACTTGACAGCTTAGCTGGGGATATGAACACCTTCTGGTGCTGCTCTTTGAAGGAAATGTTGGAGGAGTGATGCCTGGCACCTCTGATGGGGAGAAAGCATCTCTGGAGCCGTTTGGAAGGTGTGCTGAGGAAACAATGATTTGGAAGCCTACTGAGGGAGAAGCTTTCATGCCCCATGTTGCGCTTTGAATACCTGCAATCCTGTAAAGACAGAGAAACGCACAAGTACCCCGAGGTATCCCTTACCGGATTCCATCATAGGAGTTTAGACACTCCTGGGAGTAAGTATATTTCCTGTAAGGACGTATTTTTAGAAGGGAAGCATCTGTATTTATGCAATCAATATCTCAAAGACATCGGACATTTTTGCAAACGAAAATAAAATGTACGAGACGAAATATGACTGAAAATCTGATTTTATTAATTCGGGTGCCCTGAATTGGCAAGATACAGTCAAAGAAACGGATCCCCTGAAATGAGGAAATCGTTACAAATTGAGAAACAAAAAGATGCTGGAAATGCTGATGACGCTTCAAGGAGCTTCCCTTTGCTATGACTCGTATGACATTTGACATTCTTCTCATCTTGCTTTCTAAGGGAGACTGATTCCGACCGATGCTTTAACCTTTCGGAGTTCACCATGTTGTAAATGATACAAACAAATTCAGAATGCAGTTGTTCGCTCATTCCCTTATTTTGCGTGGATCGCCCTTTCGGGTTTTCAATCCACCGGGATACCCATTTTTGCCTGAGTCGTCCAACGCGGCTTTTCAACTCAGCGGGTGTACATTTTTTGTTTATTTTCCCTTATTTTTGCCCGAGTCTTTTATTCTGTTTTTGACTTGCCGGGATGCCCTATTTTTGCCCGGACTTACATTCTGTTTTTATGTCCAGCGGGTCATTTCATGCGTAGTATTTTTTAACTGCATCTAAATTCACAGGGGACAGGAAGTCTTCACCATCCATAGTACTGAGCATCAGTGCTCCACCAGAGAAAACTTTCTTTACTATGAACGGGCCATCGTAGTTCGGAGTCCACTTGCCCATGTGGTCTGTATGAGGAGGGAGGAGTCTTTTCAGCACAAGATCCCCTACTTGGTACTCTCGGAGCCTGACTTTATGATCGAAGGTTTTCTTCATTCTTTTCTGATACAGCTGCCCATGACAAATTGCAGCCAATCTCCTTTCTTCAATCAGACTCAGTTGTTCGTATCGGGATCGGACCTATTCTGCTTCATTCAGTTTAACATCCATTAGTACCCGCAAGGAGGGTAATTCAACTTCAACAGGTAGGACTGCTTCCATACCATACATAAGCTGATACGGTGTTGCCCCAGTGGATGTTCTGATTGACGTACGATACCCATGCAAGGCAAATGGTAGCATTTCATGCCAGTCTTTATAGGTGACTACCATCTTCTATACAATCTTCTTGATATTCTTGTTAGCTGCCTCAACAACGCCATTCATCTTTGGCCTGTAAGGAGAAGAATTGTGGTGTTGGATTTTGAAGTCCCGACATAATTCTGCCATCATTTTATTGTTTAAGTTGGAACCATTATCAGTAATGATTCGCTCGGGCACTCCATACCGACAGATGATATCTCTCTTCAGAAATCGGGCTACCACTTGCCTTGTAACATTTGCATAAGAAGCTGCTTCAACCCATTTGGTAAAATAGTCAATGGCTACCAGGATGAATCTGTGGCCATTTGAAGCAGTCGGTTCAATCTTGCCAATCATATCAATCCCCCACATGGCGAAGGGCCAAGGTGAAGACATCACGTTTAGAGGATTTGGAGGAACGTGCACCTTATCCGCATAGATCTGGCATTTATGGCATTTTCTGGCATAGGCACAACAGTCTGCATCCATTGTGATCCAGTAATAGCCTGATCTTAACAACTTTTTAGCCATGGCATGCCCTCCTGCATGGGTACCAAAGAATCCTTCGTGCACTTCGTGCATCAACAAGTCTGCTTCTGTCCTATCAACACATCTGAGGAGTACCATATCAAAGTTTCTCTTGTACAGGGAACCATCAGTATTCAGGAAGAAACTACCAGCTAGCCTTCTTAATGTCTTCTTATCGTTGGAAGATGCCCCAGGTGGGTATGTCTGATCCTCCAAGAAGCATTTGATATCATGGAACCAAGGCTTATCGTCTTTGACAACGTCTGCTGAGAACACATATGCTGGTCTGTCAAGTCTGGATACCGCGATCCGAGGCACAAAGTTGGCAGCTTGAACTTTGGTCATGGATGAAATGGTAGCCAGAGCATCTGCAAATTGATTTTCATCTCGAGGGATATACTCAAGCTTGACCGTTGTGAAGAAATTCAATAACCTCCTTGTATAATCCCAATAAGGTATCAGATGATCTTGGTGCGTGTACCATCTGCCGTTGGTTTGATTAACTACCAGAGCTGAATCTCTGAACACAGTCAAAGTCTTGATCCTGAGGTCAATGGCTTCCTCAAGACCCATAATACAAGCTTCGTATTCAGCTTCGTTGTTAGTGCAGTTAAAGGTGAGTTTTGCCGAGAAAGGCATGTGAACTCCTTTAGGTGTAATGAGTACTGCACCAACACCACGACCATTCATATTAGCAGCCCTGTCAAACATCATAGTCCATTCTTCTTCCAGGTCAGGCCCTTTAGTGTGAACAGGCTCTTCATGGTCTTTTGCTTTTATGAACATGATGTCTTCATCAGGGAAGTCAAACCTCATAGGCTGGTAATCATCAATGGGTTGCTCAGCAAGATAATCAGACAATACACTGCCCTTGATGGCTTTCTGAGACGTGTACTGAATATCATACTCTGTGAGGATCATTTTCCATCTTGCAACCCGCCCGGTAAGTGCTGGCTTCTCAAAAATGTACTTAACTGGGTCCATCTTTGATATCAATAAAGTAGTGTGGGTCAACATATACTGCCTTAGTCGGCGAGCAGCCCACGCTAAAGCACATAAAATTTTCTCGAGTAGTGAATAACGTTGTTCACAGTCGGTAAACGTTTTTCTTAGGTAGTATATTGCATACTCTTTTCGACCAGACTCGTCATGCTGGCCCAGCACACACCCCATTGATTCTTCTAATACTCTCAAGTACATTATTAGAGGTCTTCCTTCAACTGGAGGCATAAGGATTGAAGGCTCTTGTAAGTATTCCTTGATTTTGTCAAAAGCCCTCTGGCAGTCTTCGTTCCACCTGACCGTTTGTTCTTTTCTCAACAGCTTGAACAAAGGCTCACAGGTTGCTGTAAGGTGAGATATGAACCGTGAAATGTAGTTCAATCTACCTAGAAACCCTCGAACTTCTTTTTCATTTTTTGGTGCAGGCATTTCTTGAATGGCTTTAACCTTATCAGGGTCAACTTCAATCCCTTTCTCACTTACAATAAATCCCAGCAGCTTACCAGATCGTACCCCGAATGTGCATTTGTTGGGGTTTAACTTCAGTTGGTACTTCCTCAGACGCTGAATAGCTTCAACAGATTTACCAGGTGGTCTTCTTCTGTGAGGGACTTGGCAATCATGTCATCCACATAACATTCAATTTCTTTGTGAATCATGTCATGGAATAATGTTACCATAGCCCGTTGATAAGTTGCGCCAGCATTCTTCAGTCCGAATGGCATCACCTTATAACAGAACGTATAACAGAACGTGCCCCAGGGTGTGATGAAAGTTGTCTTCTCCATGTCTTCAGGTGACATCTTGATCTGATTGTATCCTGAAAATCCATCCATGAAGGAGAACACCGAGAACTGAGCCGTATTATCAATCAATACATCAATGTGAGGTAAAGGGAAGTCATCTTTCGGGCTGGCTCTGTTTAGATCCCGGTAGTCCACACACATCCTCACCTTGCCGTCTTTCTTAGGCACTGGTACAATGTTTGCAACCCACGACGGATAGCTAGTCACAGCAAGGAAACCGATGTCCCACTGCTTTTGTACCTCTTCTTTAATCTTCATTGCCATATTTGGGCGAGTACGACGTAGCTTCTGTTTTACCGGTGGGCAGTCTTCTTTCAAAGGCAGCTTGTGCATGACAATATCGGTGTCCAACCCTGGCATATCCTGATAAGACCAAGCAAAGACATCCACATACTCCCGGAGCATATCAATCAGTTGCTCTTTTACTGAATCTTGTAGGCAGGCCCCGATCTTAACTTCTTTCACGTCTTCTTCCGTACCAAGATTAACCGTTTCAATCTCCTCCTGATGAGGAGTGATAACCTTCTCCTCTTGCCTTAACAACCTGGCTAGCTCTTCAGGTAGCTCATAGTCTTCCTCAACCCCTTCATCAGCTTGATTGATTGGATTGTCAAAGTCATACAAAGTCATAGCAGTGTTGTTGTCGGTGCAATCTGGAGGGCACTTTCTGCAAGGTTTTAGATTGGTTTATTTTAGTGATCAATTTTATTTTATTTAGAAAAAGTGAAATGAAGTTATCATTTTGAAAAACATTGCCATTTTATTTTTGTACAAAAAGAAAAATGAAAAACAGTGAGCGGAAAAGGAAAAGACTCATTTGCAAAAGATGTCCGATATTCATTGATTAATCCATTTGCACAAAATTACAAGATGGCCCGATTACAAAATGAGTCTTGACATCTTGGGCAAGATGCAAGACTTGATGCATGCTTATAAAATATAGGAAATAATAATTACTCTGCAGGAGTAACCCTTATAATTTCCTGGGAAGACCAGTTAAGGACTTGGCTCCCCGTGATCCTTGGACGTATCCAGCTCTCCAGGTTGCGGTCGCTTTCCTCCTCGTCTTCCAAGTTGTTTACAGCATCCGGGGTGAGCATTCCCCCGCTGACAAAATTGGGCTCTTTGGCAGCCTCTGATTGGTCTTGTTGAGTTGGTCTGTAACCCAACCCAAATTTGTCTTCTTTCTTTTCCATGGGCAACAGCTTGCCCCAGCCTTGGGCAGTACCCTCTTCAACAACCTTCCGGGCTTGCTGATACGATGTTATGGAGGTTCCCAGTACAGCAGATGCTTCATTAATGTTTAGGGCCTCAAACCCTTGGCTCATGGTTTCATGGATTTCTCCATCCATTTCTATGTACTTATACGTAGCCAGGTGGCTAACAAAGATGTCTTCTTCCCCACAGATGGTGATGATCTGGCCTTCCCACTCGAATTTCAGCTTCTGGTGAAGGGTAGACGTAACAGCGCCAGCGGCGTGGATCCAGGGTCTACCCAACAAACAGCTGTAGGCCGACTGAATGTCCATCACATAGAAGGTATTTTTAAAAGTCTGCGGGCCAATCATCACAGGCAGATCAATCTCTCCAAGCACTGATCTTTTAGAGCCATCAAATGCTCTCACCACCAAATTACTTGGACGCAGTGCCAAGCCATCATACTCCAGCTTCACTAAGGCTTTCTTTGGCAGAACATTGAGTGACGACCCAGTGTCCACCAATACATGAGATAGAAAAACACCTTTGCATTCCAAGGTGATATGCAAAGCCTTGTTGTTGTTACATCCCTCAGTTGTTAAGTCAGCATTGGTAAAGCCCAGTCCATGACTGGTATTGACATTTGCCACCACAGTTTCTAGCTGATTAACTGTGATCTCCTCTGGCACGTATGCTGCGTGCAAGACTTTCAATAATGCATTCCTGTGAGCTTCAGAACACATCAACAGTGATAATATGGAGATCTTTGAGGGAGTTTGGTGAAGCTGATCCACCACCTTGTAATCACTCCTTTTTATGATTCTCATAAACCCGTCTACATCTTGTTCAAAAGATGTCTTCTGAGTTTCTTTGATAGTTGGCTCTTCAAATACCACACTCTTTCCTTTTGCTTTGGCTGCAGCTTCTGCTTCAACATTAGGTCTTTGTACTTGTGAGGCAAAAAGGTGTCCGCTTCTGGTGAAGCCTCCGCCTCCCCCAACATTATCAATTTGTGGAGAAGAGGTTGATGAATCCAGAGTGATTTTCTCCCCGTTGCAGTAAAAATCAGAGCCATAATGCCAAGGTATGGCATTACTGCTTTCATATGGAACTGGTCCAGGCACCGTAATAGTAACTGGACTGACTGCTGCAGAGGAGGGTACTGAAATGGTGTGCGGATCGTAGTAAATTGTGACTGGTGACCTGACAGGAGGTGCCACTGTTTGTTGTTGGAAATTGTTGCTCGGAGGAACATTTGATGGATCATAGTAGATGGTGACTGCTGAGACATCTTCGTTAATTTCTGCTGGTGTTGTAGAAGATTCTGCTGATAAAAAGGATGCTGATGTTGTAGAAGAAATGGTTGTTGAAACTTGACTCGTTGAAGTGATGGACGGAGTCATTGTTGATGATATTGATGAATCGGTAGGAATGATTGTTGCTGCTGTTGTAGAAGAATCAGGAGTTGTTGTCAAAGGAATTGCTGGATTTATAGGTGCCGTTGTTGAGATCTGAAGGATACCATCCTTGATAAGACCATCTATACCGCTTCTCAAATTATCACACCCGTTGACTGCAATGTTGCAATACCCACAACCGAGCTCACACCCGGGGAACACCTGGCACTCTAGAAGCTGAGCTTTAATCTCGACCAGAGGTGTTCGAATTTGTGCAACACTGGTGATCAGAGTAGATGGCTTGTCTTCCTCAATGGCATTAATCCTTGGCCCACCATGATTAGGCATAGGATTTCTGTTGACATTCGGAGGCGGTGCGAAGTTGAGGGCTTTAGAATCCACCAGATCTTGGACCTTCATTTGCAGGGCCCTGCACTTCTCAGTATTGTGACTAGGTGCATTGGAGTGGAAAGCACACCTGGCGTTGACATCATAATTCTTCGGGATATTGGAGGGATCTGGTGGTGCCAATGTCCTTAACTCATCCAAGTTAAGCTTCAGGAGTTGTGGCAATAAGGCAGCATAAGGCATAGGGATAGGGTCAATCACCCTGTTTGCCTGTGATGATCTTTGTTGGAATGGTCTTTGCTGTTGATTGCTATTGTTGTTGTTGTAGGTTCTTTGTGGAGGATACTGAACTTGCTGCTGATAATGTGGCTGTTGTTGTGGTTGTTGATATGCTGATGGGTGAGGGATTGGAGCTGGAATAGTGACAGCTGCTACTGATCTGTGAACATACTGAGGTCTGCCCCTGCTGGCATGAATGGAATTTGTCTCACCGGTTCTTCGAGGTCCCACAAAAGGCTTCCTGGGATTACTGGACGAACTTGCACCATTATCAGAAATTTTGCCAATTTTTAATATACTTTCAATTCTTTCACCGGCTATAACTACGTCAGCAAAACTGGTGGAAGAAAAGGCAGCCAGTCTGTCAATATATGTTCCTTGCAAAGTATTCATGAACATATCGGCCATTTCTCTTTCCGACATGGGTGGCTGGACAACAGCAGCAAGCTGTCTCCACCTTTGGGCATATTCCCTGAAGCTTTCCCTGGAGGATTGAGACATTCCCATTAGGAGGGTCCTATTGGGAGCCATGTCCAGATTGTATTGGTACTGGCTGATGAAGGCCTCAGCTAGGTCCTTCCAGCATCTGATAGTAGCTCTGGTCAGGTGTGAGTACCACTCCCTTGAAGCCCCAGTCAAACTGTCTTCAAAATAGAACATCCACAACTTTTCATCCATGGTATATGCTTTAAGTCTCCCCAGAAAGGACTGTAGATGAGTTCGTGGACAAGAGGTTCCATTGTATTTCTCAAAGCACGGGGGTTTGAACTTGTGGGGAATTCTTACCCCATCCACTAACCCCATATCCATTACATCGAAGCCCAAGGAGTTTTGAGATTCCAAAGATCTCAACTTCTCAGCAATTTCATCAAACCTTCTATCATAGACTTCATCTCCAGCTCCCATGATAGTGAACTGCTCTTCTTGGGGATCCTCCTGTAGGATTCTCCCCCCAGTAGTATTTCCTTGCACATTTCCCGGAATGTTGACTTCCGGGTCTAGATGAGGTCCAAATACAGGTGGATTAACATGAGGCTGACCCCTCTCATTATTACTAGTTCCTCCAGTTCCGGGATGAGGTTCTTCGGGAGTCTGTCTTTCTACCAATGCCCTTAACCTTTCTTGGGTCTGAGCCAAACCAGTCATCACAGTCATGAATTGGGCCATTTGGTTTCTCATCTCCACTCTTTCATTAGCCATCTGGGTTCTGACCTCAGTCAGGTCTTGCTGTACTTGCTCCATTAGAATACCTGGAAGGTTGTTGCGAGTAGGATACCGGTGTGCACGGTTGACAGGGAACACTCTTCTGTGAGCAATATTTCCTGAACCACAACAGAGTTAGAAACAAACAAAAATAATAACAAAACCTACAAAACAAAACAAAAGTTAGTATGCAATGCAGTATGCTTATTTGTTTTCCAAGGTATCCGACTTGGTTCTTGGTTTTGACCTTTCCAGACCTTGAGGAAGATGCTTCGATGTTGTTGAAAAACCCGAAATGAAAACAAACTAAAATATATTACAAATGATGAATAATACATAGTCTGTTTTTTACAACACATGCCCCTGAAGGGTCAAAATACAACATAAAAGAAAAGTACATCAAATGAAAACAACAACAATCAAAAGGTCAGACATCTAGTCCAAAATCATCCTCCTTAACCTCCTTCAGAAGTGCCTCAACCACTGGACCAGCTGGATGCTCTGTAATAGTCCTGATGAGAAGGTTTCTGGTGGCAATGGCAGTGGTCAGCTTCTTGTGCCTGTCCTGGTCCTTGGATCTCTTCAAACCAACCCTAAGCCTCAACTCTGAAATCTCCTTCTGGGCTGCTAGCAAGGCTTCCTGTTGCTTCTTTCCATTGGCCTCTAACTGCTCAATCTTGGCTTGAGTTCTCTTATCTTCTTGTGTCCGGGCTTCAGTGATCCTGACCCACCTAGCCTGACTCTCTTGCAGATAGAGCTCAGTCCTAGCCTTCTGAAGCTTGGCCTCTTTACAGGCATTTTTCAATATTTGCTCCCCAGCCCTTGCCTTTCTGATGTAGTCCTCTGTTTTCTCAATCTTGGCCAGATGCTCTACCCTAAGCTTTTCCAACCTCTCAATGTCCAGACGACCATCACTCCTCTCCCAAAGAGTCTTCTTCAGAGCTTGAGACAGATTCTCATTCCTTTCCTTCAGCTTCTCAAATTCTTCCAGGCTGACAGTGGCTGATGGCTGTACTGTAGATGGTCCAGGTGTGTCCTCCAAAGTGAAGGGCCTCCCAATAATCTGAGCTCTAGCATGAGACCAGTCATAGTACTGAGCTGAAGCAACATTATTGCACCTTCCCATAATAGCCATCCCTTTTGTCTGGATGTTGTCCCAAGCCCAGGATGCTTGTCTGACAGCAGCTAAGTTAGGCTTTATTTCACAATACAAGGTCTCAGCTAAATCTTGCATCCTAGGAGGGTGAATCAAAGCATAGCCCAGTTATCTCTTAAACAACAAAGGATTGTAGTTGATGCAACCCTTTACTCCTATCAGAGGTACATTTGGGTATTGCCCATAGCTGGTAATGATGTCCTTGCCTTTGGTGCTCTGGGTGCACCATCTGATGTCATCTGAAGTCAAAGCAATAAGTCTCTTAGCCCAATTCTTCTGTTGGTGGGGATTCAGGAATGCATCTGACTTAGGCAAGTGTCTGAGCAGCCAAGTGTGAAACAGAGGAGCACAACATCTTACCAACTTTCCTCTTTGCTTCTCATTCCTCTGATGAATGGAGTAATAGAAATCTCCCAGCAATGTGGGTACTGGGTTCCTCAGAAGGAAAAGATGAATGGCATTCTTGCTGATAAATTTGGGCTCATCTGCAAACAGTATAACCCCGTATATGCCGAGGGCTAACAATGCACAGACTTCCCTCCATTCTCCTAGAGAGGCCTTCAGGATGGCCTGAGAAATCAAGAAATCTAAGTGCAAACCAGGGATCCCAGCCTTTGTTGTCATATTCTGCTCAATCAAAGTAGGCTCCAGGTACAGTGCTTTTGCTACTTCTCCATTGCTGGGAGAAGTCATCTCTGGGTTGAAGGGGACACCACCCCTGACAGGTACTCCAATCAATGATGAAAATTCCTCCAATAGAGGTCCTATCTGAAAGTCTGGGAATGTAAAACATCTCAAAGGAGGGTCATAAAACTGTAGGCAGGTGTGGATCATGCTCCTCTGAGAAGGGTCTAGGTCCATAACCATATCAAGGATACCTCCATAATGCTCTCTGAATAATGGGATGTGGTCAGGGGTGATAAGTGACTGGACCTGCCTGATACCAGTCAACACAGGCTCAAAGAAATGTTAAGATATGTTGCTCTTCCTGGGTGTAGCCATGAATGCTGATGAAGAGTTGAAGACAAGTGCTGATGAGGATCAAGACTGATACTGGAGGTGAGCCACTGATAGGCTGATGCTGGTGATGATGAAAACAGCTGAGACAGGCAAATGATGAAGATAGCTGAAGCTGAGGTCTATGCAAAAGAAGGGGTCAAAACCAAACCAGATATGATGTGGATACCCTGAAAAACAAACAAACAAATGTCAAATGATGTAATGATAATGTATGCAAATGATATGCAAGGGTTTGTGATCAAGCTGGATCTGATTATCTGTCCTGATATAAAGCCCATGTATGTTCAAGAAGTCTAGATGGAGGTTCAGAAATCCAGTAACCAAGGTGGGGGACTCAAATAAAGAGTCACATGTCCAGGGCTAAATCACAAGAATTGTCCAAAGTGAGGTACTCTTAATCAAAACAAGTAACAGGGTATGATGTGGTCAAGGTGTAACACGGTGGGAGAACTGACTTTAGTTATGTTGCGGATAGCAAGAGTCGCCACCGACTTTTATTTTATCCAAAGGAAAGGCATAAAAGAACAGGAAAGACCTTTTAAAAGATATTTGGGTCCGGGGGGTAGGTTATGTAAAGGGAAGGTGTTAGCACCCTTTACATCCATGGTTATCCATGGGCTCTTAGTTACTTAGCTCACTTTAAAATGTTTTTGAAATGTGAAGTGTGTGAATAGAAATTTTCTTAAGTGTTTTATAATGATCCATGTACGGATATATATAAAACCTTTGTTTTGAAAATTGTTTGAAATGTATGAAGTGTTTGAAATGTTTTGAAGAGTGAGCAAGTATCTAAGAGGAACCTACCCTAAGTTTAAGTCTTTTCTGTTCTTGAATCCTTTAAATGGTAAGACTATCCCTGTTATTAAGGAATAGGTAGTCATTACCTTGGATGTTTGGGACAAGTGAAGGGACATCTGTTTATTTAGGCAACTGTGGGGTGTATAAGCAATTCGAAGGGACTTATCATCTTTATTCGAAAGGGACAAGATCATTACGATGGCAACATTCGAAGGGACGCGATCTTTTTATTGTTTAAGGGACTAGATGATGTGAGATGAGGGACTTTGCTTTATACACCCTACTTGACCTTTTGATTAGGCAACTTGAGAGGCAACCTTAGGAAGTGAGATGGCGATCCAGGATCGACTTACGTGTGTGAGTGTACAATTTTAAATATTTATCTTTTAAGTTAATGATCTAAATTCAATTTTTACATACAAACATGTTTCACTCCCTATTTTACTAACCATAGCAAAAATAAATATTAAACATTACTATTAAAATATTACATAAAGGAGACAATTACATAATAATAATAATTAAAACAAATTAAATAAATAAGCAAAATAAGTAATAATAAATAATTGGGTTAGTAACAATAATAATAATAAATCACAATATATATAAATGGGGTTAGTAATAATAAGATAAATATCATATGAAAATAAATAGAATTAAAAATAAACAAGAATATTAGCATAATAATTAAAAGTTCAAATTTTTTTATAAACAATTATTTTTTAAGATTAAGAAGAAACATAAACAATTCATATTATATACTAATTATTATAAAGTTTTAAATTATATACATGTTATAAAAATTAGATTAATTATAAACATATTATGAAAATAAATCATATTTACAAAATTAAATTAGCAAATTTTAATTATTTTTAAGCATACACTAAAAATTATTTACATACAAGAATTAAATAATAATTACAAACAAATTATAAAATATATACATATAATTAACGTTTATTAACAAATAAATTAATATTTATAATTAGGGTTTATAAAAAAATAATTAGGTTTTAAATATATTTTAGGGTTTTTAGAAAATTAGGGTTTATATGTTTTTAGAAAAATAAATTAGGATTAATTAATAACTATATAAAATTATACAATATTAATAATTTACAAAAAAGAAATAATTTTTCTAATAAGATTTAATTTAAAAAAATGAGTTCTAAATTATAATAACAATAATAATATAAACATTCTACTTTTTCTATTATTTAAATTTATTTAACTATAATATAAATTAATTAAATAAGAAAAAACAAAAAAAGAATGAAAAACAAAACTCACCTGGGCTGGGATTTGAACCCAGTCCCTAAGCTTTCAACCCTCAAGACCAACACACCAACCACTGGACCATGCGCGCGCAGGTGCTAGCAATGCACTCCATGGGATTTTATTGTTAACCTGGAAAAAATCATGACAAAGCAAAAAGAAATTGCACAAAAGGCCTGGGGGGGGGGGGGGGGTTCGAACCCAGGACCTTCTCACAACACGCAAGAACACTTACCATCCAGCCGGGAGGGCGCAACTGATCATATAGTCATTACAATCAATAATATATTCAGTCTAACAATTAAATGAACTTTTAAATAAAAAGAGCTTGACCAAGGGATCGAACCCTGGCCCTCTACCATCACACGCCAATGTCAAAACCAACTGAGCCACACGCTCAATGTGAAACACAATCAGAAACCCAACATTATATTTTAAGTGACTTTTTTGAATTAATTTTTCGCGCCAGATAGTCTTCATCTTCAACCTTGGTACCTGCGGGTTTAGCTGCAAAATTAACTATGAATTTTCCTGCGAATTTTTAAATACAGGAAACCTGCGAAATTGGAACACCATCAAAACAACACAATTTCGTTAAATTAAGAGTGCAAGCAAGGTCCAGAGGTTATTTGGAATTGATCCACGGTTTTAGAAGTCATTTATATTCATTCAAACGCAAAACCCTAATTTGAAGGTCAAGAACCCTAAAATGGCAACACACGATTCAGCCATGTTTTCTTCAATTAAACTGCCCAGAATTCATCACAAGCTTCAACTAATCATGAATCAATAAACAAAATTAGCTTGCAATGCATAAATAAAGAGAATCGAAAATTTCAAGACCAAGAACAAAACAGATTCGGTTTAGGTCATATGCAATGCTTTAGATGCTACAAATGGTTCAAATAGATTCAGTGATGTTCATTGAACATGTATCCACCTTCAAATTGCCTTGAAAGAGCCTAAATGATGGAATCTGAATTCAAGTTTTATTTGGTGATTTTTTGAATGTGCAAACTTACTCTTGAGGCTGTGAAATTCGTGCCCTATGCATTGTGTTCTCTTCATATACTTATAGTGAATGAATTAGGTCAGAAAGATTGGATCATTGTATGAATTTTTTTGATTTTGGAGATTGAAAAAGATTAGAACTTAAATTTCATATATTTTGGAATGAGACCTTTCTATTTCAAGCCAATCATCATCAATTGTGAATCAATTCAATCCAAATCATGTTAATGACCTTCTAGAACCAAAATATATTTTAAATTTTCATATTTGATATTTTATTTAAATTTAAAATGATTTTTAATGTAAAAAATCATAATAAATAAAATAAATAAAAGAAAATTATGAAAATATCAAATAAATTTCGTGCATGATGTCATGGAACACTTTGGGTCACAAAAAGTTCAGTCCATTTAGAAAAATTTGGTTTTAAGACCCTATTTTCTTCATAAACCACCCAAAAATTTCCCAACTTTGCAAGGGCACACATCCTTCAATTTTAATGCTATGAGGGTATTAGTGGACATTTTGGAAAGCTTGAAGAGTCCTCTAACCAACCCCATTGGTTTCATGTCCATATCATTTACCATTCTCAAGTTATGCCCTTTTGAAGTTGTTGACTTTTTGTTGACTTTCAAAAGGACCTATAATGTCTTAGCTCATACCTTCCAAATGAAGCATTTTTGGGCTTGGCTTGTGATACACAAAGTTGTAGAGAATTCAATTTCCTTCAAAATGAGCTTTGGATGGGAAAAATGTGATGAAGCATGTGAAAGTTATGGCTGGTCAAAGTTCAGTTGACTTTTCCTGAGGAAACCCTAATTTAGAAACCCCTGATTCTTGATGATCTGAAATCTCCTTGATGAATCATGATCAACCCTTGATCAAATGATGAATTTTAATTCATATACTTGATGTTGTCAAAAAATCATGAAGTTTGACTTTGGTTTGACCACAGTTGACCTCAGTTTGACTTTTTAACTGCTTTGACTGATTTTGACTTATCTGATCATCTGACTGAGCAAACCTTTGAGAAAAGTTCTGAAATTTGTCATGGGGATTCTAAAACACATATAAGATGTTGTGAAGCTCACTTGAAGTCTTGGAAGTCTATTTAGCCTGATTAAAGTCAAAACCCTAGTTTTGGATGCACTACTTAGGAGGATGCATTGTCTGAGGGAATTGTCAAATCTTCTGACTAATTGTGAACTTTGTGAACCTTGTGAACATCCTTGTGAACCTCATAAGATGTCTTGTGAATCTTGTGAACCTCATAAGATGTCTTGTGAACCTCATAAGATGTCTTGTGAACCTTGTGAACCTCATAAGATGTCTTGTGAATCTTGTGAACCTCATAAGATGTCTTGTGAACCTTGTGAACCTCATAAGGTGTCTTATGAACCTTGTGAACCTCATAGGGTGTCTTGTGAACCTTGTGAACCTCATAAGGTGTCTTATGAACCTTGTGAACCTCATAAGGTGTCTTGTAAACTTCATGAACCTCATGAGAGGTCTTGTGAACCTTGTGAACCTCATAAGGTGTCTTGTGAACCTTGTGAACCTCTTAGCACACAAAGTCTTGTATTGTGAGGGCAAATTTTGGGGTGCAACAGCTACCCCTGTTCAATTTTCTGAAACCTAAGGGGTTAGATTGGTATATTTGCCAGTCGTGACCTGGAAGGTTGAAGGGGATTGAACACAAAAGCCCAAAAATTTGCACTCACCGGTGCGTAAAGTGATACTGATGACTTGTTGTATATGCTTTGAGTGGGCTTAAAGATGCCACTTGGATAAAATTTCTTCAAATATGTCTCTTGGAGGATAAAGAAGTCTAAAATATGAAGATATAGCTTTCCGGGAAGATAAACAACGTCCCAACATAGTGAGATAACCTTTGGGAAGATAAACAACGGCCCAAGGTAAAGGTATAACCTTCAGGAGGATAAACAACGTCCTGAGGTATAAGTATAACTTTTGGGAGGATAAACAACGGCCCAAGGTAAAGGTATAACCTTCAGGAGGATAAACAACGTCCTGAGGTATAAGTATAACTTTTGGGAGGATAAACAACGGCCCAATAGTAATGATAGCTTTCAGGAGGATAAACAACGTCCTGAGGTATAAACATAACCTTTGGGAGGATAAACAACGACCCAAGGTCATGATTGCTTTCAGGAGGATAAACAACGTCCTGAGGTATAAGAAGCTTTCAGGAGGATAAACAACGTCCTGAGGTATAATGATAACTTTTGGGAGGATAAACAACGGCCCAATAGTCACAAGTTGTTGATGAAGTTTGTCTGCTGGAGAATTAATCTGAAAAACAAGATTATAACATTCTGTATGATAATATTAGTTTATACATTATGTATGCATGTATAATATGATGTACTTAAGTAATGTACTATGTATTTATGGATATGTATGATATGATGTAAATGATGTATGTATGCATCATGCAGCCTGAGGCGTCTGGATATCTTCGTATAACAACTGCTGGCCAGGGAAAATAAATCCCGATTTGTTGCTAGAGAATATGAGGAACTCGTTCCCGTCTTGTTTGATAATATAGTATATATAACCTCCCGTCTTCGTTCGATAGTAAGGTATCCATAACCTCCCGTCTTCGTTTGATAGTAGGGTATACACAACCTCCCGTCTTCGTTCGTCGTACTCCTATTGAAAGAATAAAATTCCCGACTATCCGTATGAGGATAAAAGAAATGGATATAAATTCCAGGGGAGATGTGACTCGAAGTATTTATGAAGATGGATTTGCCCTACTGGGGGTTTGTAGCTGTCCGGTGGGGATGAACTGGCGAAACTTCGTTGAATTCCTTCCTCGTTCGTCCTTAGTAAATACTATTACTGCATTTTCATGCATTTCTGGTAAACATCAATCATATTAAGCATTTATGCATTTATGGTAAACATCAATCATATTCAAAAACATACATACATTCAAACACAACCAATGGACGTTTCGCTTATGTAAATAGGGTAAAAGTAAATCTGGATTCAAAGATGGAATTTTATTTATATCACAAAGTGACCTATACATGGGTAAGTTTGTACAAAGAGACAGAAATCCTAGTAAGTGGAATTCGTCATAACCATTTTTACAAAACAAGGAAAATCAGCTATGTGGGAAATAACCCTATTGAATTTCAATTCTACTATTGCCATTATCTTCAAGTATCTCATATTATGCTGTTGAGACGGAGATGATTGGATTGAGCTTTATCTATTCAAACTTGAGTAAGTAACACAACTGGTTGTAGTTTCATGGGTGATCCAAACGAGACATAGTCATACGCTTTAATCCCTAACTTTTGCCTGGATTGCCCTTTCAGGTTTTCAATCCACCGGGATACCCTTTTTTGCCCAAGCCGCTTTTTCAGGTTTTCGACTTGCCGGGTGTACATTTTTTTTATATATATCCCTAATTTTTGCCCGAACCCTTTTGGTTCGCCGGGATGCCCTTATTTTTGCCTAGGCCAGTCAACCTAGCGGGTCTCTTTTTATGCGTAGTATTTTTTAACTATGTCTGCGTTTACAGGCTGTGGGAAGTCTTCACCATCCATAGTAGTAAGTATCATGGCACCTCCTGAGAATACTGTCTTGACTACAAATGGTCCTTCATATGTAGGAGTCCACTTGCCCCTGGGATCACCCTGTGGTAATATGATACGCTTGATTACCAAGTCACCAGCCTGATATACCTTTGGCTTAACCTTCTTGTTAAAAGCTTTGATCATCCGTTTCTGGTACATCTGGCCATGACAAACTGCTGCTAGCCTCTTCTCATCAATCAAATTTATCTGGTCAAGTCGAGTCTGAATCCACTCATCTTCATCCAAGCCTGCATCCTTCATAATTCTTAAGGAGGGAATCTGAACTTCAATGGGCAGAACTGCTTCCATACCATAGACTAAGGAGAATGGGGTTGCCCCTGTTGAAGTGCGTATTGTAGTACGATAACCATGAAGAGCAAATGGTAACATCTCATGCCAATCCTTATAAGTAACAGTCATCTTCTGTATAATCTTCTTAATGTTCTTATTAGCAGCTTCGACTGCCCCATTCATCTTTGGACGATACGGAGAAGAGTTGTGATGCTTAATCTTGAACTGCGTGCAGAGATCAGTAATCATAGTGTTGTTCAGATTAGAGCCATTGTCAGTAATAATCCTTTCAGGGATGCCATACCTACATATGAGATTATTCTTGATGAATCGAGCCACCACATTCTTAGTAACAGATGCAAATGAAGCTGCCTCTACCCACTTCGTGAAGTAATCAATAGCAACCAGGATGAAACGATGCCCATTAGAAGCAGTAGGCTTGATCTCACCAATCATATCAATGCCTCACATAGCAAAAGGCCAAGGAGCAGTCAACACATTCAATGGTGATGGAGGTATATGCACTTTATCAGCATAGATTTGACACTTGTGACATGTTTTGGAGTGTTGATAGCAATCAGCTTCCATGGTGGACCAATAGTAACCTGCTCTCAATATCTTCTTTGCCATGGTATGACCACTGGAATGAGTGCCAAAGATCCCATCATGCATGTCTTCCATAATCTCAGTTGCTTCCTTCTTATCCACAAAACGAAGCAAAGTTGAATCATGATTGCGCTTGTACAAAATCCCATTACTCAAAAAGAACTTAGCAGAAAACCTTCTCAGAAACTTCCTATCTTTGACAGATGCCCCTTCAGGGAACTCCTGAGCTTCAAGATATCTTTTCACTTCATAAAACCAAGGCTTCTCTTCTGCTTCTTCAGTGTCAATCTCATTGCAGTATGCAGGTTTTTCAAATCTATCAATAGTAATCTTGGGAGCTTCATCATCCCAACTGATCTCAAACATGGATGCCATGGTGGCTAAGGCATCTGCCAACTGATTCTCTCTCCGTGGAATATGCCCAAAGGTAATCTCTTTGAAATGTGGGATCAAAGACAACACATGCTCTCTGTATGGAATGAGATTATCATGCTTGGTATCCCAATATCCTTTAATCTGACTTACTACCAGGGCTGAATCTCCATACACATCAAGGAACTGAATCTTCATATCAATAGCAGCTTTAATACCCAGGATACATGCCTCATACTCAGCCATATTATTGGTACAATAGAAACAAAGTCTGGCAGTAATCGGGGTATGACAACCTTCAGGGGAACTGATCACAACACCAACACCATTACCAAGTGCATTAGAAGCTCCATCAAAAACCATGGTCCATCGGGATCCTTGTTCAGTTCCGTCATATTGTCCAGGTTCTTTGGTAATAATCATAATGTCTTCATCAGGGAACGCAAAACTCATTGACTGGTAATCATCCACTGCTTGATGAGCCAAATGATCAGCTACAACACTTCCTTAATGGCCTTCTGAGTAGTATACTGTATGTCATATTCTGTCAAGATCATTTGCCATCTTGCAATTCTTCCGGAGAGAGCAGGTTTCTCGAATATATACTTGATTGGATCCATCTTCGAAATCAACAAGGTAGTATGAGTCAACATATACTGTCTTAGTCGGCGAGCAGCCCATGCCAAAGTGCAGCAAGTTTTCTCGAGCAGTGAGTATCTTGTTTCACAGTCGGTAAATTTTTTGCTAAGGTAATAAATTGCCTGCTCTTTTCGACCAGACTCGTCATGTTGCCCCAATACACACCCCATTGAGTTGTCTAACACTGTTAAGTACATAATCAAGGGTCTTCCATCAACTGGTGGCATCAAAATTGGAGGTTCTAGCAGATATTTCTTGATTTCATCAAAGGCAGTTTGGCACTCATCATTCCATTCCATCACCTGATCTTTCTTCAACAACTTGAAGATTGGCTCACATGTAGCTGTTAATTGGGAAATAAATCTTGCAATGTAATTCAATCGTCCCAAGAAACCTCTAACTTCCTTCTCAGTACGGGGAGCTGGCATATCTTGTATAGCTTTCACTTTTGCAGGATCCACTTCAATACCTTTTCCACTAACAATGAAACCCAGGAGCTTACCAGATCTAACTCCAAAAGTACACTTGTTTGGGTTCAATCTTAGCTTGTATTTCTTCAACCTCTCAAACAACTTATGCAGATGATCAAGATGTTTCTCTTCATTCTGGGACTTGGCTATCATATCATCCACATACACCTCTATCTCATGATGAATCATATCATGAAACAAAGCCACCATAGCACGCTGATATGTTGCCCCTGCATTCTTCAAACTAAATGGCATCACCTTGTAGCAAAAGGTGCCCCACTGTGTAACAAATGTTGTCTTCTCCATATCTTCAGGTGCCATCTTGATCTGATTGTAACCAGAGAAACCATCCATAAAAGAGAATACCTTATGTTGAGCAGTGTTGTCTACTAGAACATCAATATGAGGAAGTGGAAAGTCATCTTTGGGGCTGGCCTTGTTCAAATCCCTGTAATCTACACACATACGTACCTTACCATCTTTCTTAGGTACTGGTACCACATTTGCAACCCACTGAGGATAAGAAGTCACTGCTAAGAACCCTGCATCAAACTGTTTCATTACCTCTGCCTTAATCTTCTCTGACATTTCAGGACGCATAGGACGAACCTTCTGCTTCTTTGGACGACAATCTTCTTTTACTGGTAAACGGTGAACCACAATGTCTGTATCCAACCCTGGCATATCTTCGTAGGACCAAGCAAAGATCTCCACATAGTCACGTAGCATCTGAATCAACCTGCTCTTGACACTATCCTCTAATTCAGCCCCTATCTTGACCTCTTTCCTGTTTTCTTCAGTTCCCAGATTCACAACTTCGACTGGCTCTTCATGTGGCTGTATAGCTTTCTCTTCTTGTTGTAACAACCTAGCAAGCTCTACAGGTACTTCACAATCGTCCTCATTTCCGTCTTCAGCTTGATAGATCGGATTCTCGAAATTATAATTGGCAATAGTAGAACTGTTATCAACAGGATCCAGAGTGGATGAGGATCTGCATTTTAGTGATGTGGGTGTGTGTAAGAACACATAGCTGATAAAACAAAAATAAAATAAAAGAAAGACAAGGAACACAATATTTACGAAAACGAAACGTCCACTGATTTTTATTGAATGAAGTATGCAAATGAAATGACATCCCGTAACAAGCATACCATTGTGCCCCGGGTAAGGCACAAGGCTTGAAAGTTTAAATTGTTCAAGAAATTACAAACTTAAAAGTAACAACACAGTAATAGTATTTACTCCTGACTAAAGGAGATAGGAATAACATCTTCAGCTTTCCAGTTGTTGAGCCCAGCACCCACAGTAGGAAAAATCCAAGCATCCAAGTTGTAGTCTTCATCATAGTCACCCACAACATTGATTTTATTTTTCATAATCCCCTGATTGGTGATACGAACAGCACGAGCACGATGAACAGCCTTCTGGGACTCTGCAGTGAAACCCAAACCAAATTTGTCAGACTTGTAAGGAATGTCGGGAAGCTGACCCCAAATAGTACAACCACCTTCATCCACCACAGCTCTAGCATCTTTGAGGGAGGCCATTTTTGGAGATACTCTGGTGACTACATGAACTTTCTTGACAACAGGAGGAGCTTCATAATCATTAACAATCCAAGGAACCACTTCAAATGTCTGACACGGAGTTTCAACGTATTCACCTTCTACTTCAAGATATTTAAAGGTGTTCACATGGCTAATCATATACCCTTCCTCTCCGTAAACAGTAACGACCTTCCCTTCTACTGGATATCTCAGCTTCTGATGTAAAGTGGAGGTTACAGCACCTGCCCCATGGATCCAGGGACGCCCAAGGAAATAAGAATACGACGAACGAATATCCATGACATAAAAGGTAGTATTGAAGACTTGAGATCCTACTTTGATTGGGAGATCAATTTCTCCATGCACCACTCTTCTTGAGCCATCAAAAGCTTTCACCACTATATTACTGGGCTTCAACACAGCATCTTCAGGACTAAGCTTATTCAGAACTTTTTTGGGCAACACATTCAGAGAGGAACCATTGTCTATCAATACATGTGACAGGGTAGTGCCCCTACATTCGATAGAGATATGTAGAGCCCTGTTATGATCTCTCTTGGCCGGAGTCAAATCAGCATCGGAGAAACCTAACCCGTTATCATAGGTCAAGTGTGCAACACAATTTTCAAACTGGTCAATAGAAATTTCATTTGGTACATGATCAGTCTTCAGAAATTTAATCAAGGCCTTGGCATGCGCCTCAGAACACAATAGTAAAGACATCATAGAAATCTTGGAGGGAGTATGCCCCAATTGATCAATAATGTCATAATCACTCTTGCGAATGATTTTCAATACTTCTTCCATCTGCTTAGAAAGATCATCAGCAGCTGGCACATCAGTTGGTATAGGTTCAATAACAGGACCTTTGCCCCGAGCATCAGTGGTGGAGGTAGCAGCTGGAGTAACTGCATTCTTGGAGGTAACTGGAGGAGAGAAAACTCTTCCGCTTCGTGTGATCTTACTAGATCCAACAATATTATCAACATCAACAGGCATATCAGCTAAGGGTTCCTGCTTAACACCATGGATATAGACATCAGACCCATAATGCCAAGGCACAGCTTTATCAGAAGTATACGGAATAGGACCAGGAGTGGTAATGATCATAGGAGCCACTCTAGCTTCAGCAACAATCTTCACAGGGCCTTCAGCAGTAATCTTAATTGGACCCTTATGAGTGATTTTGACAGGACCCTTAGAAGTAATCCTCACCGGCACTTTATCAAACATATCCACCTCTTCAACCTTCGCACGCTTAGTTATATGATCAACCATACTCTCTACGGAAGGTGGAGTCCTCTCAAATACTATGGTATAGTTATTCATGAGACGTTGAATTCCATCCCTCAATCTCCAGCAGCTATCCGGCTTATAGGTACAATATAAACAATCTTCACGACAACCTGGAAAGAACCTAGCTTGTACTAGCTTCTTCTTAATGACAGACAATGGTGTAGTCAAATCTGCAACTGAGGAAATATGTGAATCTTCATCAATGGCATTGACAGTCTTCTCATGATTTGGCATGGGAGCAGTAATCACATTTGGAGTACCCGGAGGGTCGAACTCAATCTCTCCAGCATCAATCATATCTTGAATTTTTTTCTTCAATACCCAGCAACTATTGGTATCATGTCCCTGACAATTCGAATGATATGAACATCGTGCATTAGGATTATACCTGGGAGAGGTAACATTAGGATTCTGAGGAGGATCTTTCAGGGTGATAAGTTCAGCCTTCAACAAGTGTTGCAAGGCTTGGGCCATTGACATGTTGATCTTAGTGAACTGCCTTCTAGCCCTCTGTTGATTTCCCTGTGGTGGCTCGGTTGTTGCAGGAGTTGGATTGGAGATATGAACTGCACTCACCGACTGATGCCTCCTATTACGATCAGGTTGACCATAAACAGCATTTGACTCTTTCTTCCCGCTGGGAGGCTTCTTTGCAGCACCTGATGAAGAAGTACCCACTTGAATCTTGACACTCCTTATACTACTTTCTACGCGCTCTCCAGTCATTATCAACTCAGTGAAGCCAGATGATGAGCTTCCAATGAGATGACTGTAAAAAGGACCATTCAACGAACACATGAACATATCAACTAACTCCCTGTCAGTTAGAGGTGGTTGCACTCTTCCAGCCAAGTCTCTCCATTTCTGAGCATATTCCTTGAAGCTCTCCTTAGCACCCATAGACATGCTTTGTAGTTGCATGCGAGTAGGGGCTAAGTCAGCATTGTATTGATATTGCTTATAGAAGGCTTCAGCAAGATCATTCCAATCACGGATGTTGACACTCTCCAACTGATAGTACCATTCTAATTGAGCTCCAGATAAGCTCTCTTGGAAGAAATGGATCCACAACTTCTTATCAGCAGTATGGGGTTGGATCCTCTGGACATAGGACCTCAGATGCAGCTTGGGACAAGAAACACCATCATAAACAACGAAAGTAGGAACCTTGAAACCAATGGATATAACCACCCCAGATATCAAACTCAGGTCTTCAAAATCCAGCCCAGGAGACTTCTGCAATTCCATAGCATCCATTCTATCTACCAGCATCTTGAACTTATCTTCATTAGGCTCATGATAGTAATTAGCTTCAGAATCAGAGTCCCCCATTGTGTTATGGAGACTGCCTCCCTCTTTCTCAGACTCATAGTCTTCAACCTGTTCTTTGGTCTTGACAGGACCTCTGAACCTTCTTCCCATGTTGATCAGGCCACCTGACCTCCTAGTCTTCTTAGTCTTCTTGGCCAGCAGTGTCTTTAATTCATCCTGCCCCTTGGACAAGTTCCGGATCAGCTCTTGGAACTGTGCATTTTGTGCCTGGAGATCCTTAACTGTTTGTTCAAGAGCCATTGCTGAAATAAACAGCGAGAAGATGAGAAACCTGTGCACAATAAACCTGTGATGCAATGATATGATGTATTAATGCGTATGCAATGTTTTCAAGGACCGCAGGATTTAAATTTGCTTAAACAAACAAGAAGGTAAACTTTTATTAGTAATAAATTTGTTTTGCCTCTTGGGCTTACAGAAAATGAAATGAAATAAATACAAGAGATGGGGTTTTAAGTCTCCCATGGACGTTTCCTCTTTGTGTTGAGGTATGAGTTGAGATTCCGCTCCTCGTGAAGTTGCTTTGTTAGTTCCAGGATTCTTTCTTGGCTTGTTTTGTAATGAGCCTCGAAGGTATCCCTTTGCTCCTTCAACTGGATCCAGGACCTCTGTAAATCTTCCATGTCAGTAGGCATGTCTGGGTGAAGGATGGTATAAGAAGTATCTCCTTCAGCAACAGGTTCCATAGTAACTGGCAGGATAGCAGGATATAGCATCATGAGAGTCTGAGCACAAGATCGCACCCATCTGAGATAAGCCTCCATAGGAATAGTGTAATTAGGCTCCAAAGTCTTGCTGTCAACCCTGTTCACTTTTCCCCATGCTCGTATGAACCTCTGACGGTAACCTTGCAGATCGTTGTCGTAGTCAAACACAATACCCTGAATCAACATGTCATGAGGACCATCACTCCGAGCGTAACCAAACTGTTGTAAAGCTAAAGAAGGGTTGTAAGTAATGCCTCCTCTTATGCCTAGAAGTGGCACATTAGGAAATTCCCCACAACGGTCAATGATAGTAACATTCTCCATAGATCTGGAGCACCAATGGATATCTGAATGAGAGAGTGACATGATCCTCTTGGGCCACCTGAACCCTTGTTCATTCTTCATCACTGAACGAGGAAGGTGAGAAATAAACCACCTAGACAATAGAGGTATTAAACACATCAGAGTTCCTCGTGCCTTCGTAGTACGGGTATGAAGAGAGTGTAAGATGTCTCCAAGTAATGTAGGCACTGGATTGTGACTCAGAAATATGTTGATAGCATGAACGTCTATGAACTGATCAGGATTGGGGAACAATACTAAACCATAAATCAACAAGGCTAAGATCTCCTCAAAAGCATCATAGCTCATAGCTTTCAAGAACACTTGAGCCTTCTCTATCAACACCTTAGCAAGAATACCCTTAACTCCGCTTCTCGTTTCTAGAATAATGTCTGACTTCTTCAGATGTAGGGCTGCAGCAATAACCTCAGGTTTAGGCTCTTTTTCCAAGCCTGTGAATGGTTTCTGATCAAGTATAGGTATACCCAGAAGTTTAGAGAACTCTTCCATTGTAGGAACCAGCTGGTAGTCGGGGAATGTGAAGCAATGGTGCTTAGGATCAAAGAACTGAAACAGAACACTCATCATGTCTTCATTGAATCCTGAGGTGACTAGATCCAGTAGGTGACCATGTCTCTTGATGAACTGGGAGTTTTCAGACACTTGAGAAACCAACTCCTTAAGTTTAGGAGGTATTCCTACAAAGTTGATCCTGATAGTGTTCCTACGAGCAGAAGCCATGACCTGCAAAAGAGAACAAAGATAAATCCTTTGGTTCTTGAAATGGTTAGTGAAAATGCTATGCTTATGATGCATGATGATGCTATGATGTTATGCTCAATCACAAATATGTGGCACACACAAACAAGTCACACAATAGCCCTAGGTTTGAAGGCTTGCATGAGGTTCAAAGGTAAGTACCCTCCCCTGAAGTTAGTTGGTTCATTCTGTCCTACAAAAGTAACCATGTTCTAAGGGATCTCAATATCATTGATCCTTCACAAGGGTGGTTGTTCAGTAGGCAACTTACTCTCCAACCAAAACCCTCCAAGTTTAGAATCTCAATGAGCGTAGTATCGAGTATCAACCAACTTCAGTCTGCACCAAAGCCGATTATCTCACTACTTTTCTAAAGGCCAAGATGGGATAACTAGGGTTCTAAAAGTTAGTTAGTGCATTGACAACATATGGCGGCCTCATATTATCCTCAACTTGACTTAAGGAACATAAGCACCAACCAAGAAGTCACACTAACTATGGCCACCAGATCAACCATATCGGTATACGCCGTATAGTTTCCTTGGTCTATTGCCATTTACCTAAGGTACACTAGATCCGGGTTAGGATCTTTCACACATAAGAGCACCCAACAAGTAAGTATAAAGCAAACAAGGCAAAAAATTTTAAAGTGATCTAATTCCTAAGGGTACCTCTCTTTTACAAATCCCCAGCAGAGTCGCCAGTTCTGTAACACGGTGGGAGAACTGACTTTAGTTATGTTGCGGATAGCAAGAGTCGCCACCGAATTTTATTTTATCCAAAGGAAAGGCATAAAAGAACAAGAAAGACCTTTTAAAAGATATTTGGGTCCGGGGGGTAGGTTATGTAAAGGGAAGGTGTTAGCACCCTTTACATCCATGGTTATCCATGGGCTCTTAGTTACTTAGCTCACTTTAAAATGTTTTTGAAATGTGAAGTGTGTGAATAGAAATTTTCTTAAGTGTTTTATAATGATCCATGTACGGATATATATAAAACCTTTGTTTTGAAAATTGTTTGAAATGTATGAAGTGTTTGAAATGTTTTGAAGAGTGAGCAAGTATCTAAGAGGAACCTACCCTAAGTTTAAGTCTTTTCTGTTCTTGAATCCTTTAAATGGTAAGACTATCCCTATTATTAAGGAATAGGTAGTCATTACCTTGGATGTTTGGGACAAGTGAAGGGACATCTGTTTATTTAGGCAACTGTGGGGTGTATAAGCAATTCGAAGGGACTTATCATCGTTATTCGAAAGGGACAAGATCATTACGATGGCGACATTCGAAGGGACGTGATCTTTTTATTGTTTAAGGGACTAGATGATGTGAGATGAGGGACTTTGCTTTATACACCCTACTTGACCTTTTGATTAGGCAACTTGAGAGGCAACCTTAGGAAGTGAGATGGCGATCCAGGATCGACTTACGTGTGTGAGTGTACAATTTTAAATATTTATCTTTTAAGTTAATGATCTAAATTCAATTTTTACATACAAACATGTTTCACTCCCTATTTTACTAACCATTGCAAAAATAAATATTAAACATTACTATTAAAATATTACATAAAGGAGACAATTACATAATAATAATAATTAAAACAAATTAAATAAATAAGCAAAATAAGTAATAATAAATAATTGGGTTAGTAACAATAATAATAATAAATCACAATATATATAAATGGGGTTAGTAATAATAAGATAAATATCATATGAAAATAAATAGAGTTAAAAATAAACAAGAATATTAGCATAATAATTAAAAGTTCAAATTTTTTATAATCAATTATTTTTTAAGATTAAGAAGAAACATAAACAATTCATATTATATACTAATTATTATAAAGTTTTAAATTATATACATGTTATAAAAATTAGATTAATTATAAACATATTATGAAAATAAATCATATTTACAAAATTAAATTAGCAAATTTTAATTATTTTTAAGCATACACTAAAAATTATTTACATACAAGAATTAAATAATAATTACAAACAAATTATAAAATATATACATATAATTAACGTTTATTAACAAATAAATTAATATTTATAATTAGGGTTTATAAAAAAATAATTAGGTTTTAAAAATATTTTAGGGTTTTTAGAAAATTAGGGTTTATATGTTTTTTAGAAAAATAAATTAGGATTAATTAATAACTATATAAAAATATACAATATTAATAATTTACAAAAAATAAATAATTTTTCTAATAAGATTTAATTAAAAAAAAAAGAGTTCTAAATTATAATAACAATAATAATATAAACATTCTACTTTTTCTATTATTTAAATTTATTTAACTATAATATAAATTAATTAAATAAGAAAAAACAAAAAAAGAATGAAAAACAAAACTCACCTGGGCTGGGATTTGAACCCAGTCCCTAAGCTTTCAACCCTCAAGACCAACACACCAACCACTGGACCATGCGCGCGCAGGTGCTAGCAATGCACTCCATGGGATTTTATTGTTAACCTGGAAAAAATCATGACAAAGCAAAAAGAAATTGCACAATAGGCCTGGGGGGGATTCGAACCCAGGACCTTCTCACAACACGCAAGCACACTTACCATCCAGCCGGGAGGGCGCAACTGATCATATAGTCATTACAATCAATAATATATTCAGTCTAACAATTAAATGAACTTTTAAATAAAAAGAACTTGACCAAGGGATCGAACCCTGGCCCTCTACCATCACACGCCAATGTCAAAACCAACTGAGCCACACGCTCAATGTGAAACACAATCAGAAACCCAACATTATATTTTAAGTGACTTTTTTGAATTAATTTTTCGCGCCAGATGGTCTTCATCTTCAACCTTGGTACCTGCGGGTTTAGCTGCAAAATTAACTATGAATTTTCCTGCGAATTTTTAAATACAGGAAACCTGCGAAATTGGAACACCATCAAAACAACACAATTTCGTTAAATTAAGAGTGCAAGCAAGGTCCAGAGGTTATTTGGAATTGATCCACGGTTTTAGAAGTCATTTATATTCATTCAAACACAAAACCCTAATTTGAAGGTCAAGAACCCTAAAATGGCAACACACGATTCAACCATGTTTCTTCAATTAAACTGCCCAGAATTCATCACAAGCTTCAACTAATCATGAATCAATAAACAAAATTAGCTTGCAATGCATAAATAAAGAGAATCGAAAATTTCAAGACCAAGAACAAAACAGATTCGGTTTAGGTCATATGCAATGCTTTAGATGCTACAAATGGTTCAAATAGATTCAGTGATGTTCATTGAACATGTATCCACCTTCAAATTGCCTTGAAAGAGCCTAAATGATGGAATCCGAATTCAAGTTTTTTTGGTGATTTTTTGAATGTGCAAACTTACTCTTGAGGCTGTGAAATTCGTGCCCTATGCATTGTGTTCTCTTCATATACTTATAGTGAATGAATTAGGTCAGAAAGATTGGATCCTTGTATGGATTTTTTTTTGATTTTGGAGATTGAAAAAGATTAGAACTTAAATTTCATATATTTTGGAATGAGACCTTTCTATTTCAAGCCAATCATCATCAATTGTGAATCAATTCAATCCAAATCATGTTAATGACCTTCTAGAACCAAAATATATTTTAAATTTTCATATTTGATATTTTATTTAAATTTAAAATGATTTTTAATGTAAAAAATCATAATAAATAAAATAAATAAAATAAAATTATGAAAATATCAAATAAATTTCATGCATGATGTCATGGAACACTTTGGGTCATAAAAAGTTCAGGCCATTTAGAAAATTTTGGTTTTAAGACCCTATTTTCTTCATAAACCACCCAAAAATTTCCCAACTTTGCAAGGGCACACATCCTTCAATTTTAATGCTATGAGGATGTTCTTGGACATTTTGGAAATATTGAAGAGTCCTCTAACCAACCCCATTTGTTTCATGTCCATATCATTTACCATTCTCAAGTTATGCCCTTTTGAAGTTGTTGACTTTTTGTTGACTTTCAAAAGGACCTATAATGTCTTAGCTCATACCTTCCAAATGAAGCATTTTTGGGCTTGGCTTGTGAGACACAAAGTTGTAGAGAATTCAATTTCCTTCAAAATGAGATTTGGATGGGAAAAATGTGATGAAGCATGTGAAAGTTATGGCTGGTCAAAGTTCAGTTGACTTTTCCTGAGGAAACCCTAATTTAGAAACCCCTGATTCTTGATGATCTGAAATCTCCTTGATGAATCATGATCAACCCTTGATCAAATGATGAATTTTACTTCATATACTTGATTTTGGAAAAAAATCATGAAGTTTGACTTTGGTTTGACCACAGTTGACCTCAGTTTGACTTTTTAACTACTTTGACTGATTTTGACTTATCTGATCATCTGACTGAGCAAACCTTTGAGAAAAGTTCTGAAATTTGTCATGGGGATTCTCAAACACATATAAGATGTTGTGAAGCTCACTTGAAGTCTTGGAAGTCTATTTAGCCTGATTAAAGTCAAAACCCTAGTTTTGGATGCACTGCTTAGGAGGATGCATTGTCTGAGGGAATTGTCAAATCTTCTGACTAATTGTGAACTTTGTGAACCTTGTGAACATCATTGTGAACCTTGTGAACCTCATAAGATGTCTTGTGAATCTTGTGAACCTCATAAGATGTCTTGTGAACCTTGTGAACCTCATAAGATGTCTTGTGAACCTTGTGAACCTCATAAGATGTCTTGTGAATCTTGTGAACCTCATAAGATGTCTTGTGAACCTTGTGAACCTCATAAGGTGTCTTATGAACCTTGTGAACCTCATAGGGAGTCTTGTGAACCTTGTGAACCTCATAAGGTGTCTTATGAACCTTGTGAACCTCATAAGGTGTCTTGTAAACTTCATGAACCTCATGAGAGGTCTTGTGAACCTTGTGAACCTCATAAGGTGTCTTGTGAACCTTGTGAACCTCTTAGCACACAAAGTCTTGTATTGTGAGGGTAAATTTTGGGGTGCAACACAAGGGTACCTGCAAACCTGTAAACAGCCCAACCCCCTCACAGGTAGTGTTCTAAAACAAGGGTCCTCAGACTTGGATCAGTTATGAGAAGTGTAAACACTTCTAACCCGGAGGTACAGTGTTTACAATAACCATAAAAGATACTCCTCTAATTCACCTCAGTTTCTAAAGGTCATAATAAAGGTCATCCAGACTTAGCAGGCTTCCCAGATAGCCCTAGCACTACAGGAAATCTGTAGCACAGAGTTCTCAAGAAGAAACCCACATCTGAACCGTGTTTCATATTCCCGCACCAGACCGAAATGGAATGGGAAAGAACATGAACCACTCTAGCCTAGGTGTCACTCAGGTCCCAGGTATAGGACCTTAAACTCTCAATAGAACCCCACCCACCAAGACAGAAGCCAGATCCAGCAATGATAATGACAGTATGAAATATGAAAAACTGTAAAGGAAAGCAATAAATAAAGCTGTACATAAAGCAATAAATAAAGCAAATATATAAACACAATTAGCACATAACACCCCAGTAAAATGGGGTACATACGCGAACGGTCGGCGAAAGGAGAGAGAACACACAAGGGTGAACTCAGAAGACAAGAGTCGCCAGCTAGGCATTTTTATCCCGGAGGAAAGGTAATGCTGCATAAACCTAAGAAAAGATATGGATAAGACGGTTGCGAACCAGAGAGACTGAGAAAGGGCGTTGGTTACAACCTGGGAAGGTATTAGCACCCAGATTGTCCGCCGTACTCGACGGGATCCACGCTTAAAAGATTTGTGTCTTAAAGGGGTAGTGTCAGTGCAATTTGTGTATCAAAGCTGGAAAAGAATGCAAGTGTCAGTGTAAAAGAAAAGTGAAGTGTATAAGAGAAGTGTCAGTGTGAGAACAAGAATGAATTTCTCAAGACTATGAGGCTTAAAAAATAATGCTGGAAAGATGGGGAATATACAGAGACTTTTGTTCGATAACTGTTAAGTTATGCCTACGTATCCTCTCGTGCAATGAGGAAGTCAGAACACCGTAGTTCGACTCAAAGAGACTGAAAGATAAATTGACTTGTGAACTGCTTACTTGTCTATGCTAAGGTGTATGACCTGTCTGGCTCAGGTGCAAACTGTCTTGCATTAGACGGAAGAAGCAAGTTCTCGTTTGTGAGTGAAGATGATGAGAAAAGAATCCCGGAGGAAACTATTATTGTTTGTTTTTGTGTTTTCAGTCTTTTATTGATTTTGGATTTGTCATAAGAAAATGAGCTTAAGCCTAAACCAAGGGTTAGTAAACTCATCACATCTTCCCTCTGATTAGGGGTAATGAGAATACCTTAAGTATGAAGTAAGCACCTCACACTTAATCACCATGATGTAGGATTAAGATCATTAACCTACTTGCATTTATTTAGATGTTTTTGTGTTTTTTTGTTTAGTGTTAAGCAATGAGTTTAAGCCATAATCAAGGATTTAATGGACTCATTACACCATCCTAATAGAAGGATAATAGATGAAAACATTTAAGCTGAGGAAGATACCTCAACTTAATCCATGATTAGGGATTAACCTCATGACAAAACAAGCCTTTATTAAAGTGGATTTTAGTTAATGATGAGATGGAGAAATGGATTTTATGATTTGTAAGACAACTTGAGGAGGACTTATCCATTAACACTAGGGTTAGTCCTTCTTAACCAATTAAGGAAGAATTAGAACCCTAATGCAAGGCCCAAGTTACAAACTTGATGCCTTGATAATTATTAGATGGATTGATTAAAGGATTTAAACACATTAAGGGTTTAACACTTAGGATTAAAGTTATACACTCCATCCTAATAGAAGGATGCAAGCATAAGCTTAATCACAAAGCCTTAAAACCTTTAGGGTTTAGTCCTGGATTATAAGATGAGAAGAGAAGACTCAAAGATGACACAAAGGTAAAACTAAATGGGGGGACTAATCAAACCCTAATTGTTATCATACTTGGTTGTTCCTAGGGTTTATGAGGCTTGCAAAAGATCTTCAAGAGAAAAGCCACCAGGAAAAGAAGCAGATGAAAGGAGAAAGAAGCAGAGAGAATCAAGACAACTTGCTTCACTTAAGAAGACAAGTTGCTTGAAGGAAGAAAGTGGGAAAAAGCATGAATGAGCAAGCTCACCCTAATACAAAGATAAAATGCAGCATTGATGCATAGGAGAGATGAAAAGAGATTGTGAGAAGTGAAGGCAAATTCACTTCTCAAAACAACTTACCACCTGAAAAGTTAGCAAAAGAAATGAAATGCAATGCAAATGGGATGAAATGTCATGATGCAAACCAAAGTCAGAAACATAAACATGATGTTAATGATGCTAAGAGATGATGCAAACACATGTCAAGAGTTGTGGATGATCATACAAGGATGTAGATGCAAATGAAGCATGCTTTGAACCATGGAAGTTCATGAAAGTTTATGAAATGCAATGGACATATAACATGGAAAATGAAAGATGAAATGATCAAACATGATTCTAATATGTCCTAAGATGTATTATGAATCACGTGGATGCACAAAATGTCATGGCAAGTCATTGAATGCAAGCATATGAGAGATGGATGCAAAGGAAGGCACAAATTAGGGTTTACATACAACATGCAATGCAAAAATTCAAAACCAGAAGCAAATGATATGATAAAAAATTGAAAATGGGATCAAAGGAACCCTAACCCTACACAAGTTCACTGCCCAAAGGAGGGGACCTAACTCTTAACCTAGTGCAAGTTATGAATTTCTCAAGTCAATTAGGGTTTTGGGATACCTCACAATGAAAAATACAAAACAAATTGAAAATGAAATATAAATTCAAACCAATTTCATCCTATAAACTATATGCTATGAAGGATGCAATGCAAGAAGAACCATCATCAAACTCTCAATGGTTAGGCAGAATGGATTTTTCCAAGTTTGAACAAAAATATTGCCTTTGAACAAATTTAATTCCAATGAAAATTGTCAAAATAGGTCAAGAACCAAAAAGAAATTTGTTTTGAGAGTTTGATAATGTTTCTAAATGTTTTAAAATGCAATGTGAATTTTTTTGTGATTTTTAAATACCTGAATGCATTTTTAATTAATTAATTTTCATTAACTAATTAAAAATAAACATTTAAATGATTAAAAAATAATTTTTAATGCAAAAAATAAAAAATAAAAATATTTTTGGGTTCTGAAAATTAATGAAATGTTTGACAAAAATTTTCAGAATTTTTAAATGTGTTTTGTTATTTTAAATAATTCGTGGAAATTAAATATGAAACAAATGAAATTAAAATGAATTTAATAAGAAAATGAGAAAGTCAAACAATCCAAGGGTCCAGATTCAAAACCAGGGGGGCGGGAATTGACTACGCGCGTGAACGAATGGCCAGAATTCAAATCTCACTAATTATGATTAAACCATAATCCTGAGCCCTAATCACTTTCAGATGACCGGAACAGTGTTCCGGTCATCTTCTCCGTCAACCATTTTCCCAATCTCACTCAATACGCATCAAAACTTCATCAAACTCTCCAGAATCAACCCTCAAACATCACTGAAACTAAACCCCCCAACAAAAATCATTTATTTTTCATGAATCAAGAGAATCAGATCAAAATGCATTTCACGGGCAAAATTTCAGACAGTCAGTACATGCTTATTTCTTGACCATTTTCAAAAACAAACACATCAAGATGATCAGTGCAACTCATAGAATCATTTTATAACAAGAAATTAAAGTTCTAGAAAAAATGTTCGTGATCTCACCTGAACTGGAGCTTTTGCCTTAGGTGCTTTTTGGCTGCTTCTTGGGTCCAAACAAGCTCCAATGATCCTCCCTAGAAGTTTGTGATGCTTAGCTGGAGTTTATATGGTCTCTAGAGGAAGTTTGTAGAAGCTCAGGACAATGGAGGAGGGAAATCGTGTTTTTGATGTGGGAGGTTTCAGGCCAAAGCAATGGTTGGGAAATGATCAGAGGATCATGGTGAGTGATTCTATGAAGTTTGTTTTGAGGTTTGTGGCTTGTGTATTGAGATTCGAAGCAAAATGCATAAAGGGGGGGTTTTTGAGAATGCTGACTTGTGGGAGAGATTAGGTTGTGTTGTGTGTTGTGTTGAGTTCCTTTTGGTACATGTATCAAGTTAGGATAGGTCAGAGAGTTGTTGCTGGCCTATGTTGATTGGTATGGTCCATTTTGCCAAAAGTCAACTTTTGTGTAAGAGGAGGTATGGGCTGGTTCAGTCATGGTACAAGGGCATGGCTTGGCTCAGCTGTGATCAAGGAGAACCATGGAAATGAATTTGAGGCAATGCAGCAAGTGGATTTGAGTTTATGTGAGTTTTTGCAATTTTCACAAAGTTTGGCCCTTTTGAAGTTTCTTAAAGATCAAGGCATGAAAATGAACAATTCTTTGGTGCATTCTGATTTTTAGGTCATGGTTTATGTTTGTGTAATGCATAGAAGTCCATTTGAAGTCACATTTTGCCTTGGCATGAGGTTTTGCAACTTTGCCTCTTTTGTGTAAAACATGAAATTATGTGATTTTTGCCAACTTTGACAAGCCATAACTTTTGATCCAAAATGAATTAGAATGAGTTCTTGTACTTTTTGAAAATTGGAGGATCCATTCCACAACTTTCATGACCAAAGTTTTCTCATTTGAAGCATTTTTGAATCAAAAAGAGAAGGTTGAAAAACTTTCCCAAAATGGCAAGTTTTCATTACAAGTCACTTTCCCAAAAAGGCAACTTTGCAAATGGCTTGAAATTCTTCAATTTTGTGAACTTCTAACACCTTCTATGATCAAATAAAGATCATATACATTCAAAATGATGGAGAATGCCCTTTGGTTGGGTCATTGGGGGCCTCAGATGCCCTGATTTTGCACTGACTTGCTCAAGAAGTCAACTCTTGATTAGATGCCTTCCCCATGGAATTTCTTCATGAAAATTGATATGCATGATCCTTATAACATATAGAGACCAATAGAAACAAGAATGACCAAAATTTTTGGATTTAGGGCCTCTGAAACCAAAACCCTAATTCTAGGTCATCTGTGTAGTTAAACCTGGCTCTGCTTCTATGCCTTTCTCAGTTCTTATGATTCTTTGACTTCTTTGATCTTGAAAGGATATAATATGATGCTTGAACATACATGGACCCCTTTGAAGTGATTTAAGACCTTTGGAGTGGCTCAAATGGCTCAGGGATGGCTCAGATCACAAACCCTAGATGCAGATGACTTTGAATCAATGTAGTGAATAAAAAATGTGGTATGAGATGCTATGATTGAATTTATGCACATGTAAAGATCAAAAGCCATGGTGTGAATGAGTGAGGGAAAATTTGGGGTGTTTACACATATGACGCCACTAGATGAAACTTGCACGTATCATGTTTGCAACAAATGATATATCTCTTTTTATCGGAATCTTTCACCCTAAAATCCACACCGTTTTCATGTGATATTGCTTTATTGCAAGCACACAGTCAAATTTATTTTTGAACTGATTACCCATAGTTATCTCACCTTCCACCAAAAGACGGGGAATGTGCGACTATTCATATGATGCTTGATCTGCATCTAAGGGAAGGTTTGTCATGTGGGCAGGTGGTATGAAAAAATTTCCAATTGGAATGTGTTGTTCACCGGTGACAACCTCAACATTGACTCCTTCCTCAAATATAGTTGTGTATAAGTCATCAACTTGTGCCTCAGTCTCTTCTTCAACATCTTTTTCCTCAACATCTTCATGTGGTATTATTGGTGATGTATCTTCTTCAGATGCATTGATAACCTGTGAATGTTGGATTTGTTGACATTGGTCAAATCTTATATACCTCGTCGTCACGAACTTTCAGTGATTCGAATACATGGATTCAACATCTTCTTCGTCACGAACTTTCAGTGGAAAAAATTAAAAATTATTGTTCCCAAAATGGACAACATTTCAGTAAGTAATTCGAGAAATAGAACCTGCTCCCATCTTCATAACCAATCTCTCTTTAAAATGTTGAAATTTTGATCTTCTATTAATGTTGAAAAGATAAATTTCAGTATTTTCGAAGCTATAACTGACCTCATCATATGTAACCACACTACCATTGTAATGTGCACTAACAATATAGTTTGGGATTTGAGACATTTGAAAGTTTTGAATGTTTGGAATTTTTGAGTTGGTGTATAAATTTCAAGACCAAGTGATAGTTTTATAGAATATATTTTGTGTCACTTTGCAAGCAATTTCGTATGGTCAAATATGTCAAAAAATATAACACATTGCCACCCATTCAATGTGCGGAAGTCAGAATGGTCAGACAAATTAAGACACTGCCGCCCATTCAATATGCGGACTGTTGCAAAAGTTCAGACAATATTAACTATGTTGCACATTCAATGTGCGTGGTCAGACACATTTTTTTATAAAACACACTATGTCGCCCATTCAATGGGAGGTGGTCAATGACATTAATATTCTACATGCATTCTCCCTTCCATGTAAATGACATGCATTCTCCCCTCCTTACAAATTTATTACATACCAACACATATCAACCACCTATACAAATTTATCACACATCAACCACCTATACCAAAATATTTATTACATATATCAATTACAAATTCTATAAATACCAACACATCTCTATTACAATTCCAGATCTATCAACACATATCTATCACACTTAATAACTATAATTCTAAACAATGTCTCTGCCTCTGCTAACACTCGGAAAAAAACATCTAGGAACACACTCAAATATTGCGGAATATGTAAACATTTTATTACATTATATTAACACATTATATTTCTATATATTAAATTATATTTATATACATTATATTACATTTTGTTACATTACATTTTATTACATTATATTTTTATATATTACATTATAGTTTATGCATGATTACTTTATAGTATGAACAAAAATTCAAACCACGTACACATAAGTACATCAGGGTCGATGAGCATATCCGTCCTTATTTGATCCAAGCTGGTTTCGGTCACGTAATCAATATTTATTCGTAAGGAGTTGATCGAAAATTTTGTCTCACCTTGTGCGAGAGATGGAGACCATAAACCCAAACATTCTATTTTCCAACCGATGAAAGCACACCGACTTTGGAGGATGTCCACGTGTTATTGGGGTTGCGTGTGATTGGCTCAACCGTGGTTGGTTGCACATATGTGTCATACCACTTGGTTGAGGAACTATTGGGTATTAGGATGGAAGCTTTTGAGACGAGGACTATCTTTGAGAATAGTAGTTCTAACGGACCGTTATAATTCTATGCATTTAGACAAAGACTCCCCCGAGGAACTGAAAATCATGAAAACTAGAGTATATATTATGTTACTTTTTGCATGTTTTTTATTTTCCGATACTAACTGTAACACCATACATCTTCAATTTTTACCATTACTAGAAGATTTCCACCATATAAGTAGCTATAGTTGGGGCGCTGCAACTTTAGCACATCTATGCAGAAATTTTTGTCGATGCGCTTTGAAAGACGCTCACAATTTTGCTGGATGTGGAGTGTTACTTCAAGCATGGAGTTGGCCCAAAATGGCTAGACTAGCACCAATCAATGACAATCCATTCCATTTTCCATATGCAACAAAGTACGTATATCTATACTCTAACTAATTACTCTATTTAATATTTTTATTGCTCTAATATTTAAACTCTATTTATTTTTTAGGTGGTCTACTTATGGGATGAATTATGGAAGGAAAAAACCTCATCATTGTGTGGTTGGATATCAGACATTCTTCGATCATTTCGAGCCAAATGATGTATTATCTCTAAGAATTATACTTGTTAATATTAAAATGATTTTATAGTTACAACCTTTAATCCATTTTTTCAACTACGCCGCAGTTTATATAGAGGTCATATCTTAGAATTGAAGATGAGGACCCAACTGAAAGTCATATGTGGAGTGTAACAACATTTATATTTTGTTTCACTTATGTTAAAATGCATCATTCAGATAGGGATAAACTTCAATTTGGGATTCAACAAGAACTTCCTGGTCCACCTAGATGCATGAAAAAATACCACAAAAGTAAAGTAAATCAGCAATGGGGTTTCGATGATTGGAAAGAGCTTAACAAAGAAGAATGTCAAGAATGGCTAAATCTTTACCGCACTGTCATACAAGGAATTGTCATGGATACTGAATGTAAACCCAGTAGGGAATACATGAATTGGTATAGATCTGTGACCAATTTATATCTATCAGTAAATAGAGACCTATTTGACCCTTGTATCCAACCCGCATTGAATGTCAACCAACAAAAACCTTTTACCTCCCAACAACGAACATTTAACACCAACCAACCTACATCTAACACTCAACAACCTTTTAACCCCACACAACAACCTTATACCCCAAGCCAACACTACAATCAACCATACCCATCATTTAACCCAACCCCCTACAACATCCAACAAAACCTTAATTTTGTTGGATTTATTAATTCACCGTCACCCTTAGGGATTCAATGGGCTTAACATCCCAACCTATAGCGCTTAATAGGCGCAACCCCTTGAGGACTCTATACTATAAGGAAATAAAGTTGTGCCTTCACTAACAGCAATTTCTTTTAGTGCAATGGTAAGCGTTTGATCCTACAAGTGGTATCAGAACAAGGTCATGGGTTCGAATCCCCCCGGCTGACACTGGGGGGGAGATTGTTGGATTTATTAACTCAGCTTCACCCTTAGGGATTCGATGGGCTTAACATCCCAACCCATGTCGCTTAATAGGCGCAACCCATTGAAGACTCTATACTATAAGGAAATAAAGTTGCGCCTTCACTAACAACAATTGCTTTTAGTGCAGTGGTAAGCGCTTGATCCTTCACACAACAACATTCCTTCTCTAAACCTAACCCAAAAGAACACAACTATAACCAACATTCATTCTCTCAACCTATCCCACAAGAACATAATTACCAAACACCCCAACCACAATTGTCATTTTATCCATCACAAACTTTCACCTTTAATTCATCCCAAGACCAAAATACATACATCCCTTACATGAATACCTTAATGCCAGCTACTACTCAACTAACTTGGAGTAACGAGGGAACACTAATAGATTATGGCAGTGCGGCGGCGATACATGACGTCTTTAGTGATGATGTGCTATCCGACTTTATTAATCCTCCGGGTGAAGCGGGATCTTCTACTCAACCAACAAATGTTGAACAAATTGGTTTAAGAAGGACTACCCGAATATGACATCCTCCCAACTGTGGAACACATCAACGACATCGTCAACCGGGTCCAAATAGGGGATATTAAATGTTAATGTATTATTTATTATTTATATTATTATTATTATTATTATTTATATTAATATTATTTATTATTATTTAATATTATTTATTATTTAATATTAATATTATTATTATTTAATATTTCATTTTCATATTTAGAATTTTAATATTTAATAATTTAAATTATTTATTAATCAATTTATATATTAAAAATACAAAATAAATTAAAAAATGTAAAAAAAAACAACATTGCCGCACATTGAAAGGGCAGTACAATCAAATTTTTTTTCATTCCTGCCAATTGAATGGGCGGCAGAGACAAACCAAAAAATATTTTTGTTTGAAATGATGGCACATTGGTATATATATTGAAACACATGGTATTTTGGACATTATTTTTGAAAATAGTGGTAGGACAATAAAAAATTCCAAAATCGTGAACCTGCGTGTACTTCTATGAAGCCCCACTAGACACTCTCAACAACAATGTCTCAGATACACGCGTATGGATGTAGGGATCAAATACTTTGCATGGTCACATTCCTCTTATGCCACTGTCTTTGCAAATGCTTCCTCTTTAACTGGCCTAGACAGTTCTCTTTACGACATAGATAGCAAGTAAAGACATGATATAATCCAAAAATATTGTCTCATATATTCCCCCTCAGTCTCTCAACCGTGCACAACATGTCTCAATCCTTTATAGACAACATGTGGTCCATAACATAACATAATTTTGGACGTATTATTGAGTTATAAGAGGTTGAGTGGATCACTTGAAGTAGTCTGTCTATGCGTATAAGAATTAGTGCAAGATTCGCTTGAGCAAATCTAAAACATCTAGAAAATAACAAACAAAATTTATATGCATAAGAATTGGTGCAATATTCCCTTGAGCAATTCTAAAACATAGAAAAAATAACAAACACAGTCTACATGTATAGGAATTGGTGCAAGACTCGCTTGAGCAAATCTAAAACATATAAAAAAATAACAAACAGTCTACACGTATAAGAATTGGTGCAAGATTCGCTTGGGAAAATCTAAGAGGATTTCTTAACACACCTCATAGATTTCTTAGACATTCAGTGAATTTCTAAGAATACCTCTTATTTCCGGATTTACAAATCAGGACTCACCCTTTTTTTCTCAACGTTGATTTTTTTTGGATCTACACATCCGACCCCAAATTTGCAAATAAATTGTTTCCAAATATGTACATCCGAAAACAATTTAGCTTCTCTATTTTGCAAATAAAAACAACTAAAACCCTTCAATATTTTTAGATAAGAAACAAGTCCCCTGCCCCTGAGAATATAAGGACCATATTCATTTTACATCCATAGCTTTTCTTTCTCTTTCAACAACCTCTTTCTACATAAAACTTTTGAGTTTCTTATGTTTGCACAAAAACAAGAGTTAGGGAAATTAGATTTATTTAACTCAAACATGAACAAGGACAATGAAACATATCTAAAACTTTTTCAACGAGGTTCTAATAATCATCATTGGACTTGTTTCTTCTCCAAAAAATTCAAAGTTAACACCATTGTAGTTGCTCAATTTTGCTTAGTTGTAACTTTTTGTTATTCGGAAGCCTCTAACAATGTGACTTTTTTCTCCAATTATTTGAAAACCATATTTTTTGTTGCCAAATATTGAAGGGTTTCAGTTATTTTTATTGTTATTTTTCAAGTACTTTTTTTATCCGCAGATCCGGAAATGTTCCTGATATGCACATCCGGAACAAATCAATATTGTTTTAAAAAATATAGTGCGTCGGAATGTGCATATCTAGAAACTAGGGGCAAAAACGGAAATTTACACGGTGCCTAAGAAACCTTTTGGGTGTAATAAAAAAATCTCATAAATCTAAAACATATAGAAAATAACAAACAATTACACTTAACAAAAATTTAAGGGTTAAATATGTTTTTGGTCCCTATAAATATCCCACCTTTCATCTTTAATCTATGTTAAAAAAATATTAGTCCCTAAAAAAATTGTATGCATACAGTTTTAGTCCTTAGTCATTTGTTATTTTCTAAAATTTTGAAAACTATTTAATTATCCCTAAACTTTTAAATTTTGAATAATTTTTTTCATACATGTTCAGATATGTTTATTTATCAAATTAAATATTTTTTTGAGATGAAAATAATTAAATATAAATTTTTTAAATTTCAAAAAATAATGATGAAAGTAATGAAAATCTCGACTTAGAAATCAAATTTTGAATTCCTTTTTTTTCTAGGAACATTTTATAACGTTTTAAAGATAGCTCCAAAAGAATTATTCAAAAGTACACATTGTTTTAATAGTAAAGACTAAAACTACGTGCATAATGATTTTGTAGGAACCAAAACACACGATTTTTTTTATAGAGACAAAAAACAAAATTTGGTAATTATATAGGGAGAAAAAACATATTTAACCCAAATTTTAAATTATAAAATCTAATGGAATGCCGAACAATGATCGAATTCTATAATCCAAATCTAGAAGAAACAAATGAAAAAAAAATTAGACAATGAATAAATGTGGGCTAACTACTAACCTCTTGTTTAGTAATTAAAACCTTTAAAGTTGTGATGGACTCAACAAAATTTTGATGAAAAATGATACTATATAGGATTTTTGTTTTTAAAATAACACACTTTAATAAATAAATAAAAATACCAAAATAACATGCATTTCAAAAGAATTACCAAAATTGTATACTTTTGGTACACATTCGCCATTTGATTTGGAGAATGAGAACAAATTCACATGGATTCACCAATCCAAATGGCTAAAGCATGTTTTTTTGCACACATTCACCACACCATTTGGCGAACATGTGAAATGTTTGTATTTTTTTATTTTTCTTAATGTTTTCCCAATTAATTTGGCATATATATATATATATATATATATATATATATATATATATATATATATATATATATATATATATATATATATATATATATATATATATATATGTGTGTGTGTGTGTGTGTGTGTGTGTGTGTGTGTGTGTGTGTGTGTTAATTTTTTTTCTATGTAAAACACTTATATTTTAATTTTTTAAAGTATATATGATAAGAATTATATTTTTTTTTACTTAATAATGATAATTTAATAAATTAAATTAAAATAATTCAACTAAGAAAAATATAATAGAAAATTATTATTGATAATTCAACTGTGGTATTACAAAAGATTAATTTCCCGCCCGATCTAATTGTCCCCCAGTACCACATCCACGGGGATGACCCCGCTTTCGAACTCTACCACGAGGTGGTTGAGGTGCCTCTTGTCTTTGTGTGTTTGGTGGAGGCGGTTGTTCTTGAGCCGATGATCATGTTATGTTTGCAACCATTTGTCCCCGATAACCAGGAGGGTTGCTGCCAAAGGCGCTGCCGTAATTTAGTTGTGTGTCCATGTTTTCAAAGTTGGGTCGTATTAGTTGGGCTGGGTTGGATTGGGTTTGGTGAGGATGGTACAATTGACTAAATAAGGATATTGCCTCATTTTGAGAACGAAACAAAGGTGGGGGGCTATGGTAGGCTGGTGTGGAGTTGAAGGAGTTATCGGGGGTATATTGGTGTGGGTTAGGCTCTTAATGTTTTGATTGTGTTTGTGGCATGAATGGGTTACGGGTTTGGAAGAATGATTTATGGGTGTTTGAAGTTGATGGATGGAATTGGGTGGGTAGGTCATGGTGTGGGGTTGGTGGTTGGGCGTATCTTGCGGCCTACGAGCGCGGGTCATTCAAGTATGGGTTATCAGACACTCACTGCTGCGTTGTAACTCACCTAAACTAAACTAAATATTCTCTAGTTGGTCTAACATTTTGCAGGACTGGAAACTTTAGGATATGTTGGCGGCGATCTCTCCATTATTGACGCAACTCCTGAGCAAAGTCTTTCCAATCATCCATATTTCACATGTCATTTACTCTTTTCAAATGTCATTCTCCCAAACATGTCGGAGGGCCCGGAATATCTTGTTGCATTCCAAACTGCATTTTCACTTGATTTGTCTGGTGCATTTCAATTGTAGTGAACCTAATGATTGGTGTTTTTGTTGTCCAAATTGCAACATTCTCGGGGTTAGGTTCATGGTTCAGGCCTAAATATGGCCGGCAGATAAACTGCATTAAAAAGAAAAAAAATAGTAGAGAATATTTTTAGTAGATAAATTGCATTAAAAAGAAAAGAATTTATTTAGATGACAATACCTAGTCGACACCCACGTGGTCTAACAAATTGCGATAGAGAACTATGGAACTTCTTGGATTCCTGTTGTAATCCATCCCAAGATCGGACCAGCTAAACAGAAAAATTTAAAAGCAATTAGTTACAATAATCGTAGAATATTTAAAATTTCATATTTAGAGAAAAGAATTATAATAGCAGACTTACTGGTTGGCGTAGGGGAACGGACATGGATTCATATTGCGTGGGGCGAGCATCGGCAATCTTGAATACCCCCGTGCTTGTAACAAAAAAGCACAACCAAAAAATTGACAAGTATCCTTTGCGATATTCTTAAAAAGGCTACTATACAAATGGGCCAAAACAGTTGAACCCCAACTATATGTGTTTACCTTATTGATGTCTCGCAACAACGGTAAATACATCATATTTATTGTGTTACCGGTACCGTCGGGAAATAAAAAATGACCAAATAAAATTATAATATAACACCTAGTCTTAATATTTTTTTTCTAACTCAGTTGATTCATCGTTTAATATTATACTAGCATAATGGGCTTTAAGGACTCCTAGATTAATCGCTGAACCCCTGCTACGAGTATTTGTTGGCTGCTCCACGTCAATGAGAGAGGCACCCAGCAATTCCTCTACTATTCTGATTTCATGGTTGACCTTACCAAAAACAACTTTATCAGTTACACGTAACAGCATGTAAACATCTTCGAGTGTGTAGCGGTAAAAACATGAGTGTAAACTATTAACTAGTTTAACACAAAATAAACAGAGTCGCCACCGCGCTTTTATTTTATTACAAGAGGAAAAGGAAAAAAGAGCAAATAAATCCTAATGAATCTAAAAGCAAAAACGCTAAAGAAACACAACAGAGAAATAGGTAAGGGGATAGGTTACACAATGGGAAGGTTTTACGCACCCAAAATGTTTGTGGTACTCCACGGGAGCCCTTTGAAAAATTTACTGCTTTTGGTTTGGAAATGGTTTGCAAAAATGATAGTGAAGAGGTGAGAGAAAGAATTATTTTTTAATATTTTTTGTGTTTGGAGAGGTTTACCACCTCATGCCTATGTACCCACAAAGTGCAATGCGAGATCAAAACCCCGTAGTTCGTGGTACAAATAGTGAAAAAGGTGGGTTATGATTAATTTTATTAAGTGAAGAGAATTTGTCATCTTCAAGTGGATGGTCAAACAAACTACCATGAGAATGAAGGCATGGACTCATACATCATTATGGGGAGGGCGCCAACTCGGATAAAATCAACGAGTATGCCACTAAACCCCCACAAATGACAAGAGACTCAATTACATCAAACTACAACCATGGATATTGAAAGAATAGCACCCGACTAAAGAATAATGACTCATAATCGACACTCTTTAAAAAAAACAAAAGTGCACAAAGGCACAAAACAACTTGAATGAGTTTGATTCTTTTTATTTTTGAATTTAGGTCAACATGATTAGATTCATTGATTTTAAGAGAAAACAAAAAAAGTAAAAGCCACTTGACAAAAGTCAAGGTTTTGGTTTATTAAAGAGGTGATGATTTAAAAAGAACATAATCCTTTGAAAAAGAGAGAATGGTTTTAAAATAAAGAATGAGAGGAGATGAAGGGACTATCCTAAAAAAAGAAAACAATGAGATAAGGGAAGAAAGATCTAACCAAACTTGATGACATTCCAAATTATGAGCATAAGAGTTTCATCCTTATAAGCTAGCAAAGTGCCAAATAAAGGCAAATTCCAACTTCATGAAGGTCAAGGAAAAGGAAATGTCTTAAGAATCTAAGTCCAACTCTTCATTCCAAAGGCCAAGGATAGTAACCAATAGTAACCAACATGATATGGATGAATAAAGCAAAATAGAATAAAGGCAATAAAAGTGCAAAAAATAAAATGTTAGTAACAAAAGCAAATAAAAGTGCAAGAGTATAAAATATTGATAATAATAGTATAATAATATTTACATAAGAGTGGTATGGTGAACTTAATCAACCACAACCAAAAGAGCAATCAAAATCGAAAGACAACCAGATCCGCTTAGCATCTTACACTATAGCGATTGATCAAGGCAAACCGAATCAAATTCAATGAAATTTGAAAGGCGATTGGGAGACCCAAAGCACCTATGCATCAAATGTTCATAAGTATTGATTCTAAATGCAAAATGACCAATCCCTTTTGGATTACGCGATCAACAAGAGATCCGGTCCACGAAAGTGCAAGTACCCAATTAGATTTTTATTCCGAAGTCGGGACACATTTAGGTCTATGTTAAGCAATCGCCGAGTAATTTACGAAGTAATTATCCTACAAATGAGGTCGGCCACCACCAATTAAGGTGCATAATGTTAGTGTTAATGCATACAAGATAAACGATATGTAAATTGCTATCCGGATGCGATACCGCACGAAACTAAAGGTGAATACCAAATTGAGCCTCACTCGTGGTATTCTTCCGTCCTTAAGTTCAATCACTCATCTTGGTTGATTCAAGCATGAAAATGTATTACTAACTTAAAGTACCTTAAATGAATTGAATAATCCACTTAAAAGTAGTGTTGAATTAATGAACATTAACTACTCTAATCTACACCCAAATTTCATTGAAACTAAGGAGAAATCACTCCCAAAAATGCTTCCCAAGGTAAAAATAAAAAGAAGGAAGAAGAAGAAGAAAGAGGAACCAAGAAGGGGCTTAAAACAAGCCAAAAACACCATTTTGTCTTGTGACAACCGGTTAACCGGTTAACGCAAGCACATTTTGAATATTTGCCCTATTTTTAAACTGGTTAACCGGTTAACCAAATGGTTAACCTGTTAACGCTGTACCAGTAGCAGAAAAATGCAGAAAATTCAGCATGATCCATTTTTAAACCTTTTCTCAAACATTTGATGAACATGATCTGAATTTGCACGAATTTTAAAAGCAAAATACAGTGGAATCCCTGCAATCAAACAAAAAATAAAGATCCAAAGGATCTAGAAACAAAGGAACCCAAGATCTACATCTTGAAAAGTTGATGGTGAGTATGGGTTTGTGGAAGGAGATGAATTACCAAAAACATTTCTTCAAATTGAACCAAGTCAAGCTAGATCTACTGCAATTGGTGAACAAAAGAAGAAAAGGATGAAGGTTTTAGCTCAAGTTGATCAAGAATTCAATGTGAATTCTTGATAACTTCAAGAGAAAGAAAATGAGCTTTTTGTGAATTTTGGTTTTGGGGGAGTATTTTGCAAGAGATTTGTTGGCTATCAAAAGCTTGTGGAATGAATGAAATTGTGGTCCTATTTAAAGGCATTAGGTATGGAAATTTGGTGGAATGGAGATTGCTTTGGTAATTTGAATTTAGGTTTGGTAATTGGAATTTTGGTGGGAAATGGAAAAGAGTGGTGATTAATGAGGGTTTATGGTAGGAAATGATCAAAGTGTTGTAGAGACACCAGAAACCAATGGATCTAGAATATTCCAATTAAATCAATGATCTAAGGGTGCTGAATTTGAATAAAATATTCAAATTTTGCACTGGTTAACCGGTTAACCAAATGGTTAACCGGTTAACCAAGCCAAAATTTGAAAATTTTATTCAAATGAGGTTGCTTGGTTGTCGTGACCCGATTCTCTTTGTGCGTCGAAGAAGTGAACACATGAACCTTGGAAATCCTTTGAATGAATCAATTAACTTGGGAAATCCTCGATATGATAATTTTGAATTATTTGCGGATCAACTTCGACTTTTGTCTGTGAAATTTATTCGAGCTTCAGGACTACTATTTTTTTGGTATTTTCAAAAGGTTCCTCTTCCTGGAAAAAAAAGTTAGTAAAAGGAAACAAAAATATTTTTGGATTTTGATTAATGGTTAGTAAACACAAACAAAAAATTAAAGACAACGGTGATCCCCCGCGAGGCATAAACCTAACCCGAGAAGAACCGAGCAACCAGTGCGATCTTGTTTGTATGCAAGGTGCAGATGAAATGTGAAGAAAACTTAGGGCAAAAATTAGGGTGCAACAGCTGCCCCTATTTAAGTTTCTTCAATCTGAAGATATGAAGATTGACATCTTCTCTGCAAGATAGGAGAGACTTAAATACAGAAAACCCAAATTTGTGTCCTAAGAGAACATGATATGAAATGATATGATATGATATGCAAACCCAAGATCTATATGGGGAAAACACGACTATCAGAGAGAAGCAAAAAGCTTGGGGACACAGAAGAAAATCCCGCTGGGGAAAACAAAGGACACCAAAAGAGTTTCCAGGAAAATAAATCACTAGATAGCTGACTCTTCATGGGGAAAGAAAATATGACATAATCAAGGTAAAAGGGGTCAACAGGAAAAAGTAAACACTCTTCCAGGGAATAATAACCAATCAAAGTATTCGAGTCCAAAAATAGAGGAATACCGAGTTGGAATAGAATCATCAACTACCAGTTTACTGGGTAGAATATACGAGAATGATGGACTCAACTATCGATTTACTGGATATGAGCAAAACAAAGAGGGATAACCTCCACTACCTTTTTACTAGGTAAAAATTCTCAACTACCAGATTTACTAGGTAGGAGCACAAGCAAAGGAAAACAACTTCCATTACCTTTTTACTGGGTATAAAGAAGAACTCTCAACTACCGGATTTACTGGATAGGAGCACAAGCAAATGAGCTTGATTAATTTGGTAATATTACCCACTATCAAATAATTGATAGCTTAATTCCAAAGTAATATACTCAAGCTGGGGAAAATATTGCCCACTATCAAACAATGATAGCTTAATTCCAAAGCAAACATTGACTCACCAAAAGGACCAAAGTTCAATCCAAGAATAAATTGGAGAGAAACGGTCAAACAAGACTCATCCCGAGGAGGAAATATCTCAACTGGGGAAATTCCATCCAAATAATAAACTGGGGAGGAAACTGAATCAAAATCATCCATGAGAAACAAACTCAGTGGGGAAATAGAAAGAAACAACACTTTCTGCTTAAGGGTCGTGTTGTACCCCAAAATTTTCCCTCACATATTTGAGACAAATTGATTCACAAGGTTTCCTTACACTTGTCGTACCCCAAATTTTGACCCGCTTTATATGCTTTCTGGTGCTTTTTTATTTTGAATAAATAAAATAACACAATTGGTAGAAAGATGGGTATAAGGGATATAATTGTGAGAGGTTGTGAGTTCAAATCCCACTTTCCGCTCTTTTTAATTTTTTTTAATTTTTTCCTTTACTAATAACTTTTCCTATTTTTATTTTTTTATGAAAAAATCACAAAAATAACATTTTCTAATTATTTAATTTTTAATTTTCGTATTTGCATTTGATGCATTTTTAAAAATATGATTTTTTCATTAAAATCATTATTTTATGAAAACAATTTCAAAAAAAAATCATAATAAATACCAAAAACATTTCTTTTCTTGTATACTCGTTTTCTATTGGTCAGTTTATGTCATTTTTGTGTCATACTTAGTTTCTAACCGGTCTACTTGGTGACCAAGTAAAAATCATATAATTTTGTTCAAATATTTTTTAATCAATAGGGATTAAGACTAATTTTATTTCCTTTTTAACCTAATTTTCTTAATCTATAAATAGATGTTGTTTTACACATAAGAGGCCCCTCTCATTTTCTCATTTTATCACTCCTCTCTCAACCACAATACGAAAAAATTCTTGCCTCAGGGAGAAACAAAACCGAAAAAATAAGAGCACTAAAAGGCGGGTCATACATGTGCCAAAATATATTCTTCTTTTGTTTTGTTAATATATACTCTCTCTTTTTTTCTTCTTGTGTACTATATGAACTACACGTTACATTTTTTATTCTTCTTTCTACATGAAGTGCCTAACCATACCTTTTTTTTTCTTTCTACAGGTTTTTTTTCTTCTTTCGCTTATATATATATATATATATATATATATATATATATATATTGTTTTATTTTTATAGTTTTGCTTTGATATTGTAGATTCTTATTTTTTTTAAATTACATTGTTTGGATTGGATCGTGTCGATACGCTGTTCGCATATTTATGTGCATGAGGCGTGGCATTTGTGTTGATCCAGTCTAGTTGCGATGATCGCAATTTTGCGTTAGCAACATTATTTTTTAATCTTTTGTTTTATTCTTGATAAATTTATATCTGCACATTTTTCATAACTAACTACCCTGATTTTTTCCTAAACCTTGACGATTTTGCCTCAACCATTTTTTTATATACGTTTTGTTTATTATATAATAACTATTTTCCAGGTACATTCACATGTGCGCGCATGTGCGCGCGTGTCTTAGTGTCAAGAAGGCAAAGCTTGTAATTTTGAGGGCATTTTGACAAAGAAACAAGTTTATTATATAATAACTATTTTCCAGGTACATTCACATGTGCGCGCATGTCTTAGTGTCAAGAAGGCAAGACTGATAATTTTGAGGGCATTTTGACAAAGAAACATGGGTTTATCTTCTCTTTCCTAATTTCTCCTAATTTCCTCTATTGTTTTTAATTCTCTAATTTCTTAAATTAACTAACCTTAAATATTTAGATTAATTTTATTTGTTTATTTTCTAAAAAAAACTCTTAACTTTTTTTTTAATTACTTATCTTCATAATCCATTCATAATGTTAATTAATTATTTATTTTATTAAATTAATAATTCAATATAGTTTTTTTTTCTAACAACAAAACTTTTTTTTATATATTTTCATAAACTTTTTTTTATATATTTTCATCTGCGATTTATTTTTATGTGATTATTTCTCATCTGTAATATTTTTTGGTTTACTTTTATTTTTCGCCTTACAATGATGTAACTGCCCCAAAGCGATGTAATAGTTAGCCATTTATTTTCTGTCATTTTATTTTTCTGCCATTTATTTTCTGCCATTTATTTTCTGCCATTTTATTTTTCTGCCATTTATTTTCTGCCATTTTATTTTTTCTGCCATTTAAATTCCTGTCATTGATCATATATTAACTGCGTGGTTTAGTAATGTAGGGCGTGAAAACCTACTAAATTACCTATTTAATATTTTTCTATAATCTTTATATTTTTGTAAATAAATGTTAATTATTTTTATAAACTTATTTTACTACTTATTTATAACAATAAATCTTTATTTTGTAAATACTAACTCTTTTATTATTTTGTACATATTAAATTAATTTTTTTCTCTAAAAAATTTCTCAATAACATTTTGTCAATAATATTTTATATATTAATAGTATTTTATTATAATAGTAATAATCATATAGTGTAAATAATTAAAAGTTTTTCTCAATAATCTTTAATTGTTTTTCTCTAAACTTAATTACTTTTTTTTCACTAATTCTAATAACTTCTAAAAAATCTAACTTGTCTAACCTAAAATTTTTTTTTCTTTTTTAATTAAATGTTTTAATTTATTTTAACTTTATTATTTTTGCTTTATTAGTATTATTATTGCTTATTTACTATTTTATTATATCTATTATTCTTGCTTTATAATTTATTTTTATCCTACTATTATGTATCTGCCAAAACCTTGTAATAGCTTATAGATCTATTTTTCCGTCTTTATTTTCTTTGTAAATATTTTACTATATGGTTAGTAACCTTAGGATGTGTATAACTTATATGTAAATAATTGAACTTAGAAAATTAAATACAAGACAAATATCTGAAAAATAACACTCACACACGTAAGTCGATCTTTGATCGCCATCTGCACTTCCTAGGGTATTCCTCTTGGTTGCCTTATCTAAATGGTCAAGTCCCTCGAATATAGGGGTGTCTTAAGCAAAGTCCCTTCACTTATAAAATCATCAAGTCCCTACAGATTTAAAAGATCAAGTCCCTTCGAGGTTGCCTACGAAATAATGATCTTATCCCTTCGAATAAATGATGATAGTCCCTACGAATTGCTAAAGACACCCCTTAAGTTGCTTTCTATGACCATACGATGACCCTTCACATGTCCCATACAACATCCAAGGTAATGACTACCTATTCCTTAATACTAGGGATAGTCTTACCATTGAAAGAACATTTAAGAACATAAAAGATTCAAATTAGGGTAGGTTCCTCTTAAGTACTTGCTCACTCTTTCAAAAACATTTCATAAACACTTCACATTTTCAAACAATTTTCAAAACAAAGTCTTTATATATATCCATACTAGGATCATTATAAAGTACTTAAGAAAATTTCGAATCACACACTACACTTCTTAAAACAATTTAAAGTGAGCTAAGTAACTAAGAGCCCATGGATAACTATGGATGTAAAGGGTGCTAACACCTTCCCTTTACATAACCTACCCCCCGAACCCAAAAATCTTTTAAGGTCTTTCCTGTTCTTTTATGCCCTTTCCTTTGGATAAAAGAAAAGTCGTGGGCGACTCTTGCTATCCGCAACATTTAACTAAAGTCAGTTCTCCCACCGTGTTACAGAACTGGCGACTCTGCTGGGGATTTAATAAAAGAGGGGTACCCTTAGGAATTAGATCACTTTAAATTTGTTTGCTTTGTTTGCTTTACTTTACTTGTTGGGGCTCTTATGTGTGAAAGATCCTAACCCGGATCTAGTGTACCTTAGGTAAATGGAAATAGACCAAGGAAACTGTACGGCGTATACCGATATGGTTGATCTGGTGGCCATAGTTAGTGTGACTTCTTGGTTGGTGCTTATGTTCCTTAAGTAAAGTTGAGGATAATATGAGGCTGCCATATGTTGTCAATACACTAACTGACTTTTAGAACCTTAGTCATCCCATCTTGGCCTTTAGAAAAGTAGTGAGATAACCGGCTTTGGTGAAGACTGAAGTTGGTTGATACTCGATGCTACACTCATTGAGATTCTAAACTTGGAGGGTTTTGGTTGGCAAGTAAGTTGCCTACTGAACAACCACCCTTGTGAAGGATCAATGATATTGAGATCCCTTAGAACCTGGTTACTTTATAGGACAGTATGAACCAACTAAACTTCAGGGGAGGGTACTTACCTTTAAACCTCATGCAAGCCTTCAAACCTAGGGCTATTGTGTGACTTGTTTGTGTGTGCCACATGTTTGTGATTGAGCATAACATCATAACATCATCATGCATCATAAGCATAGCATTTTCACTAACCATTTCAAGGACCAAAGGATTTATCTTTGTTCTTTGTTGCAGGTCATGGCTTCTGCTCGTAGGAATACTATCCGGATCAACTTTGTAGGAATACCTCCTAAGCTTAAGGAATTGGTCTCTCAAGTTTCTGAAAACTCCCAATTCATCAAGAGGCATGGTCACCTACTGGATCTAGTCACTTCAGGGTTCAATGAAGACATGATGAGTGTCCTATTTCAGTTCTTTGATCCTAAACATCATTGCTTCACGTTCCCCGACTATCAGCTGGTTCCTACAATGGAAGAATTCTCAGAACTATTGGGTATACCTATCCTTGATCAGAGACTCTTCACAGGTTTAGAAAAAGAACCTAAACCTGAAGTCATTGCTGCAACCCTACATTTGAAGAAATCAGACATTGTCCTAGAAACAAGGAGTGGAGTTAAGGGTATTCTTGCTAAGGTATTGATGGAGAAAGCTCAAGTGTTCTTGAAGGCTATGAGTTATGATACCCTTGAGGAGATCTTGGCCTTATTAATTTATGGCCTAGTGTTGTTCCCTAATCCAGACCAGCTCATAGACGTACACGCCATCAATATATTTCTGACTCGCAATCTAGTGCCTACATTACTTGGAGACATCTTACACTCTCTTCATACCCGTACTACAAAGGCACGAGGAACTCTGATGTGTTGTATACCTTTACTATCTAGGTGGTTTATTTCTCACCTTCCTCGATCAGTGATGAAGAATGAACAAGGGTTCAGGTGGTCCAAGAGGATTATGTCACTTTCTCATTCAGATATTCATTGGTGCTCTAGATCTATGGAGAATGTTACTATAATTGACCGTTATGGGGAGTTCCCTAATGTGCCACTCCTTGGCATAAGAGGGGGCATTACCTACAATCCTTCTTTAGCTCTATGTCAGTTTGGTTACGCTCGGAGTGATGGTCCTCATGACATGCTTATTCAAGGTATTGTGTTCGACCACGACAACGATCTGCAAGGTTATCATCAAAGGTTTATACGAGCATGGGGTAAAGTGAACAAGGTTGACAGCAAGACTCTGGAACCCAAGTACACCATTCCTATGGAACCTTATCTCAGATGGGTGCGATCTCGTGCTCAGACTATTATGATGCCATATCCTGCTATCCTGCCAGTTACCATGGAGCCTGTTGCTGAAGGAGATACTTCTTATATCATTCTTCATCCAGACATGCCCACTGACATGGAAGAGTTACAGAGGTCCTGGATCCAGTTGAAGGAGCAAAGAGATACTTTTGAGACTCATTACAAAGCAAGTCAAGAAAGAATCCTGGAGCTAACAAAACAACTTCACGAGGAGCGGAATCTCAACTCATACCTCAACACAAAGAGGAAACGTCCATGGGAGACTTAAAACCCCATTTTTGTACTTATTTCCCTTCATTATAATCCCAAGGGGCAAAATAATTTTAACATTTACTAATAAAAGTTTTATTTCCATTTGTTTAACAAATGTAAACTCTGCGGTCCTTGAAAACATTACATATGCATCTACATACCATATCATTGCATGACAGGTTGTCACAACAGGTTTCTCATCTTCTCGCCGTTTATTTCAGCAGAAATGGCTCTCGAACAATTTGTCAAAGATCTTCAAGCTCAGAATGCCCAGTTTCAAGAAGTGATTCTGAATTTGTCCAAGGGGCAAGAAGAGTTGAATGCACTCCTCTCTGAGGACATGAAGAAGAAGAATCCTGAGGACAACAAGGATGATCAGTTGAAAAAAATACAAGCTGAGATGGCAGAGATGAGGATCCAAATGAATGGCCAAATGGCTCTTATCTAGAGTTTGGCCCAGGGGAAAGAAGAGTTAAGAAGCAATGTCAATAAGCTTCGATATAACGGAGTTGGGAATCTAATCATCAGTCAACCTCCGTTGAAACAAGCCGACTTGGCTGAAAGGAAAGTAAGGATAAAAGAAGGAAAGAGACAGGCTACTCCTGATCATCCTTCAATTGAAGAAAGAAGACCTTGTAAGGTTAAACCACTTTGATACAAGGAATGTAGAAGACAATTTATCCGGTTCAGCACACCAATGTCACAAGTTTTGCAATGCCTGTTGGAGATGAAGCTGATTTCCTTGGAAAATTCTCCTAAAAATCCTAATACCTCTTCTCCTCGCTATAATCCCAAAGCAAGGTGTATGTACCACTCTGACATTCCCGGACACGACACAAATAACTGTTGGGCATTGAAGAATAAGATTCAAGACCTAATTGACGAAGGAATACTCGAGGTTACGCTAGAAGGCCAGGTTGAGTTCTTCTATCGTCCATCAAGCATCAAAGTTTCCAGATAACTGGAGTGACAAGTTTAGAGGAAGAGACTTTGGGAACATTTGAATTTTCATTTGTAATTTCTTTTGTTTGTTTAAACACTTACTATTATGTCAAACTTTTGTTTTCATTAATGCATTGCATATGTTTGTCTTGAATTAATCCATTCGTTTCACTATATTTTGAACTATGCTTCATATTTCTATTTTGTGATATTTAACTCCTGATAAAGCTATAAGCCTGTAGAGGGAGGATGTCGAAAACAATACCATAATATTAGGCAATATGCTTTTGAACAGACTATGTTGACGATGTACAGGCATTGTTTCAATTCCTAAACAGTGGAGATATAAGGAAGTTAATCCCTAGTCAACCCTTTTGAGCCTATGAAGTAGGAGTTTTATTCTCGCACAAATTAAAACCCTTATTCATAACCCGGGGCAGGGTAGTTACTCGGTTAACTCAAATATGCCAATTATCTGTGTTGTACACAACTAATGATGGTTCTCTGTAATCATTAAACCTAACAGTCAATATCCAGCAAAAGAAAACCCCACTAAGTCAAAACCTATGAAGGAGACTTAGTAAAAAAATTGAGAAATTCCGCTGACTGTAATTTTGAAACAAACAGTTCAGGCAAAAAGAAGATATAACAAAGTCAAAAGAAAAAAGAGGTCACTATGAATCCTCAACAAAGAAAGATGACTGAATGTTCAAATAAATTTTTGGTTTCTGAACCATCACAAATGTCAGTGTTACAATTCCAAACTCCTTTGAGCCTCAATGCATAAGTTAACTGAGCATAGGACTGAAGAACATCATGGAGATTGGGTTGGGTACAAATAAAATTTGAGCCTTTATCCTTTGTTTCTTAAACCGTGAACCAGGCCACATTACAACCCTTTAAAAGTCCTAACTGAAGCATGGTTAGTTCGAAAGCGTACTGCTACAAAAAGGTATCCTGACTCCTTTAAGGCTTATTATAAAACTTGAGTTAATATCACAGTTTTCACAAAACTGATTTTCTAAAATAACTCTTTTTCAAAACTTCAAGACAGACATAAGCATTGCATTTTTGAATATATTTGTTTGCATATACCTGAGTGTTTGATAAACAGAGAAACTTACAGGATGAATGTTCAATAAACCAAAGTCCTTCCGATAAACAAAGTTGCTTCCTGGATCAAAGTCCATGTATACAAAGGGGCATAGTCATTATTTCCCAATCAAGGGGGCAGGCCATGATACTGCCTAACTCATTTGGGGCAATCAGGACAGGATTCAACTATGTTTAAGTAGCCAGGGGCAGATCTCCTTATCTATCTAAATTACCAAGGGTAACATTACAGAGTTCATAATGCCAGGGGCATAGTCACTGTTTCCCAATCAAGGGGCATACCAACTTACTGTTCAATTCATTCGGGGCAATCAGGACATGATTCAATTATGCTTAATAGCCAGGGGCAGCTCTCCTCATATATTTGAATTACCAAGGGTAACATTATAAAGTTCATGATGTCAGGGGCATATTATTGTGGGGCATTCTACTTATTTCTCTTGAGGTAACTACATTCAGATACTTCCATTATGGGACAATTCATCCTCAACCAAGGGGCAATGCTTTCTTTTCAAATCTAATACCCGGAGCGTATATGGTCCATCACAATTTGAAGACACGTTCCTCTCATTGTATTACCTTGATATTGGATTCTCAGCAGAAGCCATTGTGGAAATTAATTATCTATGCCAGTAGTATCAGATGGTGTCAGTATCATGTCTTCAGATCCAGCTATGAGGATTTCTGGGAAGGTGTTCAGGAAAGTTAAGAATCTCAGGAGCTCTAAATCCAATTGGTTATACACTCTCAAAGTTGAAACGATTTTGTTTTCGGGTTCAATTTTACTTTTCCCTCTTTATTCAGGATTACTTTTCCTCTTTTACTAAAGCGAAAAACGTTTGTTGGTTATGTTTGAATGTATATATTCTTTGAATATGATTGATGCTTACCAGAAATGCATGAAATGCAGTAATAGTATTTACTAAGGACGAACGAGGGTAGTAGTTCAACGAAGCTTCGCCGGTTCATCCCCACAAGACAACTACAAATACCCAGTAGAGAAAATCTATCTTTATAGATACTTCAAGTTACGTCTCCCTTTGAATTTATGTCCATCTCTTTTATCCTCAGTCGGGATACTCAGGAACTTATTCCTTCAATAAAAGTACGACGAACGAAGACGGGAGGATATAAATACTATACTATCAAACAAGACGGGACCAAGGTCCTCATATTCTTCAGCAACGAATCGGGATTTATTTTCCCTAGTCAACATTTGTTATACAAAGATATCCAGACGCTACAGGCGGCATGATTCATACATACATCATTTACATCATACCATAACATATCCATAGATGCATAATACATTTACATAGATGCACCATGCCCTGCATGCATACATATTGCATAAACTAACCTTTTCCTTGCAGGATGGTTATATGCAGATGAAAAACTATCAACAATCCACAACAAGTCAGAAAAGATCTATACATTACTCAAGATGTCCTCGGAGAGTAGGCAAACGGTCTGTAAAAAGATCCATTCCCTAATCCAGGATACTTCCAGAAGATTTCATCTATCTGGCCTTGAATAGCAGGCAAACGGTCTATACAATGATCCATTCCCTGGTTCAAGATATTTTTCAAAAGAACTAATCCTGACGTTATTTTGGCCCTTGAATAGCAGGAAAACGGTCTGTACAAAGATCCATTCCCTGGTTCAAGATATTTTTCAGAAGAACTAATCCTGACGTTCTTTTGGCCCTTGAATAGCAGGCAAACGGTCTTTACAAAGATCCATTCCCTGGTTCAAGATATTTTTCAGAAGAACTAATCCTGACGTTCTTTTGGCCCTTGAATAGCAGGCAAACGGTCTGTACAAAGATCCATTCCCTGGTTCAAGATATTTTTCAGAAGAACTAATCCTGACGTTCTTTTGACCTTGGAGAGTAGGCAAACGGTCTATACTAAGACCCACTCCCTAATCCAAGATACTTCCAGAAGAGATAATCATCACGAAGATTTATTTCTACTGGTCTATTCAACAATTCAAACTGTGTTGCATAAACAATTCAGAGACGACCTATACGAAGACCTAGTACTGATATCCGGTATCAACATCAAGATATTATCACCTCCTGATAGTATGGATGGCATCTATAAGCCCATCTACAGTTCTTCCAAGTGGCATCTTCAAGCCCACTTAAGCATATACCACTAATCATCAGTGTTACTTTACGCACCGGCGAGTGCAAATTTTTGGGTTTTTATGTTCAATCCCCTTCAACCTTACAGTCACGAATGGCACACAGGCCAATTTAACTCATCAGGTTTCAGAAAATTGAACAGGGGCAACTGTTGTACCCCAAAATTTGCCCTCACATATTTGAGACAAATTGATTCACAAGGTTTCCTTACACTTGTCGTACCCCAAATTTTGACCCGCTTTATATGCTTTCTGGTGCTTTTTTATTTTGAATAAATAAAATAGCACAATTGGTAGAAAGATGGGTATAAGGGATATAATTGTGAGAGGTTGTGAGTTCAAATCCCACCTTCCGCTCTTTTTATTTTTTTTTAATTTTTTCCTTTACTAATAACTTTTCCTATTTTTATTTTTTTATGAAAAAATCACAAAAATAGCATTTTTTAATTATTTAATTTTTAATTTTCGTATTTGCATTTGATGCATTTTTAAAAATATGATTTTTTCATTAAAATCATTATTTTATGAAAAGAATTTCAAAAATAAATCATAATAAATACCAAAAACATTTCTTTTCTTGTATACTCGTTTTCTATTGGTCAGTTTATGTCATTTTTGTGTCATACTTAGTTTCTAACTGGTTTACTTGGTGACCAAGTAAAAATCATATAATTTTGTTCAAATATTTTTTAATCAATAGGGATTAAGACTAATTTTATTTCCTTTTAAACTTTTTAACCTAATTTTCTTAATCTATAAATACATGTTGTTTTACACATAAGAGGCCCCTCTCATTTTCTCATTTTATCACTCCACTCTCAACCACAATACGAAAAATTCTTGCCTTAGGGAGAAACAAAACCGAAAAAATAAGAACACTAAAAGGCGGATCATACATGTTCCAAAATATATTCTTCTTTTGTTTTGTTAATATATACTCTCTCTTTTTTTCTTCTTGTGTACTATATGAACTACACATTACATTTTTTATTCTTCTTTCTACATGAAGTGCCTAACCATACCTTTTTTTTCTTTCTACAGGTTTTTTTTCTTCTTTCGCTTATATATATATATATATATATATATATATATATATATATATATATATATATATATATATATATATATATATATATATATTGTTTTATTTTTATAGTTTTGCTTTGATATTGTCGATTCTTATTTTTTTTAATTACATTGTTTGGATTGGATCGTGTCGATACGCTGTTCGCATATTTATATGCATGAGGCGTGGCATTTGTGTTGATCCAGTCTAGTTGCGATGATCGCAATTTTGCGTTAGCAACATTATTTTTTAATCTTTTGTTTTATTCTTGATAAATTTATATCTGCACATTTTTTCATAACTAACTACCCTGATTTTTTCCTAAACCTTGACGATTTTGCCTCAACCATTTTTTTTATATACGTTTTGTTTTATTATATAATAACTATTTTCCAGGTACATTCACATGTGCGCGCATGTGCGCGCGTGTCTTAGTGTCAAGAAGGCAAAGCTGGTAATTTTGAGGGCATTTTGACAAAGAAACAAGTTTATTATATAATAACTATTTTCCAGGTACATTCACATGTGCGCGCATGTCTTAGTGTCAAGAAGGCAAGGCTGATAATTTTGAGGGCATTTTGACAAAGAAACATGGGTTTATCTTCTCTTTCCTAATTTCTCCTAATTTCCTCTATTGTTTTTAATTCTCTAATTTCTTAAATTAACTAACCTTAAATATTTAGATTAATTTTATTTGTTTATTTTCTAAAAAAAAACTCTTAACTTTTTTTTTAATTACTTATCTTCATAATCCATTCATAATGTTAATTAATTATTTATTTTATTAAATTAATAATTCAATATAGTTTTTTTTCTAACAACAAAACTTTTTTTTATATATTTTCATAAACCTTAATTTTTCATGTAAACCTTAAAAATTTCTTATAAACTTTAACCGTGTTATTTTCTCTAAATCATAAACTTTTTCTCAAACCTTAACAAACCTGTTATTATTTCTTATTTTCACTAATTTTTTATGTTATTCATCTGCGATTTATTTTTATGTGATTATTTCTCATCTGTAATATTTTTTGGTTTACTTTTATTTTTCGCCTTACAATGATGTAACTGCCCCAAAGCGATGTAATAGTTAGCCATTTATTTTCTGTCATTTTATTTTTCTGCCATTTATTTTCTGCCATTTATTTTCTGCCATTTTATTTTTCTGCCATTTATTTTCTGCCATTTTATTTTTTCTGCCATTTAAATTCCTGTCATTGATCATATATTAACTGCGTGGTTTAGTAATGTAGGGCGTGAAAACCTACTAAATTACCTATTTAATATTTTTCTATAATCTTTATATTTTTGTAAATAAATGTTAATTATTTTTATAAACTTATTTTACTACTTATTTATAACAATAAATCTTTATTTTGTAAATACTAACTCTTTTATTATTTTGTACATATTAAATTAATTTTTTTCTCTAAAAAATTTCTCAATAACATTTTGTCAATAATATTTTATATATTAATAGTATTTTATTATAATAGTAATAATCATATAGTGTAAATAATTAAAAGTTTTTCTCAATAATCTTTAATTGTTTTTCTCTAAACTTAATTACTTTTTTTTCACTAATTCTAATAACTTCTAAAAAATCTAACTTGTCTAACCTAAACTTTTTTTTTCTTTTTTAATTAAATGTTTTAATTTATTTTAACTTTATTATTTTTGCTTTATTAGTATTATTATTGCTTATTTACTATTTTATTATATCTATTATTCTTGCTTTATAATTTATTTTTATCCTACAATTATGTATCTGCCAAAGCCTTGTAATAGCTTATAGATCTATTTTTCCGTCTTTATTTTCTTTGTAAATATTTTACTATATGGTTAGTAACCTTAGGATGTGTATAACTTATATGTAAATAATTGAACTTAGAAAATTAAATACAAGACAAATATCTGAAAAATAACACTCACACACGTAAGTCGATCTTTGATCGCCATCTGCACTTCCTAGGGTATTCCTCTTGGTTGCCTTATCTAAATGGTCAAGTCCCTCGAATATAGGGGTGTCTTAAGCAAAGTCCCTTCACTTATAAAATCATCAAGTCCCTACAGATTTAAAAGATCAAGTCCCTTCGAGGTTGCCTACGAAATAATGATCTTATCCCTTCGAATAAATGATGATAGTCCCTACGAATTGCTAAAGACACCCCTTAAGTTGCTTTCTATGACCATACGATGACCCTTCACATGTCCCATACAACATCCAAGGTAATGACTACCTATTCCTTAATACTAGGGATAGTCTTACCATTGAAAGAACATTTAAGAACATAAAAGATTCAAATTAGGGTAGGTTCCTCTTAAGTACTTGCTCACTCTTTCAAAAACATTTCATAAACACTTCACATTTTCAAACAATTTTCAAAACAAAGTCTTTATATATATCCATACTAGGATCATTATAAAGTACTTAAGAAAATTTCTAATCACACACTACACTTCTTAAAACAATTTAAAGTGAGCTAAGTAACTAAGAGCCCATGGATAACCATGGATGTAAAGGGTGCTAACACCTTCCCTTTACATAACCTACCCCCCGAACCCAAAAATCTTTTAAGGTCTTTCCTGTTCTTTTATGCCCTTTCCTTTGGATACCATAAAAGTCGGTGGCGACTCTTGCTATCCGCAACATTTAACTAAAGTCAGTTCTCCCACCGTGTTACAGAACTGGCGACTCTGCTGGGGATTTAATAAAAGAGGGGTACCCTTAGGAATTAGATCACTTTAAATTTGTTTGCTTTGTTTGCTTTACTTTACTTGTTGGGGCTCTTATGTGTGAAAGATCCTAACCCGGATCTAGTGTACCTTAGTTAAATGGAAATAGACCAAGGAAATTGTACGGCGTATACCGATATGGTTGATCTGGTGGCCATAGTTAGTGTGACTTCTTGGTTGGTGCTTATGTTCCTTAAGTAAAGTTGAGGATAATATGAGGCTGCCATATGTTGTCAATACACTAACTGACTTTTAGAACCTTAGTCATCCCATCTTGGCCTTTAGAAAAGTAGTGAGATAACCGGCTTTGGTGAAAACTGAAGTTGGTTGATACTCGATGCTACACTCATTGAGATTCTAAACTTGGAGGGTTTTGGTTGGCAAGTAAGGTTCCTACTGAACAACCACCCTTGTGAAGGATCAATGATATTGAGATCCCTTAGAACCTGGTTACTTTATAGGACAGTATGAACCAACTAAACTTCAGGGGAGGGTACTTACCTTTAAACCTCATGCAAGCCTTCAAACCTAGGGCTATTGTGTGACTTGTTTGTGTGTGCCACATGTTTGTGATTGAGCATAACATCATAACATCATCATGCATCATAAGCATAGCATTTTCACTAACCATTTCAAGGACCAAAGGATTTATCTTTGTTCTTTGTTGCAGGTCATGGCTTCTGCTCGTAGGAATACTATTCGGATCAACTTTGTAGGAATACCTCCTAAGCTTAAGGAATTGGTCTCTCAAGTTTCTGAAAACTCCCAATTCATCAAGAGGCATGGTCACCTACTGGATCTAGTCACTTCAGGGTTCAATGAAGACATGATGAGTGTCCTATTTCAGTTCTTTGATCCTAAATATCATTGCTTCACGTTCCCCGACTATCAGCTGGTTCCTACAATGGAAGAATTCTCCAAACTATTGGGTATACCTATCCTTGATCAGAGACTCTTCACAGGTTTAGAAAAAGAACTTAAACCTGAAGTCATTGCTGCAACCCTACATTTGAAGAAATCAGACATTGTCCTAGAAACAAGGAGTGGAGTTAAGGGTATTCTTGCTAAGGTATTGATGGAGAAAGCTCAAGTGTTCTTGAAGGCTATGAGTTATGATACCCTTGAGGAGATCTTGGCCTTATTAATTTATGGCCTAGTGTTGTTCCCTAATCCAGACCAGCTCATAGACGTACATGCCATCAACATATTTCTGACTCGCAATCCAGTGCCTACATTACTTGGAGACATCTTACACTCTCTTCATACCCGTACTACAAAGGCACGAGGAACTCTGATGTGTTGTATACCTTTACTATCTAGGTGGTTTATTTCTCACCTTCCTCGATCAGTGATGAAGAATGAACAAGGGTTCAGGTGGTCCAAGAGGATTATGTCACTTTCTCATTCAGATATTCATTGGTGCTCTAGATCTATGGAGAATGTTACTATCATTGACCGTTATGGGGAGTTCCCTAATGTGACACTCCTTGGCATAAGAGGGGGCATTACCTATAATCCTTCTTTAGCTCTACGTCAGTTTGGTTACGCTCGGAGTGATGGTCCTCATGATATGCTTATTCAGGGTATTGTGTTCGACCACGACAACGATCTGCAAGGTTATCATCAAAGGTTTATATGAGCATGGGGTAAAGTGAACAAGGTTGACAGCAAGACTCTGGAACCCAAGTACACCATTCCTATGGAACCTTATCTCAGATGGGTGCGATCTCGTGCTCAGACTCTTATGATGCCATATCCTGCTATCCTGCCAGTTACCATGGAGCCTGTTGCTGAAGGAGATACTTCTTATATCATTCTTCATCCAGACATGCCCACTGACATGGAAGAGTTACAGAGGTCCTGGATCCAGTTGAAGGAGCAAAGAGATACTTTTGAGACTCATTACAAAGCAAGTCAAGAAAGAATCCTGGAGCTAACAAAACAACTTCACGAGGAGCGGAATCTCAACTCATACCTCAACACAAAGAGGAAATGTCCATGGGAGACTTAAAACCCCATTTTTGTACTTATTTCCCTTCATTATAATCCCAAGGGGAAAAATAATTTTAACATTTACTAATAAAAGTTTTATTTCCATTTGTTTAACAAATGTAAACTCTGTGGTCCTTGAAAACATTACATATGCATCTACATACCATATCATTGCATGACAGGTTGTCACAACAGGTTTCTCATCTTCTCGCCGTTTATTTCAGCAGAAATGGCTCTCGAACAATTTGTCAAAGATCTTCAAGCTCAGAATGCCCAGTTTCAAGAAGTGATTCTGAATTTGTCCAAGGGGCAAGAAGAGTTGAACGCACTCCTCTCTGAGGACATGAAGAAGAAGAATCCTGAGGACAACAAGGATGATCAACTGAAAAAAATACAAGCTGAGATGGCAGAGATGATGATCCAAATGAATGGCCAAATGGCTCTTATCTAGAGTTTGGCCCAGGGGCAAGAAGAGTTAAGAAGCTTTGTCAATAAGCTTCGATATAACGGAGTTGGGAATCTAATCATCAGTCAACCTCCGTTGAAACAAGCCGACTTGGCTGAAAGGAAAGTAAGGATAAAAGAAGGAAAGAGACAGGCTACTCATGATCATCCTTCAATTGAAGAAAGAAGACCTTGTAAGGTTAATCCACTTCGATACAAGGAATGTAGAAGACAATTTATCCAGTTCAGCACACCAATGTCACAAGTTTTGCAATGCCTGTTGGAGATGAAGCTGATTTCCTTGGAAAATTCTCCTAAAAATCCTAATATCTCTTCTCCTCGCTATAATCCCAAAGCAAGGTGTATGTACCACTCCGACATTTCCGGACACGACACAAATAACTGTTGGGCATTGAAGAATAAGATTCAAGACCTAATTGACGAAGAAATACTCAAGGTTACGCTAGAAGGCCAGGTTGAGTTCTTCTATCGTCCATCAAGCATCAAAGTTTCCAGATAACTGGAGTGACAAGTTTAGAGGAAGAGACTTTGAGAACATTTGAATTTTCATTTGTAATTTCTTTTGTTTGTTTAAACACTTACTATTATGTCAAACTTTTGTTTTCATTAATGCATTGCATATGTTTGTCTTGAATTAATCCATTCGTTTCACTATATTTTGAACTATGCTTCATATTTCTATTTTGTGATATTTAACTCCTGATAAAGCTATAAGCCTGTAGAGGGAGGATGACGAAAACAGTACCATAATATTAGGCAATATGCTTTTGAACAGACTATGTTGACGATGTACAGGCATTGTTTCAATTCCTATACAGTGGAGATATATGGAAGTTAATCCCTAGTCAACCCTTTTGAGCCTATGAAGTAGGAGTTTTATTCTCGCACAAATTAAAACCCTTATTCATAACCCGGGGCAGGATAGTTACTCGGTTAACTCAAATATGCCAATCATCTGTGTTGTACACAACTAATGATGGTTCTCTGTAATCATTAAACCTAACAGTCAATATCCAGCAAAAGAAAAACCCACTAAGTCAAAACCTATGAAGGAGACTTAGTTAAAAAATTGAGAAATTCCGCTGACTGTAATTTTGAAACAAACAGTTCAGGCAAAAAGAAGATATAACAAAGTCAAAAGAAAAAAGAGGTCACTATGAATCCTCAACAAAGAAAGATGACTGAATGTTCAAATAAATTTTTGGTTTCTGAACCATCACAAATGTCAGTGTTACAATTCCAAACTCCTTTGAGCCTCAATGCATAAGTTAATTGAGCATAGGACTGAAGAACATCATGGAGATTGGGTTGGGTACAAATAAAATTTGAGCCTTTATCCTTTGTTTCTTAAACCGTGAACCAGGCCACGTTACAACCCTTTAAAAGTCCTAACTGAAGCATGGTTAGTTCGAAAGCGTACTGCTACAAAAAGGTATCCTGACTCCTTTAAGGCTTATTATAAAACTTGAGTTAATATCACAGTTTTCACAAAACTGATTTTCTAAAATAACTCTTTTTCAAAACTTCAAGACAGACATAAGCATTGCATTTTTGAATATATTTGTTTGCATATACCTGAGTGTTTGATAAACAGAGAAACTTACAGGATGAATGTTCAATAAACCAAAGTCCTTCCGATAAACAAAGTTGCTTCCTGGATCAAAGTCCATGTATACAAAGGGGCATAGTCATTATTTCCCAATCAAGGGGGCAGGCCATGATACTACCTAACTCATTTGGGGCAATCAGGACAGGATTCAACTATGTTTAAGTAGCCAGGGGCAGATCTCCTCATCTATCTAAATTACCAAGGGTAACATTACAGAGTTCATAATGTCAGGGGCATAGTCACTGTTTCCCAATCAAGGGGCATACCAACTTACTGTTCAATTCATTCGGGGCAATCAGGACATGATTCAATTATGCTTAATAGCCAGGGGCAGCTCTCCTCATATATTTGAATTACCAAGGGTAACATTATAAAGTTCATGATGTTAGGGGCATATTATTGTGGGGCATTCTACTTATTTCTCTTGAGGTAACTACATTCAGATACTTCCATTATGGGGCAATTCATCCTCAACCAAGGGGCAATGCTTTCTTTTCAAATCTAATACCCGGAGCGTATATGGTCCATCACAATTTGAAGACACGTTCCTCTCATTGTATTACCTTGATATTGGATTCTCAGCAGAAGCCATTGTGGAAATTAATTATCTACGCCAGTAGTATCAGATGGTGTCAGTATCATGTCTTCATATCCAGCTATGAGGATTTCTGGGAAGGTGTTCAGGAAAGTTAAGAATCTCAGGAGCTCTAAATCCAATTGGTTATACACTCTCAAAGTTGAAACGATTTTGTTTTCGGGTTCAACTTTACTTTTCCCTCTTTATTCAGGATTACTTTTCCTCTTTTACTAAAGCGAAAAACGTTTGTTGGTTATGTTTGAATGTATATATGCTTTGAATATGATTGATGCTTACCAGAAATGCATGAAATGTAGTAATAGTATTTACTAAGGACGAACGAGGGTAGTAGTTCAACGAAGCTTCGCCGGTTCATCCCCACAAGACAACTACAAATACCCAGTAGAGAAAATCTATCTTTATAGGTACTTCAAGTTACGTCTCCCTTTGAATTTATGTCCATCTCTTTTATCCTCAGTCGGGATACTCAGGAACTTATTCCTTCAATAAAAGTACGACGAACGAAGACGGGAGGATATAAATACTATACTATCAAACAAGACGGGACCAAGGTCCTCATATTCTTCAGCAACGAATCGGGATTTATTTTCCCTAGTCAACATTTGTTATACAAAGATATCCAGACGCTACAGGCGGCATGATTCATACATACATCATTTACATCATACCATAACATATCCATAGATGCATAATACATTTACATAGATGCACCATGCCCTGCATGCATACATATTGCATAAACTAACCTTTTCCTTGCAGGATGGTTATATGCAGATGAAAAACTATCAACAATCCACAACAAGTCAGAAAATATCTATACATTACTCAAGATGTCCTCGGAGAGTAGGCAAACGGTCTGTAAAAAGATCCATTCCCTAATCCAGGATACTTCCAGAAGATTTCATCTATCTGGCCTTGAATAGCAGGCAAACGGTCTATACAATGATCCATTCCCTGGTTCAAGATATTTTTCAAAAGAACTAATCCTGACGTTATTTTGGCCCTTGAATAGCAGGAAAACGGTCTGTACAAAGATCCATTCCCTGGTTCAAGATATTTTTCAGAAGAACTAATCCTGACGTTCTTTTGGCCCTTGAATAGCAGGCAAACGGTCTTTACAAAGATCCATTCCCTGGTTCAAGATATTTTTCAGAAGAACTAATCCTGACGTTCTTTTGGCCCTTGAATAGCAGGCAAACGGTCTGTACAAAGATCCATTCCCTGGTTCAAGATATTTTTCAGAAGAACTAATCCTGATGTTCTTTTGACCTTAGAGAGTAGGCAAACGGTCTATACAAAGACCCAGTCCCTAATCCAAGATACTTCCAGAAGAGATAATCATCACGAAGATTTATTTCTACTGGTCTATTTAACAATTCAAACTGTGTTGCATAAACAATTCAGAGACGACCTATACGAAGACCTAGTACTGATATCCGGTATCAACATCAAGATATTATCACCTCCTGATAGTATGGATGGCATCTATAAGCCCATCTCTAGTTCTTCCAAGTGGCATCTTCAAGCCCACTTAAGCATATACCATTAATCATCAGTGTTACTTTACGCACCGGCGAGTGCAAATTTTTGGGTTTTTATGTTCAATCCCCTTCAACCTTACAGTCACGAATGGCACACATGCCAATCTAACTCATCGGGTTTCAGAAAATTGAACAGGGGCAGCTGTTGTACCCCAAAATTTGCCCTCACATATTTGAGACAAATTGATTCACAAGGTTTCCTTACACTTGTCGTACCCCAAATTTTGACCCGCTTTATATGCTTTCTGGTGCTTTTTTATTTCGAATAAATAAAATAGCACAATTGGTAGAAAGATGGGTATAAGGGATATAATTGTGAGAGGTTGTGAGTTCAAATCCCACCTTCCGCTCTTTTTAATTTTTTTTAATTTTTTCCTTTACTAATAACTTTTCCTATTTTTATTTTTTTATGAAAAAATCACAAAAATAACATTTTTTAATTATTTAATTTTTAATTTTCGTATTTGCATTTGATGCATTTTTAAAAATATGATTTTTTCATTAAAATCATTATTTTATGAAAAAAAATTCAAAAATAAATCATAATAAATACCAAAAACATTTCTTTTCTTGTATACTCGTTTTCTATTTGGCAGTTTATGTCATTTTTGTGTCATACTTAGTTTCTAACTGGTCTACTTGGTGACCAAGTAAAAATCATATAATTTTGTTCAAATATTTTTTAATCAATAGGGATTAAGACTAATTTTATTTCCTTTTAAACTTTTTAACCTAATTTTCTTAATCTATAAATACATGTTGTTTTACACATAAGAGGCCCCTCTCATTTTCTCATTTTATCACTCCTCTCTCAACCACAATACGAAAAAATTCTTGCCTCAAGGAGAAACAAAACCGAAAAAATAAGAACTACACATTACATTTTTTATTCTTCTTGTGTACTATATGAACTACACATTACATTTTTTATTCTTCTTTCTACATGAAGTACCTAACCATACTTTTTTTTTCTTTCTTCAGGTTTTTTTTCTTCTTTCGCTTATATATATATATATATATATATATATATATATATATATATATATATATATATATATATATATATATATATATATATATATATATATATATATATATATATATATTGTTTTATTTTTATAGTTTTGCTTTGATATTGTCGATTCTTATTTTTTTTAATTACATTGTTTGGATTAGATCGTGTCGATACGCTGTTCGCATATTTATGTGCATGAGGCGTGGCATTTGTGTTGATCCAGTCTAGTTGTGATGATCGCAATTTTGCGTTAGCAACATTATTTTTTAATCTTTTGTTTTATTCTTGATAAATTTATATCTGCACATTTTTCATAACTAACTACCCTGATTTTTTCCTAAACCTTGACGATTTTGCCTCAACCATTTTTTTTATATACGTTTTGTTTTATTATATAATAACTATTTTCCAGGTACATTCACATGTGCGCGCATGTGCGCGCGTGTCTTAGTGTCAAGAAGGCAAAGCTGGTAATTTTGAGGGCATTTTGACAAAGAAACAAGTTTATTATATAATAACTATTTTCCAGGTACATTCACATGTGCACGCATGTCTTAGTGTCAAGAAGACAAGGCTGATAATTTTGAGGGCATTTTGACAAAGAAACATGGGTTTATCTTCTCTTTCCTAATTTCTCCTAATTTCCTCTATTGTTTTTAATTCTCTAATTTCTTAAATTAACTAACCTTAAATATTTAGATTAATTTTATTTGTTTATTTTATATAAAAAAACTCTTAACTTTTTTTTTAATTACTTATCTTCATAATCCATTCATAATGTTAATTAATTATTTATTTTATTAAATTAATAATTCAATATAGTTTTTTTTCTAACAACAAAACTTTTTTTTATATATTTTCATAAACCTTAATTTTTCATGTAAACCTTAAAAATTTCTTATAAACTTTAACCGTGTTATTTTCTCTAAATCATAAACCTTTTCTTAAACCTTAACAAACCTGTTATTATTTCTTATTTTCACTAATTTTTTATGTTATTCATCTGCGATTTATTTTTATGTGATTATTTCTCATCTGTAATATTTTTTGGTTTACTTTTATTTTTCGCCTTACAATGATGTAACTGCCCCAAAGCGATGTAATAGTTAGCCATTTATTTTCTGTCATTTTATTTTTCTGCCATTTATTTTCTGCCATTTTATTTTTCTGCCATTTATTTTCTGCCATTTTATTTTTTCTGCCATTTAAATTCCTGCCATTGATCATATATTAACTGCGTGGTTTAGTAATGTAGGGCGTGAAAACCTACTAAATTACCTATTTAATATTTTTCTATAATCTTTATATTTTTGTAAATAAATGTTAATTATTTTTATAAACTTATTTTACTACTTATTTATAACAATAAATCTTTATTTTGTAAATACTAACTCTTTTATTATTTTGTACATATTAAATTAATTTTTTTCTCTAAAAAATTTCTCAATAACATTTTGTCAATAATATTTTATATATTAATAGTATTTTATTATAATAGTAATAATCATATAGTGTAAATAATTAAAAGTTTTTCTCAATAATCTTTAATTGTTTTTCTCTAAACTTAATTACTTTTTTTTCACTAATTCTAATAACTTCTAAAAAATCTAACTTGTCTAACCTAAACTTTTTTTTTCTTTTTTAATTAAATGTTTTAATTTATTTTAACTTTATTATTTTTGCTTTATTAGTATTATTATTGCTTATTTACTATTTTATTATATCTATTATTCTTGCTTTATAATTTATTTTTATCCTACTATTATGTATCTGCCAAAGCCTTGTAATAGCTTATAGATCTATTTTTCCGTCTTTATTTTCTTTGTAAATATTTTACTATATGGTTAGTAACCTTAGGATGTGTATAACTTATATGTAAATAATTGAACTTAGAAAATTAAATACAAGACAAATATCTGAAAAATAACACTCACACACGTAAGTCGATCTTTGATCGCCATCTGCACTTCCTAGGGTATTCCTCTTGGTTGCCTTATCTAAATGGTCAAGTCCCTCGAATATAGGGGTGTCTTAAGCAAAGTCCCTTCACTTATAAAATCATCAAGTCCCTACAGATTTAAAAGATCAAGTCCCTTCGAGGTTGCCTACGAAATAATGATCTTATCCCTTCGAATAAATGATGATAGTCCCTACGAATTGCTAAAGACACCCCTTAAGTTGCTTTCTATGACCATACGATGACCCTTCACATGTCCCATACAACATCCAAGGTAATGACTACCTATTCCTTAATACTAGGGATAGTCTTACCATTGAAAGAACATTTAAGAACATAAAAGATTCAAATTAGGGTAGGTTCCTCTTAAGTACTTGCTCACTCTTTCAAAAACATTTCATAAACACTTCACATTTTCAAACAATTTTCAAAACAAAGTCTTTATATATATCCATACTAGGATCATTATAAAGTACTTAAGAAAATTTCTAATCACACACTACACTTCTTAAAACAATTTAAAGTGAGCTAAGTAACTAAGAGCCCATGGATAACCATGGATGTAAAGGGTGCTAACACCTTCCCTTTACATAACCTACCCCCCGAACCCAAAAATCTTTTAAGGTTTTTCCTGTTTTTTTATGCCCTTTCCTTTGGATAAAATAAAAGTCGATGGCGACTCTTGCTATCCGCAACATTTAACTAAAGTCAGTTCTCCCACCGTGTTACAGGTCGACATTCTAAACTTGAGAGGAAGACAACACACACACTTTGTGGGGAAAGATCACACCAAAGAGCGGGGAACAAAGATAAATGCAAGAATGCAAGCAAACCATGCTATGCTTATGCGTATGAATGTGCGTATGAATATGCTGACAAAACAGACATAAAGATAAGCAACGGGTGACATAAACACCATAACAACCGGATACTCGGCTAATCAGGGCAACAAGGCCAGGAAACATGTCGGAGGTTTAACTTGACATCCTGCAGGGGAACATGAAAAGCCATCAAAGGAAAAAAAATTCTACTACAAGGCTTAACTCATACTGAAAAAACATATGTTAGGGATCCAATCCACAAAGCAATCTTCAAGAATTCGTAAAAGGATATCATCAGAAATTCCACTTTGAGAGGATAACATGTCGTAGATAATTCAACAACACAAAATCTTCCATACTCTGGAGGAAAAGGGAAATGTCCATGTTGAACTCTGATGGGGACAAATATCTTCATAACTTTGTTTGGGGAAACAAAGTAAAGATCTACCAGTGATGCAAATACAGCATAGCCTACTAGAGTTTTAAACATCAACTCTGCATAGGGATACCACCCTACAGAGGAAAGGTAATGATCTGTCTGGGATGGGGAAAACTTACACGATCCTTGCTGAAAATAAAAGTGTTCTTAATCAAACTCATACATGGAATAATCATCATACTATTCCTGCTCTATTCGGGGGAAAGAGTCATGTCACTCTTGCTCTGCTTGGGGGAGAAGTTATACCACTCTTGCTCTGCTTGGGGAAAGAGTGTAAAACTTGCTACAGATCAAAAATAGAAATCTTCTGGAAACCATCACACGCAGACCTACTGGAGATCTATGGAGATCATTCATCACTGGGCATTTGGACTTTCCGACCCATGTGGGGATACCCGAAGTTAAAATCATAGCAAATCACAGTTACGAGGGATTTTAAATCAATAATCACCAACAGGTGAAAGAAAACCTCTAAACTGATTGATATACCAATACTTCTGCTGAGGGATGCAACCAACTTATGCTGAGGAGCAAAGACTCGGCTAGGGATTTCCAAGACCTTTCAAGTTAAGGGTAAACTGATGAGGAAGAGATCAAAACTCAGCTGGGGATTTTCTAGGATATTCCTTCCAACAACTCTTCTAGGGGAAGGGAACATAATTAAGAGTATTTACAATCCTTGTTCATGTTGGTGGGGCACAAAACACCATTAATATCAACATGCCAGGACCAATCAGGAATTCCATGAGGACACAAACGGATCAAACCCTGCTTTGGGAGAGACAAGTTACAAACATCCAGACGTTACCATCCATGGAATCACTATTGATATCCTTTCTTTGTTCACAAATCAAGAGAAATTTTTTTTATAATCTTCAAAGATTAAATTTATTAAATTTGTTTCAAAAATCATCATCAACAATAAATTGAAATTTTGTAAACAGAAACAATATAAAGAGTTTCAAACAATTGGATAAAAGCTCAAATTCATTGATAGAATGGTAGTCAGCAAATGGCATGACTCCATGGATCATTACAAGCTTGAAAAATGGTAAATACATGGAAAAGGGGTACATTGAAATACAATGATCATTATTCTCCCTATCAACTTTGAACTCCACTATGTGTGAAACTTCAGTCAAGGATGAGTGAATAAGAATCTTTGATAGGAAATTCTTCTGAGGGATAGAATCTGAAATCCTCGGTCGTTACAAGTGATACAGTCTGTCGACGCAGTTACTTGCCATGATCCCTAACGTTTTCCTAGATTTCCCTTTCAAGTTTTCAATATACCGAGATAAATATTTTTGTTTATGTCTCTAATTTTTGCCTGGGCCGCCCTTTCGGGGTTTCAATCCACCGAGACACTCATTTTTGCCTAAGCCGCCCTTTCGGGTTTTCAACTTAGCGAGCTATTCTTTTATTTTTTAGGCGAAGTATTTCTTGACTGCATCCACATTCACGGGACGAGTGATCTCCTTACCATCCATAGTTGCAAGAATTAATGAACCCCCAGAGAAGTCTTTCTTGACAACATATGGGCCATCATAGTTCGGAGTCCACTTGCCCCGAGAATCTGTAATGAAAGACTGGATCGGTTTAAGCACGAGGTCGCCTTCTCTGAATACACGAGGTTTGACCTTCTTGTCAAAAGCTTTCTTCATTCTTTGCTGGTACAACCGACCATGACACAAAGATGTTATTCTCTTTTCCTAAATCAAATTCAACTGATCAAATCTATTCTGACACCATTCAGCCTCAGTCAACTTGGCTTCCATCAGAACTCTCATTGATGGGATCTCAACCTCGACTGGGAGCACTGCTTTTGTACCATAAACAAGTGGGAAAGAGGTTGCCCTGTTGAATTGCGGACAGATGTATGATACCCATGCAAAGCAAAAGGGAGCATCTCATGTCAGTCCTTGTATGTCACAACCATCTTCTAAATGATCTTCTTAATGTTCTTATTCGCAGCTTCAACAACCTCATTCATCTTCGGTCTATAAAGAGAAGAATTATGGTGTTGAATCTTGAATTCTTCACAAAGCTCTTTCATCATCTTATTATTCAAGTTTGAACCATTATCAGTAATGATTCTATTCGGAGCACCATATCTGCAGATAATGTTATTTTTGATAAACCGAACCACAACTTGCTTGGTCACATTAGCATACGATGTCGCTTCCACCCACTTAGTGAAGTAGTCTATTTCCACAAGAATAAAACGATGTTCATTCGAAGCCTTGGGTTCAATCATACCAATCATATCAATTCCCCACATAGAGAAAGGCCACGGGGAAGAAATTACATTGAGATGAGTTGGTGGCACATGAATCTTATCAGCATACACTTGGCACTTATGGCACTTTTTCACGTACTTGCAACAATCAAATTCCATTGTCAGCCAATAGTAACTTGCTCTTAACATTTTTTTAGCCATTGCATGCCCATTAGCATGAGTACCAAAAGATCCTTCATGAATTTCTTTCATTAACATGTCTGCTTTGTGTCTATCCACGCATCTGAGCAAGAACATGTCAAAATTCCTCTTATAAAGCACATTTCCATTTAGGAAGAAATTGCCTGTCAATCTCCTCAAAGTCCTCTTATCTTTATCGGATGCCCCAAGTGGGTATTCCTGACTCTGGAGAAAACATTTAATATCATGACACCAAGGCTTGTCATCATGGACCTCTTCAATTGCAAACACATGAGCTGGTCTTTCAAGCTGCATCACTCTGATCATGGGAACATTATTCCATTTGTGCACCTTTATCATAGAAGCTATAATTGCCAAAGCATCTTCCATCTGATTCTCATCACGAGGAACATAATGAAACTCAACTTTAGTGAAGAAAGTTGATATCTTCCTGGCATAATCTCTATAAGGGATCAAGTGGGGTTGATGAGTTACCCACTTACCCTTGATCTGATTGATTACCAAGGCAGAATTTCCATACACATCAAGATGCTTAATCCTCAAATCAATAGCTTCCTCAAGACCCATAATACAGGCTTCATACTCAGCTTCATTATTGGTACAAGGAAAAGTCAACCTTGTAGCAAAAGGAATATGTGAACCATGGGGAGAAATTATCATTGCCCCAATTCATCTTCCGCGTGCATTCACAGCAACATCAAAAACTAAACCCCATCAAGATCCAGGCTCCGGCCCTTCCTCAATCAAAGGTTCATCACAATCTTTCATTTTCAAATACATCACATCCTCATCTGGGAAATCAAACTTGATAGGCTGGTAATCATCAATAGGTTGGTGTGCCAAATGGTCAGCCAAGATACTACCTTTTATAACTTTTTGAGCTCGGTACTCAATATCATATTCTGACAACAACATTTGCCAACGAGCAATCCTCCTAGTCAAAGCAGGATTTTCAAATATATACTTGATCAGATTCATTTTAGAGATCAACCAAGTTGTATGATTCAGCATATACTGGCGAAGACGCTTTGCAGCCCAAGCTAAGGCACAACAAGTTTTTTCAAGCATGGAGTACCGAGACTCACAATCAGTGAATTTCTTACTCAAGTAGTAAATTGCATATTCTTTTCTTCCAGATTCATCTTGTTGACCAAGCACACAACCCATGGAATCTTCCAACACAGTCAAGTACATGATCAACGGTCTACCTTCCACCGGAGGAGACAAGATAGGAGGTTCAAGCAGATATTCTTTGATACTTTCAAACGCTTTCTGATAATCATCTGTCCAAACACAACCTTTGTATTTTCGAAGCAACTTGAGAATCAGAGCACATGTGGTAGTCATGTGAGAGATAAACCTCGAAATATAATTGAAACGGCCCAAAATCCTCTTACTTGCTTTTCAGTTCTTGGAGCAGGCATTTCCTGAATAGCTTTCACTTTATCAGGATCAACTTCAATGCCTCTTTGGGTGACAATGAAACCTAACAGCTTTCCAGAATGTACACCAAACGTGCACTTGTTCGGATTCAAATGAAGCTTAAACATCCTTAACCTCTGAAACAACTTCAGCAAATGTTCAACATGATCCTCTTAAGTCCTCGACTTAGCAATCATATCATCAACATATACCTCAATTTCTTTGTGCATCATATCATGGAAAATCATGGTCATAGCTCTTTGGTATGTCGCACCAGCATTCTTCAATCCAAAGGGCATCACTCTGTAGCAGAATGTTCCCCATGGTGTAATAAATGTGGTCTTTTCCATGTCCTCGGGTGCCATCTTTATTTGATTATAACCGAAAAATCCGTCCATAAAATAGAACACATCAAACTTAGCCGTATTATCTACCAACACATCAATGTGTGGCAATGGAAAATCATATTTAGGACTGGCTTTATTCAAATCTTTGTAATCAACACACATTCGGACTTTTCCGTCTTTCTTTGGAACAAGCACAATATTGGCCACCCATTGAGGATAATTAGATGTCACAAGAAAACTTGCATCAATCTGCTTTTGAACCTCCTCTTTGATCTTTACTGCCATATCAGGGTGAGTTCTTCTTAACTTTTGCTTCACAGGTGGATATCCAGGCTTCAGCGGCAATCTATGCTCCACAATATCAATATCAAGACCTGGCATGTCTTGATAAGACAAAGCAAACACATCAACATACTCTCTAAGAAGCTCTACAATCCTCTTCTTAACATCAGGACCAAGCAATGCTCCAACTTTGACTTATTTCTTATCATCTTCAGAACCCAAGTTGACCATCTCTATAGACTCTCCATGAGGCTGAATAACCTTCTCCTCGTGCTCAAGCAACCGAGAAATCTCATTAGGAATCTCTTCAACATCCTTTTCCTCAGCTTCGAACACAGGGAATTCAAAGTTGGGAGTGGACATAGGATCATTGTTTTCAATGGGTTTATCAATCAATCTACACAATGATTTTATTTTTATTTTAGATTATGAACAAAAGTTCAAACATTATGCAGATAAACAGTTATTATTATTTTTGTTTTTTAGGTTACCATTTTTCAGAATAAAGCAAGAAGGAAAACACATAAGGAAATAACAAAATAACATTTTATTGATGCTGATAAAATTTGAAACAAATCCCAACAAATATCACTTTCACCTTGGGCAGAGTGAAAGGATTTTTGAAATAAAATAAAACAAATTACTTTGAAGCATGAACAATAAAAGGAACATCAACAGCAATCCAGTTCTTGCAAATCTTTCCGTGCATAACAAAGTTAGGCATTTCTTTATCTTCATCATCTTCAATGGTGGCAGCAGCGGAATGATCGTTGATAAATCAAGCGCTTCGGAATCCTTCTTGAATAGTCTTCGGGTTATTGAGAGCCACACCTAGTGCAAAACCAATACCAAATCCTTCTTTGTTGTCAACAACATCAATAACTCGTCCCCAACCGTCAGATCGACCAGTTTCGAGTACGCGCATAGCATCCTTGAGAGAAGACATGGGCATAACATTCTTCTTAGTAGCATTATCAACAACAGAAAGAGCCTGGAATGAAGTTCCCACCTCTTCTTCAGCGTCAATATAGGAGAAAGATGACAAATTGCTTACTAGCACCGCCTGTTCACAATCAATAGTCATTAATTTCCCATCTTTCACAGACTTCAGCTTCTGATGGAGAGTAGATGTCACAGCTCCTGCCTCATGAATCCAGGGTCTTCCAAGGAGACAACTGTAAGCGGGATGTATATCCATTACTTGAAAGGTAATTTGGAATATAAACGATCCAATAAGAATAGGAAGATCAACTTCACCAATCACAGTCTTCTTCGATCCGTCAAAAGCTTTCACAATAATCCCACTATGCCTCGTGGGAGCACCTTGGTACGCAAGCCTTAACAAAGTCGACTTCGGCATCACATTCAGAGAAGACCCAGTGTCAACCAGCACTTTAGACATAGAATCTTCCTGACAATTCACAAAAATGTGTAGAGCCAAATTATGGTTCCTTCCTTCTTCAGGCAAACCATCATCACAGAAACTTAGATTGTTGCATGATGTGATATTAGCCACAATACTATCAAACTGATCAACAGTCACATCGTGGTCAACATAAGCTTGATCAAGAATCTTCTGCAAAGACTTCCTATGAGCCTCAGAGCACATCAAGAGTGATAAAACTGATATCATCAACGGAGTGTGCAAAAACTGCTCAGTAACGTTGTACTCGCTTTTCTTTATCAATTTTAACACCTCATCCTCATTATCCTTCAAACTAGAATCACCAAATTGACCTGATCGGGCAATAGCACCCATAATTTGTTTACTCGCACTTGTATCTTCAGCTCTCTTCGGAGGATCTGAAGCATAAACTCTACCACTTCGAGTAACCTTTGTCACATCAGTAGTGCTAACCACAGACCTTGGAGAAGGAATAGGAACTTCCTTACCATTTTCTATCATCGTAGCATTATACCGATACGGAACAGCTTTATCAGACTCATATGGCATTGGACCAGGCAAATTAATTACCAAGGGAGTAACAACATATTTGCAGCTATCAAAATAAATAACCACCTTCTTAGGAACAACATTCTCAGGAATATTGAACTGAGGCACAATAATGTTCACTTCATTTTCATACTCATCTCTTTTTTATGTTACTTCAATCAACTTATCATCCATCATCTTTTGAATATCTCTCTTAACAATCACGCAACCACGAGGGTTCACCGAGCAGATGCAACAACCAGCATAATCGTGATAAATATCATGATATTTACTTAAGAAAGCATGCATCTCAACCAAAGACCTTCGAATATGGAGGACTTCATAAATCTTGAACAAACCAGGACAACCATCAACCATATTCACAGACGTATTACTATGCTTCAGAAGCGGATTTGTCTTCACATTTGGATTAACATCATTGAAAGATAAAACATTGCTCCTTATCAATTTCTGGACTTCAAACTTCAATGGATAACAATTCTCAACATCGTGCCCTGGGGCACCTTAATGAAAAGCACAGTGAGCCTCTGGCTTATACCACCATGGGATAGACTCTGGAACTGGAGGTGGCGAACGTGTTTGCATAAGATTCTTCGCAATCAGAGATGGAAGCAAATTCGCATACAACATTGGAATGGGATCAAAACTTGGCTTAGCACGAACCTATTGATTACCGCCTTGTTGCACCGAAGGCTATTGATAACGTGACTGATACTTTGGAGCTGCTGGTATGGTTGGAGTCACATTAATCATCGGAGTTACAGAAGCTACATGTTGCTGATGACGATTCTCATGACCACGAGGTCTTCTGTAACTTTCACGAGACACAACATTAGTCTCACCTTCTTTATTTTTACCAAAGTTGAATCTCCTAGAGCTCGAGCCATTACCAATCTCTTGGCTCAACCATCCCTCACAGACACCTTCTTCTAGTCGCATCCCCATACTCACCATTACAGTGAAATCAGAAGGAGCACTTGCTATCATCTTCTCATAGTAAAAAGAACCTAAAGTTTTCAAAAAGATCTTTGTCATCTCTCTCTCTTCTAAAGCAGGAACAATCTGAGCTGCTAGCTCGCGCCATCTCTGCGCATACTCTTTGAAAGTTTCTTTGTCCTTCTGGGACATAGCACGAAGTTGATCTCTATCTGGTGCCATATTAACATTATAATTTAATTGCCTAACAAAAGCCTCTCCCAAATCATTGAAAGTATTGATTTGGCTATTATCCAAACTCATATACCATCCCGTGGCTGCACCAGTCAAACTATCCTGGAAATAATGAATCAACAACTGATCATTGTCTGTCTGAGTAGACATCTTCCTAGCACATAGTCAAATGACTCAGAAGATAAGTGTTGCTTTTATACTTCTCGAACTCAGGCAATCTGAACTTGTACAAAACTTTGACATTAGGAACCAGACAGAGATCAAAGGCATCTTTTCCGAACAAATCCTTATGCTTCAAGGCTCTCATCTCCTTATGTATCTCAGCAAAACAACCTTGAAAATCATCGAGTCTTTCAATCACACCAGCGCCTTCACTGGGCTTAGCATTGTAAATCACTTCATCATGGTGCGGAATAGTATGCATCACATGCGGTGCAGTAGTCATCACTGGCGCAAGAGTATTAAATGCAGCAGTCTCAAGAGGAGGGGGATGATAACCAGCAGGAATGAAATCAACCGGCATGCCCCACGGTGTGCTAGAAGGCATGTGATAGCGAGGAGAAAAGACGGTTTCAGCAGGAATTGATGCAGTGACAATCTCAGAGATGACTGTATTCTAAACTGGAGAATTAGGAGGAGGTGGCTGATTCTGAGCAGCCACTAAGCTTTCCATCATGGCAGTAACTCTTTCCAAGCTTTCCCTCAGATATGTAACTTCCTTGCGCAGCTCACGATTCTCTTGTTGTAAGGTTTCCGACATCTTCTTCTGATTAGCTCGAGTATCAACCTTGTGAGTCAGCTTGACAGGATAACTGAATGAAGATCAAGAAACAACATAAGATCCCTGAACAACACTCAAAAAGCAAGACAAATGCGGGCATGATGCATGGTATGCGTATGCTAATGCAAAGATTTCAAAGGACTATAAGATAAATTGCAATATTTATAAAGAAACACTTTTTTAAGTACTTAAAAACTCATTCTCATTAAAATCAAAGTGAGGATTACAAGTGAAGTACAAGCCTCAACAATACTAATACATGAGAGAAAAAGTAAACTAGGTCTAGGGGATCACATCCGAAGAAGATCTGAATCTCAGCCGGTACTTCATGTGAATCCTCTTAATCTCTTTCTTGTACTGATTCTCCATGTCTTCCTTATCCTTCACCAACTGGTAAACAATGGCCTTCCAAGCACCGGATGTAGGAGGAATGGTAGATGGAGTACTAGAGGAAGATAAATCCTCTTTTGGCCTCTTCGTAACACACCGCTCAAGTAACTCAATGAGATCATCCTTCTCCTTCATTTTCTCTTGCATCGTAGTCTTCTCAAGTAGCCATTATTCTTTCTCTTTCTTCATCTTGTCCAACTCTTCTTGAAGAGCAACCTTCTCATCAACGGGAGGAAGAAAATCAGACAATGGTAATATAGGACACAAAGACTCCTCGGGTGGATAAGGCATCTTGAGCTTGGAAGCCCTAGATCAAACCCACTGGATGTAACACTTGGAGGGAGCAAGGTGTTGTCTTCCCAATTGACCCTTCTCCTTCCGATGAACCACATGCCAAGAATGAGCAATCCTTTTCTTCATTTCTACATGATCTGCACCATTAAGAAAGAAGAAACAGGATAAGGAAAGGTTGTTTGGTATGTCCTTCAAACAATATCCCAACTGTCTCCTAGCAAGAATATGGTTGTAACTAATTCCCCCACGGGTACCAAGAAGAGGTACGTTAGGAAACTCTCCACGACTGTCAATGAGCACTCCAGTATCATAATGGGAACAATACCAAGTCATATCCTTATGAGAAAGAGACATAATCCTTTGAGACCATCTTCGCTTCTCTCTATTATCCTTGAAGATGTCGGACTTTGGTAGGTGCAAAATAAACCACCTGTAGAGAAGAGGCGTGTCGCTCCCACTAAATGAAGCCGGGTCAAATAGGGTACAGACGCGAACGGTCGGCGAAAGGAGAATGCGAGAACACACAGGAGTGAACTCACAGGGAATGAATAGAGTCGCCAGCTAGGCATTTTTATCCCGGAGGAAAGGTAATGCTGCATAAACCTAAGAAAAGATATGGATAAGACGGTTGCGAACCAGAGAGACTGAGAAAGGGGGTTGGTTACAACCTGGGAAGGTATTAGCACCCAGATTGTCCGTCATACTCGACGGGATCCACGCTTAAAAGATTTGTGTTTAAAAGGGGTAGTGTCAGTGCAATTTGTGTATAAAAGAGCTGGAAAAGGATGTACAGGTGTCAGTGTAAGAGAAGTGTAAAGTGTAATATATACAGTGTCAGTGTAAGAACCAAAATGAAATGCTCACGACCATGAGGCTTAAAGAATAATGCTGGAAGGAGGGGGAATATACAGAGACTTTTGTTCGATAACTGTTAAGTTATGCCTATGTATCCTCTCGTGCAATGAGGAAGTCAGAACACCGTAGTTCGACCCAAAGAGACTGAAAGATGAATTGACTTATGAACTTCTTACTTGTATATGCTCAAGTGTATGACCTGTCTGGCTCAGGTGCAAACTGTCTTGCATTAGACGGAAGAAGCAAGTTCTCATTTATGAGTGAAGGTGATGAGAAAAGAATCCTGAAGGAGACGATTATTGTTTGTTTTTGAGTTTTCAGTCTTTTATTGCTTTTGAGGATTTGTCATAAGATGATGAGCTTAAGCCTAAATCAATGGGTTAGTAAACTCATCACATCTTCCCTCTGATTAGGGGTAATGAGAATACCTTAAGTGTGAAGTCAGCATCTCACACTTAATCACCTTTGATGCAGGATTAAGATCATTAACCTACTTGTGATTATTTAGATGTTTTTGTTGTTTTTGTTTAGTGTTGAGTAATGAGATTAAGCCATAATCAGGGATTAAATAGACTCATTACACCATCCTAATAGAAGGATAACAGATGAGAATGTTTAAGCTGAGGAATGCTCCTCAACTTAATCCATGATTAGGGATTAAAATCATGACAAAACAAGCCTTTGATTAAGTGGATTTTATTTAATGATATGATGATGAAGTGGATTTTATGATTTGTAAGACAACTTGAGGAGGACTTGTCCATTAACACTAGGGTTAGTCCTTCTCAACCAATTAAGGAAGAATTAGAACCCTAATGCAAGGCCCAAGTTACAAGTGTGATGTCTTGATGATTATTATGTGAATTGATTAAAGGATTTAAACACATTAAGGGTTTAGCACTTAGGATTAAAGTTATACACTCCATCCTAATAGAAGGATGCAGGCATAAGCTTAATCACAAAGCCTTAAAGCCTTTAGGGTTTAGTCCCTGATTATGAGATGAGAAGAGAAGACTCAATGAGACACAAAGGTAAAACTAAGTGGGGGACTAATCAAAACCCTAATCATTGTCATGCTTGGTTGTTCCTAAGGTTTGTGAGATTTAAGAAAGAAATCTTCAATGGAACCACCAGGAAGCAGATGAAAGGAGCAAAGAGAAAGCAAAGTAACTTGCTTCATTCAAGAAGTCAAGTCACTTGAGGAAAGAAAGTAAGAAGAAGAAGAATGAGCAAGCTCAATCTCAAACACAAGATAAAATGCAGCAATGATGCATAAGAGAGATGAAAAGAAGTTATGAGAAGTGAAGGCAAATTCACTTCTCAAAGTGACTTACCACCTGAAAAGTTAGTGAAAGAAATGCAATGCAATGCAAGATGAGATGGAATGGCATGACACAAACCAAAACCAGAAGCATATATGAGATGATAATGATGCTATGAGATGATGCAAACATGAAACAAAGCATGGGGATGATCATACAAACTTATGGATGCAAATGAAGCAAGTCTAGAACCATGATCATAGATGAAAAGTTATGAAATGCAAATGGCATACAACATGGCAAATGCAAGAAGCAATGATCAAACATGCTTCTAATATATCTTAAGATGTCAAATGAATCAAATGGATGCACAAAATGCTATGGCAAGTCATGGTATGCAAGCAAATGCAAGATGGATGCAAAAAGAAGCCCAAATTAGGGTTTATGATCAATGCATCAAACAAAAACCAAAATCAGAAGCAAACATCAAGATAAAAAATTGAAAATGCAATCAAGGGAACCCTAACCCTACACAAACTCACTGCCCAAAGGAGGGGTTCTAACTCTTAACCTAATTAGGGTTATGAATTTCCTAAGATTTCTAGGGTTTTAGGGTACCTTAACAAGAAAAATGCCAAACAAATTGAAAATGAAAGATCAAATCATGCCAATTTAATCCTACAAACTACATGATGTGCAAAACACAATGCAAAAAGAATCAAAGTCCAACTCTCAATGGTTAGGCAGAAATGATTTTTTGAAGTTTGGATCAAAATAATGCTTTGAAAATGAATTAATTCCATGGAAAATTATCAAAATGCATCAAGATCAAAAAAGAAATTTGGTTTGAGGGTTGGACAATGTTTCTAAATGATTTTAAAGGTTTCATGAATTTTTTTTGTGATTTTTAAATACCTAAAAGTATTTTTAATTAATTAATTCTCATTAATTAATTAAAAATAAACTTTTAAATGATTTAAAAATATTTTTTAATGCGAAAAATAAAAATAAAAATGTTTTTGGTTTCTGAAAATTAATAAAAGTTTGTACAAAAATTTTCAGAATTTTTAAAATTGTTTTACTATTTTAAATAAAATGGACAAAAGAAATGCATTTAAATGAAAAATAAAATGAATTTAATCTGAAAATGGAAAAGTCAACATAATCAATGGCCAGGGTTTGAACTCACATGCGCGGGAGAAGACTTGGCGCCACATCCAAGGGCTGAGATTCAAATTCGCTAATTAAATGATTAAGCCCTAATCCTGCCCTAATCACATTCAGGCGACCGGAACACTGTTCCGGTCGTCTTCTCCGGCTAGCTCAACTCTCAATCTCTCTCAATATGCCATGAAATCATGCCAAACTCTCCAGAATCAATCATTAATCATCACTAAACCTAAACCCCACCCCAAAATCCATTCATTTCCACTGAAACATGAGGAACGATTCAAAACGGAAAACAACACAAAAATTTCAGAGATCAAATACATCCTACACACGCAACCATTTTCAATGATTCAAAGCTTAAAATGATCAGCACATCACATAGAATCAGTTTGTAACTCAAAACACAAGTTATGGAAAAATGTTCTTGGATGATACCTGAGATGGAGCTTTCGATTCCAGAGCTTTCAGGCTGTTTCTTTGGCTCAAATCTACTCCACTGATCCTCCTAAGAAGCTTGCAAGGTTTGTTTGAAGTTTGCAATGGCTGGTTTGAGAGTTTGCTTGAGTTCTGTTCAAAGGGGGGCAGAAATCGTATCTGGCTTATGTGAGGTTTCAAGGGTGAATGAAGGCAGGGAAATGATCAGGAGGATGTGGTGATATGTTCTGTGAAGTTTGTTTGTGAGTTTGTAGCTTGTATGATGAGTTTCGAATGCTTTTGCAAAATGGGGTGGAAAATGAGAATGATGTGCTATGGAGTGTTTTAGGCTTGTGTTTTGTATGCTTTGGCTTGCTTTTGATTTGCATAAACTATAGTGATTGGTCAGAAGAAGTGATGTGTGCTTTTGTGATAGGTATGGCTCAAGTTGCCAAAATGTCAAAGTTGGTGTAAGAGGGGTATGGGCTACTTTCTAGCCAAGGACAAAGGGTGTGTCCTGCGCAGCATGATGTGGGGAAAGGCCTAGGATGGTTCAGCAAGCTAGCAAGCAAGTGGATGATAAACTATGATGAGTTTTGCAACTTGTCTTGCTTTTGCTTCTTATGAAAAATCTTGATCCATAGGCCACAAAAATGAATGATCCCTTGGCCCATTCTGATTTTTAGGTCTTGTATGATCATGTTGTGAAGTTTAGAAATGCATTTGATAACTTAATTTGCCTTGAAAAGTGAATTTGCAACTTTGCCTCTTTGGTGGAAAACTTCAAATTTTGTGATTTTTGCCAACTTTGACAAGCCATAACTTTTGATCCAAAATGAATTAGGTCATGTTCTTGTACTTTTTGAAAAGGGAATGATCCATTCTACAAATTTCATGACCAAAGTTTTTCCATTTGAAGCTTTTTTTGAATCAAAAAGTAAAGGTTGAAAAAGTTGCCTAAAATGGCAATTTCATTAAAAGTCAAACTTTCCCAAAAAGTCAACTTTGCAAAAGACTTGAAATTCTTCAATTTTGTGAACTTCCAACTTCTTTAATGATCAAATAAAGATCATATACAATCAAAATGATGAAGAACACCCTTTGGTTGGGTCATTGGGGGCCTCAGATGCCCTGATTTTGCACTGACTTGCTTGAAAAGTCAACTCTTGATCAGATGACTTCCCCATGGAATTACTTCATGAAAATTGATATGCATACTCCCTATACCATATAGAGACCAATAGAAACAAGAATGACCAAAAAAATTGGAGTTATGGCCTCTGAAACCAAAACCCTAATTCTAGGTCATCTGTGCAGTCAAGCCTGGCTCTGCTTCCATACCATTCTTAGTTCTTGTGATTTTTTGACATTCTTGACTTTGAGAGGATATAATATGATACTTGAACACACATGGACCCCTTTGAAGTGATTGATGACCTTTGGAGTGGCTCAAGAAGCTCTTGGATTGCTCAGATCACAAACCCTAGATGCAGATGACTTAGAACCAATGCAGTGAATCAAAAATGTGATATGAGATGCTATGATATGCATATGAGGAGATCAAAATCCATGGTGTGAATGGGTGAGGGAAAATTTGGGGTGTTTACAGCTGCCCCTATTCAAACATGAGTTAGCTGTGCAGGATGTAAGCAATGGCTTAACAGGCTAACAAGATAACTTGTGGTTGAATACCAAAGACAGTCCAAAATTTTCACTCACAGAATGAAGAAGAAAAGGGATATAGATTGTAAAGGAAAATAAAGTATATTGTAAAGTGTGGGCGATGGAGGACGACCGTCGAGCAGAGGACGACTGCTGGGGATAAAGCAATGACGGGGACGGCCGACACGCTGGGACAAGGGCGACAGATAAAGCAATGATGGGGACGGCCGACATGCTGGGGATAAAAGGGATTATGATGGGGACGGCCATCAGGTAAAGCTAAGATTCTCTGGGAATTAAAGAAAAATGATGGGGACGGCCATCAAGTTCATAAAGTAAAGTAACCAACGATGGGGACGGCCATCGGGCTTAAACTGATGAAGGACGATCATCAGGAAAAGGAAAAGGGACCACGACGGGGACGGCCATCGAGTTAAAGAATAAATGAAATAAACAGATGATGAGGTACGGTCATCAAAGGTGAAGGACGATCACCTAGCAGGGGACGGCTGCTCTGTTGGGGATAAGATGAGGGACGGTCATCTAAGGTGAAGGACGATCACCTGGCAGGGTACGGCTGCCGAAAATATCGCGACATAGGACGAATTCCGGATAAAAGGTCAACGATGGGGACGGCCATCGGATGAGCATGATGGAGGACGACCATCAAGAGGTGAAGGACGATCACCTAGCAGGGGACGGCTGCTCTCAAGGTTTATCGTGACATAGGACGAATGTCAGATAACCAAAATCAACAATGGGGATGGTCATTGGATAAAATGATGAAGAACGATCATCAAGAGGTGAAGGACGATCACCTAGCAGGGGACGGCTGCTAAACATCACGACATAGGACGAATGCCAGATAAAGGGTCAACGATGGGGACGGCCATCGGATGAGCATGATGAAGGACGATCATCAAGAGGTAGGGGACGACTACCTAGCAGGGGAAGGCTGCTCTCAAGGTTTATCATGACATAGGACGAATGTCAGATAAAAAGAAAATTCACTTTACTGGGGAAAAAGTAAACACGGACGAGTGTTTATATCCAAGAAATAAAAGGTATAAGTGTTTTGACGTTTGTGTATAGATTAAAGACGCGGACGAGCATCCTTAAGACTACGATACGGACGAGTATCGAGTAGAAACAAATACTGACACGTGTTCAGAGATGATGATACGGACGAGTATCAACTGGTTAACAGAGAACACGGACGAGTGTTGAATCTGAGGGGACTCTTCTGGGGAATAGTATACACAGACGAGTGTCTATATTCAAGAAGACGTAAGTGTTTGACATGGTGTATGGATTAAAGATGCGGACGAGCATCCTTAAGACTATGATACGGACGAGTATCAGGTAGAAACAAACGTTTGACACATGTTCTGAGATGATGATACGGACGAGTATCAACTGGTTAACAAAGAACAAGGACTAGTGTTGAATCTGCGGGGATATAAATGGTGTATACAAGATACGGACGAGTATCTGTATAAGTATGACTGGTGTATATTTAAGTGTTCAACCTGCTGGGGAGAGCGACACGGACGAGTGTCGAAAGGAGAAAAGTATAGTATAAACAAGTATCTGGTATACAAAGTGTTTATGTACTGGGGAAAATGACATGGACGGATGTCAAGGAAGTTATGTATATATATATATCTGTGAGTGCAAAGGGGATGTCTTTGGCTTTATGCTGGGGATATGACACGGATGGGTGCCACAAGGAGTATATACTGATGTTTGTGAATGTGAGGCAACTGCTTTTACTGGGGAATCTGGGGGGTTATCCTGTATATTGCTGATGAATTGTCAATATTCACAAGTGTTTGATTCAGACCATGACTTATGATTATGCTACATGTTTGATTTTTTCCGTAATGCTCCGTATTAAAACGGAATGCTACGCTTTGTTTGGTGAATATGATGCGAATGCCATGATTATGCAAGGATACCAATCTGGGATTCGGATCCCGTTGCTGCGAAGATTTCTGGTTGATCTGTTTGAAGTGGACATCCCAGCCGGGGATGGGATCCTTGGTAGATCTAACAAGATGTATCTGCTTGGGGGAATAGGTCACTGATAGACCTGTCTTAGTTAATGAGGGACCCAGCTGGGGTTTGTAGAAGCTTTCGTCACTCTGTTGTGATTCCTTCGTGTGTTGCTCTTCTGGATAGAGGCTGAAACTCTGTGGGGAAGCAGTTCCCTGGCTTTTGTACTCGGCTGAGGAAGAATGATCGGCAACTCGGCTGGGAGAAGTAACAAGTGGCAACTCAGCTGGGGGGACAACACTTTGAGTGCTAAGACCGGGTGAGTGTTGATTTGCCAGCTTGCTGGGGTGAAGCTTACATGCCCCATGTTGCGCTTTGAATACCTGCAATCCTGCAAAGACAAGAGACGCACAAGTAATCCCGAGGTATCCCTTACTGGATTCCGTCATAGGAGTCAGACACTCCCGGGAATAAGTATATTTCCTGCAAGCACGTAGTTTTTATTTTTGAAGATAAACATCTGTATTCATGCAATCAGTTTTCTTTAAGACATCAGACATTTTTGCAAATAAAATGTACAAGACGAAAACATGACTGGAAATATGCTTTTATTAATTCATGTGCCCTGAATTGGCAAGATACAGTCAAAGAAACATATCCCCTGGAATGAGGAGATTGTTACAATTTGAGAAACAAAAAACTGGCAATGTTGGCGACGCTTCAAGGAGCTTCCCCTTTTGCTATGACTCGTATGACTTTTGACGTTCTTCTCGTCTTGCTTTCTGAAGGAGGCTGATTCTGATAGAAGCTTAATCTTTTCGAAGCTTACCAAGTTGTAGGTGATGCAGACGAATTCAGATTGCAGTTGTTCGCTTATTCCCTTATTTTGCATGGATTGCCCTTTCGGGTTTTCAATCCATCGGGATACCCATTTTTGCCTGAGTTGTCCAATGTGGCTTTTCAACTCAGCGGGTGTACAGTTTTTTTTGTTTATTTTCCCTTATTTTTGCCCGAGTCTTTTATTCTGTTTTTGACTCGCCGGGACGCCCTATTTTTGCCTGGACTTACATTCTGTCTTTGTGTCCAGCGGGTCATTTTTATGCGAAGTATTTTTTAACTGCATCTGAATTCACAGGGGACGGGAAGTCTTCACCATCCATGGTGCTGAGCATCAGTGCTCCACCAGAGAAAACTTTCTTTACCACGAATGGTCCTTCATAGTTCGGAGTCCACTTGCCCCTGTGGTCTGTATGCGGAGGGAGGATTTTTTTCAGCACAAGATCTCCTACTTGGTACTCTCGGTGCCTGACTTTCTGATTGAAGGCTTTCTTCATTCTTTTCTGATACAGCTGTCCATGACAGATTGCAGCCAATCTCTTCTCTTCGATCAGACTCAGTTGCTCGTATCGGGACCGAACCCATTCTGCTTCGTTTAGCTTAACATCCATCAGTACTCGTAGGGAGGGTAATTCAACTTCAACCGGTAGGACTGCTTCCATACCATACACAAGCTGATATGGTGTTGCCCTGGTGGATGTTCTGATTGACGTGCGGTACCCATGCAAGGCAAATGGTAGCATCTCATGCCAGTCTTTGTAGGTGACTACCATCTTCTGCACAATCTTCTTGATATTTTTATTAGCTGCCTCAACAACGCCATTCATCTTTGGCCTGTAAGGAGAAGAATTGTGGTGTTGGATCTTGAAGTCCCGACATAACTCTGCCATCATTTTGTTGTTTAAATTAGAACCATTGTCAGTAATGATTCGCTCGGGAACTCCGTATCGACAGATGATATCTCTCTTCAGAAATCGGGCTACCACTTGCCTTGTAACGTTTGCATACGAAGCTGCTTCGACCCACTTGGTAAAATAGTCAATGGCAACCAGGATGAATCTGTGGCCATTTGAAGCAGTCGATTCAATCTTGCCAATCATGTCAATGCCCCACATAGTGAAGGGCCAGGGTGAAGACATCACATTCAGAGGATTGGGAGGCACATGCACCTTATCTGCATAAATCTGGCATTTATGGCATTTTCTAGCGTAGGCACAACAGTCAGCATCCATTGTGATCCAGTAATAGCCTGATCTTAGCAACTTTTTAGCCATGGCATGCCCTCCTGCATGGGTACCAAAGGATCCTTCGTGCACTTCATGCATTAACAAGCCTGCTTCTATTCTATCAACGCATCTGAGGAGTACCATATCAAAGTTTCTCTTGTACAGGGAACCATCAGTGTTCAGAAAGAAACTACCAGCAAGCCTTCTTAAAGTCTTCTTGTCATTGGAAGATGCCCCAGGTGGGTATGTTTGATCCTCCAAGAAGCACTTAATCTCATGGAACCAAGGCTTATCATCTTTGACAACATCTGCTGCGAATACATATGCTGGTCTATCAAGTCTGGACACTGAAATTTGAGGTACAAAGTTGGCAGCTTGAACTTTGATCATAGATGAAATGGTAGCCAGAGCATCTGCAAACTGATTCTCGTCCCGAGGGATATACTCAAGCTTGACCGTTGTGAAGAAAGTCAATAACCTTCTTGTATAATCCCTGTAAGGTATCAGATGATCCTGGTGGGTGTATCATTTGTCGTTGGTTTGATTAACTACCAGAGCTGAATCTCCGAATACAGTCAATGTCTTGATCCTGAGGTCAATAGCTTCCTCAAGACCCATAATGCAAGCTTCGTATTCAGCTTCGTTGTTAGTGCAGTTAAAGGTGAGCTTTGCCGAGAAAGGCATGTGAACTCCCTTAGGTGTAATGAGTACTGCACCAACACCACGACCATTCATATTAACAGCCTCCTCAAACATCATAGTCCATTCCTCTTCCGGGTCAGGCCCTTCAGTGTGAACAGGCTCTTCATGATCTTTTGCTTTTATGAACATGATGTCTTCATCAGGGAAGTCAAATCTCATAGGCTGGTAATCATCAATAGGTTGCTCAGCAAGATATTCAGATAGTACACTGCCCTTGATGGCTTTTTGAGATGTGTACTGGATGTCATATTCTGTGAGAATCATTTGCCATCTTGCAACCCGTCCGGTAAGAGCTGGCTTCTCGAAAATGTACTTGACTGGGTCCATTTTTGATATCAACAAAGTGGTGTGGGTCAACATATACTGTCTCAGTCGGCGAGCAGCCCACGCTAAAGCACAGCAAGTTTTCTCGAGCAGTGAATAACGCTGTTCACAGTCGGTAAACTTTTTGCTTAGGTAGTATATTGCATACTCTTTTCGACCAGACTCGTCATGCTGGCCCAGCACACACCCCATTGACTCCTCTAATACTGTTAAGTACATTATCAGAGGTCTTCCTTCAACTGGAGGCATAAGGATTGGTGGTTCTTGCAGGTATTCTTTGATCTTGTCAAAAGCCCTCTGGCAGTCTTCGTTCCACCTGACCGTTTGTTCTTTTCTTAGCAGTTTGAACAAGGGTTCACAGGTTGCTGTAAGGTGAGATATGAACCGTGAAATGTAGTTCAATCTACCTAAGAACCCCCGAACTTCTTTCTCAGTCTTTGGTGCAGGCATTTCTTGAATAGCTTTGACTTTATCAGGGTCAACCTCAATCCCTTTCTCACTTACAATAAATCCTAGTAGCTTATCGGATCGCACCCCGAATGTGCACTTGTTGGGGTTCAACTTCAGTTGGTACTTCCTCAGACGCTTGAATAGCTTCAGCAGATTTACCAGGTGGTCTTCTTCAGTGAGGGACTTGGCAATCATGTCATCCACATAACATTCGATTTCTTTATGGATCATATCGTGGAATAACGTCACCATAGCCCGTTGATATGTTGCACCAGCATTCTTCAGTCCGAATGGCATCACCTTGTAACAGAACGTGCCCCAGGGTGTGATGAAGGTTGTCTTCTCCATGTCTTCAGGTGACATCTTAATCTGATTGTATCCTGAAAATCCGTCCATGAAGGAGAACACCGAGAACTGAGCCGTGTTATCCACCAATACATCGATGTGAGGTAATGGGAAGTCATCTTTCGGGCTAGCTCTGTTCAGATCCCGGTAGTCCACACACATCCTCACCTTGCCATCTTTCTTGGGCACAGGTACAATATTAGCAACCCACGGCGGATAGCTAGTCACAGCAAGGAACCCGGCGTCCCACTGCTTTTGTACCTCTTCTTTGATCTTCATTGCCATGTCTGGGCGAGTACGGCGCAATTTCTGTTTAACCGGCGGGCAATCTTCTCTCAAAGGCAGCTTGTGCATAACAATGTCGGTGTCCAACCCTGGCATATCTTGATAAGACCAAGCAAACACATCCACATATTCCTGAAGCAAGTCAATCAGTTGTTTCTTCACTGAGTCCTGTAAGCAGGCCCCGATTTTAACTTCTTTCACATCTTCATCTGTACCAAGATTAATCGTTTCTACCTCCTCCTGATGAGGAGTGATAACCTTTTCCTCTTGTCTCAACAACCTGGCTAGCTCTTCAAGAAGCTCATAATCTTCTTCAACCCCTTCATCAGCTTGATTGATTGGATTGTCAAAGTCATACGAAGTCATAGCCGTGCTGTTGTCGGTGCGGTCTGGAAGGCACTCTCTGCAAGGGTTCAGTTTGTTCATTTTAGTGATTGATTTTAATCTTGTTTAGAAAAATGAAATAAAGTTGTCATTTTGAAAACATTGCCATTTATTTTTTGTACAAAAAGAAAAATGGAAAAACGGTGAGCGGAAAAGAAAAAGACTCATTTGCAAAAGATGTCTGATATTTCATTGATTAATCTTGTTGCACAAAATTACAGATGGCCCGATTACAAAATGAGTCTTGACATCTTGGGCAAGATGCAAGACTTGATGCATGCTTAAAAATACAAGAAATAATAATTACTCTGCAGGAGTAACCCTTATAATTTCCTGGGAAGACCAGTTTGAGATACGGCTCCCCGGGATCCTTGGACGTATCCAGCTCTCCAGGTTGAAGTCACTTTCAGCCTCGTCTCCCACATTATTGATAGCACTTGGGGCTAGAATTCCCCCACTGATGAACTTGGGAGCTTCAGCAACCTCTTCTTGCACTTGTCGGGATGGTTTGTAACCCAAACCGAATTTGTCTTTTTTCATCTGAACTTGCAGCAGCTTGCCCCAGCCTTGGGAATTCCCATCTTCAACAACCTTCCGAGCTTGTTTGTATGAGGCTATTGAGGTTCTAGACACTTCAACTGTTGCCTCATTGACATTGAGGGCTTCGAAACCCTGACTCATTGTCTCATGGATATCTTCATCCATCTCAATGTACTTATGTGTAGCCAGGTAGCTGACAAAGATGTCCTCCTTGATGGTTGCTGTTGTTGTAGTAATCTCCACTGGAATGATGTTTGCTGATGTTGTAGGAGAGATGTTTGTTGAAGTTGTAGGAGTGGGAACTGTTGAAGTGATTTCTAGAAGCTGATCCATCTGTAAGCTCGGAAGGTTGTTACGGGTCGGATGTTTGTGGATGTGATTGACGGGAAAGACCCTTCTATGATCAATGTTTCCTGAGGTACACAACGAGGTGAGAAACAAACAATAAAACTCCTGTAAAACAAAAGAGATGAGGTTAGCATGCAATGCAGTATGTCTATTTGTTCTTCGAGGGTATCCAGTTTGGTTCTTGGTTTTGACCTTCCATACCCCTTGGAAGAGGTGCAGATGTTGAAAAGAAGAACGGTCAAAACCAAACTAAAGAAGATGTGGATACCCTGTAGAACAGATAGACAAATGTTAAAATGATGCAAAATGATGTATGCAAAATGATATGCAAGGGTTTGTGATCAAGCTGGATCTGATTATCTGTCTTGATATAAGTCCATGTATGTTTCAAGAAATCCAGATGGAGGTTCATAAGTCCAGTAACCAAGGTGGGGGACTCAAATAAAGAGTCACATGTCCAGGGTTAAAATCACAAGAACTGTCCCAAAATGGAGTACTCTTAATTAAAACAAAGTAACAGGGTATGTTGAGGTCAAGGGTACCTGGAAACCTGTAACCATCCCAACCCCCTCACATGTGGTGTTCTAAAACAAGGATCCTCAGACTTGGATCAGTTATGAGAAGTGTAAACACTTCCAACCCGGAGGTACAGTGTTTACAATAACCATAAAAGATCCTCCTCTAATTCACCTCAGTTTCTGAAGGTCAATACCAAAGGTCATCCAGACTTAGCAGGCTTCCCAGATAGCCCTAGCACTACAGGAAATCTGTAGCACAGAGTTCTCAAGAAGAAACCCATATCTGAACCGTGTTTCATATTCTCGCACCAGACCGAAATGGAATGGGAAAGAACATGAACCACTCTAGCCTAGGTGTCACTCAGGTCCCAGGTATAGGACCTCAACTCTCAATAGAACACCCACCCACCAAAGCAACAAAACAGATCCAGCCAGCACAGTATGACAGTATGATATATGTAAAGCTATAAAGAAAGCAATAAAACAACTGTACATAAAGCAAAAATAAATACAAATACAAACACAAATAGCACATAACACCCCAGTAAACACAAATCAATAAAGCGCTAGGAGGAACCCACAAAAAGAACCAGAAGCCCTGGTTACAGTATAAGGTTTCCCCAGCAGAGTCGCCAAGCTGTCGCTCCCACTAAATGAAGCCGGGTCAAATAGGGTACAGACGCGAACGGTCGGCGAAAGGAGAATGCGAGAACACACAGGAGTGAACTCACAGGGAATGAATAGAGTCGCCAGCTAGGCATTTTTATCCCGGAGGAAATGTAATGCTGCATAAACCTAAGAAAAGATATGGATAAGACGGTTGCGAACCAGAGAGACTGAGAAAGGGGGTTGGTTACAACCTGGGAAGGTATTAGCACCCAGATTGTCCGTCGTACTCGACGGGATCCACGCTTAAAAGATTTGTGTTTAAAAGGGGTAGTGTCAATGAAATTTGTGTATAAAAGAGCTGGAAAAGGATGTACAGGTGTCAGTGTAAGAGAAGTGTAAAGTGTAATATATACAGTGTCAGTGTAAGAACCAAAATGAAATGCTCACGACCATGAGGCTTAAAGAATAATGCTGGAAGGAGGGGGAATATACAGAGACTTTTGTTCGATAACTGTTAAGTTATGCCTACGTATCCTCTCGTGCAATGAGGAAGTCAGAACACCGTAGTTCGACCCGAAGAGACTGAAAGATGAATTGACTTATGAACTGCTTACTTGTCTATGCTCAAGTGTATGACCTGTCTGGCTCAGGTGCAAACTGTCTTGCATTAGACGGAAGAAGCAAGTTCTCGTTTATGAGTGAAGGTGATGAGAAAAGAATCCCGAAGGAGACGATTATTGTTTGTTTTTGAGTTTTCAGTCTTTTATTGCTTTTGAGGATTTGTCATAAGATAATGAGCTTAAGCCTAAATCAATGGGTTAGTAAACTCATCACATCTTCCCTCTGATTAGGGGTAATGAGAATACCTTAAGTGTGAAGTCAGCATCTCACACTTAATCACCTTTGATGCAGGATTAAGATCATTAACCTACTTGTGATTATTTAGATGTTTTTGTTGTTTTTGTTTAGTGTTGAGTAATGAGATTAAGCCATAATCAGGGATTAAACAGACTCATTACACCATCCTAATAGAAGGATAACAGATGAGAATGTTTAAGCTGAGGAATGCTCATCAACTTAATCCATGATTAGGGATTAAAATCATGACAAAACAAGCCTTTGATTAAGTGGATTTTATTTAATGATATGATGATGAAGTGGATTTTATGATTTGTAAGACAACTTGAGGAGGACTTGTCCATTAACACTAGGGTTAGTCCTTCTCAACCAATTAAGGAAGAATTAGAACCCTAATGCAAGGCCCAAGTTACAAGTGTGATGTCTTGATGATTATTATGTGAATTGATTAAAGGATTTAAACACATTAAGGGTTTAACACTTAGGATTAAAGTTATACACTCCATCCTAATAGAAGGATGCAGGCATAAGCTTAATCACAAAGCCTTAAAGACTTTAGGGTTTAGTCCCTGATTATGAGATGAGAAGAGAAGACTCAATGAGACACAAAGGTAAAACTAAGTGGGGGACTAATCAAAACCCTAATCATTGTCATGCTTGGTTGTTCCTAAGGTTTGTGAGGTTTAAGAAAGAAATCTTTAATGGAACCACCAGGAAGCAGATGAAAGGAGCAAAGAGAAAGCAAAGTAACTTGCTTCATTCAAGAAGTCAAGTCACTTGAGGAAAGAAAGTAAGAAGAAGAAGAATGAGCAAGCTCAATCTCAAACACAAGATAAAATGCAGCAATGATGCATAAGAGAGATGAAAAGAAGTTATGAGAAGTGAAGGCAAATTCACTTCTCAAAGTGACTTACCACCTGAAAAGTTAGTGAAAGAAATGCAATGCAATGCAAGATGAGATGGAATGGCATGACACAAACCAAAACCAGAAGCATATATGAGATGATAATGATGCTATGAGATGATGCAAACATGAAACAAAGCATGGGGATGATCATACAAACTTATGGATGCAAATGAAGCAAGTCTAGAACCATGATCATACATGAAAAGTTATGAAATGCAAATGGCATACAACATGGCAAATGCAAGAAGCAATAATCAAACATGCTTCTAATATATCTTAAGATGTCAAATGAATCAAATGGATGCACCAAATGCTATGGCAAGTCATGGTATGCAAGCAAATGCAAGATGGATGCAAAAAGAAGCCCAAATTAGGGTTTATGATCAATGCATCAAACAAAAACCAAAATCAGAAGCAAACATCAAGATAAAAAATTGAAAATGCAATCAAGGGAACCCTAACCCTACACAAACTCACTGCCCAAAGGAGGGGTTCTAACTCTTAACCTAATTAGGGTTATGAATTTCCTAAGATTTCTAGGGTTTTAGGGTACCTTAACAAGAAAAATGCCAAACAAATTGAAAATGAAAGATCAAATCATGCCAATTTATCCTACAAACTACATGATGTGCAAAACACAATGCAAAAAGAATCAAAGTCCAACTCTCAATGGTTAGGCAGAAATGATTTTTTGAAGTTTGGATCAAAATAATGCTTTGAAAATGAATTAATTCCATGGAAAATTATCAAAATGCATCAAGATCAAAAAAGAAATTTGGTTTGAGGGTTGGACAATGTTTCTAAATGATTTTAAAGGTTTCATGAATTTTTTTTGTGATTTTTAAATACCTAAAAGTATTTTTAATTAATTAATTCTCATTAATTAATTAAAAATAAACTTTTAAATGATTTAAAAATATTTTTTAATGCGAAAAATAAAAATAAAAATGTTTTTGGTTTCTGAAAATTAATAAAAGTTTGTACAAAAATTTTCAGAATTTTTAAAATTGTTTTACTATTTTAAATAAAATGGACAAAAGAAATGCATTTAAATGAAAAATAAAATGAATTTAATCTGAAAATGGAAAAGTCAACATAATCAATGGCCAGGGTTTGAACTCACACGCGCGGGAGAAGACTTGGCGCCACATCCAAGGGCTGAGATTCAAATTCGCTAATTAAATGATTAAGCCCTAATCCTGCCCTAATCACATTCAGGCGACCGGAACATTGTTCCGGTCGTCTTCTCCGACCAGCTCAACTCTCAATCTCTCTCAATATGCCATGAAATCATGCCAAATTCTCCAGAATCAATCATTAATCATCACTAAACCTAAACCCCACCCCAAAATCCATTCATTTCCACTTAAACATGAGGAACAATTCAAAACGGAAAACAACACAAAAATTTCAGAGATCAAATACATCCTACACACGCAACCATTTTCAATGATTCAAAGCTTAAAATGATCAGCACATCACATAGAATCAGTTTGTAACTCAAAACACAAGTTCTGATAAAATGTTCTTGGATGATACTTGAGATGGAGCTTTCGATTCTAGAGTTTTCAGGTTGTTTCTTTGGCTCAAATCTACTCCACTGATCCTCCTAAGAAGCTTGCAAGGTTTGTTTGAAGTTTGCAATGGCTGGTTTGAGAGTTTGCTTGAGTTCTGTTCAAAGGGGGGCAGAAATCGTATCTGGCTTATGTGAGGTTTCAAGGGTGAATGAAGGCAGGGAAATGATCAGGAGGATGTGGTGATATGTTCTGTGAAGTTTGTTTGTGAGTTTGTAGCTTGTATGATGAGTTTCGAATGCTTTTGCAAAATGGGGTGGAAAATGAGAATGCTGTGCTATGGAGTGTTTTAGGCTTGTGTTTTGTATGCTTTGGCTTGCTTTTGATTTGCATAAACTATAGTGATTGGTCAGAAGAAGTGATGTGTGCTTTTGTGATAGGTATGGCTCAAGTTGCCAAAATGTCAAAGTTGGTGTAAGAGGGGTATGGGCTACTTTATAGCCAAGGACAAAGGGTATGTCCTACGCAGCATGATGTGGGGAAAGGCCTAGGATGGTTCAGCAAGCTAGCAAGCAAGTGGATGATAAACTATGATGAGTTTTGCAACTTGTCTTGCTTTTGCTTCTTATGAAAAATCTTGATCCATAGGCCACAAAAATGAATGATCCCTTGGCCCATTCTGATTTTTAGGTCTTGTATGATCATGTTGTGAAGTTTAGAAATGCATTTGATAACTTAATTTGCCTTGAGAAGTGAATTTGCAACTTTGCCTCTTTGGTGGAAAACTTCAAATTTTGTGATTTTTGCCAACTTTGACAAGCCATAACTTTTGATCCAAAATGAATTAGGTCATGTTCTTGTACTTTTTGAAAAGGGAATGATCCATTCTACAACTTTCATGACCAAAGTTTTTCCATTTGAAGCTTTTTTTGAATCAAAAAGTAAAGGTTGAAAAAGTTGCCTAAAATGGCAATTTCATTAAAAGTCAAACTTTCCCAAAAAGTCAACATTGCAAAAGACTTGAAATTCTTCAATTTTGTGAACTTACAACTTCTTTCATGATCAAATAAAGATCATATACAATCAAAATGATGAAGAACACCCTTTGGTTGGGTCATTGGGGGCCTCAGATGCCCTGATTTTGCACTGACTTGCTTGAAAAGTCAACTCTTGATCAGATGACTTCCCCATGGAATTTCTTCATGAAAATTGATATGCATACTCCCTATACCATATAGAGACCAATAGAAACAAGAATGACCAAAAAAATTGGAGTTATGGCCTCTGAAACCAAAACCCTAATTCTAGGTCATCTGTGCAGTCAAGCCTGGCTCTGCTTCCATACCATTCTTAGTTCTTGTGATTTTTTGACATTCTTGACTTTGAGAGGATATAATATGATACTTGAACACACATGGACCCCTTTGAAGTGATTGATGACCTTTGGAGTGGCTCAAGAAGCTCTTGGATTGCTCAGATCACAAACCCTAGATGCAGATGACTTAGAACCAATGCAGTGAATCAAAAATGTGATATGAGATGCTATGATTGAGTTTATGCATATGAGGAGATCACAAGCCATGGTGTGAATGGGTGAGGGCAAATTTGGGGTGTTTACAAGGCGCACAACACACAATTTATCCATCACCTTTGGAGGTCCTATAATGAAAAGCATGATACATGTCTCCAAGCAAAGTAGGTACCGAATTCCTCTTCAAGAAAATCTGAATGGCATTCTCATCCACAATACCATCTAAGTTAGGAAACAAAACAATCCCATAAATGAGCAAAGCAATAATAGCCTCAAATGTGTCCTTATGACCCAAAGTAAGTGAAGTAGAAGCTTTACCCATTAAAAACTTGGCATTAATACCACGAACACTCCCTTTTGGAAGAAACTTCCCATTAAGATCAGACTCCTTGAGAAAAGGGCTTTGGCGATGACTTTGTTCGTAAGCTCCTTCTCTAAACCACTAAAAAGAAATTCGTTATCCAAAATAGGTCAACCCATCCAATGAGAGTACTCCTCCAAGGTCGGCACAAGCTGATAATCAGGAAAAGTGAAACAATGATGCAACGGATCATAAAATTGAACTAATGTAAGGACAATCCCCTCTGGTACATTGGTATTCAAAATAAACAAGAGCTTTCCATAACATTTTCGAAACTCCTGGGTGTCAACAACCAATGCTCCTAGATTTTTCAACTCTACTAGATTAGGATTCTTGAAGGTGTACTTCTTTGTGTTCCTCCTTTCAAAATTCATAACCATAGACATCTGAAATTTTGCAAACGTTCCTTATGAGTCCCTTGAAATCTCAAAAACAATGCTCATGAATGCATCAGTGCATGTATGCAACAACCACAAACAAGATCACACAAAGCACACGGGTTTAAGTTCCGAGTCACGAGCATGAAGTCAAGGTAACAGAACACCAACCTACACAGGTAAGTACTAAGGTTTTGTCTTCAGTGTCCCTGCAAAAAACCAAAAGGGTGCTAACAGAGGTGCCCGGAGTTAACATCCATCTTTAGAATATTATCGGTACGTTGTATTACTCCCCAACCGATAACATTCTTAAAATAGACCTCGTCCGAGTGTAGTATCGCGTGACAACCACCTTAGGTTTACACCCAGATAGTTTTCGCACTACGTTCCTAAATGGGCTTTGATGGGTTAAGGGTTATACGGTCCTCAGTATGATAAGTTCAAGGTCGGAAAATAATGCCACGTATGATTACTCATCATGACATTGATAATCCAAGAGAGCCTAACCGGGTGGAGATTATCAAATTGATATAGCTTTGGACTACTCCATCACTTATCGCTTCGAATATCGTCGTCCTATCATAAGTTCAACTCAGATCCGGGTTAGAATCTATCTCACTCACAGAGGATCACCAAAACCGAAACAGAACAAACAAATCAAAACAAAGCAGTAAATATATCAAAGTAGGCCGAATCCACTTAGAGATTACTCCCCAACAGAGTCTCCACTTTTCTATAGCGGTAAAAACATGAGTGTAAACTATTAACTAGTTTAACTCAAAATAAACAGAGTCGCCACCGCGCTTTTATTTTATTCCAAGAGGAAAAGGAAAAAAGAGCGAATAAATCCTAATGAATCTAAAAGCAAAAACTCTAAAGAAACACAACAGAGAAACATGTAAGGGGATAGGTTACACAATGGGAAGGTTTTACGCACCCAAAATGTTTGTGGTACTCCACGGGAGCCCTTTGAAAAATTTACTGCTTTTGGTTTGGAAATGGTTTGCAAAAATGATAGTGAAGAGGTGAGAGAAAGAATTATTTTTTAATATTTTTATGTTTGGAGAGGTTTACCACCTCATGCCTACGTATCCACAAAGTGCAATGCGAGATCAAAACCCCGTAGTTCGTGGTACAAATAGTGAAAAAGGTGGGTTATGATCAATTTTATTAAGTGAAGCGAATTTGTCATCTTCAAGTGGATGGCCAAACAAACTACCATGAGAATGAAGACATGGACTCATACATAATTATGGGGAGGGAACCAACTCGGATAAAATCAACGAGGATGCCACTAAACCTCCACAAATGACAAGAGACTCAATTACATCAAACTACAACCGTGGAGATTGAAAGACTAGCACCCGACTAAAGAATAATGACTCATAATCGGCACTCTTTAAAAAAAACAAAAGTGCACAAAGGCACAAAACAACTTGAATGAGTTTGATTCTTTTTATTTTTGAATTAAGGTCAACATGATTAGATTCATTGATTTTAAGAGAAAAGAAAAAAAGTAAAATCCACTTGACAAAAGTCAAGGTTTTGGTTTATTAAAGAGGTGATGATTAAAAAAGAACAAAATCCTTTGAAAAAGAGAGAAGGTTTTGAAAATTAAAGAATGGGAGGAGATGAAGGGAATATCCTAAAAAAAGAAAATAAGGAGATAAGGGAAGAAAGATCTAACCAAACTTGATGACATTCCAAATTATGAGCATAAGAGTTCCATCCTTATAAGCTAGCAAATGGTCAAATAAAAGCAAATTCCAACTTCATAAAGGTCAAGGCAAAGGAAATGTCTTAAGAATCTAAGTCCAACTCTTCATTCCAAAAGCCAAAGATAGTAACTGTTGGTCCCACCAAATGACACACGGTCAAGAGGGGTACAGACGCGAACGGTCGGCGAAAAGAGAAGGAATGAATAGAGTCGCCAGCTAGGAATTTTTATCCCGAAGGAAAGGTAATGCTGCATAAACCTAGGAAAAGATGGATAAGACGGTTGCGAACCAGAGAGACTGAGAAAGGGGGTTGGTTACAACCTGGGAAGGTATTAGCACCCAGATTGTCCGCCGTACTCGACGGGATCCACGCTTAAAAGATTTGTGTTTTAAAGGGGTAGTGTCAGTGCTATTTGTGTATCAAAGCTAGAAAGAATGCAAGTGTCAGTGTAAAATAAATGTGAAGTGTATAAGAGAAGTGTCAGTGTAAGAATAAGAGTGAAGAGCTCAAGACTATGAAGCTTAAAGAATGAAGCTGGAAGAGGGGGAATATACAGAGACTTTTGTTCGATAACTGTTAAGTTATGCCTACGTATCCTCTCGTGCAATGAGGAAGTCAGAACACCGTAGTTCGACTCAAAGAGACTGAAAGATAAATTGACTTGTGAACTGCTTACATGTCTATGCTGAAGTGTATGACCTGTCTGGCTCAGGTGCTAACTGTCTTGCATTAGACGGAAGAAGCGAGTTCTCGTTTGTGAGTGAATGAGGTGAGAAAAGAATCCCGGAGGAGATGATTATTGTTTGTTTTTGGTGTTTTCAATCTTTTATTACTTTTGGAGTTTGTCATAAGAAAATGAGCTTAAGCCTAAACCAAGGGTTAGTAAACTCATCACATCTTCCCTCTGATTAGGGGTAATGAGAATACCTTAAGCATGAAGTAAACACCTCACACTTAATCACCATGATGTATGATTAAGATCATTAACCTACTTGCATTTATTTAGATGTTTTTTGGAGTTTTTTGTTTAGTGTTAAGTAATGAGTTTAAGCCATAATCAAGGATTTAATGGACTCATTACACCATCCTAATAGAAGGATAATAGATGAGAACATTTAAGCTGAGGAAGGCTGCTCAACTTAATCCATGATTAGGGATTAACCTCATGACAAAACAAGGCCTTTATTAAATGGATTTTAGTTAATGGTAAGATTAAGAAGTGGATTTTATGATTGGTAAGACAACTTGAGGGGGACTTGTCCATTAACACTAGGGTTAGTCCTTCTTAACCAATTAAGGAAGAATTAGAACCCTAATGCAAGGCCCAAGTTACAAGCTTGATGTCTTAGTGATTATTAGGTGGATTGATTAAAGGATTTAAACACATTAAGGGTTTAACACTTAGGATTAAAGTTATACACTCCATCCTAATAGAAGGATTCAGGCATAAGCTTAATCTCAAAGTGTCGCTCCCACCAAATGAGGCCAGGTCAAATGGGGTACAGACGCGAATGGTCGGCGAAAGAGAGAGAACACACAAGGGTGAACTCAGAAAGAAAAGAGTCGCCAGCTAGGCATTTTTTATCCCGGAGGAAAGGTAATGCTGCATAGACCTGAGAAAAGATATGGATAAGACGGTCGTGAACCAGAGAGACTGAGAAAGGGGGTTGGTTACAACCTGGGAAGGTATTAGCACCCAGATTGTCCGTCGTACTCGACGGGATCCAAGCTCAAAAGATTTGTGCTTAACGGGGTAGTGTCAGTTCAATTTGTGTATTAAAGCTGGAAAAGAATGCAAGTGTCAGTGTAAAAGAAATGTAGTGTATATAAGTGAAGTGTCAGTGTAAGAACAAGAGTGAAATGCTCAAGACCACGAGGCTTAAAGAATGATGCTGAAAGAGGGGGAATATACAGAGACTTTTGTTCGATAACTGTTAAGTTATGCCTACGTATCCTCTCGTGCAATGAGGAAATCAGAACACCGTAGTTCGACCCAAAGAGACTGAAAGGTAAATTGACTTGTGAACTGCTTACTTGTCTATGCTCAAGTGTATGACCTGTCTGGCTCAGGTGCAAACTGTCTTGCATTAGACGGAAGAAGCAAGTTCTCGTTTGTGAGTGAATGAGGTGAGAAAAGAATCCCGGAGGAGACGATTATTGTTTGTTTTTGTGTTTTCAATCTTTTATTGCTTTTGGAAATTTGTCATAAGAAAATGAGCTTAAGTCTAAACCAATGGATTTAGTAAACTCATCACATCCTCCCTCTGATTAGAGGTAATGAGAATACTTTAAGTGTGAAGTCAGCATCTCACACTTAATCACCATGATGTAGGATTAAGGTCATTAACCTACTTGTGATTATTTAGATGTTTTGTTGTTTTTGTTTAGTGTTGAGTAATGAGTTTAAGCCATAATCAAGGATTTAATGGACCCATTACACCATCCTAATAGAAGGATAATAGATGAGAACATTTAAGCTGAGGAAGATACCTCAACTTAATCCATGATTAGGGATTAACCTCATGACAAAACAAAGCCTTTATTAAAGTGGATTTTAATTAATGGTAAGATTAAAAAATGGATTTTATGTTTTGTAAGACAACTTGAGGGGGACTTGTCCATTAACACTAGGGTTAGTCCTTCTTAACCAATTAAGGAAGAATTAGAACCCTAATGCAAGGCCCAAGTTACAAGCTTGATGTCTTGATGATTATTAGATGGATTGATTAAAGGATTTAAACACATTAAGGGTTTAACACTTAGGATTAAAGTTATACACTCCATCCTAATAGAAGGATGCAGGCATAAGCTTAATCACAAAGCCTTAAAGCCTTTAGGGTTTAGTCCCTGATTATGAGATGAGAAGAGGAGACTCAAAGAGGACACAAAGGTAAAATCTAAATGGGGGACTAATCAAACCCTAATTGTTATCATGCTTGGTTATTCCTAAGGTTAGTGAGGTTTGCAAGAAGATCTTCAGAGAAACCACCAGGAAGGAAGCAGATGAAAGGAGCATGAAGCCATAAGAAGCAAAACAACTTGCTTCACTTAAGAAGACAAGTTGCTTGAAGAAAGAAAGTAAGAGAACATGAATGAGCAATCTCACTCTAATACACATACATAATGCAGCAAAGAAAGTATGAAAGAGATGAAAAGAGATTGTGAGAAGTGAAGGCAAATTCACTTCTCAAACAACTTACCACCTGAAAAGTTAGCCAAAAGAAATGAAATGCAATGCAAATAAGATGCAATGTGATGATGCAAACCAAAACCAGAAGCAAGAACATGAAGTTAATGATGCTATGTGATGATGCAAACACATATCAAGAGTTGTGGATGATCATACAAGGATGAGGATGCAAATGAAGCATTTTTGAACCATGGAAGTTCATGAAAAGTTATGAAATGCAATGGACATACAACATGGCAAATGAAAGATGCAATGATCAAACATGATTCTAATATGTCCTAAGATGTATTATGAATCATGTGGATGCACAAAATGTCATGGCAAGTCATTGGATGCAAACAAATGGAAGATGGATGCAAAAGAAAGCACAAATTAGGGTTTATGACCAACACACAAAGCAAAATTCAAAATCAGAAGCATATGGCATGATAAAAAATTGAAAATGCAATCAAAGATACCCTAAACCTATACAAGCTCACTGCCCAAAGGAGGGGATCCAACTCTTAACCTAGTGAAAGTTATGAATTTCCTAAGATTGCTAGGGTTTTGGGGTACCTCATCAAGAAAAAATGCTAAAAAAAATGAAAAGGCAAGATCAATTCAAACCAATTTTATCCTATAAACTACATGTTATGAAGAATGCAATGCAAGAGGAATCACCATTCAACTCTCAATGGTTAGGCAGAAAGAAATTTTTGAAGTTTGACATAAAATATTGCCTTGAAATGAAATTAAATCCAATGAAAATGATCATAAGGCATCAAGAACAAAAACGAAATTTGGTTTGAGAGTTGGACAATGTTTCTAAATGTTTCTAAATGCAATTTGAATTTTTTTGTGATTTTTAAATACCTAAATGTATTTTTAATTAATTAATTTTCATTAACTAATTAAAAATAAACATTTAAATGATTAAAAAATAATTTTTAATGCAAAAAATAAAATAAAAATCATTTTCTGATTAAGAAAAATATTTGAAACAAAAATGCAAAGGGAAATATTTTTAGGATTTTTCTAACTATTTTAAAATAAATGTGAAAGATAAATGAATAAAAATGAAATAAAAATAAAAATAAATGAAAGTATGCAAAGAGGAGGGCCAGGATTTGATCTGGGTTTGGACTGGTTGACTGCGCGCCAGATCCAAAGGCCCAGATTCAAATCTGGCTAATTTTGTTTTATGACTTAATTAAACTGATTTTAATTAATTAAACAAAGATTAGGGTTTTAATGACAAATCATGTCCACTCATTCACGCGCGGGAAGGCAAATCCAAGCGTCAATATTCAAAGTTCCTTAATTACACAATTAGGGCTAATGAGTTTCAGGTGACCGGAACAGTGGCTCCGGTCATCTTCTCCGGCGAGCATAAACCCTAGATTTTGCTACAGGTTACCAATCATGAAATTTCTTCCACCAAAATGATCCTCTCATCAATCTAAACCTAACCCCTCACCCAAAATTCATTTATTTTCACTCACAAGCCTGAATCAAAGCAAAGTATGAAACACGGGCAAATATTCAGAGATACCATACATGCTGGTTTCTTCACCATTTCAAAAACTAAACACATATTCATGATCAGGGGAAGACATAGCATCATAAAAGAACTTAAAAATCAGTTTCTGGGAAAAAAGTTCTTCATGTTACCTGAGATGAAGCTTCTCTGATTTTGAGCTTCCTGGCCTCAAGCTTTGTGCAATCCTTCTCCCTTGATCCTCTTGATGATGGAATGAAGCTTAGAATGCTTTGAGAGTGGCTGGTTGTGACTGTTTGGTTCTGGTGTAGCAGAAATGAAGGTCTCTATGTGTGGTGATTCATGCTGTTTCAGGGGGTGCTTCTTGTTCTATGAGTGATTTGTGGTTTGTGGGTGAAGAGATTTTTGATGTTTGAGGGTTGTATGAGGAGATTCGAAGGAGGGAAGTTCTTGGCAGATTTTTGTGTATGCTGCAATGTGGGAGCTTATGGCTTGTGTATGGTGTGTTTTTGGATTGCTTGATGTCCACATATCATGCTCTGGTTGGGCAGAGAGTTGGTGTGTCACTGTGGGATTGGTATGGGCAAAATGCAAGAAAGTCAAGATATTGTGTACCCTAGGCATGGCTCGGGTCAGAGGCAATCTAGAGGCTTGTCCTGCCTCAGCTTGAGTCAAGGATGGCCCTTGGATGGTTCATGAAGGACTGCAGCATTTGGATCATAAGTTGGAAGGGTTTTTGCAACTTGACAACTTGTTACATCTCATGATTTTTGGCTATGTACATGTGAGAAATCTTGCTGAATTTTTGGTGTGGCATGCTTCATTAGGTCATGGCAAAGTCTTGAAACCAGCTAGAGGTCAAACAAACCCTTTGAGAATCAATTTGCAAGAAATCCCTCTTTGCACTTTCATGAAGAATGGCTTATGGTTACTTGAAAATCAAGGCATAGAAATGGGAAATCTCTTGGGCCAAAATGATTTTTGGTCATGCCTTGTGTTTGTGTGATCATTAGAGGTCATATTGAAATCACATAAAGGCTTGTCATGAGAATTTGCAAGTTTTCCATTTTGTGCAAAAGTGAAATTTCAATGATTTTATCCAACTTTGCAAGGCCATAACTTTTGATCCAAAATGAATTAGAATGAGTTCTTGTACTTTTTGAAAAGGGAATGATCCATTCTACAACTTTCATGACCAAAGTTTTCCCATTTGAAGCATTTTTGAACCAAAAAGAAAGGGTTGAAAAAGTTTCCAAAAATGGCAAGTTTTCATTACAAGTCATTTTCCCAAAAAGGCAACTTTGCAAATGGCTTGAAATTCTTCAATTTTGTGAACTTCCAACATCTTCTATGATCAAATAAAGATCATACATAATCAAAATGATGAAGGACAACCTTTGGTTGGGTCATTGGGGGCCTCAGATGCCCTGATTTTACACTGACTTGCTCAAGAAGTCAACTCTTGATTAGATGCCTTCCCCATGGAATTTCTTCATGAAAATTAATATGCATGATCCTCATAACATATAGAGACCAATAGAAACAAGAATGACCAAAAAAATGGAGTTATGGCCTCTGATACCAAAACCCTAATTCTAGGTCATCTGTGCAGTTAAACTTGGCTCTGCTTCCATGCCTTTCCCAGTTCTTGTGATTCTTTGACTTTCTTGACTTTGTGAGGATATAATATGATTCTTGAACATACATGGACCCCTTTGAAGTGATTTATGACCTTTGGAGTGGCTCAAATAGCTCTTGGATGGCTCAGATCACAAATCCTAGATGCAGATGACTTAGAATCAATGCAGTGAAACAAATATGCAATATGAGATGGTATGATTGAACTTATGCATATGAAAATATCACAATCCATGGTATGAATGGGTGAGGGCAAATTTGGGGTGTTTACACAAAGCCTTAAAACCTTAAGGGTTTAGTCCCTGATTATGAGATGAGAAGAGAAGACTCAAAGATGACACAAAGGTAAAAGCTAAATGGGGGACTAATCAAACCCTAATTGTTATCATGCTTGGGTATTCCTAGGGTTAATGAGGTTTGCAAGAAGATCTTCAGAGAAACCACCAGGAAGGAAGCAGATGAAAGGAGGAAGAAGCAATAAGAAGCAAAACAACTTGCTTCACTTAAGAAGACAAGTTGCTTGAAGAAAGAAAGTAAGATGAACATGAATGAGCAAGCTCAATCCAATACACAAGATAAAATGCAGCAAAGATGCAAGAGAGATGAGAAGATATTGTGAGAAGTGAAGGCAAATTCACTTCTCAAAACAACTTACCACCTGAAAAGTTAGCCAAAAGAAATGAAATGCAATGCAAATGAGGTGAAATGTCATGATGCAAACCAAAGTCAGAAGCATAAACATGGTGTTAATGATGCTAAGAGATGATACAAACATGAGGCAAGGCATGAGAATGATCAAACAAGCATAAGGATGCAAATGAGGCATGCATTGAACTATGAATGTACATGAAAAGTTTATGAAATGATATGAATGCATATTATGGCAAATGAAAGATGCAATGATCAAACATAATTCTAACATGTCCTAAGATGCATTATGAATCATGTGGATGCACAAAATGTCATGGCAAGTCATTGGATGTAAACAAATGAGCAATGGATGCCAAGGAAGGCACAAATTAGGGTTACATGCATCATACAATGCAAAAATCCAAAACCAGAAGCAAATGACATGATAAAAATTTGAAAATGCAATCAAAAATACCCTAAACCTATACAAGCTCACTGCCCAAAGGAGAGGATCCAACTCTTAATCTAGTGTAAGTTATGAATTTCTTAAGATTGTTAGGGTTTTGGGGTACCTCATCAAGAAAAACACCAAACAAATTGAAAATGCAAGATCAAATCAAACCAATTTTATCCTATAAACTACATGCTATGGAGGATGCAATTCAAGAAGAATCATCATCAAACTCTCAAGGGTTAGGCCGAAAGGATTTTTCAAAGATTGAACCAAAAAATTGCCTTAAAATGAATTTAATTCCAATGAAAATGATCAAAAGGCATAAAGAACAAAAAAGAAATTTGGTTTGAGAGTTGGATAATGTTTCTAAATGTTTCTAAATGCAATGTGAATTTTTTGGTGATTTTTAAATACCTAAATGCATTTTTAATTAATTAATTTTCATTAATTAATTAAAAATACACATTTAAATGATTTAAAAATAATTTTTTATGCAAAAAATAAAAATAAAAATATTTTTGGGTTTTAAAAATTAATGAAATCTTTGACAAAAAATTTCATAATTTTTAAATGATTTTTGCTATTTTAAATAATTCGTATAAATAAAATGAAAAGAAAATGAAATTAAAATGAAAATAATGGAAAGTATGCAAATCTAAAGGCTGACATTCAAATGGTTTTGGAGGGATTTGACTGGCGCGTCATCCAACGGCTGCAATTCAAACTGACCAGATTAATTTAAAAACCTAATTAATTAACTTAATGACGTGGATTAGGGCTTAAGTGATGAATCTGAGCCATCCATTTGTGCGCGGGTCAACACAATTCCACAGGATCTATGGTTCACATTCAAACCAAACCCTAATCGTAATTAAAGCCCTAATGACTTACAGGTCACCGGAGAAGAGCTCTGGTCGTCTTCTCCGGTGACACCCTCCCTGAGAAATCTCAAACTCACCCTCCTGGTCATTTCTGGAGCTCTAAAGCTCCAGATCACTTCCTCTCACCTCCCTAAACTCATCCCTGCCCTCAAATGGAATTTATTTCTCACCATTAACAAGATTCGAAGCTATGAACAAAAATGGCAGAAATTTCAGGCAAACAATACACTCTCAATTCTTCATTATTTCCAAAAATAAAAAGTTCAATGAACTCAGGGGATCAAACTTAACAAGTTGAGAACTTAAAATAGAGCTTCTGGAAAAAATAAATTTCGAAGCTACCTGAGGTGAAGCTTTCAGTTTGGAGCTTCCAGCCTGCCTCCTTGCTTCCAATCACCTTTGTTGACCTCCCTCAAGTGTTTGCAAAGCTTGTTTGGAGTTTATTTTGGCTAGTTTGTGAGTTTGAAGAAGTTCAGTTCAGTGAGGGGTGAGAATCGTATTTCTGTTTATGGTGGTTTTGGGCTACTTTGATGGGTCAGGGATGATCAGTGGAGTGTTTTGAGATGGGTGGTGGAAGAAATTTGAGGAATGGATGGCTGAGTTAAGGGATTCGATAGAAAATGCAAGATGGAGGAGTTTTGAGAGTGCTGGCTTGTGGGGTGTTTCAGGCTCCAAGATGTCATGAAATGGCTTGCTTGAAGTGTGTTTGTAAAGTCTTGATTGGTCAGAATAGTTGGTGTGGCACTGTGGGATTGGTATGGGCCATTTTGCATAAAGTCAAGTCTAAGTGTACTTGAGGTATGGGCAAGTGGGAGGCTGTGATAGGGGCATGGCTTGGCTCAGCTGAGATCATGGATAACCATGGAAATGGATTAGAGGCAATGCAGCAAGTGGATTAGGGTTTATGAGAAGTTTTGCAACTTTGTCCAACTTTGGCCCTTTTGGAAATTCATGAAGTTAAAGGCACCAAAATGCATAATTCTTGGGCCAATTCTGATTTTTAGAAGTCACATGAGCATGTTGTGAAGCGTTTGTGCACATTTGAAGTCTTTATAATGCTTTATCATACCATTTTGCAAAATGCCTCTTTGGTGTAAAACTTGAAATTATGTGATTTTTCCAAACTTTGACAAGCCATAACTTTTGATCCAAAATGAATTAGGACAAGTTCTTGTACTTTTTGAAAAGGGAATGATCCATTCTAAAACTTTCATGACCAAAGTTTTCTCATTTGAAGCATTTTTTAATCAAAAAGAAAGGGTTGAAAAACTTTCCCAAAATGGCAATTTTCCATTACAAGTCATTTTCCCAAAATGGCAACTTTGCAAATGGCTTGAAATTCTTCAACTTTGTGAACTTCCAACATCTTCTATGACCAAATAAAGATCATACACAATCAAAATGATGATGAACACCCTTTGGTTGGGTCACTGGGGGCCTCAGATGCCCTGATTTTACACTGACTTGCTCAAGAAGTCAACTCTTGATCAGATGCCTTCCCCATGGAATTTCTTCATGAAAATTGATATGCATGATCCTTATACCATATAGAGACTAATAGAAACAAGAATGACCAAAAAAATTGGAGTTATGGCCTTTGAAACCAAAACCCTAATTCTAGGTCATCTGTGCAGTGAAACCTGGCTCTGCTTCCATGCCTTTCTCAGTTCTTGTGATTCTTTGACTTTCTTGACTTTGTGAGGATACAATATGATGCTTGAACATACATGGACCCCTTTGAAGTGATTGATGATCTTTGGAGTGGCTTAAATGGCTCTTGGATTGCTCAGATCACAAACCCTAGATGCAGATGACTTAGAGGCAATGCAGTGAATCAAAAATGTGGTATGAGATGCTATGGTTGAATTCATGCATATGAAAAGATCACAAGCCATGGTATGAATGGGTGAGGGCAAATTTGGGGTGTTTACAGTAACCAATAGTCCTCAAATTAAAGTTACAAGTTTTTTAGAAGTTTAATCCTTTATTAATGTTTTTGTGTCCAAATGGACAAAAGGAAAATCAACATCAAAATAATAAGAACAAATGATAAACATGATATGGATGAATAAAGCAAAATAGAATAAAGGCAATAAAAGTGCAAAAAATTAAATGTTAGTAACAAAAGCAAATAAAAGTGCAAGAGTATAAAATATTCATAATAATAGTATAATAATATTTACATAAGAGTGGTATGGTGAACTTAATCAACCACAACCAAAAGAACAACCAAAATCTAAAGGCAACCGGATCCGCTTAGCATCTTACACTATAGCGATTGATCAAGGAAAGCCGAATCAAATTCAATGAAATTTGAAAGGCGATTGGGAGACCCAAAGCACCTACGCGTCAAATGTTCATAAGTTTTGATTCTAAATGCAAAATGACCAATCACTTTGGGATTACGCGATCAACAAGAGATCCAGTCCACGAAAGTGCAAGTACCCAATTAGATTTTTATTCCGAAGTCGGGACACATTTAGGTCTATGTTAAGCAATCGCCGAGTAATTTACGAAGTAATTACCCTACAAATGAGGTCGGCCACCACCAATTAAGGTGCATAATGTTAGTGTTAATGCATGCAAGATAAACGATATGTAAATCGCTATCCGGACGTGATACCGCACGAAACTAAAGGTGAATACCAAATTGAGCCGCACTCGTGGTATTCTTCTGTCCTTAAGTTCAATCACTCATCTTGGTGGATTCAAGTATGAAAATGTATCACTAACTCAAAGTACCTTAAATGAATTGAATAATCCACTTAAAGGTAGTTTTGAATTAATGAACATTAACTACTCTAATCTACACCCCAAGTTCATTGAAATTAAGGAGAAATCACTCCCAAAAATGATTCCCAAGGTAAAAATAAAAAGGAGGAAGAAGAAGAAGAAGAAAGAGGAACCAAGAAGGGGCTTAAAACAAGCCAAAAACACCATTATGTCTTGTGTTAACCGGTTAACCAATTGGTTAACCGGTTAACGCAAGTAGATTTTAAATATTTGCGATGTTTTTAAACTAGTTAACCGGTTAACCAATTGTTTAACCGGTTAACGTTGTACCAGTAGCAGAAAAATGCAGAAAATTCAGCATGATCCATTTTTAAACCTTTTCTCAAACATTTGATGATCATGATCTGAATTTGCACGAATTTTAAAACCAAAATACAGTGGAATCCCTACAATCAAACAACAAATAAAGATCCAAAGGATCTAGAAACAAAGGAACCCAAGATCTACATCTTGAAAAGTTGATGGTGAGTATGGGTTTGTGGAAGGAGATGAATTACCAAAACATTATTTCAAATTGAACCAAGCCAAGCTAGATCTACTGCAATTGGTGAACAAAAGAAGAAAATGATGAAGGTTTTAGCTCAAGTTGATCAAGAATTCAATGTGAATTCTTGATAACTTCAAGAGAAAGAAAATGAACTTTTTGTGAATTTTGGTTTTGAGGGAGTATTTTGCAAGAGATTTGTTGGCTATCAAAAGCTTGTGGAATGAATGAAATTGTGGTCCTATTTAAAGGCCTTAGGTATGGAAAATTGGTGGAATGGAGTTTGCTTTGGTAATTTGAATTTAGGTTTGGTAATTGGAATTTTGGTGGGAAATGGAAAAGAGTGGTGATTAATGAGGGTTTATGGTAGGAAATGATCAAAGTGATGTAGATAAACCAGAAACCAATGGATCTAGAATATTCCAATTAAATCAATGATCTAAGGGTGCTGAATTTGAATAAAATATTCAAATTTCACACTGGTTAACCGGTTAACTAAGTGGTTAACTAGTTAACCAAGCCAAAATTTGAATATTTTATTCAAATGAGGTTGCTTAGTTGTCGTGACCCGATTCTCTTTGTGTGTCGAAGAAGTGAACACATGAACCTTGGAAATCCTTTGAATGAATCAATTAACTTGGGAAATCCTCGATCTGATAATTTTGAATTATTTGCAGATCAACTTCGACTTTTGTCTGTGAAATTTACTTGAGCTGCAGGACTGCTATTTTTTTGGTATTTTAAAATGGTTCCTCTTCCTGGAAAAAAAAAGTTAGTAAAAGGAAACAAAAATATTTTTGGATTTTGATTAATGGTTAGTAAACACAAACAAATAATTAAAGACAACGGTGATCCCCTGCGAGGCATAAACCTAACCCGAGAAGAACCGAGCAACCAATGTGATCTTGTTTGTATGCAAGGTGCAGATGAAATGCGAAGAAAACTTAGGGCAAAATTTAGGGTGCAACAAAGTGTTACCGTGCATTCACCAAATGGCAGGTGAAAAGTGTGTGTCTCTGGTCTCCATCTCTCTTGTAGTGCCAAAATAAACTTCGTGTCTATCGAATTGTTGTGCACCTTTATGATATCACCAAAACCGCATGAATGTAGATACGGTTCTATGATTGGATCATACGGTATGTAGTCATGCACCCGACAATGAAATCTTTTTACATTATGTAGACACAAATGATATAAATTAACACTAGTAAAAATTATATATAATTGACATAAGTAAAATTATATATAATTAACATAAGTAAAAATTATATATAATTGACATAAGTAAAAAAAAAAATTTATATATATATATATAGCATAAGTAAAAATAATTATAGCAAGAATAAAACTTACAAAATTAGCAATATTTTCAATTGTTCCTCTATGTTGATCATCCATAGTTAAAATTGGAGTGTGGATTTATAGGTAAAAATATATATGCATGCATAAGCCAAAGGAAATGGCGAATTAGTGTAAATGCATGTGAATTCGCCACTTTGATTGGCGAATTTGTGTAAACTCATGTGAAGCCCTAACTTCTGATTGGTGTAAATGATTTTATGAGGATCAGCACCTCCATTCTCCTCTCTTATTGGCGAATGATACACTTACGAGGATCACCAAACTTCACATACAACATACTCATGCACATGCATTGAATGAGATTTCTGAGCACATTGAATTCATGCATGCAGGTGACAAGAAAGAACATTGTTGGGAATCTCTGTGGCAAGGAAAAGCAACACATAAACACAGACGCAAGGAGCAGACGTAGGGAATCTTCAGCTTTTTATAGTTGGACCAATTCGCCACATTGATTGGCGAATACGTACACCAATTCGCCATATGGATTGGCGAAATCTCCTTATTTTTCAAACCCTAAAACAAACCATATGGAGAACGTGTTAATATTTTACGATCTGTATCCTCAAAGACAAGGTGCATTAAAGGAGGGCGACCATTTTCGAACAAAAGAAGACTGCGTTCGAGCGATAAAATATTACCACATGGATTTATCAGTTGATTATAAGGTCGACCGAACGAACCCTACACTGTATAAGATATGTTGTCGTAACGTGATGTGTCAGTTTCGATTGACAGCATCGTACAGAAAGAGAAGTGAGGATTGGAAGGTTGCGTCTATGGGTCCAGAGCATACTTGTGTGATAAGTAATGCATTGCAGGATCATCGGCAACTGAACTCTCAGTTAATATGCAATGATATCTTATCAATCGTTGGCGACGACCCTTCGGTAAAGGTCAGCACGATAATTAAGCACATAGTTCATAAACACAAGTATACTCCGTCATACAGGAAAACATGGATAGTTAGAACAAAGGTTGTTGTCGTTGTATTTGGAAATTGGGAGGACTCGTACAAAGAACTCCCAGAGTTTTTGTTGGCACTTAAGCACTACGCTCCAGGGGTTGTTGTCATTCTTGAGACCTTGCCGGCGTATACTCTAGAAAATCATTGTGTTAGTGGAAATGGCATATTCCACCGACTCTTTTGGGCATTTGACCCATGTATAAAGGGGTTTGCCTTCTGCAAGCCTATAATCCAAATTGATGGAACATGGCTCTATGGAAAATACAAAGGAACTCTATTGATGGCAGTGGCCCAGGACGGAAATAGCAACATCTTCCCAATTTCATTCACTATAGTCGAGGGAGAGCCTGCTGAGGGATGGAGTTTTTTCTTGAAAAATCTCTGACTTCATGTGGCTCCCCAGTCTAACTTATGTTTGATTTCGGACAGATATGCATCAACTGAGAATGCGTGGAAGAATGTTGATAACGGCTGGCAGGATCCTCCTTCAACACATGTTTATTGCACTAGACACATCGCTCAAAATTTCATGAGAGAGATCAAAGACAAGGCATTACGGAAGAATGTCGTGAATGCAGGGTATTCATTAACCGAACCGTCATTCAAACACTATCGTGACAAAATCAGACTGACAAATGAAGATGCATTCAGATGGATCAACCAAATTCCATTGGATAAGTGGACCAGGGCCTACGACAAAGGACAACAATGGGGTCACATGACCACAAATCTCGTGGAATCAATGAACTCTATTTTTAAAGGCATCTGTAACCTACCGATAACCGCTTTGGTGAGGTCAACCTACTTTAGAATCGGGGAACTTTTTGACATCAAGCGTTCAAAATGGAGTTTTATTCTACAGTCTGGTCAAGTGTTCTACGATAGTTCAATTACATTCATTAAAGAGGAAACTTCCAACTCTAACACACATGTGGTCACAGTGTTTAACCGCAATAAAGGACATTTCAATGTTGCTGAGATAATGGATCACCACGAAGGGAGACCGAGGGGATCCTATCAGATAGAACTTTATAATAATTGGTGCGACTGCGGAAAATTTCAAGTCTTTCGTATGCCTTGCTCCCATGTCATAGCGGCATTTTTAACAGTTCGGCTGGACCCTTCAAGCTTACTGTCCCTTGTTTATCAAGTGCACAATCTTTGCAACATCTATAACAAAAACTTTTCGGTTGTTGCAAATGAGGACCACTGGCCCACATACAATGGGGAAATAGTCTGGCACAATGAAAACATGCGAAGAAAGAAAAATGGGCGTCCTAACAGCACGCGTATTCGCACGGAAATGGATACGGCGGACAAAATGGTGAGACTATGCAGTTCATGTCATCAGCCCGGGCACAATCGTAAAAAATATCACAATGTTGGACCAAGCACAACGACATAATTTAAACCATTGTAATTGTATCTATTTATAATAGAAGCCTCGTTCATTTCATTCATACCAATAAAATCTTACAACTACATACAAGAACATACATAAATAAAACAAGAAAATACTAATTTAAAACATGATCATACATAAATAAAACAACTAGAACATTCAACATATCTAGCATATTACAACCATCAAGACAACTTCATCTCGACCTAACATCATCATAAGAACACTTGCATCATTGACCACTTTTCTCCATTTCATCACACCAGACTTCACAACACGCTTCTCAATTTTACTGATGTTTTCTTTATGCTTGATTTCTCCTTCTAACCAGCGGTTTAATTCTCTATGCAAGTGTTCCAAAGTTTGCGTGTTCCAGAGCAGCATCTTCAAATGAGGCTTTGTGGGTGAGAAAAACACCAAAGCATATAATATCAAATTTTGGAAGCGGTTCTTCTGATGTTGAGGATGACGGTGTCGATGCAAATGTATATGGACGAGGAGAAGCCATGTTGTGAGAGGGGGGGATTGAAAGGAATGAATGAGAGGGGATTGAAAGGAAGGAGTGAGAGAAGATTGGTGTAAATGAGTGATAACTTTGTTTATGACACATGTATTCATAGGAGGAAAAAAAATCACAAAGTAACACATTCAACACTTGATATGGTGAATGCCTTTAAAACTAAAACAAGGAATTTACACATGTTCGCCAAATGAAATGGCGAATTCCTGAGACCTAACACATGTTCGCCAAATGGTGTGGTGAATGCGTACAAAAAAAACATACTTTAGCCATTTGGATTGGCGAATCCATGTGAATTTGTTTTCATTCGCCAAAGCAAATGGCGAATGTGTATCAAAAGTACGTCATTTTGGTAATTCTTTTGAAATGCATGTTATTTTGATATTTCTTTTATTAAAGTGTGTTATTTTAAATAAAAAATCTACTATATAGCAGATCTTAAATTTGAGAATTTTGTTAAAGAAAATTAACCCTTAAAATGAGAGAGAAGAGAACATATATATAAAATATGTTATGTTTAAATTCAAAAATCCATTCAAAAATGTGTTCAGCAATATATGAAATTTTTACTCAAATACCCCATTTTTAAAATATAAAAAAATCCTCAAATAACCCATTTTTCAAACTAATTTCCTATCTACCCCATTTTTCATAACAAAAAATAATAATTTTACAGGTAAATTCAGTCACCTGCAGATTTGACATTACCTGCGAATTTACTTGCGGATTTACCTATATCCGTAGGTAAATTCACAGGTAATCTCAAATCTACAGGAAAATCAACGGATAACTGAAAATTTATAAAAAAATATAGGAGGTCGTCAATTCAATTGGCAACTTCTCTTTAATTCAATTTTTAAAAAAAAAATGGGATAGATTAGGAATTAATTTGATAGGTATGGTAGTTAGGGATTAAAGTTGAAAAAGTTGTAGTTTAAAAAAAATTTCTCAAACTATGACCTCTAAGCCCTCATCATACATCCCTGTATGGTTGACCAAATAAACGTAATTTGAGGTGAAATTATGTTTTTCGAATGTAAACACCATCCACGAATAAAAATAAAATACAATCAAAGCCATTTTCAACACTTAACAAACTCGTCATCCCAACTATTACTTTTTATATAAATTTATTCAAATATAAATTGTTTTACCTTCAACTCACTTTTAACTAGAATCAATTTTACATAATTAATTCATTCAAAATTAATTTTCTTCATTGCAGAACCAAACACACCTAAGCCCCACGTTTACTCACGTTTCAATGGTAAAGTGATAAAAGTAAATAATTGACTGAACTCAATACATGTTGAAGGCAGCGGAACTGATGGGAATTACACCTTCTGGAGATACAAGAGCATCAACTGGAATATCAGTTGAAGTAACTGGTATTACTCCATCATCTAGTATTTGTTGTGAATATGAAAGTGCAACTGCAAATCCTTAATGTGTTATATGATGCATTTTGTTGGTTTAATTCAACCAAAAGTATATTGACTAGAAGGAAGAAATGCATACCAAGCAAGGGCTGCTTCCAATTGCGTGCTTCTGCAACATCCTTGTAATTTTTCAGGAAGGTATCATAATAACTGTGGAAGGGAGAACATTAACTGTTAGTAAATTTTGTTTCATTAATTCTTCCATATGATTCTTCTCTTTTACAATGTCTTTTTAAGATAGACATCACTTTTTAGGTGTGATGTTTGTTCAGTTTACATATATTACAGATCAGCCCATCCTCATTCTTATATCTTGCAACCTTTTCAAACTTACCTATCTTTGCAGGAATGTTACCAATGAGATAATTTATAAGATTTGAAGACAAACCAAGTGCTTAAACTTAAGGAAAAATGGGAGAACTGAACTCAACAAAACCATCTCATAAGAGAATTTTCACATGGTAGTATTTGAACTGCTTTTTTTCTATCCACGTCAGCATTGCATAACAAGGTTAGTGTATCAGCGATAAATTATTGCTCCTTACTTTTGATATGATCGACATACTCCCTTTAAATGGAACCCGGCGTTCGTGAAGAGAACAGAGTCACCTTTAGAATATGTTTCTGATCGACTGTGCATGTTATAGCCAGTTCTGATTTAATCCTGAGGAGCAAGTTGGAGTCTTTTTTTAACAGACACTATAGGAGAAAAAGGACAGAAAATAGCTAAAAGTTACATTGAAATGGTCAGTTTTGTAACAGTGGGGACTTCGTGGGGATTTTAAAGCAGTTATAGATTTGTGTTAAATAAATAGCTGTTACTAGCAGTTATGTTTTCCTATGTGTTTGTAATAAGAATAAATAAGAAAGAACGCTAAGGAAATTGGAAATGCCAATTTTTGAAGGGAACGGTGCTTATGGATGGTTGAATCACATGGATAGGTATTTTGATTTGAAGAGAATGCATGAACCTAAGCTAACAGATTACAAGCAGTTATGGTGACAATGGAAGGGAAGACACTCACGTGGTATTAATGGTAGGAATACTAAAACCCAAATCCCACCTGGGAAGAATTACGAAGTGCTGTACTCAAACATTTGCAACCCAAATCCCAGATTAAACAATTTGAGTTATATGCAGGTCTTCTAAAATGCAGCGAACCTTCCTAATTGGAGGGAATTGATGGATGGATTACACGCAAAGGGTGGGTGAGAAAAATAAGTTGTTGAGTAAAGGAAATGGTGGCACAAATTCCAGTGGAAAACCAACCTTTAGAATTTAGAAACTACAAAGGACTGCGACATGAGATTCGGGACATAAAAGCCCTCCACACTGTTTTTATTTATGAAACACAAATTTCAATACGGTTACCGGGACACGACATTGACACTCCAACATCAATAAAGTAAAATATATAAGGACACCCACACTGCTGCTACTACATATGATAATATTTGAGTTTCATTTATTCATTTATTATTTAGAGTTAAGAATATTCTAATTAAAATTAATATCTTTAATTCTTCATTGATAATATTGTTTCAATACATGTTTAATCCTTTTAAATGTATGAGAGATTTGTTTAAGAAATGTATAAAGTGTGTCGAAGCAAAGAATTTTTTTTATATATATAAAACACTTGTTTGAATTGTCCTACACGTGTTGTATTAGTGTCATACAAATATCGAACAACGATTCAAAGAGTGTTAAATCAAGGAAAAAAATCATTTTTTGGTAGGTCACTTGTATGACTTTTCCGACACTTGTCTGACATGTGTCATACAAGTGTCGGACACCGACACATTTCGTACACCACGACATGTCTACTTCTAGAGGTATTCGTGCTTCATAGGTTTCTACTTCTACAAATTCCATAGGACAGATAAGTCAGTCACGACCAAATTCTTTTCCAAAGGAAGAGGCTTTAGAAGGTTGACAAATGTCAATTTGCAAAATAAATCATGTAAAAGACTATCTTTCCGATGCGAGGAGAGGTTTACCCTTTGTAATACCCCATGTTACATTAAATACTCAATAATATCAGTTGAGATCAACTGAGTTCCTATATGTACAATTAGGGGTGGGAATAGGTCAGGCCAACTAACAGGGGTCTAAGGCCTAGCCTACATAGGCCAAGGACAGACCAGACTTTCTTTTTTTAAATAAAAAAGGTCTAGACTTTTTTTATAAACCTACTTAATTAAATAGGCTAGGCCGGAGGCCATAGAAAAAGTCTTATAAGCCTACCAGATCGGCCTATTTATTAAATATGAATGAATTTATTGTTTTTATATTTTATTTTATTCTTTATATTAAAATATAAAAGTAAAACTTAGTTATATTTAAAAAACTTATGAAAATAAGTTGAAAGAAATCATATGAATAATATTATAAGGTGTTTTCATAAGATCTCTAAAACAAATCATCTCACAATTTATGCTACTAGATAAGCTTAGATAAGTCAATAGAAACAAACATTTAGTCTCATTATACTTTTGATTCTCTAGTCTATTTAAACATTTGTTGAATTCTTATTTACACATTTAAATGATATAGGTTTTTTAAGTAGGTTAATAGGCCAATCAGGCCTTCGAAAAGGCAAGGCTCAGTCCAAAACACAAGTCTTTGATAGGCTATAGGTCAGACTTAAACTTGGAATTTTTTGGCAGGCCAAACTCAGATTTGGTAAATCCTAACTCGGCTCAACCTATTCTCACCCCTATATACAATAGAGACATTTTGATAATATTAATAATGAATCAATTGCTTATGTAGAACAAATATTAAGCATTGTACCACTTAATATTTATGTTACTACTAATTGTATCATTTTTCTACCACAAGTTTCATACTCACTTCTTGGCCACACAAACCATATTCTTACCAACTTTCTTATGTGATGCTTCTATGTATCATTTCATCTCCAATTTTGTGGGAAAAAAGGATTAAAAGAGAAAAAAAGAAAGAAGAAAACCTAGAGGAAGGAGAACTTGGAGCTCTTCATCATCTATCATCAACATCATTTCATTTTCATCATCAATAACTTCTTCATCTAAATTACAAGGTGGATTCTAGATAGAGACATTAAGTGGTAAAAGTTAGGGATTCTAGATAGAAATTGATGATATTGGGTTGTGATATATTCTTCCATTACTCATGAGAATCCTATGATTGTTGTTGTCATTGTTCATATGATTAATGTTGTGTTCTAGTTGTAGAAATCATGTGTATGGTGGTAGTGAAACCCCTTTCCCTTTCCATCTAACTTCTGCTGTAATTATGCAGAAAACGACGCTCTCGTCGGGCGAGCTGTTTTTCTACTAGCGTCGTTGGACGAGCATTGGCGAACAAAAAGCGAGCTACCTCGTTGATTACTCGTCGGACGACCATGATACAATTTTGGTTCTGCCTGGGCCTCGTCAGGCGAACCATAAGCGAGCCAGCCTCGTTGGCTGCTCGTCGGGCGACCATGACATGGTTTTGGCGACCATGACATTGTTTTGAGAAATCGCTTTGTCTCTTGTTTGGGTTGTTCCATATGCATGCTTAAGTATGTTATGAGTTAACCTTATGTTAGTTATTGTGGGTATTATGCATGCTTTCTATCTATGAATTGAGGCTTATAATTAAATGATAACATGATTGGAAAACTATAAGAATTGATGAGGAAACCTTAATAGTAATTAATCGGATGAATTAGAAAGATAATTAGGCTTATGACTTCTCTAGTGGGAACAATGCTTGGCCAGGCTTATGACCTCTGAGGCCGAACTCTGGATTACTAAGCTCCCTTTCCCCTAGGAACCAGATGGTGAAAATCCAAAAAAAAAAAAAAAAGATAATTAGGATATGATGGAGAGCTTGGATAACAAGATTTGAATACATGATAAATATTGTTATATGAGAACGTTAGGCATTGTATGGAACATGTTTTGTCGTTATGAACACTAAGGTGATGTGATCGCCTTGTGGTTGTCAAATACAATTACGATATCCCTTATGTAATCACGTAGTCGGAAACAACCCCTTACTTGTGTCGTCCCAAGTGAGATGCTTATATAGAGTAAGATTTGGAATGTACACACCATTATTTTGACCAGGTTGAGGAGTCCCTAAAGCGATGGATCTCATGGTGGGTGAAAATCCCATATAAGTAAAAGGCTTGAAATGGATTAAGAGTACCATAAGAAGCGACGATTCGTAAGGTTGAGGAGTCCCTTAGAATCCGAAATCCATGCGTATGTCAAAGTATGATACAAGGATCCGTGACCCGTGTCGATAACCCTAGACGTAGGGTTGGTTGGGGAAAGATGCCTTGGTATACTTTCCAATTAGTGATGGTTTGAGTTGATGAACTCAAGCAACATGTTTTCATATTCTACAAGAGTCGTGAGCTCAAGTCTTTTCCCCTTATGACTTAGTTACGATGATGTTTAGAACCTTGTAAAGCCAAGTGGACCCATAAGATAGGGAATTCACTGGGATTATTATCTCACCCAACGTTTGTTGATTATTGTCAGGTGGTTCTGATCAGTCGAAGGGTAAGGACAAAGTAGCTTTATGTCCTTGCTTCTTATGATATTTTGGATGGCGTATCCGTTGTGCAATTAATTTGGAGATCATCTTCCAATGATCTAGATCTTAGTTTATATTTTGGACACCTTTGTATATATTGTGCCATTGTTGTAGCACTTGTTTTGTGCATGTAATATGTACAATGTTGTCACTAGAAACTTATGGTTTCAGAGCATGTCGTATCCTCGACCTAGCCATGAAATGTTATGAGTACTTTCCGCTTCATATGTGTGTTGACATCATTGTCCTGGATGTTATATTAATAGTATTGAGCCTTATCAACTTAATTCTATTTGTATGACGATTAGGACTATGGTGGACAGACGTAGAAGTTATGGTAGACCCAGAACTCAAACTTCCGATTCGGATCTACCAAGCGACAGTGAAAGTGTTTCGTGGTCTCAGTTTGTGCAATAGATACAATAGCAATAAAACCAATTCATGCAGCAGATGATGCACTAGTTGAATGGTGGTCTTCACCCTCAAGTGGTTCCACAAGAAGCTATAGGTGGGAGTTTCTAGGATTTCTTCCTCATGAATCCTCCAGAATTTCATGGCGGATTAGATCCTGTGAAGGCTCGTGAGTGGATAATCGACATGGAAAGAATCTTGTTTATTATACACTGTAGTGAGGAGAATAAGGTTGTGTTTACTTCTCACATGATGAGGGGTCCCGCTATGAGATGGTGGGAAAGAGCTTCAGCTCTAATGATTAATCAAGGAGTACCCAAGGCTTGGGAGCATTTTAAGACTAATTTCCTGGATAAGTATTTTCCTAGCTCCTTGAGAACTCAGAAAGAATTTGAGTTTCAGCAACTTAGGCAATATGTATGCTGAAAAGTTTGAAGATATGGCTGCTCACTCTAGGCAGGTTGTGTATGCACCGAATGAAAAGTGGAAAATTAACCAGTTCCTATTTGGCTTGAAGGGTGATATTTCTCTTAGTGTGTCTCAGAGGGAACTCACTACTTATGCTGAATTGCTAAGTCAATGCTAGGTGGTTGAGAATAATTTGAAGAAGGTTCGAGAGGAAAGAGATCAGTATAGGGTTGGTCAGAAGGATCAAGAGAGTCCAAGTCACCAATGTAGGCCTAGACCTCAACCTTTCAAAGGAAAACGGGTGCAGAATGCCAGACCTAACCCCCATCCCATATGCCCTAGATGCCATAAGAATCACTATGGAAGATGTAACCTCGGAGGATTGAAGTGTTATCAGTGCCAGGAAGAAGGCCATATAGCTAGAGATTGTGCTCAGAACAGGAATCAGATGCAAGGAAAGAGTATTGGACAAGTTTATACGTTGGATGTAAAGAAGGCTAAGGGTAACAATGCTTTGATTGCTGGTATGTGTCACGTAAATGGTCATCCTTGTTTTGTATTGTTTGATTGTGGAGCAACACATTCTTTTGTGTTGATACAATGTATGAAGCGACTTGATTTGCAAGCAATTCCTTTGTCTACTCCCATGGTGGTTACTACCGCCACGGATGATGTTGTTGAGACACCGTTGATTTGTGAAAATTATTCGCTATCGGTGGATGGTAGAGCTTTCCAGATTGACCTTATCTGTTTGCCACTTAAGAAAGTTGATGTAGTCTTAAGGGATGTATTGGCTTTCGGCCAATTCGGTGTTTATCGGATGTGAAGAGAAGTTGATCATCATTTCATCTAGCGAAGCTACTCCAAAAGGTGTATTGACTACTATTTTGGAAGGTACGATTGGCATGGTTAATTTCTTGTTCGAGAAGGATCGTAGTATGCGGTTGTGTATTGACTATCGTTAATTGAATAAAGTTAGCATTAAGAACAAGTATCCCCTGCCCAGGATAAACGACTTGTTAGATCAATTGAAAGGAGCCTGTGTGTTCTCGAAGATTGATTTACAGTCAGGATATCATCAAATCCGAGTGAAGAATTCTAATGTACCAAAGACCGCATTTATGATCTGATATGGCCATTATGAATTTCTTGTGATGCCTTTCGATGTGACGAATGCTCCAGTTGTTTTCATGGACTACATGAATCGGATATTTCAACCTTACTTGGACCAATTTGTGGTGATCTTTATTGATGACATTCTTATTTATTCCCGTACTCCACAAGAGTACGGGGAACATCTAAAGATTATTTTGTCGGTATTGCAAGAGAAGCAATTTTTTGCCAAGTTAAGCAAGTGTGAGTTTTGGATGACTGAAGTTAAGTTCCTTGGTCATGTAATATCTCAAGGAGGAGTAGCAGTAGATCCATCTAAAGTTGAAACGATGATTAATTGGGAAAGACCGAAGAATGCTTCCGAAGTCAGAAGTTTTTTGGGATTGGCAGACTACTATAAGAGGTTCATCAAAGGTTTTCTCAGTTGGTTTTACCAGTGACTCGACTTACTCGGAAGGAAAATCCTTATAGTTGGGATTCAAGTTGTGAACAAAGTTTTATGAGGTTGAAGAAAAGGTTGACGTTGCTCCTGTTTTGATTATTCCTGATCCTAGTAAGCCTTAGGAAGTATTTTGTGATGCCTCTAAGAAGGGATTAAGACGAGTGTTAATGCAGGGTGGTCAGGTTGTAGCTTATGCCTCTCGTCAGATGAAGAATCATGATATGATCTTGAATTAGCAGCTGTTGATTTTACACTGAAGGTGTGACGTCATTATTTATATGGAGTACGTTTTGAGATGTTTAGTGACCACAAGAGTCTAAAATATATGTTTGATCAGAAGGAGTTGAACATGCGTCAAAGGAGATGGATGAAGTACTTGAAAGATTTTGACTTTGAGCTGAAGTACCATCCAGGTAAAGCAAATAAAGTGGCAGATGCGTTAAGTCTGAAGGAAATGCACAAAGCTGAGTTGATGATGTTAGAATATGCATTATTGGAAAAGTTTTGAAATCTTAATCTTCAATTTTCTTGGACTCAGAATGGTATGATAATGGGAAATTTGAACGTTACTTCCAACCTAAGAGAAGAAATCCAACGAGGGTAAATGTCAGATGAGAAGTTACAAGGGATGTTGACTCAACCAGGTTTTATGCATGCCACAGATGGAGTTGTTTTTTTTAACCAAATAATTTGTCTTTCGTATGACACGGAGTTTAAAAGAATTTTTTTGGAAGAAGCTCATAAAGGCGCTTTTACCATACATTCGGGTTCTTCAAGATGTATCAAGACTTGAAAAAGGATTATTGGTGGTCTGGGATGAAAAGGGATATAGCAGAGTATGTGTCTGAATGTGTAGTATGCCAACAGGTAAAGATTGAACATCAGAGACTAGGTGGTATGTCACAACCCTTAGAGATTCCAGTATGGAAATGGGATAGCATTTCAGTGGATTTTGCAGTCGGATTATCTCATACGCCAGGTGGTTATGACTCTATAAGGGTGATTGTGGATCGATTAACAAAGTCCGCACATTTCTTAGCAGTGAAAACTACTTACAAAGCAAGTCATCTTGCACGGTTGTTTATTGCAGAAATTGTGAGGCTACATGGTGTTCCCTCTAGTATTGTGTCTGATAGAGATCCAAAGTTTACTTCAAGATTTTGGAGAGCATTTCAATAGGCCATGGGATTGAGGTTGTGTCTAAGTACGTTGAATTGTCCTCAGACGGATGGTCAGATAGAGAGGATGATACAGACATTGGAAGATATGTTAAGAGCTTGTGTGCTTGAAAGTGGAGGAAATTGGAAAGAGCTATTACCAATTATTGAATTTGCATACAACAATAGTTATCACACAAGTATTGGTATGTCTCCTTATGAAGCTTTGTACGGAAGGAAATGTAGAACACCCTTGTGTTGGACGGAAGTTGGGGAAGAACAAATTTTAGGACTAGAAATTGTCCTAGAAACTACGGAGAAGATAAGAATGATTTGAGATAAGGTAAAGAAGACACAAGACTGTCAAAAGAGTTATGCAGATAACCGGAGAAGACCATTGGAATTTGAAGGTGATCACGTATTTCTAAAGGTTACTCCAAGGTTGAGATTGAAATGACCGTTTAAATCGCGGAAATTAAGTCTGAGATACGTGACACTATATCAGATTATAGAAAAGATTGGTGAAGTAGCTTATAGATTAGCCTTACCACCTTCTCTATCTGAGATGCATGATGTTTTTCACGTGTCTCAACTCCGAAAGTTCATTCCTGATCCTCTTCAACCAATTCTTCCAGATTTAGTGGAAATAGAAGCAGACTTGACTTTTGAACCCCAACCAAGTCGTGTTGTAGGAAGAGAAACCAAGGTGTTGAGAAACAAGAAAATTCCACTTGTTATTGTTCAGTGGGATGCATCACATCCGGGCGATGCTACTTGGGAACTTGAGTCAGAGATGCGTGAAGCTAACCCTCACCTTTTTCAGGTAATCTTTAAATTCGAAGACGAATTTTATTTAAAATGGGAGGATGTAATACCCCGTGTTACATTAAATACTCTAAATAATATCAATTGAGATCAACTATGCTCTAGAAGTTATCAGTTGGGATAATTAAAATAACTAGTGAGCTTAGATTGAATTAATTAATATTATTTAAGACTGGCCTTTTATTAATTGGTATAATAGAGACATTTTGATAACATTAATAATGAGTTAGTTGTTCTAGTAGAACAAATATTGAGCAATGTACCACTTAATATTTATGTTACTACTAATTCTATCATTTTTCTACCACAAGTTTCATACCCACTACTTAGCCATACAAACCATATTCTTACCATCTTTCTTATGTGATGCTTTTATGTATCATTTCATCTCCCCAACTATGTGGATAAAAGGATTAGAAGAGAAAAATAGAAAGAAGATGAAAACCTAGAGGAAGAACTTGGAGCTCTTCATCATCTATCATCAACATCATTTCATCTTCATCATTCAACAACTTCTTCATCTAAATTGCAAGGTGGAATCTAGGTAGATTAAATGGTAAAAGTTAGGGATTGTAGATAGAATTTAATGATATTGGGTTGTGATATATTCTTCCACTACTCATGAGAATCTTATGATTGTTGTTGTCGTTGTTCATATGATTAATGTTGTGTTCTTGTTGTAGAAATCATGTGTAGGGTGGTAGTGAAACCCCTTTCCCTTTCCATCAAACTTCTGTTGAACTTATGCAGAAAACGACGCTCTCGCCGGGCGAACTTCGGTGAGCCCGTGGCGAGCTATATTTTTGCTAGCGTTGTCAGGCGAGCTTTGGCAAACAGAAAGCGAGCTCCCTCGCTGATTGTTCGTCGGGCGACCATGATACAATTTTCGTTCTGCTTGGGCCTCGCTTGGGGTTCGTCGGGCGAACCAAAAGCGAGTCAGCCTCGCTGGCTGCTCGCCAAATGACCATGACAAGGTTTTGGAAAATCATTCTATCTCTTGTTTGGGTTGTTCCATATGCATGCTTAGCTATGTTATGAATTACCTTATGTTAATTATTGTGGGTATTATGCATGCTTTCTATCTATGAATTGAGGCTTATGATTAAATGATAACATGATTGGAAAACTATAAGAACTGGTGAGGAAACCTTAATAGTAATTAATCGGATGAATTAGAAAGATAATTAGGACATCATGGAGACCTTGTATAACAAGGTTTGAATACACGATACTTAGATGTGTGTCATGGATAATAAGTATTAGTATATGAGAACGTTAGGCATTGTATGGAACATGTTTTGTTTTTATGAACACTAAGGTGATGTGATCGCCTTGTGGTTGTCGAATACAATCACGATATCCCTTATTTAATCATGTAGCCGGAAACAACCTCTTACTTGTGACGTCTCAAGTGAGATGCTTATATAGAGTAAGAATTTGGATTAAGAGGTTTGAAATGGGTTAAGAGTCCCATAGGAAGCGACGATTCTTAAGGTTGAAAAGTCACTTAGAATTTGAAATTCATGTTGTCATATCCCAAATTTTAACCAGACATTTTTAATATTTTCATTCATCTGACTGTATTTTCACTTTGCATCGTTTGCATAGTATATCGTGTCTTTAATCATACATAATGCCTAAATTATCAGTCGGTATGAATTTGTTGGAATTACAGACAATCGGTCAAACTGAGGGTCAACTGTGCGTAAAATCAGTGGTCGAAAAGTTTTAAAATCGAGCTTGCAGACGTCAGTATTCTTGATCTACGTTTCGCGTAGATCAACTTGACATGCTCATTTTAATTTTTCGACAAATTTTTCAGTCGTATTTTGATCTGTTGAGCCTTTTAACCGGGTAAAATTTATTTCAAAATCTGACGAAACGTTGTACTTTTATAATACGTATATTTCGTGTTGATCATTTTAGTGCATTTATTTTCATTTTTTTTACGAACTTCGATACCCGTCGGTTTATTCGTTTTTAGTCATTTTTATTTTTAAATATTTATTTTAATTAATAATCAGTTCATTTAATTGAGTTTATTTTAGCATCACTTTTTTTTTAATAATTGTTGATATTTGTAAATATATATAATGTTAAGAATATTTGTATATAGAATAGTCTCACATCGACTATATCATGTAATTAGTTGTAATCTCTCTATATAATAATGTCTCCGTAGTGCTTTTCAAAACACACGGTTTAATCTAAATGTCTCTTAGTCTCGCTTATCTCAACATGGTATCAGAGTCTGGTTTAAGATCCGGTGGGCCACCTACTAATAGGTTTCCCACCATTTATTTTCACGCTCCAGTTGTCTAGTCCTGAGCATGAGGGGTGCATTAAGAGTCTCACATCGGATAATATATGGTCTGAACATGTGTTTATAAGTGGGGCAGTCCTCACTCTATTAACCGGTTTTGTAGGGTTGAGTTAGGCACAACCACACATTCTTAACATGGTATCTAGAGCCTATTAAGAGGCAATTCTTTCTTCGTCGTGCTTTACTCGGTTGACGCACTGTCTTCCAGTGAGAATTTCATTTTTTTTGCAAACCGTGTTATCACTCCTCACGCATCCAACTTGCCGCCCTCCGATCCACTTGCCGCCCTCCAATCCAGCCGTTACACTTTTTCCCGCCGTCAGAAACTCACGCACGCGACCACCCGCGTCACCGCTGTTCCTCCCTTCTTAGCGCGTCTGTCGGCTGATTCTGGCAGTTTTCCCCCGGTCAAGTTTCCTCTATCCACCCGTTCCAAATTCGACTCAGCTTTACTTTTCGATCGCGTGATATTTTCTCTCTTCAGATACTTATGGCTACTCCTCAGAAATTTACGCCAAACTACGATGATTTCCTCATGTGGTATCAGAATTATCAAAACTCAGATTCTACTGCTACGACAGCACGCACTGATAATTCATTTATTTGCCTCTCTCAATCATCTTCTCTTAGACCTTGGGTCCTTGATTCAGGTGCGTCTGATCATGTTACAGGTAATAAAAATCTTTTCTCTACCTCTGGTTTTGATGGGTTCTTATATGAATATATGGAAGAATAAAGAATAAATGAATGAAACGGTAAAAGAATAACTCAATTATAGAATAATAATGATGAAAATAACAACTGATGGTGTATCAGCCCCTAAGCACACAGTGCTTTCCCTCACCAAGATGGTGAATCCTAGTAGAATTCCTAGATACCTTATTCTTACTCTTCATGTCCTCTTTTATAACCACAAATTTATTCCTATTTTATTGTAACAAACCCCTCTAATTCTAATAACAAACTCCTCTAATAACAAACTCCTATAATTATTTATTTTATTATTTTATTCCTTTACCACTTCTTCTAGTATAAACCCTAGTCATCCACATCTCTATCAATACCTCCCTCCTTAAAATTAACCTTGTCCTAAAGGCTAAATTCAAGAAATTGTCCCCTCCTCAATTTCACTAACCTCCATGGATATAATCTCCCCATCGTCGTTCACACTTTCCCCTTCTCCCAGAATCAACACTCTTAAACTCTTCTCAGGACACTTGTGAAGGGTAGGATGGTATTTACCTCCACACTTAAAACAAAGTCCCTTTGCCCTTCGTTCAACCATCTCTTCATTGTGGAGACTTTTCACACCCTTCCATCGCTCCGAGAACTTTGACGGTGGTCGAAATCACTTTTTCGTCCTGTAGAAAGTATCGAGGAATTGTAACTTTGATTTGACCCAATCGAACCCGGATTTTGATTCGGGTTGGATCTACCCGACTTAGACACCTGGATTAAATACTTGTTAGACTGAGACACCTAGATTAAACCCTTGTTAGACGGGTATTCCCCACTCCTATTGTTGCTTGTCAGTCCAGCCCACTCACTACGACCCAAACAGTCTAATCCTTGCTTCCTCCTGTAACTTCTTTCTTCGTCTTCGTCTTCCTCGTTTAATTCATTCTCCACATCTTTAGCAATTCGCATTATCTGCATCTGTGTCACAGGATTTAGAGTGCGCACACGCCTTCTAATTTGATGTTTCAATCTACTCATGAAGTACCCTAAATATTGTTCCTCCGGCAATCTCCCCGCCTGTGATGAAAGCAACTCAAACGCCTCCACATATTCTTTCACGCTGCCAGTTTGACGCAAGGTGGATAGCTCCTCAAATGGATCTTCTAATCGGCGACCGCTGGATTGTTGCACGATCAACGATTTCTTCAATTTCTCCCATGACAGATCGTCCTTTGTTTCCATGAGTAAGTTGAACCAATGGATTGTTGCACCCTCCATGCTCAATCGAGCCAATTTCACACGTATCACATCCGATGTATTCTAAACATCGAAATAAATTTCAGCTCGTGTGATCCACGCCACTGGGTCACCCCCTTCGAACAAGGGAAGTTACACCTTCTTCCCAACAAGACGCGATTCGTTTTGTGAAGAATCACCAAAAGACGACTCCGCCTCCTGCGTTTTCTTACCAGTCTGTTTGCTCAATTCAGTTAATATTGCACTTTGTTGTTGCATCTGCAGAGCCAACTCCTGCAGAGTCTTTGTTACATTTTCCATCTGTTTCTCCAAAGCTTCAATCCGATCTCCCATCTTAGGTTTCCTTGGCATCTACAAGCTCTATCGTGGTATGGTTTTGATCCGGTAGGTCAGACCAATTGATGGGTTCTTATATGAATATATGGAAGAATAGAGAATAAAAGAATGAAACGATAAAAGAATAACTCAATTATAAAATAATAATGATGAAAATAACAACTGATGGTGTATCAGCCCCTAAGCACACAGTGCTTCCCTCACCAAGATGGTGAATCCTAGTAGAGTTCCTATGTCCATTTTTATAACCACAAATTTATTCCTATTTTATCGTAACAAACCCATCTAATTCTAATAACAAACTTCTCTAATAACAAACTCCTATTATAACAATAACAAACTCCTATAATTATTTATTCTATTATTTCATTCTTTTACCACTTCTTCTAGTATAAACCCTAGTCATCCACATCTCTATCAAGTTTCTTACCTATTACAACTTCTGTCAATTGTTCTCAAACTCAATCTGAAGGGATTGGTACTGTTCAAATTCTACCGTCTTTCTCTGTTACTTTTGTTCTCTATGTTCTGAATTGTCCATTTAATTTACTTTCAATCAGTCGTTTATCTCGTTCTTTTGATTTTAGTGTCACCTTCACTAACAATGATGTTATCTTGCAGGATCAGAGTTCGGGACGGACGATTGGCGTCGGATGTGAGTCTCAAGGTCTTTATTACCTCTCAGTGTCATCTCATACATGCTCAGCCAAAGATTCTCCATTCATTGTCCATGCCCAGTTAGGTCATCCTAGTCTTTCCAAATTACACAAGTTGGTGTCAAGTTTATCGAAGGTATCTAACTTACAATGTGAGTCGTGTTAGTTAGGGAAACACACTCGTAATTAATTTCCCAATCGAGTCAATAAACGAGCTTCATCCCTTTTTGCTTTAGTTCATACCGATGTTTGGGATCTCTCGCGTACTGTCTCTACTATGGAGTCAAGGTATTTTGTCACCTTTATTGAATTATCTCAGTCACTCGTCAGGACATTTCTTTTGCAGTCAGTGTGGTAAGTCAGTTCTTAAATTCCCCTTGTCAAGAACACATGGATGTTGTTATCCGAATTCTGAGATACATCAAATGTGCTACAAAAAAAGGTCTAGTGTATGAAGATAAAGAACATGCTCAGATAGCTAGATACTCCGATGATGATTGGCCAGAGTCTCCTATTGATAGATGATCCACCTCTGGGTATTGTGTACTTGTTGGAGGAAACCTTATATCCTGGAAAAGTAATAAACAAAATGTTGTTATAAGATCAAGCGCAGAGGCAGAGTATAGGAACATGGCAATGGCAACATGTAAACTTGTTTGGTTAAAATAATTGCTCAAGGAACTTCAAATTGAAGAAGCAACACTAATGACACTTATTTGTGATAATCAAGTTGAATTGCACATTAATTCAAATCCAGTTTCCATGAGAGGACCAAACATATTAAGATAGGTTGTCACTTTGTCAGAGAGAAGAACGAGTCAAGTGACCTCGTTTCAAGCTTTGTCAACTCTAATGATCAATTGGCAGACGTATTTACAAAATCCCTACAAAACCCCAGAACTAATTATATATGTAACAAGTTTGGTACATTTGACTTATATGCTCAAGCTTGAAGGGAGTGTTTATATATGTAAATATATATTGTTAAGAATATTTGTATATAGAATAGTCTCAGATCTACTATATCATATAATTAGTAGCAATCTCTTTATATATAATAATATCTTTGTAGTGCTTTTTAAAACACACGGTTTAATCTAAATGTCTCTTAGTCTCGCTTATCTCAACATTTTAATTTTTATTTTTAAATATTTATTTTAATTAATAATTAGATCATTTAATTGAGTTTATTTTAGCATCACTTTTTTTAATAATAATAAATTTATCTGTTTGCATTTTATTTGGTATACTTGTGCACCAAGTTTTCTAATGGATTTGCTTCTCCACCAAGATTGGCACGTGGCCAGCTCACACGGAACACACTCACTTTTTCATTTTTTTCATTTTCGAAGACCACTCACCCACTACCACTTTCTCCCATAATAAAGGACATGCAACCCATTCGCATGATTTTCTCTCATCAAATGTGCTACAAAAAAAGGTCTAGTGTATTTTATGCTATTATTTTTTAAAATAATATATTTCATATGACATATTTCATGTTCCACTTTTCAAACAACTTACATGTTGTTCTTAATCCATATGAAACATTTACATAATTTTCATTGCATTATGAAATAACTTCACTACCGAATATAAAAGTTGACACTTTACATGAGAAGATTGGAAGGAATTTGAAAGCTTAACAAATAAAACACAACAAAGACAAAAGGTTTCAATACACATAAATTAACAAGTTTCACCCCTCAAACACACATCAAAACTATTTTGTAACAAGATTAGAAGGAAATTCGTTGAAGAAACATAAAAGATAAAAAAAGAAGATGAAAAGTAACGAAGAGAACTTGAAGAAGAATAAAGAAACCATAACCTATAAGAATAACGATAGCGAGAGAAACAATGGTGACGGATAGCCAAAGCAGCAATTTGGTGAGAGCAAATTTTTATGGCTTATGGTTTCTATTTTTTATGTTTGGAGTTTAGTTTTGACTACATATTTGGTTCAAAGAAATGAAGTGTAAACAAAGATAGAAAAATATTTCACCGATATAAAATTGGGCATATTAATTGGCTAAATAAAATATTAAGTATGTATTTAAAGTCATCGGTTTGGTTCATCGGTTTGGTGGTTCCTAGAAACTAAAACAGAGAACCAAACCAAACCACATCGCTTTTTATTGGTTTGGTTCGGTTTTGTTGACTTCTGCTATTATTTTGTAAATAATTTACTAGTTTTGAGTTAAGTTCCCTTTCAGTGCGATTGAGATCTCTTCCCAAGCACGTAGGCCGAACTACGGCAGCTCTGATTCCCCATTCCCAAATAAGGATACGTAGGCACGAGGATCCCTATCCTTGGCGAGCTCACTAACCTTTAACTTTCCTTTTCTCTCGCCCCCGTGCGATTGACACCTTCTCTCTAACAACTAATCAACCTTGTCTCTCGCCCCCGTTGCAATCGAGACCAACCAATCGTAGTCCCACGAACTACGGACGTTCTGATCCTTCATTAGTTAACGAAGATACATAGGGACAAGACAGCGAAGTCTTGGCGAGCACAATCCCTCAATTTTCACCCGTAGTCCTCCAAACTACGTTGACTCTGACTTTGTCATTGCACGAGGGAATACGTAGGCCTAGGATTGCGAGATCCTATTGAGTCCTCTTTTTGTTTTTTCCCCCTTTTGGTTTTCTTTCTCTTCTTTTCCCGTAGCAAGTACTTTAGATATTTACACACCATTTGATTAGAACAAGCGTGGATCCCAATGAGTACAACGGATGCGAGGGTGCGAATACCTTCCTCTCGCATAATCAACTCCCGAACCCCAGATTTGGTTGCGAGACCATGTCTTATCCCTTTTGAGGTTTCTTCGATCGTTTCCTTTCCCCGTTGGGATAAATAACGTTCGGTGGCGACTCTGTTTTGCGTCGATTGTTTCTCGTGTTGCGACACATGCGTATGTAAAAGTATGATACAAGGATCTGTGACCCGTGTCGATAACTCTAGACGTAGGGTTGGTCAGGGAAAGAAGTCTTGTTATGGTTTTCGATTAGTGATGGTTTGAGTTGATGAACCCAAGCAACATGTTTCCATATTGTGTAAGAGTCGTGAGCTCAACTCTTTTCCCCTTATAACTTGAGTTATGATGATGTTTAGAACCTTGTAGAGCCGAGTGGACCCATAAGATAGGAAATTCATCGAGATTATTATCCCACCCCACATTTGTTGATTATTTTCAGGTGGTTCTGATTAGGCGAATGTATCTCATCTATATATATTCCAAGGTGTTACAACTATGTACAATATTGCAAACAATTTTAAATCTTGTTATTGGAGGAAAATATGGAATATGATAATTATGATGAATATCAATTATCCATGTATTGGGTCTTACTACAAGAAAATCAATTAAGTTATAGGGAACTCTTGGAAATAAATAAGTGGTAGTATTGATAGATTGTGGAGCATCTTAATTTTATCTCATCTATATAAGTTAAAAAAGAAAGTCTGCCGATAGAAACCCCACCACATTATGTCGAAGTGGGAGATGGAAGAAAGATTCCATGTGAAGGCATGTGTCCTCCTAAATTGAAACTACTCGTGCAAAACATGGAGATTGAACAAAATTTCTTCTTCTTTCAATTAGGAGACATGGATGCGGTCTTAGAAATGGAATGGCTTGGAGAAATCCAAGCAAACATTAAAGAGTTAACCTTTAAAAATCCAATGGAAGAAAAATATTACATATTTAAGGGAGAATCGAAATTGTCAAGGATAGTAGCATCACTCAAATCAACTATCAAGGTCATCAACGATGAAGGATAAGGTTTTCTATTAGAATACCAACATCTGACGAGGGAACAAAAAGAGGAGAGCACTCGGCCAGCATGGTTGCAAACTGTCCTATTTGAATTTGATGAGGTTTCTCAAGAAATTCAAGGGTTGCCTCCATCAAGAAGAGATGATCGTGCAATTGTCCTTAATGGGAGAGCAAATATTCCAAATGTCATACAGTATAGATATCCACATTATCAAAAGAATGAGTTTGAAAGGTTAGTTGATGACATGCTTAACTCTTGGAAGTATTCAACCTAGTATAAGTCCTTATTTTAGTTCCATCATTTTAGTTAAAAAAAGGGGATGGTGGGATGACGCTTTTGTGTTGATTGTAGGACATTGAATAAAATCATTGTACAGAGAAAATTTCCTATTCCTATTATTGATGAATTACTTGATTAATTGGGAGGGGCAAGATTTTTTTCTAAATAGGATCTCCGATCTAGATATCCCCAAATGAGGATGAAAGATGATGAGATTCCCAAAACTACTTTCATAACTCACGAAGGACATTATGAATTTTGTAGTAATGTCGTTTGGACTCTTTAATGCTCTTTCTACATTACTTATCACACACTAGACCTGATATTACATATGTTGTAAATATGGTTAGTCAGTTCATGCACTGTCCTAAAGAGATCCACTTAAAAGTAATTCTTAGAATCCTGCAGTATCTCAAGGGAACTTTAGGAAGAGGAACTTTGTTGAAAAAAATGGAAATACAACTCTTGAGGCCTACACTGATCAAGACTATGCAAGTTCAATTGTTGATAGAAGGTCCACTACAGGGTATTGCACCTTTCTCGGAGGAAATCTTGTGACTTTGAGGAGTCAGAAGCAAAATGTAGTAGCATGTTTTAGTGCTGAAAGTGAATTTCGAACCATGGCACAAAGCATTTGTGAATTACTTTGGCTCAAATATATTTTAGAAGATTTGAAAATCAAATGGAAAGTACCCATGAAGCTCTACTGTGATAATAAGTCAGCTATCAGTATAGCACATAATTTAGTTCAACATGATCGAACTAAGCATTTTGAGGTTAATAAACACTTCATTAAAGAGAAGCTTGATAGTGGGCTGATTTGCACCCCATATGTGTCTTCACAAGGGCAACTTGCGGACCCTAAACCCTAAACAACTTGAGGGGGGGTTTTGAAAATAGGAAAATTTATTGTATGTTTCCCATTAAAAAGAACATTTAAGTCTTTAGGCTCATGTATATTTAGATTCATAAAAGTTCATTGTGATGATAAATAAAAATGAAAAAGACTAATTTTTTTTTTTGTATTTTTAAGATTAATCAAACAATAAAAATAAAAAATAAAAAAATCAATATAAACTACCCGGACAAAATTAAGGTACCACAATCATTTTTAAATATTTCAATGGATTTTTTCTATGTTATGCATTAATTATTAATTTTTGTGTGGTAAGTCTCCAAATCTAAGAACTAATAGTTATATACTCCGCTCATAACTCGTGCGACGCACAAGTCCCACTCACTTTACACAAAAGAGACAAATTTCAAGGTCTGAAATGTAGAAATTTAAAAAAACATACCCTCCACCACGGCCTAAACGTCTTCCAGATCTGTCAAATGCCAATCCTGGAGAGAAATAATATAATTGATTAGATATATGCAAGATTAGAAACCGATAATCAAATAAGAAATGAGAAGCTTACCAGGTAAGAGCAAAATATCAACTGGGTCATTCGCCTGCAAAACTGCACCAAAGAGATCTTTCAGACTGTTGTTGATATTGGCCAATCAGGATAATTATAAAATAAATACTAGATGGAAGTCAACCCTACAAGAATGAAAAAAACAACATCCACTGCACAAAAGTAGCCAAGAGAGGGAGAAAGGTGTGCATAACTTGTATCTGATTTCGTGGAAGCAGCTTTATACAAGTTAATATCATTTTAAGACTTTACTATTTCTTATCTGATTAGGATATGCAAATCATCTGTAAACTTGTGTCATGTAGGATGTAGAGTTGTAGGCTAACCGATCATGTCTTGGAACATTTGGATGCTCATAGGAACTACAGACGAGTGACACTTCAACCTAAAAAAACTAAGTTTCAACACAATTAGCTTCACATGATGCCACTATGACTTGATAATGGTGACAGTTTGAAGATTCAAATTTGGAGGTTAAGCGCTGTTTTGCAGTTTTCTACATCTTTGAAAGCTAAGATCCACTTACATTTTGAAGACATTTTCTATTTTCATTTCCTAAAATTTGTATTAGAGTCATTGTTGTGAAGAGAATTAAAAATGCTAGCTAAGGATGATGCATTTAAAGAAATAATGAAAATAGCTCTTTTGAGATTGTCATTGTTCACTTCAAGAATCTTTTTTATCCTTGTTAACAAGTAAGACTAATACAGATTTTAGGAAATAAAAGTAGAAAAGGTTCCAGAGTAAACGGGGCCTAAATATTCAAGTGGTAAGATAAGAAAGTTGAATGAAAGAGAGAAACAAGTACCATCTTCACGTGTATTTCCATCAGCATCAACTGGAGCTGGTTCTAAGATGTCCATTGAGTTTGCAACAAGGTCATCAATACGCAATATGTTAAGCATACGCATGTGACTGTTTTTATCATCTACCCGGGGTACATATAGTTTTTTACCACCTGCATTTGGTCATACCGCCTTGATAAATCAAATTCATATACTCTCTCAGACATAATTGTTCACTACAAATATTCATATTATGAATTTCCATCTCCCATACAATTTCACATCTGATTCATGATGATGTTCATATTAAAAAAAAAAAGTATGTATAAAATATCTGAGATATGATATCTTTAGGCCGTGGCTACTAAGGCTGCAATATTGCGGCCGTGGCGTGTTCCTATGCGGCTATGCTGTTATTTACCATCACTACTATTTAATTGCAAAAACCGCATCTGAACACAGCTATGCCGGGAATATTCCAATCTCTATGGCCACACCACAATTTAAAACTATAATCAACGTACTAATTTCCTGATAATTGTAATTAAATAACAAGATAATGAATTGTTTACCGACATACCATTGGGCTGAGGTTGCAAAATGTGTGACAAGAGTTTGAAAGTATCGACTTCCCGTAAAGCACTGCAACTTATGTATGCGCATAACCTAAGACTTGATTTGAACCATGGTGCTCCCAAAACGATGTCCTGAATAGCGTTATCTGAAAGAAAAATAAAACGATTTTGTAGGAATAAAAAAAGAACGAACAAAGAATTAATTAGATTGTATAGTACCTTGTTGAGATCTGAGGGAGGGGTCGATGGCCTTGAGGGTTTTTCTGAGCTGAGTACGAAGAGTTCGCTTCTGTTTGAAAATGGCATCCAATTCATCACGGTTGCTGCCGATACAGTTAGTCGTCGTCATCCTCAATAAACCACACGGCTGCCACAACTGTCCACTCACTACCACGCCTTGAGCGGCTGCTCTTGTATACCAATGTCTCATCATATGTCTATTTTCCACTTAATTAACTTATTATATATATATATATATATATATATATATATATATATATATATATATATATATATATATATATATATATATTGGGGATATTCTTCCTCCACATTGATCATTGATTCATTTTCAATGTTATAATAATTACCCAGTAATTAAATGTGGAGAGAAACAAATTAATCACATATCAAATAATTATTAATTATTATAATCATTGATTGCAAATGAATCAATGGTGAAGATGTGAAGTAAGTTTTAATAATTTACTCTTGAAGTAAGAATATATATATATATATATATATATATATATATATATATATATATATATATATATATATATATATATATATATATATATATATATATATATATATATATATATGCGTGTGTGAGAGAAAATTGTCTAAATAACATGCCTCGGATAAGTTCCTCGATGACATACAAAATAAGAAAATTCTATTTGTTTCAATTTTTTGTTTAAACGATTAAGTTCGCTATGAAAATAAGAACGATTTATGCATCAATTATATACTTAAAGGGGTATAGTTTATGTCTGACTTAGAAATTTTAAACTTGAGATGACGAAAGTGTCTCAGGATCAATTAAGAAAAACTTCATCTTTTAAAAATAATTGTGTATTTAAAGGATCCTAAATGAACAAGTTGTGTAGCAAAAGCATATAACTCGTTTGTTTAGGACATGGTAATGCGCTGATGTAAGTAAACATTACCGATAATTTCTATTTATTTCTACATATGAGTTTCTCGTTATTCACTATAATCAGGACTTGCATGAGTGAATCTAAGACTGATATCATTTTACCTCAGTCGGAAGAAGAATTTCACCACAGTTGATAACTCGTGGTAACAAATGGTGTGGTTGTATGTGTACTATTTATTACCACGGGTTGGTTGTAATGGTAAAAACACATAAATGTGTAACATATCACTACAGCTATAGAATCCAATTGTATTAAAAGGTGAAGGTCATTTGTTCAATACTTATAGCCAACATTTTGAGAGATTTTTAAACATTTCGCCATGGTTGAACGTTTCAATCGTAGTGAAACACTTAGCGTACAACTTTTCACCACGGGTCAACCTTCCAACTATGGTCCATGATATATTACTTGAGTTTATTATAACTTATGTGGAATGTTTATTTCACCAACTACTCAACAAACATATAACATTTCAGTCTGATTTAGATATTAATAATATGAAAATTTAAGTTATATTAGAAGAACAAGTTACACTAATTAATTTTTCTCGAGCTTTCTACAATCAATAATCCATATCTCGTTCTTTAATAGTTAGAATTTGGTTCAATGCTTCTAATTCTTCGACTAACATTTTCTTCACTATTAGTTGATGCATAAATCGTTCTTACTTTTGTAGCGAACTTGATCACTTAAAATAATAAAATTGAAACATATATGTACATAAATGATTCGGACATGTCCTCGTGGCCTTCAGCTGGAATTGTAATGATGTTTGTAGGAGATGGGGTGGTGTACATGCAAGGTACTCCAACGCTCAAGTAAGTTTTAGTGCCAGACAAACTAAAGCGTAAGAAATTGGGTGATTAGAATTGAATACCTGACCCTCCAATGGTTGAGGGTATTTATAAGGGCATGTGCCACTGAGCATAACTGCCTCCTGTAAATCTGGAGGGCAGTTGGCCGCATGAAAGATGTTATGGCGTGTGAGGAAAAGTCTCTAACGACTATATGCCAACGGCTCTTTCTTACAACGGTCATATCTTCGATAATCTCTTATTGGGCTTATGCCCGGACGAATAATGGATTGGGCCTCAATTTGGTGTAGGACACTTGCTAGGTCAGTCCAGAACAGGAGCCCCCCAAGTCGTTGTGCTCGAGCGAGGATGGTGACTTAAGGTGTCGAGGATCCTGGTCGACGTAACATTCTTGTAGATGTTCCAAGTGCATATTCCCTTTAGTTTTCACGTCGGACAACTTCCTGTGGGAGGAAGATATACAGATAGCAAAAATATTCTTTTTTTTAAGAAGGTAAAGCGTTTAGGGCTTTAGTGACACGTGTTGAAAAGCGTTGTAATTCATTTATGACACCTAGGGGCTAGCCCTAGGTAATAATTACATGGCTTTTGCGATTTCCCACGCGAGCTTAAGGCTTTATAAAAAGGGGGAGAAAGGATTCATTTATTCATTTCGCACGAACTCTTCCTCTCATCGTAAAACCTTTTCTTTGCAATCTCTCGTTGGACATTCATCTTCGTCGTCGTCAACTCCCCATAAATCTGTCATGGATCAAGGTAATCTTCATCTCATTCCTTCTTTTCTGCAGTTTTAAATGATTAACATTCATCAATTTCTCAAGAAGTTCATAGGATCTTCAACATTTCTGGGGATTCCTATGAATTTCTGGAATTTTTTATGAATGTTCATCAAATGCGTATGAATCTCATGAAGAACTAGGGTTAGCTTCAGGATATAAATAAATTGATGTTAGATCCATGCTAGATTTTGGTTAGGATAATTTAGTGTTAATTGACCGGGAAATGGGTCAGTCAAGTTGGCGGTCAATGTAGGGGCTTATCCCCGACAGTCTTTAGTTTGAAAGTGTCGAGGCTGAGTTCAATATGTAGGCTTCGTCCTCGTAATGTTTTCCTTGGTTAAGGGGCTGACTTGAGGCGCGTCTCCGGTGTCATACCTCAAATTTGTCCTACCCGCATATTTTGGGGAACTGCGTTTTCACCTCTGGTTGTGGGAAGGTGTAATGCATGCGCGTTATTCTTTCGGGGAACTGTAATGACTCCTACCATCTGGATGTAAGTAGCTAGAAGATACCAAAACTGGGTGTAAACAAAAATGCAACCTGAGAAATGAAAACACAAAAATGTTAATATGTTATAGTATGATGCAAATGCAAATGCAAGGCACATATGATCAATCTGGATCTGTCTGGAAATCGGATATCAGAGCCAAGTGAACAGAAACCCCAAATCCTCTGAATAACAACCCAAATAAGAACTCAGATAGTCACAAATAATTTAGATCAAGGATCAGAGCCAGATAAACTCAAGAACTTCGGGATCAAAGTAACCATATAAAAATACATAAGATTGCACTAGTAATGAGGGTATGTTGAGGTCAAGGGTTCCTGCAAACCTGTAAACCCCTCCCAATCTCGCAGGTGTGCTCCGGGTCAAACATCACGAACTCTCAAAGTCGAGCAGCAATAATACGTTCACAATTTCCGAGAAATGGCTCATGACCAAATCAGGGAATCAGTTAGGCATTATGTACTACTCAAGGAGGTCTCAGTTGGAGTCTAGGAAAATAAACATCCCTTATAAGTCCCCAGTTTCAAGCGCTGAAATCGAGACCCAATAGTATATTCAGCCCGTAGGATATAGTACTATCAGCATACGACCAAATGCTTTAACTGAGTTCCTATAAGAGAACCAGACCATCCTATGCGAGTTCCAAGTGGGCCCTCGGGTGCGAATGGGTTTGCCACAGAATATGGTCTGCCACTGTCACCACTGGAGAGGGATATTTCCACAAGGTTCTCAATGATCGGTCCTCAGCCGCACATAACTATCAAGTTCGTGTAATGAAGTATAGAAGACCCCTATATCAAAACACGTCCAAGACAGTCGTGAATCTGGGTGTGAATGTACTAATACCCCCATGACAAGATACCATGGGGCCAAAGTGATTGCCCACGCTAAATCCTATGGTGCACTCAAGCCGGGTATTTGGCTAGCCTCATCTCACCAATCACAGTAACCCCCAAGTCCCGCCAAACAGAAAACCAATCCAGACAATCCAGTATAATATGATGCATGAAAATAAATACTGAAAACTGTAAATAAAACTGTAAATAAATAACAGTAAAATAAACAAGCAAGAACAAGTAATCAACACCCAATGAAACAGAAACACGCAAGCGCTAGGAGAGACTCTCAAGGGGAACCAGAGATACTATGGATGGTAGATCCCCAGCAGAGTCGCCAGTTGTCGCTCCCTGGATTTCCATCCTAGTACAAACGCGAAAGTGGCGCGGAAAGGGTAAAGTCGCCAGCCAGACATTTTTATCCCGAAGGAACGGGAATAGCAATGTTGCACAAACCGAAGAAAAGAAAGGAAAGGCAAAGGTCTTACGAACCAAATAATTTGGGTTCGGGAGTCGATTATGACCTGGGAAGGTATTAGCACCCTAGATCGTATGTCGTACCCGACGGGATCCACGCTTGCAAAGAAAAATGTTTCAAAGGGTAAAAGAATGAAGTTGCTGCAAAAGAAGAGGAACTGGATCTGGATAAAAGAAAATAAAGGGGGAAATGTAGGGAAAATAAAATAGTGCTCGAATGGGCCCTACCCCGCTGCCTACGTACCTCATCTGGACATGAGGATCAGAGTTATCGTAGTTCCCCTAACTAAGGGTGGAAAGATTGCTTGTGTCTTAAGGCTTGAACTGCTTATGTCAGTGCTCAGGTGTTACAGGCTCGTCTGACACGAGTATGTTACCGTCTTGCAAAGTGACAAGTAGGAGCAAGTTCTTACGATGAGAGTGAAGGTGATGAGAAAAGAAGTCCTGAAGGAGAGACAATTATTCTTTGTTCAGTGTTTTTTAGAAGTTTTTTATGAATGTGGCACAAGGGAGTAAAAGCAAATCTTTTTTTAAGGAATGTGTCCTTATTACCACATCCCTAAATAGAATGAGTAACAAGTCCACCAAGAATGAAGAAGACCCTCAAACTTGTTTCCTAAGATTAGGGTTTGAATTCATTAGTTTGCTTGAAATTATTAAGTGTTTTGTGAATTGAAGTGAAGAAATGTTTTTTTTATGCTTTTCTTTGTGAAAGTTGTCTCATGATTGAACTTGTACATCATAGATAAACTTATGCCACCACCAAGATGGGGTGAATAAGAGTATCCACGGAATAAGGCCATAACACAAGAGACTACCTCAAACCTTTATCAAAGTAGTTTTTTTAGCTTTTGTATGAAAATGAGAAGAGAAGAACCAAAAGGAACTCAATGGTAGAATATAAGGGGAAAGACTAATCCTAATGTTATCATGCATTGGATTCCTAGGTTAGTGTGGCTTCAACTATCCTAAAGAAGAAAGAAAGAAGAAAATAAGAATGAGGAAGAAGTAGAAAGTCAACTTACTTCTTCTAAAGAAGATAAGTTGATTTCTAAGAGGGATGGAAAGAAATTGAACAAACAATGGCATAAGGCATATCTCAAAGACAATTAAGAAGACAAATAAAAGATAGGGAAAAAAGATTTGAAATGTGGACAACGTCCACACTTCCCTCACCATTGCACCTACAAAAGGGTTAGAATCATATACAAAAGATAAAATGAAAGCAAGTAAGATCAAAAGGGATTAAAACAAGTGAAAAGTCATATCAAATCAACACAACCATAATTGGAACTTCAATCTCAAGTACCAAGATTAATCTTCTAACATCATAAAAGAATTGGAGCAAACAAGCCACAATAAAGCTATCACAGGTTACCATGAAAGAAACAAAAGCATACATGAGATGGAAAAGATCATACAAGCCAAACATGTTCCAAAAACCTCAAGATCAGAACCCTAGCATGGTGAAGAAGTTCCTAAGAAAAGGAAAACAAACATGATGGAAACATATAGACTCATACAAGGTCAAACAGGTTAAGCATATGGAAGTAAGAAGTGATGTGGACATTCATACATGTGTGAGACTTAATGGACAAGCAACTGAAAGCAAACTAAAATAAAATAATCATACAAGGACCAGGGACATGTTATCATGGTAAGAGACTCAAAAACAAACCCTATGAGTTGGCACAAGTGCCCTCCTAACCTAATGAGCAAGCAAAAGTTAAGAAAACATCCAAGGTAGGTCATGGCAATCATAAAATCCACATAAAATGGAAACAAGCCTAAAAAATTCTACAAGTAATCACTAAGACTCCTTAAACATGTAATATCAACATACCAAAAGCACAAGTCAAGAATCAGAAGAAAACTAGGTCAAAGAATTTCATAAAGATCAATTAGGGTTTCATAAGTTTCATCCTAAAGAAACATGGAAAAACACAAGAAAAAATGTCGTAAAAATCATGAAATAAATCTCAAAGGAACTTCAACATGTCATTAAAACAAAGCAAAAAGAAAAAGGTTCATATCTATCACCAATATCAAAATGGAAATTAAACAAGCTAAGGTATGCAAATAAGAAAGCCAAATAAAAGAAAATAGTTCCAAAATTAATTCAGAAAATAAAAATAATGGAAAATAATAAATAAAAATATGGAAAATTATGGAAAACTCAAATGATATCACACAAATATTTTTATAATTTTTGAAGGTGATTTTCTATTTTTAATAAAATAAAATGAAACTGGGAAATTAAAAGAAAATAAAGAAACAAAAGAGGCCATGTGGTCAAAATAGCAAATGGTTCACGTTATACTTCAATTGGGCTATACAAGGGGTGGGGTTAGTATATGAGGCCCAGGACCAATCAGCGCAACACACAACAATTAACATGGAATTCACTAAATCGATATTCAATTCCAATCATCGATTCATCACACGCATGAGATAAGGTCAACAAAGTCAGGGAAGTCAACATATCAAAGGACTCACAAAATGCGTGCATGATTACGACGGTGCACATGCAAACACAAGGAATAATTCAGCAAACATAAAACACGTGAGTGAGAGGGTGCCATTTTAATGCGTGTGTCCTATTTTTATCCGTTCAGATCAAAAGATGGATGGACCAGATCGTTTCTTCCTCATTCACACCTGCATTCAAACTTTCCAGAATCCGGTGATCGGAGCTAGGGCTCCGGCACCAGAAAATTCATATGATGAACAAAAATAAAAAGAAATTCATAAGAAGCTCCAGATTCACATATTCAAGCATGGTGAATACAACTAGTCTCAGAATTCACAAAATATCAACACATCTTACAGATCGAAGAAAATAAGATTGCACATCAAAACTTTAATTCAATCATTCATCATCAGATCTTAACCAAATTCAAAACTAAAGGCATCAGAATGATCAGTGAAGCTCAACAAACATAATGCACACAAGAAATACAAGTTTTAGCTCCACGAATTTGGAACCATACCTGAAGTTGCAGATCTTCAAATTCACCAAGAAAACCTTATGGATTATGCAGATCTAACCTCTAGCTCCTCTATTTGCAAAATAAATGCAAATAGAGCTTCAAATCTTGCTGGAAACTGAGATTTGAAGCAACTTGCTCTTGAATGGCACTATGATGAAACCTTGCTTTCAGCTTGAATCAATGGTTGATTTCTGGTCCTTACACTTCAAGGATGAAGAAAAAGTATAGAAGTGAGGCAATGTGTGTATGGATGAGGAGTTTCGAAGGATTTTGCACTATAACAAGAAAGAATGAAAGTGGAAAATGAAAGAGGTTGAGGCTCTGAATTTGTGATGAGATGCTTATATACCCTCAACTTATAACATTGATTAAGGTTTTGTGAGCAATAGAAGCATGAGGAGTGTGTGAGGGAACCAGATGCAAATTTGCATGAAAAGTGTGATGTAGTGATTTGTGCGTGCAACCTCTCCCCAATGTGCATAAGCTGATTCATTTTGGTGCCCTAATCACCCTTGGATCAATCCTGAAGCTTTACATCCCTTGGATCAAGCATTGTGTGATATTTTGCCAAAATGCAAATTGTAAAATATCTTACTTTCAAGTCACGAATTCTTCACAACTCTTGAACAAAATAATTTTATTTGGATTGCATTTGAGTGTAGTGATCAGCATTGGTCCATGGCATGCCATAAAAATGAGATACAAACCTTTTGCATTTAGTGTATTTTGAAAAATATGGTAAAAACCCTAAAAATAACCAAATTCAAATGGACATAACTTTCAATCCACAAAGGCTATGATAAAGTTCATGGACTTTTTGGAAATGGGAGAGGGTGCTCTACAATTTTCATGTTTGAGGAAAATTCATTTGGAGTCATATTGGTCATGTAAGAATCACTTGAAGATTAGGGCAAAATATACCAAAAATAGTAAGTTTCCATTACAAGTCACTTACTAAACTTGGAAAGTTCTTCATAACCTCTTGATTCTTGATATTTGAGATCACCAAAGCTCTTATTTGACATTGGGAAGGTCCCTTGACTTGAAAAACATGATTGGAGGCCTTGAAATCTAATAGTTGACTTTTCAGATGCACAGTTGACCAATTTCTTCATTTATAAGTAACTAAAGAATTAACTGACTTCCTTAATGAATTTTTGCACCAAACTTCATACATAGGCCTGGTATATAATATGAAAGACTTTGACCACAAGAATTGGTCAAAGATATGAGGATTCCTTGATCTAAGGCAAAACCCTAATTAGGGTTACTTGTGCAGGAGGATATTGCATTGTTGAGCTTCTGATGATACTTCACCCTTCTTGGACTTTGGGAATGACTTTGAGCTTGTACAAGATATGAGGAGACCTTGTGAGCTTCTTGCAATGTCACTTGGCTATTATCTTGACTTGTAGAATCATGAATTTCCAGATTATTGATCATATGCCTTATGTTAACACCTATGGATGTCCTGCTTCATTTTTCTATGCCAAATGCTAGGATATGGTAACTACATGTTATGCTTATGATATGCACAATGATATGAAAAAGGAGAGGGAAAATTTGGGGTGTTACAGCTTCCCCTTTTCAAGCAACTGTTAATCTGAAAAGGGCAAAAGCGACGGCTATCGGTCGTTCAAGATGAATTGTGGTTGAATACCAAAATAATCAGAATTTGCACTCTACTGGAGGAAAAATTGGGAAATAAACCCAAGCAAGGAGATAACGGTCTGATGATGAAGGTGACCAAAGGTAACAGCTGTAAACACCCCAAATTTGCCCTCACTAAGTTCACACCATGTCTTGGGATCTTTCATGTTTGCATTAGTTTAATCATACCATTTCATGTTGCATTTTTGCTTCACTGCATTATTTCAAGTTCATCTGCATCTAGGGTTTGTGATCTGAGCAATCCAAGATTCATCTGAGCCACTCCAAGGATATTCAATAATCTCAAGAGGGTCCATGTATGTTCAATCATCATATTTCATCCTCCAAAGATCAAGGAAGTCAAAGAATCACAAGAACTTGCAAATCATGGAAGTAGAGCTAGGGTTTAACTGCACAGATGACCTAAAATTAGGGTTTTGGTTTCAGAGGCCATAACTCCAAATTTTTTGGTCATTCTTGTTTCTATTGGTCTTAATATGATATAAAGATCATGCATACCAAGTTTGATGAAGAAATTCATTGTGGAAGTCATCTGATCACTGGATAACTTCTTGAGGCCCCCCAACATGGACCCAAAGTGGAATTTTCATCAAATTGAAGTTATATGGTCTTTAATTGACCATTTAAGTATTTATAAGTTCATAAATTTGAAGAAAAGTGAGCTAAACCAAAAGTTGACAAAAATGGAAATGACTTGTAATGTAAACTTTCCATTTTGGGAAAGTTTTTCAACCTCCACTTTCTTAACCAAAAATGCTTCAAATGAAAAATTATTGGTCATGAAAGTTGTAGAATTGATCATTCCCTTTTCAAAAAGTACAAGAACAAGATCTAATTCATTATGGAACTCAAGTTATGGCTTTCCAAAGTTGGCAAAAATCACATAATTTCAAGTTTCATGCCAAAGAGGATTTTTTGCAAATTCACTTACCAAGCTTTTAAATGACCTCTAATTGACTTCTAAACATCATAACAACATCAAATGACTCATTTTGCTGCAAATTGCCCAAGGAATCATAACATTTCATGTCTTGCACATCAAGAAATCCAAAAGGGGCCAAAGTTTCATGAAATTGCAAAATGACCAAGAACCTTTCACAAACATGCTTAATTGCCTCAAAGTGAATTCAATGGCCATCCTTGATCCTTGCTGCACCAGACACCCCATTGTACCAAGCCTACCACTTGCCCATACTTCAAGTACAAGAAATGTTGACTTTTTGCATTTCACACCATATTAATCACACTATGCCACAACAACTCTCTGAACCAATTGCATTTGTTTATACTAACATCAAGCAAGCCATAACACACAAGAACTCAACCTGAATCCTCAGCATTGCCCAAGTTCACAAAAACTCCCCTCTTGCAAAAACCTTCGAAACTCATAACTCAGCCATCCATTCTTCAAACAAACATCACCATTCCCTTCTAAATCACTCACTGACCCAAAACCACCCCTCAAAACAGCCAAGAACACACCACAAACAAAACACGATTTTCTGACCAGAGGAGTCTAAACTCACAAACCAGCCACTCTCAAGGTCTTCCAAGCTTCAAAGCTTCTTCAGGAAGGTTATAGGAGTCATCTTGCACAGAAGATGCAGACAGAAAGCTCCAAAGTAAGAAGCTCCATCTCAGGTAGCCATGCGATTTTTTTTCCATAACCTTTATTTTATGTTACTAAATGGTTAAGCATGTTCCCCTGAGTACACTGAACTTGTTATTTTTAAAAATGACGAAGAAATAAGAATGTATTGCTTGTCTGAAAGTTTCACCATTTTTATTCATTGCTTCGAATCTTGAGATTGAGTGAAAAGAAATTGTTTTTGAGGTTGGATTTGATCTTAGGGGAGTGGGAGGAGTGAATCTGGAGCTTTAGAGCTCCAGAAAGTGCCTAGGGAAGAAGTTAGCAACTTTCAGGTGAGGGTATAGCCGGAGAAGATGACCGGAGGTCTTCTCCGGCCACCTGAAAGTCATTAATTTGTTTAATTAGAGTTAGGGCAGAGTTTAAACCTGGACCGTTTGATTTAAGTTTGGCGCATGTTTTGGATGGCTAGGATCAGATCATTAGTTATAATTTAGGATTAATTAATTAATTAATTAGGTTTAACTGAGTTTGAATTCAGGCCCTTAGATCTGGCGCGTGGTCAGCTCTAGTTTCTCCAGAATCAATCATGTCCCTCCATCCTGCATACTTCTTATTTATTTTGTTTTTAATTCAATTTTTCTACTTTATTTTGTACGAATTATTTAAAATACATAGAAAATCCAAACAAATATTTTCTTTCGGCATTTTAATTCCAAATAATTTTCTCAACCCAAAAATATTTTTATATTGTTTTTTGCATTAAAAAAATTATTTTTTAGACATTTAAGATTTTATTTTAATTAATTAATGAAAATTAATTAATTAAAATATCATTTAGGTTTCTAAAAAATCCCAAAAAATTCATGTTGCATCTTTAAACATTTAGAGACATTGTCATACCATTCACACAAATTTCTTTTTGGTTTTGAATCATTTTGACATTTTTTCTTTGAATTTAGGGTTCATAAAATCCCATTTTTGAACCCTAACTTCAAGAATTATTTTCTGCCTAACCAAGAATGGTATGACCATGGTTCTTTTTGCATTGATCTTCATTGGAAATGTAGTTTCTAGCATAATTTTGTCATGAATTTCTTCTGCCTTTTTGAATTGATTGGCATTTTTTCCCTTTAGGTACCTTAAAACCCTAGAAAACTTAGAAAAATCATAACTTTCATTAGGTTAAGAGTTAGGTCTCCTCCTTTAGGGTATGAAATAATATAGGGTTAGGTTTCCTTTGAGTGCATTTTCAATTTTTTATCATGTCATTTGCTTCTGTTTTTTCCATTTTCATCTCATCCTTTCATAAAACCCTAATTTTGCATCTTCACTTGCATACATCTTGCATATGCTTGCATTCATGAACTTTCCATGACATTTTATGCATCCACATGACATATAAGATATCTTAGGACACATTAGAATCATGTTTGATCATTGAATCATCCATTTGCCATGTTATGCTTTCATTTCATTTCATGTGCATTCATGAACTTTCATGCTCCTTTCATGCTTCATTTGCACCCTCATTACTTGTATGATCATTTGCATACCTTGACATGCTTTTGCATCATCTCTTAGCATCATTTTCATCATGAATGTGCTTCTGGTTTTGGTTTGCATCCTTGCATTCATTTCATTTTCATTTCATTTCATTTCCTTTTACTAACTTTTCAGGTGGTAAGTTACTTTGAGAAGTGAATTTGCCTTCACTTCTCACAATCTCTTCTCATCTCTCTTATGCATTCATTGCTGCATTTTGTATTTGTATTAGAGTGAGCTTGCTAATTCATGTTCCTTATTCACCTTCTTTCTTCAAGCTACTTATCTTCTTAAATGAAGTAAGTTGACTTGTTTCTTCTGCTTCTCTTCCTTCCATCTACTTCTTCCTTGGTGGTGCTTCTTGAAGATCTCTTGCAAGCCTCATAAACCCTAGGAATACCCAAGCATGATAACAATTAGGGTTTGATTAGTCCCCCTTTTAGTTTTACCTTTGTGTCATCTTTTGTGTCTTTTCTTCTCATCTCTTAATCAGGGACTAAACCTTAAAGGTTTTAAGGCTTTGTTATTAAGGTTATGCCTGCATCCTTCTCTTAGGATGGAGTGTATAACTCTAACCCTAAGTGTTAAACCATTAATGTGTTTAAATCCTTTAATCAATTCATCTAATAATCACTAAGACATCAAGCTTGTAACTTGGGCCTTGCATTAGGGTTCTAATTCTTCCTTAATTGGTTAAGAAGGACTAACCCTAGTGTTAATGGACAAGTCCCCCTTAAGTTGTCTTACAAACCCTAAAATTCACTTCTTAATCTTATCACTAACTAAAATCCACTTTAATAAAGGTTTTTTTTGTCATGAGGTTAATCCCTAATCATGGATTAAGTTGAGGAGCCTTCTTCAGCTTAAATGTTCTCATCTATCATCCTTCTATTAGGATGGTGTAATGGGTCCATTAAATCCTTGATTATGGCTTAAACTCATTACTTAACACTAAACAAAAACTCCAAAAACATCTAAATAATTGCAAATAGGTTAATGATATTAATCCTACATCATGGTGATTAAGTGTGAGGTGCTTACTTCATACTTAAGGTATTCTCATTACCCCTAATCAGAGGGAAGATGTGATGAGTTTACTAACCCTTGGTTTAGGCTTAAGCTCATTAACTTATGATAAACTCCAAAAAGCAATAAAAGATTGAAAACATCAAAACAAACAATAATCGTCTCCTTCGGGATTCTCTTCTCACCTTATTCACTCGTAAACGAGAACTTTCTTCTTCCGTCTAATGCAAGACAGTTTGCACCTGAGCCAGACAGGTCATACACTTGAGCATATGCAAGTAAGCAGTTCACAGGTCAATTTATCTTTCAGTCTCTTTGAGTCTAACTACGGTGTTCTGACTTCCTCATTGCACGAGAGGATACGTAGGCATAACTTAACAGTTATCGAACAAAAGTCTCTGTATATTCCCCCTCTTCCAGCATTATTCTTTAAGCCTCATTGTCTTGAGCACTGCATTCTTTTCTTACACTGACACTCCTTTTCTTCCCTTCACACTTCTTTCCAGCACTGACACTTGTATATTCCTTTTCCAGCTTTTGCACACAGATAGCACTGACACTACCCCTTAAAACACAAACTTTCAAGCGTGGATCCCGTCGAGTACGGCGGACAATCTGGGTGCTAATACCTTCCCAGGTTGTAACCAACCCCCTTTCTCAGTTTCTCTGGTTCGCAACCGTCTTATCCATCTTCTTTCCAGGTTTATGCAGCATTACCTTTCCTTCGGGATAAAAATGCCTAGCTGGCGACTCTTTTCAGTTCATCTTCATGTTCTCTCCTTTCGCCGATCGTTCGCGTCTGTACCCCTTCTGACCCTGTGTCATTTGGTGGGAGCGACGGCTTGGTGACTCTGCTGGGGACCCTTATACTGCAACCAGGGCTTCTGGTTCTTTTCGTGGGTTCCTCCTAGCGCTTGTTTGATTTGTGTTTACAGGGGTGTTATGTGCTAATTGTTATTATTTATTTGCTTTATTTATTGCTTTATGTACAGCTTTATTTACTGCTCTCTCTCTACAGCTTTTATACATCATACTGTCATTATCATTGCTGGATCTGGTTTCTGTTTTGGTGGGTGGGGTTCCACTGAGTGATTAAGGTCCTATACCTGGGACTTGAGTGACACCTAGGCTAAAGTGGTTCATGTTCTTTCCCATTCCATTTCGGTCTGGTGCGGGAATATGAAACACTGTTCAGATGTGGGTTTCTTCTTGAGAACTCTGTGCTACAAATTTCCTGTAGTGCTAGGGCTATCTGGGAAGCCTGCTAAGTCTGGATGACCTTTATTTTGACCTTCAGAATCTGGGGTGAATTAGAGGAGGATCCTTTTTGGTTATTGTAAACATTGTACCTCCGGGTTAGGAGTGTTTACACTTCTCATAACTGATCCAAATCTGAGGATCCTTGTTCTAGAACATTACATGTGAGGGGGTTGGGTTGTTTACAGGTTTGCAGGAACCCTTGGCCACATCATACCCTGTTACTGTATTGTTTAAGAATACTTCACTTTGGACAGTTCTTGTGATTAACCCTGGACATGTGACTCTTTATTTGAGTCCCCCCACCCTGGTTACTGGATTTTTGAGCCTCCATCCGGACCTTTGAACATACATGGACCTTATACCAAGACAGATAATCAGATCCAGCTCTTGGTCACAAACCCTTGCATATCATTTGCATATATCATCATTGCATCATTTGACATTTGTTTATTTATTTTTCAGGGTATCCATCATATTATCTTGGTTTGGTTTTGACCCCTTCTACTGCTTAGACCTCTGCTTCAGTTATCTGCTTCAACATCTGCTTCAGTTATCTCCATCATCACCTGCATCAGTCTGTCAGAGACTTACCTCCAGCTTTTCAGTCTGTGATCTTCATCAGCATTTATCTTCAGCTTCTTCATCAGTATTCATGGATGTTCCAAGGAAAAGCAACATATCTTATCACTTTTTTGAGCCCATGTTGACTGGTATCAGGCAGGTCCAGTCTCTTTTCACACCTGACCACATCCCACTGTTTAGAGAGCACTATGGGGGTATCTTGGACATGGTCATGGATTTTGATTCTTCTCAGAGAAGCATGATCCACACATGCTTGCAGTTTTATGACCCTCCACTTAGATACTTCACCTTTCTTGATTTCCAGATGGGGCCTCTGTTGGAAGAGTTTTCTTTGTTGATTGGAGTGCATATCAGAAGGGGATCCCCTTCAACCTAGAGATGACTGCTCCCAGAAGTGAAGAGATAGCAAGGGCATTGCATTTGGAACCTGCCCTTATTGAGCAAAACATGACAACAAAAGCTGGGATTTTTGGTCTCCATCTGGACTTCTTGATTTCTCAAGCCATCCTGAAGGCTACAGTGGGAGAATGAAGGGCAGTTTGTGCACTTTTAGCCCTCAGCATATATGGGGCTATATTGTTTGCAGATGAGCCTAAATTTGTGAGTAAGAATGTCATCCACTTGTTCCTGCTGAAGAACCCAGTGCCTACATTGCTAGGGGATTTTTACTACTCCATCCATCAGAGAAATGAAAAACAAAGGGGGAAGTTGGTCAGATGTTGTGCTCCCTTGTTCTACTCTTGGCTACTCAGACACCTGCCTAAATCAGATGCTTTCTTGAACCTACACCAACAGAAGAACTGGGCCAAGAGGTTCATTGCCTTAACATCAGATGATATCAGATGGTGCACCCAAAGCACCAAAGGCAAGGATATTAAAACCAGTTGTGGGCAATACCCTAATGTGCCTCTAATAGGAGTAAAAGGTTGCATCAACTACAACCCTTTGATGTTTAAGAGACAATTGGGATATGCCTTGGTTCACCCTCCCAGAGGACAGGATTTAGCTGAGACCCTATACTGTGAAGTGCAACCTAATTCAACTGTTGTCAGACAAGCAGCCTGGGCTTGGGACAACATTCAGACAAAAGGGACAACCATCCTCGGAAGATGTAATAATGTTGCTTCAGCTCAGTACTCAGATTGGTCCCGTACTAGAGCTCAGATCACCAGAATGCCTTTCACCTTGGAAGACACACTTGGACCTTCTACAGTACAGCCTGCAGCAACTGTTAGCCTGAAGGAATTTGAAAAGCTGAAAGAGAGGAATAATCAGCTATCTGAAGCCTTGAAGAAGACTCTTTGGGAAAGAAATGACGGTCGTCTGGACATTGAAAGATTAGAAAGGCTCAAGGCTGAGCATCTTACCAAGATTGAGAGGACAGATGATTACATAAGAAAAGCAAGAGCCGGGGAACAAATATTGAAGAATGCCTGCAAGGAGGCCAAGATTCATAAAGCTAGGGCTGAGCACTACCTGGAAGAGAGCCAGGCTAGGTAGATCAGGATCACCGAAGCTCGTGCACAAGAAGACCAGAGGACTCAGGCCAAGATTGAGCAGCTGGAGACCAATGAGAAGAAGCAGCAGGAAGCTTTGTTGGCAGCTCAGAAGGAGATATCAGAATTGAAGCTCCGAGAGGGGTTAAAGAGATCAAAGGATCAAGACAGGCATAAGAAGCTGACTAATGCCATTGCTACCAGGAACCTCCTCATTAGGACCATTACAGAGCACCCGGCTGGTCCAGTGACTGAGGCACTCCTGAAGGAAGTCAGGGAAGATGACTTTGGATTGGATGTCTGATTCCTTTTGCTTATATTTCTCTCTTTTTGATGTACTTTTCCTTTTTGTTGTATTTTTGACCCACCATGGGCATGTATTGTAAACAGACTATGTATTTTCATTATTTGTAATATATCAGTTTGTTATATTTTGGTGGGTTTTCTCTCAACATCATCAAGCATCTCCTCGAGGTCTGGAAAGGTCAAAACCAAGAGCCAAACCGAATACCTTGGAAAACAAATAAGCATACTGCATTGCATACTAACATTTTCTTTGTTTTGTAGGTTTTTTTGTTTATTATTTGTTTCTCACTTTGTTGTGCTTTCAGGAAACATTGCTCGTCGCAGAGTGTTCCCTGTCAACCGCACACACCGGTACCCAACGGGTAACAACCTTCCAGGCATTCAGATGGATCAGGTACAGCAGGACCTGAATGAAGTAAGAAATCAGATGGCAAATGAAAGGGTCGAGATGAGAAACCAAATGTCTCAGTTTATGGTTGTGATGACTGGCTTAGCCCAGAGCCAGGAGAGGCTGAGAGAGCTGGTAGAAAGACAGACACCTGAAGAGCCCCACCTTGGGACAAGGGGAACCAACAATAATGAACGAGGGAAGCCTCGTATCGACCCACCTGAGTATGGGCCCCATTTGAACCCAGATGTTAATGGCACAAGGAATGTTCAAGGTAATGCTGCTGGGGGCAGAATCCTGCAAGAGGATCCCCAAGAAGAACAATTCACTGTTATTGGGGCTGGGGGTGAAGTGTATGACAGAAGACTGGATGAGATTGCTGAAAAGTTGAGGTCTTTGGAATCCCTGAATTCTTTAGGCTTCGACGTGATGGATATGGGGCTGGTAGATGGGGTGAGGATTCCCCACAAATTCAAATCCCATTGCTTTGAGAAATATAATGGTATCTCCTGCCCGCGTACTCATATGCAATCCTTCTTAGGAAGACTCAAGGCTTATACCATGGATGAGAAGTTATGGATGTTCTATTTTGAGGATAGTCTGACTAGAGCATCAAGAGAATGGTATTCGCATATGACAAGGGCCACTATAAGATGTTGGAAAGACTTGGTCGAAACCTTCATCCGGCAATACCAGTACAACCTAGACATGGCTCCCAATAGAACTCTTCTAATGGGCATGTCTCAGTCTTCAAGAGAAAGCTTTCGGGATTATGTCCAGAGGTGGAGACAGCTTGCTGCTGCTGTCCAGCCACCCATGTCAGAAAGAGAGATGGTTGACATGTTTATGAACACCTTGCAGGGAACTTATATTGATAGACTTGTTGCTTTCTCTTCCACCAGTTTTGCCGATGTAGTTATAGCTGGTGAGAGAATTGAGAGTCTTTTGAAGATGGGCAAAATCTCTGACAATGGTGCAAGTTCCTCCAACAACCCCAGAAAACCTTTTGCAGGACCCCAAAGGGCAGGTGAAACAAATGATATCCATGCAAGCAGGGGCATACCCCAGTATTCTCACAGATCAGTAGCAGCCGTTACTATCCCGGCTCCGGTTCCACGACAACCACTCTATCCTCAACAACAACTACAACACTATCAACAACAACCTCATTTTCCGCAACAAAGAACTTACGGCAATAACAACAACAACCAACAGCAGCGCCCCTTTCAACAGAGGCCATCTCAAGCAAATAGGGTGATTGACCCCATTCCTATGCCCTATGCTGCTTTACTGTCACAACTTCTGAAGCTTAACCTGGTTGAGTTAAGAACGTTGGCTCCGCCAGTTCCTCTCAATCTCCCAAAGAATTATGATGCTAATTCCAAGTGTGCCTTTCACTCCAACGCACCTGGTCACAATACCGAGAAGTGTAGAGCCTTGCAAATGAAGGTTCAGGATTTGGTCGATTCCAAAGCTCTCAATTTTGCACCTCCTCCGAATGTTAACAGAAATCCTATGCCTAATCATGGTGGCCCCAAGATTAATGCCATAGAAGAGGACCAACCATCTGCACTAATTGACAATGTTGCACAGATTCAAACACCACTGGTAGAAGTCAAAGATCAACTCTTAAGATGTCAAGTGTTCCCGGGCTGTGGGGCCTGCTGCGAATCGTGCAAAACTGCTATTAATGGTTGTGAAAAGCTAAGGTTTGGCATAGATGGCCTCATCAGAGACGGAATCTTGCAAATTACCACAACAACTCCTTCAACAACTCTTTCTTCAGCAACAATGGATTCTCCTACAACATCAACAATCCTTTCTTCAGCAATTACAGATCCTCCTACAATAGCAACAAATATCATTCCCACTGATTCATCCATAACTCCAGCAATTACTCCATCCATTATTTCAACAGATCAGAGTTCAGTAACGTATACTTCTACAACATCAGCATTCATCTTATCAACATAAACGCCTACAACACCAGCAAACATTAATGAAGATGTCTCAAGATCACGATCTATTATGACCCGACAAATGTTCATCCCAACAACAACTTTCAACAGCAAACCGCAACACCTCCTGTCAGATCTCCAATCACAATCTACTACGACCGCACACCATCACAGTTCCTTCCGCTGCAGCAATCAGTCCGGTCACCATTACGGTGCCTGGACCTGTTCCTTATGAAAGTAGTAATGCCATACTGTGGCACTATGGCTCTGATCTCTACTGCGACAGAAAGAAGATCACTCTAGATTCAGCAACCTCTTCACCACAAGTTGACAATGTTGGGGGAGGCGGAGGCTTCACTAGAAGCGGACGCCTTTTTGCCTCACAAACACCAAGACCCAATGTTGAAGCAGAAGCTGCTGCTAAGGCAAAAGGGAAGAATGTGGTACTGGAAGAGCCAACTGTTAAAGAAACTCCGAAGACGTCTTTTGAACAAGAGGTGGACGAGTTCATGAGAATAATCAAAAAGAGTGATTACAAAGTGGTGGACCAACTTCATCAGACACCCTCCAAAATCTCTATATTATCACTGTTAATGTGTTCCAAAGCCCATAGGAATGCATTGTTGAAGGTCCTGCACGCAGCATACGTGCCGGGAGAGATTACGGTTAATCAGCTGGAAACAGTGGTTGCAAATGTTAACACCAGTCATGGACTGGGCTTCACAAATGTTGATTTAACAACGGAGGGACGCAATCATAACAAGGCTTTACATATCACCTTAGAATGCAAAGGTGTTGTTCTTTCTCATGTGCTGGTGGACACTAGGTCTTCGCTCAATGTCCTCCCAAAGAAAGCCTTGGTGAAGCTAGAGTATGATGGTTTGGCATTACGTCCAAGTAACTTGGTGGTGAGAGCATTTGATGGCTCTAAGAGATCAGTGCTTGGAGAGATTGATTTACCTGTGTTGATTGGCCCACAGATCTTTAAAATTACCTTCTTCGTGATGGACATACAACCATCCTACAGTTGTTTGTTGGGTAGACCCTGGATTCACGCCGTTGGCGCTGTTACATCTACCCTTCACCAGAAGTTAAAATTTGAGTTGGAAGGCCAGATCATCACAATCTGTGGGGAGGAAGACATTTTCGTTAGCCAGCTGGCTACTTACAAGTACATAGAGATGGATGGGAGGATCCATGAGACTATGAGTCAGGGGTTTGAGGCCCTTAACATCAATGAAGCAACTGTTGTGTCTGGAACTTCCATCACTTCATATCAACAAGCCAGGAAGGTTGTTGAAGAGGGTACCGCTCAAGGCTAGGGCAAGTTGCTGCCAGTTGAAAAGAAAGAAGACAGATTCGGGTTGGGTTACAGACCAACTCGACAAGATCAACCAGAGGCTGCAACAGAGCCCAAATTTGTCAGCGGGGGAATGCTTACCCCGGATGCTGTGAACAGTTTGGAAGACGAGGAAGAAGACGAACGCAACCTGGAAAGCTGGATACGTCCAAGGATCCCGGGGAACCAAGTCTCAAACTGGTCTTCCCAGGAAATTATAAGAGTTACTCCTGCAGAGTAATTATTATTTCCTGTCTTTAAGCATGCATCAAGTTCTGCATCTTGCCCAAGATGTCAGGGCTCATTTTGTAATCGGGCCATCTTGTATTTTGTGCAAACGATCAATTAATGAATATCAGGACATCTTTTGCAAATGAGTCTCTTTTTTTTCCGCTCACTGTTTTTCATTTTTCATTTTTTGTACAAAAATAAAATGGTAATGTTTTTCAAAATAATAACTTCATTTTCACTTTTTCTAAACAAGATAAAACTGATCACTAAAATGAACCAATCTAAACCCTTGCAGAGAGTGCCCTCCAGACTGCACCGACAACGACACTGCTATGACTTCGTATGACTTTGACAATCCGATTAATCAAGCCGATGAAGGGGTTGAAGAAGATTATGAGCTACCTGAAGAGATATCCAGATTGTTAAGGCAAGAGGAGAAGGTTATCACTCCTCATCAGGAGGAAGTGGAAACAGTTAATCTTGGTACCGAAGAAGATTTGAAAGAAGTGAAAATCAGGGCCCGTCTGCAAGATTCAATGAAGGAACAACTTATTGACATGCTTCGGGAGTATGTGGATGTTTTTGCTTGGTCTTATCAAGATATGCCAGGTCTGGATACCGACATTGTTATGCACAAGCTGCCACTAAAGGAAGACTGTCCTCCAGTAAAACAGAAATTGCGTCGTACTCGTCTGGATATGGCCATGAAGATAAAAGAAGAGGTACAAAAACAGTGAGATGCCGGTTTCCTTGTTGTAACTAGTTACCCGCCGTGGGTTGCTAACATTGTACCTGTGCCTAAGAAGGATGGCAAAGTACGGATGTGTGTGGATTACCGGGATCTGAATAGAGCTAGCCCGAAAGATGATTTCCCATTACCTCACATTGATGTATTGGTCGACAACACGACTCAGTTCTCGGTATTCTCCTTCATGGATGGATTTTCAGGATATAATCAGATCAAGATGTCACCTGAAGACATGGAGAAGACGACTTTCATCACACCCTGGGGCACATTCTGTTATAAGGTAATGCCATTTGGACTGAAGAATGCTGGTGCCACTTATCAACGGGATATGGTGACATTATTCCACGACATGATCCACAAAGAAATTGAGTGTTATGTGGATGACATGATTGCCAAGTCCCTCACAGAAGAAGACCATCTGGTAAATCTGTTAAAGTTGTTCAAGCGTCTGAGGAAGTACCAACTAAAGCTAAACCCCAACAAATGCACATTTGGGGTACGGTCCGGTAAGCTGCTGGGATTCATTGTAAGTGAAAAAGGAATTGAAGTTGACCCTGACAAAGTCAAAGCCATTCAAGAGATGCCTGCACCAAAGACTGAAAAAGAAGTTCGGGGGTTCTTAGGTAGATTGAAGTACATTTCAAGGTTCATATCTCATCTTACTGCAACCTGTGAACCCTTGTTCAAATTGTTAAGAAAAGAACAAACGGTCAGGTGGAATGAAGACTGCCAAAGGGCTTTTGACAAAATCAAGGAGTACTAACAAAAGCCTCCAATCCTTATGCCTCCAGTTGAAGGAAGACCTCTGATAATGTACTTGACAGTATTAGAAGAGTCAACGGGGTGTGTGCTGGGCCAACATGACGAGTCTGGTCGAAAAGAGTATGCAATATACTACCTAAACAAAAAGTTTACCGACTGTGAACAACGTTATTCACTGCTCGAGAAAACTTGATGTGCTTTAGCGTGGGCTGCTCGCCGACTAAGGCAGTATATGTTGACCCACACTACCTTGTTGATCTCCAAGATGGATCCAGTCAAGTACATATTTGAGAAGCCAGCACTTATCGGACGAGTTGCAAGATGGCAAATGATTCTCACAAAGTATGACATTCAGTACACATCTCAAAAGGTCAGCAAAGGCAGTGTACTGTCTGACTATCTGGCTGAGCAACCCATTGATGATTACCAGCCTATGAGATTTGACTTCCCTGATGAAGACATCATGTTCCTAAAAGAAAAAGATCATGAAGAGCCTGTTCACACTAAAGGGCCTGACCCAGAAGAAGAATGGACAATGATGTTTGATGGGGCTGTTAATATGAATGGTCGTGGTGTTGGTGCAGTACTCATTACACCTAAGGGAGTTCACATGCCTTTCTCGGCAAAAATCACCTTTAACTGCACTAACAACGAAGTTGAATACGAAGCCTGTATCATGGGTCTTGAGGAAGCCATTGACCTCAGGATCAAAACTTTAACTGTGTTCGGAGATTCAACTCTGGTAATCAATCAAACCAATGGCAAATGGTACACTCACCAGGAGCATCTAATTCCATACCGAGATTATACGAGGAGGTTACTGACTTTCTTCACTACAGTCAAACTTGAGTATATCCCTCGAGATGAAAATCAGTTTGCAGATGCTCTGGCTACCATTTCATCCATGATCAAGGTTCAAGCTGCCAACTTTGTGCCTCGGATTTCAGTATCCAGACTTGATAGACCAGCATACGTATTCTCCGTGGACTTTGCTAAAGATGATAAACCTTGGTTCTATGACATCAAATGCTTCTTAGAGGATCAAACATACCCACCTGGGGCATCATCCAATGATAAAACGACATTAAGAAGGCTAACTGGTAGTTTCTTCCTGAATACTGATGGTTCCTTGTACAAGAGAAACTTTGACATGGTACTTCTCAGATGTGTTGATAAGAAAGAGGCAGACTTGTTGATGCATGAGGTGCACGAAGGATATTTTGGTACCCATGCTGGAGGGCATGCAATGGCTAAGAAATTGCTAAGATCAGGCTACTACTGGATCGCAATGGATGCAGACTGTTGTGCTTATGCCAGAAAGTGCCACAAATGCCAGATTTATGCAGATAAGGTGCATGTGCCTCCAAATCCATTGAATGTGATGTCTTCACCTTGGCCCTTTGCCATGTAGGGCATTGCCATGATTGGAAAAATCGAACCGACTGCTTCAAATGGCCACAGATTCATCCTGGTAGCCATTGATTATTTTACCAAATGGGTTGAAGCAGCTTCATATGCCAACGTCACCAGGTAAGTGGTAGCCAGATTCCTAAAGAAAGACATCATCTGTCGGTATGGAGTGCCCGAGCGAATCATTACTGATAATGGTTCCAACTTGAACAATAAGATGATGGAAGAACTGTGCCGGGACTTCAAAATCCAACACCACAACTCTTCTCCTTACAGGCCAAAGATGAATGGCGTTGTTGAGGCAGCTAATAAGAACATTAAGAAGATTGTGCAAAAGATGGTGGTCACTTACAAAGACTGGCATGAAATCCTACCATTTGCCTTGCATGGGTATCGTACCTCAATCAGAACGTCCACTGGGGCAACACCGTATCAACTTGTGTATGGAATGGAGGCAGTCCTACCTATTGAAGTTGAGTTACCCTCTCTACGGGTGATGATGGATATCAAGTTGAATGAAGCAGAATGGGTCCGATCTCGGTACGAGCAACTGAATCTGATCGAAGAGAAGAGGTTAGCTGCAATCTGTCATGGGCAGCTATACCAGAAAAGAATGAAGAGAGCCTTCGATCAGAAATTCAGGCTTCGGGAATATCAAGTAGGAGATCTTGTCCTGAAGAGACTCCTTCCACCTCATACAGATCACAGGGGCAAGTGGACTCCGAATTATGATGGTCCGTTCATATTAAAGAAAGTTTTCTCTGGTGGAGCACTGATGCTCACTACTATGGATGGTGAGGATTTCTTATCCCCTGTGAATTCAAATGCAGTTAAAAAATACTTCGCATAAAATGACCCGCTGGACATAAAAACATAATGTAAGTCCAGGCAAAAATAGGGCATCCCGGCGATTCAAGAACAAAATAAAAGACTCGGGCAAAAATAAGGGAAAATAAAGAAAAATGTACACCCGCTAAGTTGAAAAGCCGCATTGGACAACTCAAGCAAAAAATGGGTATCCCGGTGGATTGAAAACCCGAAAGGGCGATCCACGCAAAATAAGGGAACAAGCGAACAACTGCATTCTGAATTCGTCTGTATCACTCACAACATGGCAAACTTCGAAAGGTTAAAGCATCCGTTAGAATCAACCTTCTTCAGAAAGCAAGATGAGAAGAACGCCAAGGTCATACGAGTCATAGCAAAGGGAAGCTCACTAAAGCGTCGTCAATGTTGCCAGCACCTTCATTTTTTCTCAATTTGTAACAATCTCCTCATTTCAGGGGATCTGTTCCTTTGACTGTATTTGCCAATTCAGGGCACCCAAATTAATAAAATCAGATTTCCAGTCATACTCCGTCTTGTACATTTTATTTCATTTGCAAAAAAAAATGTCTGATATCCTTGATATAATGGTTGCATAAAAATAGATGTGCCTTTCTAATCACATGCTTGCAGGAAATATATTACTTACTCCCAGGAGTGTCTAACTCCTATGATAGAATCCAGTAAGGGATACCTCGGGGTACTTGTGCGTTTCTTTGTCATAACAGGATTGCAGGTATTCAGAGCGCAACATGGGGCATGAAAGGTTTTCCCCAACAAAGTTGCTAAATCATTATTTCCTCAACACATTTTCCAAACAGCACCGGAAGTGTTTTCTCCCCATCAGAGTTGTCGGGCATCACTTCTCCATCACATTTTTCAGAGCAGCATCAGAAAATGCTTATTTTCCCAACTAAGTTGTCAGATATCATCATCCTTAACAGGGTTCCCACAGAAATCTCTAGGAAGGTCGTTCAATGGTCCTTCCTCTCTCAACAGAGTACTAGACAAGGAACCATCTCCCCACAGAGCTCTAGCCTCCTCCCAGAAGAGCAGTGTCTGAATTTCCCACACAACAAAGTGACGAAAACTTTCTCATTCCCAGCTGGGCTCCTTATTACAAAGATGGGTCTATCAGTGACCTATTTCCCCAAGCAGAGTCATACATCTTATCAGATCTACCAATGATCTCATCCCCAGCTGGGATATTCTTCCAAGCAGATCAATCGGAGATCTCCACAACAGCAGGATCTGAGTTCCGGATCGGTATCTTTTGCATAATCATAGCATTTACATCATATTTCCCCTCAGAGCGTAGCATTCCGTCTAATACGGAGCATTACGGCAAAAATCAAACATATTGCATGATCACAAGTCAGGTTTGAATCAGTCACCTGTACATACCAACATTCCATCAGTAATGTATATAAAGACTCACAGTCCCCGCAGAATGCCAAAGCATCCCTTTGCACTCTCAAATGCAGATACATGCTCTTTTTTGCACTCGTCCGTGTCATCTTTCCCCAGTGAAGTCGCCATAACACTTTCTACAAACAGATACTTGTATATAACCTTTTAATCCCGACACTCGTCTGTATCATCTCCATCTCCTAGCAGAAAGCCGAAGCGTCCCCTTTGCACTCACAGATACATGTTTATATATACTCTTTCGACACCCGTCCGTGTCATATCATTCCCCTACAGATATAAACCACAAACAGATACCTATATATATACTTTCTTGACACCCGTCCGTGTCACCACTCCCCAGCATGGTTGCCTAAACACTTTTTGTAAGTTGACTTGTTTCTTATGCTTCTCTTCCTTCCATCTGCTTCTTCCTTGGTGGTGCTTCTTGAACATCTCTTGCAAGCCTCAAAAACCCTAGGAATACCCAAGCATGATAACAATTAGGGTTTGATTAGTCCCCCCCTTTAGTTTTACCTTTGTGTCATCTTTTGTGTCTTCTTTTCTCATCTCTTAATCAGGGACTAAACCTTAAAGGTTTTAAGGCTTTGTGATTAAGGTTATGCTTGCATCCTTCTCTTAGGATGAAGTGTATAACTCTAACCCTAAGTGTTAAACCATTAATGTGTTTAAATCCTTTAATCAATTCATCTAATAATAACTAAGACATCAAGCTTGTAACTTGGGCCTTGCATTAGGGTTCTAATTCTTCCTTAATTGGTTAAGAAGGACTAACCCTAGTGTTAATGGACAAGTCCCCCTCAAGTTGTCTTACAAATCCTAAAATTCACTTCTTAATCTTATCACTAACTAAAATCCACTTTAATAAAGGTTTGTTTTGTCATGAGGTTAATCCCTAATCATGGATTAAGTTGAGGAGCCTTCTTCAGCTTAAATGTTCTCATCTATCATCCTTCTATTAGGATGGTGTAATGGATCCATTAAATCCTTGATTATGGCTTAAACTCATTACTTAACACTAAACAAAAACTCCAAAAACATCTAAATAATTGCAAATAGGTTAATGATATTAATCCTACATCATGGTGATTAAGTGTGAAGTGCTTACTTCATACTTAAGGTATTCTCATTACCCCTAATCAGAGGGAAGATGTGATGAGTTTACTAACCCTTGGTTTAGGCTTAAGCTCATTAACTTATGACAAACTCCAAAAAGCAATAAAAGATTGAAAACATCAAAACAAACAATAATCGTCTCCTTCGGGATTCTCTTCTCACCTTATTCACTCATAAACGAGAACTTGCTTCTTCCATCTAATGCAAGACAGTTTGCACCTGAGCCAGACAGGTCATACACTTGAGCATAGGCAAGTAAGCAGTTCACAAGTCAATTTATCTTTCAGTATCTTTGAGTCGAACTACGGTGTTCTGACTTCCTCATTGCACGAGAGGATACGTAGGCATAACTTAACAGTTATCGAACAAAAGTCTTTGTATATTCCCCCTCTTCCAGCATTATTCTTTAAGCCTCATTGTCTTGAGCACTGCATTCTTTTCTTACACTGACACTCCTTTTCTACCCTTCACACTTCTTTCCAGCACTGACACTTGTATATTCCTTTTCCAGCTTTTGCACACAGATAGCACTGACACTACCCCTTAAAACACAAACTTTCAAGCGTGGATCCCGTCGAGTACGGCGGACAATCTGGGTGCTAATAACTTCCCAGGTTGTAACCAAATCCTTTCTCAGTTTCTCTGGTTCGCAACCGTCTTATCCATCTTCTTTCCAGGTTTATGCAGCATTACCTTTCCTACAGGATAAAAATGCCTAGCTAGCGACTCTTTTCAGTTCATCTTCATGTTCTCTCCTTTCGCCGACCGTTCGCGTCTGTACCCCTTCTGGCCCTGTGTCATTTGGTGGGAGCGACAACAGTTGGAAACGAGAAACAATCTTTTGTGGAACTAGGAGACTACTGGCCTTCCATAGCGATGATGGAATTTAGGAGTGTCTTTTGAAGAACCATGAGACTATTGGCCTACCATTTGTGGAACCAGGAGACTACTGGCTTGCCATAGCGACGATGGACTTGGAATGGGTGATTCCTTACGAATCTCACGTCTTCATACGCTTCCCGTTGGTGCATTTGAGTCTGTGGGGGGTAGACATGCATTGATCAGGATCTGCATCATACCACGCGCTTACGATACTTATTAGAATCCGTATCTTACTATGCGCTTACGATTCTCTTCATATACCCTCGGGTCAGATATACGGTGAACGCGTGCATCTGGGAGAATCTGCATCTTAACATACGCCTATGATCTTCGACACCATTTTGACAATATAAACCCACTGTCAGGATCTCGCCTTAATTGTGTTGGAATGACCCTAATTAGAATCCACATCTTATCACGCGTTTATGATTCTAAAGCAAAGTTTCGACGATTTCTACCGTCAGGACTTCAAACCTAGGTCCGTTGACACGGGACACAATAATGAATAAGCGGAGTCTGTTGACACTGGACAATGGAAATTGAATATGGAGAGTAACTACTCTGCAAGGTAGAATACCATTTGTAACTCCGCTGATGATGAGAACATTCTAACTAATGTTCTGCTGAAGAAAAGTCATCAAGATATTCTTACAATACCTGATCTTAACTGAGGAATGAGAACATTGTTTGCATTACTGTGTCACACTAGCCAAAAATAAATTGGCGACCTTACTGGGGAATATTTTAATGATGGTTGACTTCTGATCCTGAAACTCGGTGGGGAATAACAACGTCCTGGGCGACATTGTGGTGAGGCAATGAGATAACCACCTCTTGAATCCTGCTGGGGATATCAATCTGCTGGAGAAGGATAAGAACAAAACCACATATGGGCATGTGTTGCTTTGATCTGTCATGTCTACCAAAGATAACGTGGAGACCTCTTGGGGGAGTATCTCATCATTGGGTTGAATCCCAATCGCCTAACTCTGCGGGGGAGTGACAAACTTCCAACTCGACTAGGGAATAATCTGCCAAGACCTATCTGGAGAGAGAATTCTGACAATTCTAACTCTGCTGGGAGACCATGTGTCAGCTGCCTGCTGGGAATGAGTACTCCGCTCGGGGAAGAGAACTGTTCAACTAATCTCGAAGTTCTATTGGGAATACTGCCTGCTCTGACTCAGTTGGGGAATATTCTTTCTCGCACTCTACTGAGGATGTTGTGGATCATCTTCCTGCTGGAAGTAAGAAATGTAAAGTGTCTCCTGCTGGAGGGAAACACCCTGCTTGGAAAATGATGTCTGGTAACATCTCCTTGTTGGCTGCCAACCTGCAACAACGAAGTACACACGTATGCCCCGGGAAATTGCATGGTACAAGTCAATCAACCCATGTTGCCTGACATTCGAAGTGATTTTAAATGTTTTCCCTTTGCATGTCATTTATAAAGCCACCAAGTTTAAATGCAATGTTCTTTTATAAAAAATCCAGGACATTTTTGCAAACAAAGCAAGTAAAATAAAAACAAGGATAAAGCTTTTTGACTGAATATTCTTTTATTGAGAAGCCCGTGAATAAGCAAGATTTACATCAAGATGCAATCACCTAGAAAGAGGCAATCACCGTAAATTGAGAAAAAAAACTATCCTACTGGCAATATGCACGACATTCCAATGAGTTTCCTTTCTGCTATGACTAGTATGTCTTCAAGATTTTTCGTTCCTGCCTTCGCTTTCTGAAGAAGAAGATTGGACTGATCCCTACCCTTCTAAGATTGTCAGGTTAACTGAAACGATGACACGGTTAAGATTACCCAGATCGCAGTCATTCGCTTATTCCCTTATTTTACATGGATCTCCCTTTCAGGTTTTCAATCCACCAGGATACCCTTTTTTGCCTGAGTTGTCCAATGCGGATTTTCAACTTAGTGGGTGTACATTTTTTTTATTTCCCTAACTTTTTCCTGAGATTTTTATTCTGTTTTTAGCTCGCCGGGATGCCCCTTTTTTGCCTGGACCTTTATTCTGTTTTTGTCCAGCGGGTCTTTGCTGCTCTCGGGATTTTCATCCTAGTACAAACGTGAAAGTGGCACGGAAAAGGTAGAGTCGCCAGCCAGGCATTTTTATCCCGAAGGAACGGGAAAGGTAATGTTGCACAAACCTGAGGAAGAAGGAAATGACAATGTCCTGCGAACCAAAGATCTGAGTTCGGGAGTCGGTTACGACCTGGGAAGGTATTAGCACCCCGGATCGTCCGCCGTACCCGACGGGATCCACGCTTGTTTGTTTGTTTCAAAGGGTGAGAAATAAAGTTGCTACTGGATAAAACTGCTGACTGAAATTGAAATGAGAAAGGGAACTGGAAAAGGAGAATGGAAGGAAAGAGAGAAATGTAGGGAAAATAAAGAATGTGCTCGCACGGGCCCTACCCCGCTGCCTACGTACCTCATCAGGAAAATGAGGATCAGATTCGACGTAGTTTGCCTAACTAAGGCGGGAACTATTTTTGTGTTTTTTAGGATGACGTTGCGATAGCTCTAGCTCAAGTGTTACCGGCTCTGACTCGAGGGTGTTTACTATATCGTTGTTTGAACTGTCGAGGCAAGTAGTATTCGTCCACAAAGGGTATGAGATGAGAAGAGAAGATGTAGTGTCTTTGTTTATTGTCTTTTAGAAGAAGTGTTTTTGATTTTATTGTTTGTGAAGATAGTCTTGTGATTAGACTTGTACATCATGCTAGACAAGCTCATACTATTCCAAGATGGAATGAATATGAGTGCCCCATGGAATAAGGCTATGCACAAGAGACTATTTCAAACCTTTATTAAATATCTTTTGGATTTTGTTTGAAGATGAGAGAGAGTGACTCAAGTGGGAAAAGGACAAAACTAGGGGGACTAAGACACAACCCTAATTTTTTAAAATGGTGGTCCTAATGGTTAGTGAGTCTTTTCTAATCCTAAAGAGAAAAAGGAAAAGAAAGAAGGAAAATGACACAACTTACTTCCTAAGGAAGTTAAGTTGGTCCTAGCCAAAGGGGAAATCCTACCAATCACAAGTATAAAGGTAAAGATCAAATTAAATGCATAAAGAAAATGCATAAAAAATAAAAGGATAAAGGATAAGTGTAAACACCCCAAATTTTCCCTCACCCATTCACACCATGGCTTGTGATCTTCTCATATGCATAAACTCAACCATAGCATCTCATACCACATTTTAATTCACTGCATTGGTTCAAAGTCATCTGCATCTAGGGTTTGTGATCTGAGCAATCCAAGAGCCATTTGAGCCATTCCAAAGGTCTTCAAACACTTCAAAGGGGTCCATGTATGTTCAAGCATCATATTATATCCTCTCAAATTCAAGAATGTCAAAAAATCACAAGAATTGGGAATGGCATGGAAGCAGAGCCAGGTTTAACTGCACAGATGACCTAGAATTAGGGTTTTGGTTTCAAAGGCCATAACTCCAAATTTTTTGGTCATTCTTGTTTCTATTGGTCTCTATATGGTATAAGGATCCTACATATCAATTTTCATGAAGAAATTCCATGGGGAAGGCATCTGATCAAGAGTTGACTTTTTGAGCAAGTCAGTGCAAAACCAGGGCATCTGAGGACCCCAATGACCCAACCAAAGGGTGTTCATCATCATTTTGATTATGTATGATCTTTATTTGATCATAGAAGATGTTAGAAGTTCACAAAATTGAAGAATTTCAAGCCATTTGCAAAGTTGACTTTTTGGGAAAATGACTTGTAATGGAAACTTGCCATTTTGGGAAACTTTTTCAACCATTGCTTTTTGATTCAAAAGTGCTTCAAATGAGAAAACTTTGGTCATGAAAGTTGTAGAATGGATCTTTCCCTTTTCAAAAAGTACAAGAACTTATCCTAATTCATTTTGGATCAAAAGTTATGGCTTGTCAAAGTTGGAAAAAATCACATAAATTCAAGTTTTGTACCAAAGAGGCATTTTGCAAAATGGTATGATCAAGCATTCTAAAGACTTCAAATGTGCACAAACTCTTCACAATATGATCATGTGACTTCTAAAAGTCAGAATTGGCCCAAGAATATTGCATTTTGGTGCCTTGAACTTCATGAATTTCCAAAGGGGGCAAACATGTACCAACTTGCAAAAACTCATGAAGCCATGCCTCTACTTGTTACAACTCATAGAATATGATCCATATGAACTCCATGATCTCTGCTGAACTCAACCATGCCCCTATCACAACCTCACACTTGCCCATACCTCAAGTACACCTAGACTTGACTTTTTGCAAAAAACCCCATACCAATCCCACAGTGACACAACAACTATTCTGACCAACCAAGACTTTACAAACACACCAAAAGCAAGCCATTTCATATGATCTTGGAGCCTAAATACACACACAAGCCAGCATTCTCATTTTCCACCTCTTATGCAACTTCCTTCGAAACTCATCATACAAACATCAAACACAAAAACAAACTTCACAAAACATCTCAGCATGACTCACTGATCACAAACCAACCATTGAAACAGTCCAAAACCTCACACAAACCAAATACGATTTCCTCACTTCACTGAACAGAACTCTGCCAATCTCCCAAACCAGCCACTCTCAAAGCATTTTAAGCTCCATTCCATCATCAGGAGGATCAAGGGAGAAGGTTTGTGCAAAGCTTGAGGCCAGGAAGCTCAGAATCAGAGAAGCTCCATCTCAGGTAACATGAAGAACTTTTTTTCCAGAAACTGATTTTTAAGTTCTTGTATGATGCTATGTCTTCCCCTGATCATGAATATGTGTTTAGTTTTTAAAATAGTGAAGAAACCAGCATGTATGGCACCTCTGAATATTTGCCTGTGTTTCATACTTTGCTTCGATTCAGGCTTATGAGTGAAAATAAATGAGTTTTGGGAGAGGGGTTAGGTTTAGATTGAGGAGAAGATCATTTTGGTGGAAGAAATTTCATGATTGGTAACCTGTAGCGAAATCTATGGTTCATGCTCGCCGGAGAAGATGACCGGAACCACTGTTCCGGTCACCTGAAACTCATTAGCCCTAATTGTGTCATTAATTGTAGTTTGAATATGGACCCTTGATCTGGTTGACTAAGTCAATCACCCGCGCGCGTGTGTGGCCCAGATTTGTCATTAAACCCTAATTCAAATTAATTAGCTTAATTAATTAGGTTTAAATTTAAATTTTCCAGAAGCAATCTCAACCGTCCATGAGCTTGCGCAGTCTTTCCCTCCCCCCTGAGTTTGAATGCTGGCCCTTGATTGCGTTGACTCTCCATTTTTATTCATTTTAATTTCTTTTCTTTTCATTTCTTTTCCATATTTTATTTAAAATAGCAAAAAACCTTTAAAAATTCTGAAATTTTTTGTCATAGGTTTAATTAATTTTTAGAACACAAAAATATTTTTATTTTTATTTTTTGCATTAAAAATTATTTTTAAATCATTTAAAAGTTTATTTTTAATTATTTAATGAAAATTAATTAATTAAAAATACTTTTAGGTATTTAAAAATCACAAAAAAATTCATATAACATTTAGGAACATTTAGAAACATTGTCCAACTCTCAAACCAAATTTATTTTTTGTTCTTGATGCCTTTTGATTATTTTCTTTGGAATTAAATTCATTTTGAGGCAATATTTTGTGACAAACTTCAAAAATTCATTTCTGCCTAACCATTGAGAGTTGGACAATGATTCTTTTTGCATTGCATCTTGCATAACATGTAGTTTGTAGGATAAAATTGGCATGAATTGATCTTTCATTTTCAATTTGTTTTGCATTTTTCTTGACAAGGTACCTTAAAACCCTAGCAAATCTTAGAAAATTCACAACTCTCACTAGGTTAAGAGTTGGATCCCCTCCTTTGGGCAGTGAGTTTGTGTAGGTTTAGGGTTCCTTTGATTGCATTTTAAAATTTTTATCATGTCATTTGCTTCTGGTTTTGGATTTTTGCTTTGTATGTTGCATATAACCCTAATTCATGCCTTCCTTTGCATCCTTCTTTCATTTGCTTGCATCCATTGACTTGCTATGCCATCTTGTGCATCCAAATGATCCATAATACATATTAGGACATGTTAGAATCATGTTTGGTCATTGCATCTTCCATTTTCCATGTTATATGTCCTTTGCATTCCATAACTTTTCATGTACATTCATGTTTCAATACATGCCTCATTTGCATCCTTATGCTTGCTTCATCATTATCATGCCTTGTCTCATGTTTGCATTATCTCTTAGCATCATTAGCATCATACTCATGCTTCTGGTTTTGGTTTGCATCATCACATTTCATCTCATTTGCATTACATTTCATTTCCTTTGCTAACTTTTCAGGTGGTAAGTTGTTTTGAGAAGTGGATTTGCCTTCACTTCTCACAATCTCTTTTCATCTCTCTTATGCATCATTGCTGCATTTTATCTTGTGCTTTGGAGTGAGCTTGCTCATTCTTGTTCATCTCACCTTATTTCTTCAAGCAACTTGACTTCTTAAGTGAAGCAAGTTGTTTTGCTTTTCTTTTCTCCTTTCATTTGCTTTTATCCTTGGTGGCTCTTTGAAGATCTTTCTCTCTTAAGCCTCACAAACCCTAGGATCTCCAAGTATGATAACAATTAGGGTTTGATTAGTCCCCCACTTAGCTTTTACCTTTGTGTCATCTTTGAGTCTTCTCTTCTCATCTCATAATCAGGGACTAAACCCTAAAGGCTTTAAGGCTTTGTGATTAAGCTTATGCCTGCATCCTTCTATTAGGATGGAGTGTATAACTTTAATCCTAAGTGTTAAACCCTTAATGTGTTTAAATCCCTTAATCAATTCACTTAATAATCATCAAGACATCAAGCTTGTAACTTGGGCCTTGCATTAGGGTTCTAATTCTTCCTTAATTGGTTAAGAAGGACTAACCCTAGTGTTAATGGACAAGTCCCCCTCAAGTTGTCTTACAAACCTTAAAAATCACTTCTTCACCTTATCATTAACTAAAATCCATTTAATAAAGGCTTTGTTTTGTCATGAGGTTAATCCCTAATCATGGATTAAGTTGAGGAGTCTTCCTCAGCTTAAACATTCTCATATATTATCCTTCTATTAGGATGGTGTAATGAGTCTGTTTAATCCCTGATTATGGCTTAAACTCATTACTTAACACTAAACAAAAACAACAAAAACATTTAACTAATCACAAGTAGGTTAATGATCTTAATCTTACACCATGGTGATTAAGTGTGAGACACTGACTTCACACTTAAGGTATCCTCATTACCCCTAATCAGAGGGAGGATGTGATGAGTTTACTAACCCATTGGTTTTGGCTTAAGCTCATTAACTTATGAAAAATCTCAAAAAGCAATAAAAGATTAAAAACACAAAAACAAACAATAATCGTCTCCTTCGGGATTCTTTTCTTATCTCATTCACTCACAAACGAGAACTCGCTTCTTCCGTCTAATGCAAGACAGTTTGCACCTGAGCCAGACAGGTCTTACACTTGAGCATAGGCAAGTAAGCAGTTCATCAGTCAATTCATCCTTCAGTCTCTTTGGGTCGAACTACGGTGTTCTGACTTCCTCATTGCACGAGAGGATACGTAGGCATAACTTAACAGTTATCGAACAAAAGTCTCTGTATATTCCTCCCTCTCCCAGCTCATTTCTTTAAGCCTCATAATCTTGAGCAATTCATTCTCATCCTTACACTGACACTTCTCTTATACACTTCACATTTCTTTTACACTGACACTGGCATTCTTTCCAGCTTTGATACACAAATTGCACTGACACTACCCCTTTAAAACACAAATCTTTTAAGCGTGGATCCCGTCGAGTACGGCGGACAATCTGGGTGCTAATACCTTCCCAGGTTGTAACCAACCCCCTTTCTCAGTCTCTTTGGTTCACAACCGTCTTGTCCATATCTTTTCCTAGGTTTATGCAGCATTACCTTTCCTTCGGGATAAAAATACCTAGCTGGCGACTCTATTCATTCCTTCTCTTTTCGCCGACTGTTCGCGTCTGTACCCCTCTTGACCTGGGTGTCATTTGGCGGGAGCGACAATAAGGAAACATACATTTCCCTCCATACAAAACAAAGATTAGTGTTGAATTTTATTAGAAATAATAAAGCAAACTCACACCAATTAAATCCTAATAAATCTAGGACTCAATCTAAACTATATCTTAATTCTAAAAGAACTAAAAAAATGCTAAAACAAAATATCAGCACCTACTACAGCCCCTAAATGCACAAATAGCTACCAAACAAAAGGAAAAGCACAAACAACTTTCTACAGCCAACATACAACATGTAAAGATAGGTGTAGAAAGTCACATACAACATGAACAATATAACAAACAACATGTATTTTACAACTCCTATATGCAAATTCAGCTATGAAATGTAAACTGCATATTTTATTATTTTCATTTTTTTTAATGCACAAACTCAATGTAAAATGTACCAATTAATCATGAATATGCATTTGAACATAGATCACCATACATAATTGAATGAACATGATCATTTTTTAGGGATTATGCAAGAATGCACCATATGATTTATTATGCAACAAGAATGCAAAATATGGCACATGAACATAATGAACATTGATCATGAATATGCAACATGATAGATCAACAAGAATGCCAAGCTTAATGCAAAATTCAGAATTGAATTGATGTAAATGATGTGATCAAACTTACTACAAAATGCAACAAAATGCACATGCACAATTATCATCATATGAAATGCAACATTGAGTAGCAAATGCATTGACGAAACATGCGAAAGATGCAAAAAACAGAATGCAACATGACCACTTACATGCCAAATAATGTGTGGACATAGCAACAAAGTGCAAGAAGTCAAATTATACACAAATGAACACATAAACACATAATATGCAACATGAACGGAAACACGTCGAAACGACTCGAAATGGGGGAATGAGATGTCGAAACTAACCTAGAAAACTCCCTAAAATTAGTACTTAAACATGTATGAACATTAGAGGCACAAAGAAGCAAGAACAATCAAGAAAATAAGTTAAAAATCCAAAATCCAACCACGTTAACGAACCCCAGACATCACTAATATGGCAAAAAACGCATGTGTTAACCGGTTAACCAAAAGCGTTAACCGGTTAACACTGAACAGAAAGTGAAAAACAAGTTTTGAAATAAGTGCTTTTAGCCACAAAATTACTTATAAACAACCCTAACACACATTTAATCATGTTAACACAAATTTCTACTCAATTACGGCTTATTAACACATGCTAGAACCTATAACAAGCTACAACCTAGCTTCTAATCCATTAAAATCCACAAATCGCAAGCAAATTGTAACGAAAACGTAATTAACCACAAGTAATACGAAAAGCACTTAAAGAATGCCTCAATGGCGAGATAAAGAGAATAACTTAAAGGCAATGTGATTTTAGATCACCAACCTACGAAACGGAGAAGTGATTCGATGGATGCTGCAAGAATCGGAGCTTGATCGAAGAGAAATCCGAAGAATCCGCGAATGCGCAAAATAAATGCGTTCTTGATGCTTGATACTTCTTGCACTTCCGATAAGTCGAAATCTTCACAAAAATCAGTATCTTCTTCTTCTACAATGCCCAAATCAATGGAGGTTGGAGGCTAAGCTTTAAGATCTTCAAGTTTCAATGTGAAACTTGAAGAGCTTCTTCAAAAAAAGCTTTGGTGAAAAGGGAAATGGAGGAAAAGTGAGAGAGAGAAAGTGATTATAGAAATTATGAGAGAGTGAAAAATTGGGAACCTTTTGCATTGAAGTGATTAATTATTATATAGAGGTTAGGCTTGGAGCTAGGTTTGGGAATGGAGTTAGGTTTAGGAATGGAGTTAGGTTCATAGTTAGTTAGGGTTAGGGTTGGAGAGGGAATATTCCTTGGAATACTCTAGAAGATTGTAGAACATGGTAGAAGCATCCAAGGGAAATGGAGTGGAATTGAAGTGGAAAAATAAGAGGGGAAATAATTAAAGGAAATGTGGAAGGAAAGTGGAAGGAAAATAGAGAAAAATGTGAATTCTTCCCTTTTTTTGGTTGGTTAGCTTGGAAGTGGTTTGGATAATTTTTTGGATATTATTTTTCTCTTGAACTCTAATGTTTTGCAAGCCTCGATCGACCACACACCTCATGCGTATGCAAAGGATGATGATTTATTTATTTATTTTTCAAATGCGATGCAATGATATGTGGAATGATGCGGGAATGAAGCGTACACTGCTCGAGGTTGATAATAATAAATAAGAGGGCAAATTTTGGGGCGTTACAAATGCCCTTATTCAATCACTGTAGACTTGAATGAATGATAGTAGTTTCTTTCAGACGTTTGAAGTATGTAGGGATTGAATACCAGAAATAACTAGAAAATTTGCACTCGGTGGAAGAAGAGTGAACTGGCGAATGTTTTGGAATAATGTTGGGAGATTGCTGATTTGCCATGCTACGGGTGGACTTTTGCTGGGCTATTAATGAAGTGCCACACAACGGGTGGTCTTCTGAATGCTTTGCCACACTACGGGGGTCACTGCTCGCTACAGGAGACTTTTGATACCTTACCACCCTGAGGATGGACTTTTGCTTACTCCGCGGGGATATTGTGCCTGCTACGGGGGACTTCTGCTCGCTACGGGAGACTTTTGAAATTTGCCACATTGCGGGTGGACTTTTGCTCACTACGAGAGAATTTCGGAAAATATGCCACACTACGGGGGCACATTGCTCGGCTACGGGAGACTTCAATACTTTGCCACACTACGGGGGCACATTGCTCAACTACAAGAGACTTTTGCTCACTACATGAGACTTTTGCTCACTACGGGAGACTTTTGCCACACTACGGGGGACTTCAATTCCTTACCACATTACGGGGCAGATTGCTCACTACGGGAGACGTTTGCCACACTATGGGGGACTTTAATTCCTTGCCACACTACGGGGGCAAATTGCTCACTATGGGAGACTTTGGCTCACTACGGGGGACTTTTGCTCACTACGGGAGACTTTGGCCCACTACGGTGGACGTTTGCTCACTACGGGAGACTTTGGCCCACTACGGGGGAACTTTAGAAATTCGCCACACTACAGGGGCAAATTGCTCACTACGGGAGACTTTGGCCCACTACGGGGGATTTCAATATTTTGCCACACTACGGGGGACTTTAGAAATTTGCCACCCGGAGGATGAACTTTGGCCAGTCTGCGGCTATACTCTAAGAATTTGCCACCCAGAGGATGGACTTTGGATAAGTTGTCACGCTGCGGGTGGACTTTGGATATCAACCTTGGATTGAGCACGCATATGTTGAATTGCATGACATGATGTCCCATGACACTAGGGGATAGGTACAAAGGGAATTCCTGACGCGGAAATAACAAACCTTTGCTGACGCTGTGGGGAATATAGATGATTGTCGATATTTCTGCTGGAGAAGAGTGTGACTAGTCTGTCTCGACTTATCACCCTTGCCAAAAATAAATTGGACTTTAGATTTGAGGTTCCTGCTAGGGGATGTCTCAACTGCTGAGGATTGAATCACACTCATAAGATTCCGCAGGGTGATCTGCAACTTTCCGACTTAGCTGGGGAAAGGCCTCGCCAAGGCTCTATTGAGGAGAACTCTCTTGTCTACCTGAATTTTCCAAACCTCAGTAGGGAAGGAAACCATTCAGTTGATTGTCAGGAATACTTGAATTCTTGTAAGAAGTGCTTCACTACGGGAAGACGACTCTTGCTAGGGATACTATCCTTATCACTCTGCTGGGGAAGAGAAGGATTTGGTTTGAGATCTGCTGGGAAATAAGATCAAGGAAACCTGCTGAAGAAAAGTTTGACGACTTTACTGGGGATAACTTCCATGCGTCTATTGGGGATAACGAAGTTGAATCGCGTCCTGCTGAGGAGGAAAGACTTCTCGTTATTTCGTGCTAGGGATCATTTGCTCTTATCCGGACTTTACCTTAAGAGGATATTACAAAAGACTTGGTGTCTTTAAACTCTTCAGGAGTATAATTGCCCCGGTATTCTGAACTTCTGATTATCTGTCTTCGGGAAAGAATGAATCCTCGTGCGATTGGGATGACTTGCCCCAGTATGAGTCTTTGACTAATTGCTCTAGGAGAGATCTGAATCTCGAGGTGATTGCCCCAGTTTGGCTGACTCTTGAGGAGATTACTCGACATAACTGCCCCAGATTGACTGGCTCTTACCATGACTGGTTGGGAAAGTCCTTACTTAATGGAGCTTTCTCGGAAAAGTGCACCTTGACGTGACTGTCTTTCAGAAGTTTTATACTCCTCAACTTGGCAAGCTTAAGCTTCTGGACTGAATTTCCACATGCAAGCTTCTAAGATGCCAAATAAATGTATGCAAGCAGAAAATGTTTATTCTGAGAATGGAAATTCTAATGCAACACACATGTTAATCTCGAAGTCTTTATTGAAAAGGTGTCGCAAACCTTTGCTAGCAAATCACTGGTTAAGATACGACATTGTGTAACACCCCAAAATTTGCCCTCTCATTTTCATAGCATCTTAGCATATTATCTCGCATATGTAACATTGCATATATGCATAAGTGGAACATGTCATTCATGGGATGAGGCATAACATAAGCGGGTAGTGTTCTAATTCAAGTGTGGTTGTTCAGTTTGTGATTCAATTCAGATGGATGTTTGACCTGATCATGGTCAAACTATCGAGGGATTGTTTTAAATTGCAAGTCATTTACGTCGGTGGTTATTTCTCGGACGATTTATTCTCCCGAAGAGTGATTCAAACATGTTCAAAGTATTCATGGTTTAATTAGTCAGAAGTTAAAAGGATGATCAATTCAGTAAGTTATTTGTGGTCAGGAATGTGTTTCATAAATTTTAACCAGATATTTGGTGGAATTGGTTTTAGTGTGATTTGTGGTTTTGGTCCAAGTTTGATTCATGATTAGTTTTAGTCCTCAAGGATTGATTCATTTTGGTTTTAAGAGCGACTCTTTGTGGATTCGATTCAATTTTTATGGTTCAAGATTCCAAAGGATTTGGTCATGGACCGATTTCATGTGTTTTTAGAATTGAGATATTATTCGGACACGGTTCAATTCGGTTCTATTTCATTCCTTTATTCATCATTACTAGTCATGAAGATTCAAAATCAAGTATTACTTCAAAAAAACTTGGACCATATTTAATTATCAAGCCAAACATTGTGTGTAACACCCCAAATTTTCCCTCTTCTTTTTAAGCATCATATCATATCATATTCATCATGAACATATCATATTCTTAGCATCTTAGCATGGAAAGATGAGGCATAACATTCTCATGACCTAGCATTAGGCATATGATCATCTGTGGAGGTTTTTGGAGAATCACAAGCTATGACAAGGGGCCCAAGGGATTTGTTCAAGTCCTATGAGGGATCTATATTTCATTCACAACTTCAAGATCATTCACAAAAGCTCAAAAGGTTGGAAGATCATCAGGGAATTCAGGCTAAGGCAAAGCTCCTACACAATGATCCCAAATTAGGGTTTGAGTTTCAAGCATGAAAACCTTGTGACTTTGGCCATTTCATTTGGTCAAAGTATCTCATATGTTAAGAGGATCCTAGGGATGAAATTTGGTGAGAAAATTCCTTGTGGAAGTCAAGTATTTCTTCAGTTGCTTGCAAATGAAGAAACTGGTCAGCTGTGCAGTATGAAAGTCAACTGTGAGATTTCAAAGGGGTCAAACCCTAATTTTAAAGCCAAGGGATGTTCTTATAATACTAAAAGAGGTTTGGAAAGATCAAAGGTCAAGAATCATGAGGTTTTGAGGTATTTTGCAAAATTGGCATAAGCTTGGTCATGGAAAATGCCATTTTTAGTAAGTTTTTGCCCTAATTTTCAAGTAAGCATAACTTGGTGAAAAAAGCTTCAAATGGACCAAAGCCAAACATGAAAGTTGAAGATTAAAGCATCCCATTTTCAAAAAGTACAAGTACTTTTTCATAGCCCTTATGGTTTAAGAGATGAACCCCTCGAAAATTGGTGTAAAACTAGGGCATGACATGCATTTCAAATATTCCACAAGTGCAAAAAGTCTTGAAACTTATTTCCAAGCTGTTTTATGGGCCAAGTGAGGTCACAAATTTCCAAAGCAATGCTAAGAGGCCATTTTGCTCCAAGAATAATTCCAAATTTATGCATGTTAAGAAAGATATTTCACAAAGTGCAAAACATGCATGATCATGAGAAAGGTGTGATCCCCACATCCAAGGGCCAAAATAATTGTTGATTTAAATCAAGGGTGAGATTTTGAGAGCACATGGGCAAGGAATGAGAGGAATGCACGAGTAGAATGCCTCATCACACCAAACTTGCCAATTTTGCAAATTCTCTCCCACACTCTCATCTTACGTGCCATTGCCCTCATTCTTTCAGCATTGCTTTTGTGAGTCATTTATAAGAAAGCTAGGGTTTTAGTTTGCCTCAGATCCATCTTATTTCATCACTCCATAGTTTTTGCATCAAGAGCAATTTCCTTCGAATCTCTTTATTCTCTCACTCTCTTCACAAACTAATCACACATTCTTCATCCTTGAACCTCAAGGATCATTTTGCTCACCCTCATTCAAGCTGAAAGTGCAAGGATAGAAAGGTGCCATTTAAAGGCAGGTTGCTTTGTGTAACACGGTGGGAGAACTGACTTTAGTTATGTTGCGGATAGCAAGAGTCGCCACCAACTTTTATTTTATCCAAAGGAAAGGGTATAAAAGAACAGGAAAGACCTTAAAAGATTTTTGGGTTCGGGGGGTAAGTTATGTAAAGGGAAGGTGTTAGCACCCTTTACATCCATGGTTATCCATGGGCTCTTAGTTACTTAGCTCACTTTAAAATGTTTTTGAAAAGTGTAGTGTGTGATTAGAAATTTTCTTAAGTACTTTATAATGATCCATGTACGGATATATATAAAGCCTTTGTTTTGAAAATTGTTTGTGAAGTGTTTTTGAAATGTTTTGAAAAGGTGAGCAAGTACATAAGAGAAACCTACCCTAAGTTAAATCTTTTCTGTTCTTAAATATCCTTTAAATGGTAAGACTATCCCTATTATTAAGGAACAGGTAGTCATTACCTTGGATGTTGTGAGGGACAAATGAAGGGACATCTGTGATTAGGCAACTGTAAGGTGTACTTAGCAATTCGAAGGGACTTATCATCTTTTATTCGGAAGAGACAAGATCATTTACGAAGGCAACATTCGAAGGGACTTGATCTTATAATCTTTTAAGGGACTAGATGATATAAATAAATGAAGGGACTTTGCTTTATACACCTTACTTGACCTTTTTCTTTAGGCAACATGAGAGGTATCCTAAAGAATGTGAGATGGCGATCCAAGATCGACTTACGTGTGTGCGTGTACAAATTCAAGTATTTATCTTACAAATTAGTGATCTAAATTCAATTTTAAATACAAACATATTTGCACTCCCTATTTTACTAACCATGGCATTTTAAATAAATAATAAAAAAAATTCTACAACTATTACATAAATTGCACAATTACATAATAATAATAATAAAATAAATTAAATAAATAAACACATAATAAATAAATAAATAAAGAGGTTAGTAATAATAAACAAAATAAATATAAGAAAAAGAAATTAGCATAATAATATAATAATAAATTAAAAGTTCACATTTAAATAATAATTACTTTTAAGAATTTTAAGAAAAATAATAATTATATAATAATAAATATGATTAATAGTTCTAATAATTTAATTATATATACATATTAAAAATATTTATTAATTATAATTAAATAAGCATATAATAAATAAGTAAAAATCATAAAATAAAATTAGGGTTTATATAAGAAATAATTAAGTTTTATATTAGAATTATACAATATCAATTTAAATATAATATATACATATTTTTTTTAAATAAAAATTGGGATTAATTTCTTTAGAGAATAAATTAAAGTTTTCTTAAAAAACAATACAAATATTATACATATATACATTTACATATAATGATTTAAACAAATAATTAGAATTAATTATAAAACATAAATAGTAAACAAAATAATTAAAAAAAATAGATTTCAAAACTTACTTGGGGCAGGGATCGAACCCATGCCCTAGGCTTTGCCACCCTTAGACGTACAGAGTTACCACTGGGCTGCATGCGCGCTTGTGAACACCAAACAGGCAGTAATCCTTTTGTTTCTTCTCCTACGTAAAATTCTCAAAAAATAAAACAAAGCAAAATGGCCTGGGGAGGTTTTGATCCCAGGACCATTCCTTTGCAAGCCAAACGCGTATGCCAACTGAGCCAATCACTTTTAATTGTAACATAACTTAACATTATTCAAAAAATATTAAAACAGAAATTTGAATATTCACAGATGGCGCCAATCTTCTTCTTCTTCCTCCAGCCCTACAAAATTTCCTACGAATTTTGTTGGGAATTTTGCTGCGTTTTTATTTTCCTAGGAAATCCTGCATTTTTGAATATCACACAACAAGTACAATTAAACCAAATTAACAACATAAAACAAATCCCCATGATCTATACAATCGAACCATGTCATTAGAATCCATTTAGATTACTTAAATGGCAAAACCCCAAATTTGAAGCTCAAACCCTAGCTATGGTGTTTGACGAATTAGGTCACGGTTCTTTGATCTAAGCATCCAGAATTCATCCAAGAGTCTTTATAAACAACAAAACAAGCACAAAATCCATTAGAAACACATGAATGTTTGAAATCGAAAAACTGAAATTCAAGAGAAAAATACGATTCGGTTTGCATTCATAGTGATGTTTTGGATAGTTATGATGATGCAAATAGGTTCTGAGAGTCTCAAAGATTCGATTGCAACCTTCAAATTGGCTGGAAGAGGTTCAAAACCTTGAAACCGAATTTGACTTGTTCTTTGATTTTTGAAAACTTGAATGTTGTTCTTAATGGCTGCCAATTTGTGCCTCTTGCTTGTGTAATGTTCTATACTTATATGTGAACAGAATTAGGTCAAAAAAAGTGATTGTCCTTTGGGCTTTTTGGATGCCTTGATGATGAAGAAATCTCTTTCCAAATTTTGCCAAAAATCAAATCTTTTCATGATCTAAAGAGTGTGCACGAATTTGGACAATATATACTCATGTTAAATGGCTTTGATGATTTTCTAGAAGAAGAATCATATTTAAATATTGATTTTTTGATTTTATTTTGATTTAATATGTATTTAAATGAATAAAATTCAAATAAATATTAAATAAAATAAAAAAAATCAGAAATTTCATGGGTTGGGTCGTGCTTGGTGTTTTTGTAAAGATGGGATGACAATTTGGTGGGCTCATTTAGCAAAAACTTGATTTAAAGCCTTATTTGCTTCATAAACTTCCCTAAAATTTCCCAACTTTGCAAGGGCACAAATCCTTCAATTTTAATGCTATGAGGGTGTTCTTGGACATTTTGGAAAGCTTAAAGAGTCCTCTAACCAACCTCTTTGGTCTCATGTCCATATCTTTTACCATTCTCAAGTTATGCTCTTTTGAAGTTGTTGACTTTTTGTTGACTTTTAAAAGGACCTATAATGTCTTAGCTCATACCTTCCAAATGAAGCATTTTTGGGCTTGGCTTGTGAGACACAAAGTTGTAGAGAATTCAATTTCCTTCAAAATGAGCTTTAGATGGAAAATTCTTGATGAAGCATGTGAAAGTTATGGCTGGTCAAAGTTTAGTTGACTTTTCCTGTGAAAACCCTAATTTAGAAACTCCTGATTCTTGATTATCTGAAATCTCCTTGATGAACCATGATCAAACCTTGATAAAATTATGAATTTTACTTAATATACTTGATGTTGGCAAAAAATCATGAAGTTTGACTTTGGTTTGACCACAGTTGACCTCAGTTTGACTTTTTAACTACTTTAACTGATTTTAACCTATCTGATCATCTGACTGAGCAAACCTTTGAGAAAAGTCTTGAAACTTGTCATGGGGATTCTTGAACACATATAAGATGCTGTGAAGCTTACTTGAAGTCTTGGAAGTCCATTTAGCCTGATTAAAGTCAAAACCCTAGTTTAGGATGCATTGCTTAGGAGGATGCATTGTCTGAGGGAATTGTCACATCTTCTGACTAATTGTGAACTTTGTGAACCTTGTGAACCTCATGAGATGTCTTGTGAACCTTGTGAACCTTGTGAGCCTCTTAGTACACAATGACTTGTCTTGTGGAGGGCAAATTTTGGGGTGCAACAACTGCCCCTGTTCAATTTTCTGAAACCTGAGGGGTTAGATTGGTATATGTGCCAGTCGTGACCTGGAAGGTTGAAGGGGATTGAACACAAAAGCCCAAAAATTTGCACTCACCAGTGCATAGAATAATACTGATGGTTAGTTGTATATGCTTGAGTGGGCTTAAATATGCCACTTGGAAGAACTGGAGATGGGCTTAGAGATGCCATCTGGAGATGGGCTTGGAGATGCCATTTAAAGTATCAGGATGTGATGATGTCTTTATGTTGATACTGGATATCAGTACTGGGTCTTTGTATAAGCCGTCTCTGAATCATTTATGCAACATGATTTTAGTTGTTGAATAGACCAGTAGAAATAAATCTTGTAATAATTATCTTTTCTGGAAATATCCTGGATTACAGATTGTTTGCCTATTCTCCGAGGTCAAAAGAACGTCAGGATTTGTTCTTCTAAATAATGTCTTGAACCAGGGAATGGATCTTTTTACAGACCATTTGCCTGCTATTCAAGGGTCAAAAGAACGTCAGGATTTGTTCTTTTGAATAATGTCTTGAACCAGGGAATGGATCTTTTTACAGACCGTTTGCCTGCTATTCAAGGGCCAAAAGAACGTCAGGATTTGTTCTTCAGGGTCAAAAGAACGTCAGGATTTGTTCTTCAGAAAAATATCTTGAACCAGGGAATGGATCTTTTTACAGACCGTTTGCCTGCTATTCAAGGGCCAAAAGAACGTCAGGATTTGTTCTTAAGGGTCAAAAGAACGTCAAGATTTGTTCTTCTGAAAAATATCTTGAACCAGGGAATGGATCTTTTTACAGACCGTTTGCCTACTATTCAAGGGCCAAAAGAACGTCAGGATTTGTTCTTAAGGGTCAAAAGAACGTCAGGATTTGTTCTTCTGAAAAATATCTTGAACCAGGGAATTGATCTTTTTACAGACCGTTTGCCTGCTATTCAAGGGCCAAAAGAACGTCAGGATTTGTTCTTCAGGGTCAAAAGAACGTCAGGATTTGTTCTTCTAAAAAATATCTTGAACCAGGGAATGGATCTTTTTACAGATCGTTTGCCTGCTATTCAAGGGCCAAAAGAACGTCAGGATTTGTTCTTAAGGGTCAAAAGAACGTCAGGATTTGTTTTTCTGAAAAATATCTTGAACCAGGGAATGGATCTTTTTACAGACCGTTTGCCTGCTATTCAAGGGCCAAAAGAACGTCAGGATTTGTTCTTCAGGGTCAAAAGAACGTCGAGATTTGTTCTTCTGAAAAATATCTTGAACCAGGGAATGGATCTTTTTACAGACCGTTTGCCTGCTATTCAAGGGCCAAAAGAACGCCAGGATTTGTTCTTAAGGGTCAAAAGAACGTCAGGATTTGTTCTTAAGGGTCAAAAGAACGTCAGAATTTGTTCTTCTGAAAAATATCTTGAACCAGGGACTGGATCTTTTTACAGACCGTTTGCCTGCTATTCAAAGACAACTTGAGCAAATGTATGGATCATTTCTGACCCGTTGTAAGTTGTTGATATTGTTTTACCTGCATATAACTATCCTGCAAGGATAATGTTAGTTTATGCATTATGTATGCATGCATAGTATGATGCACTTAAGTAATGTATTATATACTTATGGATATGTATGTTATGGTATGATGTAAATGATGTATGAATCATGCAGCCTGAAGCGTCTGGATATCTTCGTATAACAACTGTTGGCCAGGGGAAATAAATCCCGATTTGTTGCTGAAGAATATGAGGAACTCGTTCTCGTCTTGTTTGATAACATAGTATTCATAACCTCCCGTCTTCGTTCGATAGTATGGTATCCATAACCTCCCATCTTCGTTTGTCGTACTCCTGTTGAAGGAATAATTTCCTGAGTATCCCGACTGAGGATAAAAGAGATGGACATAAATTCCAGGGGAGATGTAACTCGAAGTATTTATGAAGATGGATTCGCCCTACTGGGGGATTTGTAGCTGTCTTGTGGGGATGAACCGGCGAAGCTTCGTTGAATTCCTTCCCTCGTTCGTCCTTAGTAAATACTATTACTGCATTTCATGCATTTCTGGTAAACATCAATCATATTAAGCATTTATGCATTTCTGGTAAACATCAATCATATTCAAAAGCATACATACATTCAAACACAACCAATGGACGTTTCGCTTATGTAAATAGGATAAAAGTAAATCTGGATTCAGAGGGAAAAGTAAAGCTGAACTTGAAAACAGAATCGTTTCAACTTAGAGAGTGTATAACCAATTGGATTTAGAGCTCCTGAGATTCTTAACTTTCCTGAATACCTTCCCAGAAATCCTCATAGCTGGATCTGAAGACATGATACTGACACCATCTGATACTACTGGCGTAGACAATTAATTTCCACATTGGCTTCTGCTGAGAATCCAATATCAAGGTAATACAATGAGAGGAACGTGTCTTCAAATTGTGATGGACCATATACGCTCCAGATATTAGATTTGAAAAGAAAGCATTGCCCCTTGGTTGAGGATGAATTGTCCCATAATGGAAGTATCTGAATGTAGTTACCTCAAGAGAAATAAGTAGAATTCCCCACAATAATATGCCCCTGACATCATGAACTTCGTAATGTTACCCTTGGTAATTCAAATACATGAGGAAAGCTGCCCCTGGCTATTAAGCACTGTTGAATCTGGACCTGATTGCCCCGAATGAATTGAACAGTAACTTGGTATGCCCCCTTGATTGGGAAACAGTGACTATGGCCCTTTGTATACATGGACTTTGATCCAGGAAGCAACTTGGTTTATCGGAAGGACTTTGGTTTATTGAACATTCATCCTGTAAGTTTCTCTATTTATCAAACACTTAGGTATATGTAAACAAATATATTCAAAAATGCAATGCTTATGTCTGTCTTGAAGTTTTGAAAAACAGTTATTTTAGAAAAACAGTTTTTGTGAAAACTGTGATATTAACTCAAGTTTTATAATAAGCCCTAAAGGAGTCAGGATACCTTTTTGTAGCAGTACGCTTTCGAACTAACCATGCTTCAGTTAGGACTTTTAAAGGGTTATAACGTGGTCTGGTTCACGGTTTAAGAAACAAAGGATAAAGGCTCAAATTTTATTTGTACCCAACCCAATCTGCATGATGTTCTTCAGTCATATGCTCAGTTAACTTATGCATTGAGGCTCAAAGGAGTTCGGAATTGTAACACTGACATTTGCGATGGTTCAGAAGCCAAAAATTTATTTGAACATTCAGTCATCTTTCTTTGTTGAGGATTCATAGTGACCTCTTTTTTCTTTCTGACTTTGTTATCCCTTCTTTTTGCCTGAACTGTTTATTTCAAGGTTACAGTCAGCGGGATGTCTTGATGTTTTACTAAGTCTCCTTCATAGGTTTTGACTTATTGAGCTTTTCTTTTGCTGGATATTGACTGTCAAGTTTAATGATTACAGAGAACCATCCTTAGTTGTGTACAACACAAATAATTGGCATATTTGAGTTAACCGAGTAACTACCCTGCCCCAGGTTATGAATAAGGGTTTTAATTTGTGCGAGAATGAAAACTCCTACTTCATAGGCTCAAAAGGGTTGACTAGGGATTAACTTCCTTATATCTCCACTGTTTAGGAATTGAAACAATGCCTGTACATCGTCAGCATAGTCTGTTCAAAAGCATATTGTCCAATATTATGGTATTGTTTTCGTCATCCTCCCTCTACAGGCTTATAGCTTTATCAGGAGTTAAATATCACAAAATAGAAATAAGAAGCATAGTTTTAAATATAGTGAAACGAATGGATTAATTCAAGACAAACATATGCAATGCATTAATGAAAACAAAAGTTTAACATAATAGTAAGTGTTTAAACAAATAAAAGAAATTACAAATGAAAATTCAAATGTTGTCCCATCCAGTTGGCTGAATGTCTTCAATTGCAATCCGTGAACTTTCAGGAGCAGTATATTTCACCATGAAATCAAATTTTCCACTTGGATGTCCCAAGGTGCCCCATATCTCAACAGGGATAGGTAAGCTTTCTTTCTTGCTACTTTGGGTAATTTGTCTTGCAGCTTCGACGTTTGATGGACGATAGTAGAACTCAACTTGACCTTCAGGAGTAACCTCTAGGATTCCTTCGTCAATCAGGTCTTGAATCTTTTTCTTTAATGCCCAACAGTTATTAGTATCACGTCCAGGACTGTTGGAGTGATACTCACACCTTGCCTTGGAATTATAGTGAGGAGAGGCAGTATTAGGATTTTGAGGAGGACTTTTTAAAGAAATTAGTTTCATCTCCAACAAGCATTGCAGAACTTGTGACATTGGAGTGCTGAACTTGATAAACTGCCTTCTACATTCCTTGTGTTGAGGTGGATTAACCTTATCAGGTCTTTCTTCTTTAACTGAAGAACAATCAATGGCAACCGGTTTCTTACCTTCTTTTATCCTCATCTTCCTTTCAACCAAATCAGCTTGTTTTAATGGAGGTTGACTGACAATTAGATTCCTGACTCCATTACTTTGAAGTTTGTGGACAAAGGTTCTTAACTCTTCTTGCCCCTGAGCTAAACTTTGAATAAGAGCCACCTGGTCATTCATCTGGGTCCTCATTTCTGTCATCTCAGCTTGCAGTTGTTTCAGATGATCATCCTTGTTGTCCTCAGGACTCTTCTTCTTAGCCAGCAGTGTCTTCAACTCATCTTGTCCCTTGGACAAGTTCAGAATCAACTCTTGGAATTGTGCATTATGAGCTTGGAGATCTTTGATAGTCTGTTCAAGAGCCATTTTTGCTGAAATAAACAGCGAGAAGATAAGATACCTGTACATCAGAAACCTGTGATGCAATGATATGGAATATAAATGCGTATGCAATGTTTTCAAGGACCGCAGGATTTAAATTTGTGTAAACAACCAAAAAGGTAACTTTTATTAGTAATAAATTTGTTTGCCCCTTGGGCTTACAATAAAAATGAAATGAAATAAATACAAAAGATGGGGTTTTAAGTCTCCCATGGACGTTTCCTCTTTGTGTTGAGGTATGATTTGAGATTTTGCTCCTCGTGAAGTTGCTTTGTTAGCTCCAGGATTCTTTCTTGACTTGCTTTGTAATGAGCCTCAAAAGTATCCTTTTGCTCCTTCAACTGGATCCAGGACCTCTATAAGTCTTCCATGTCAGTGGGCATGTCTGGGTGAAGGATGGTATAAGAAGTATTTCCTTCAGCAACAGGCTCCATAGTAACTGGCAGGATGGAAGGATACGACATCATGAGAGTCTGAGCACGAGATCGCACCCATCTGAGATAAGCTTCCATAGGAATAGTGTACTTGGGTTCCAGAGTCTTGCTGTCAACCTTATTCACTTTTCCCCATGCTCGTATGAACCTTTGACGGTAACCTTGCAGATCGTTGTCGTAGTCAAACACAATACCCTGAATCAACATGTCATGAGGACCATCACTCCGAGCGTAACCAAACTGTCGTAGAGCTAAGGAAGGGTTGTAAGTAATGCCTCCTCTTATGCCTAGAAGTGGCACATTAGGAAACTCCCCACAACGCTCAATGATAGTAACATTCTCCATAGATCGAGAGCACCAATGAATATCTGAATGAGAGAGTGACATGATTCTCTTGGACCACCTGAACCCTTGTTCATTCTTCATCACTGATCGAGGAAGGTGAGAAATAAACCACCTAGATAGCAAAGGTGAGCAGCACATCAGAGTTCCTCGTGCCTTTGTAGTACGGGTATGTGTAACACGGTGGGAGAACTGACTTTAGTTATGTTGCGGATAGCAAGAGTCGCCACCGACTTTTATTTTATCCAAAGGAAAGGCATAAAAGAACAGGAAAGACCTTTTAAAAGATTTTTGGGTCCGGGGGGTAGGTTATGTAAAGGGAAGGTATTAGCACCCTTTACATCCATGGTTATCCATGGGCTCTTAGTTACTTAGCTCACTTTAAAATGTTTTTGAAATGTGAAGTGTGTGAATAAAAATTTTCTTAAGTGTTTTATAATGATCCATGTACGGATGCGTATAAAACCTTTGTTTTGAAAATTTGTTTGAAATTGTGAAGTGTTTGAAAAGTTTTTGAATAGTGAGCAAGTAACTATGAGAAACCTACCCTAAAGTTTAAGTCTTTCTGTTCTTGAATCCTTTAAATGGTAAGACTATCCCTATTATTAAGGAATAGGAAGTCATTACCTTGGATGTGAGGGACAAGTAAGGGTCATCTGTTAATGTAGGCAACTGTGGGGTGTATTAAGCAATTTTGGAGGGACTGTCATCTTTATTCAGAAGGGACAAGATCATTATGAAGGCAACATTCGAAAGGGACTTGATCTTTTATTTGTTAAGGGACTAGATAACTTTATTTTGAGGGACTTTTGCTTTATACACCCTACTTGACCTTTTGATTAGGCAACAATGAGAGGTATCCCTAAGGAAGTGAGATGGCGATCAAAGATCGACTTACGTGTGTGAGTGTACAATTTAATATTTTATCTTTTGAATTAAGTGATCTAAATTAATTTTAAATAAACATACATGTTACACTCCCTATTTACTAACCATGGCATAAAATAAATAATAAACATTATAAAATATTACATCCAGGAGCAATTACATAATAATGATAAAAGCAATTTAAATAAATAAGCAAAATATTAATAAGCAAAATAAATAAGTAATTATAACTGGGTTAGTGAAAATAATAATAATAAAAATACCAAATTAAATGGGGTTAGTAATAATCATATAAACATAATTAATAATAATAGTGAAATAAACAAGGATATTATAATAAGCAAAAATTTTAAAGGTTAATAAGAAAATATGAACAATTATATTAATTATTATAAAATTTGAAGTTATATGTAAATTATAAAATTAAATCAATTATGAACATATTATGAAAATAAATTATAATTACAAAAATTTAAATTAGCAATTTTTAAACATATAATAGAAATTATTTACATGCATAATTAAATTATAAACAATTATAGAATATTTTCATATTATAAAAAATAAATTAAGCATTTTAATTTTTAAACACATTTATGTACAAAAATTTAAATTATAAGCAATTTATACATTAATTAAATTATGAATTTTAACTAAATTATGAATATAATATATAATAGTATTAAATAAATAGGAAAAGAAAAAAATTAGGGTTTAAAAAGAATTAGGGTTTTATATACAAAAAATGTTAAATATTAAATATTAATCTAATTATATAAATAAATTACATATATACATATTAATAATAAAAAAAACAATTTGTTTTAGAAAATATTATTAGAATTTATATTTATGAAAATATATTAAGATTTTATTAAATTAAGATTTTAATTAATTAATATTAATAATAAGTAAAACAAATAAGAAAACAAAAAGAAAAAGAAAACTTACCTGGCTGGGAATTGAACCCAGCACAGCTTGCTTGCAAACACTCAGGCCAGCAACATCTACCACCAAGCCAACGCGCGCAGGTGATGAAGGAAGGAGTCCAATTGGTTTTGTTACATATTCCTGAAAATCAAAGAAAAAAGAAAGAAAACAAAAGGCCTGGGGGGATCGAACCCAGGACCTTCAAGCAATCACACAAACACCTTAACCAATCCAGCTGGGAGAGCGCACCTGTATATACAACAACTATAATTCATAATATATTATGATGGCTAAATATCTGGAAAAAATAAGCAAAAGGTGTTGAAGCCAGGATTCGAACTCCTGCCCTCCTACAATATACGCGCATGCTTCACCACTGGGACAAGCACAAGCTTGTGAAATAAAAATAGAAACAATTCATAATATTTTAAAACAACATTTTGAATTTGAAATTCGCGCGCAGCTGGTCATCTTCTTCCTTGGGTTACCTGCGAAAATTACTATGAATTTTCCTGCGAAATTTCCTGGGTGTTCATAAACCAGAAATCCTAGGTTTTTGGATCATCACGCAAACAATAAAATCAACACAAATTGACAGCCCAGATCAAACATACAAAGCTTATACATCATAACCATGTTCTTAAAAGTCATTTATCTTCAATAAATCATGAATTCCCAATTTGAGAACTCAAACCCTAACAATGGTGTCTTTTGGCTTTGGGCATATTTCTTCAATGTTTTTGTCCAGAATCCATCTAATCATCATGATAAACAAGATTAAACACACAAAAACGATTCATAATGGTTAAATGGATGAAATCGAAAATAAAAAAAAAGAACAAGAAAATGCATTCGGGTTGTCCAATTTATGAAGCTATGGATGCATATGAGAGTGTAAATCGTATCAAGGAAGTCCAGGGATCCTGTCTATGTCCATAGAATTCCTTTTTACCTTCTCTAAGATCAAAACCGAAAGTTCACTTTTGAAGTTGTTGACTTTTTGTTGACTTTTAAAAGGACCTATAATGTCTTAGCTCATACCTTCCAAATGAAGCATTTTTGGGATTGGCTTGTGAGACACAAAGTTGTAGAGAATTCAATTTCATTCAAAATGAGATTTGGATGTAGACTTGGTGATGAAGCATGTGAAAGTTATGGCTGGTCAAAGTTCAGTTGACTTTTACTGAGGAAACCCTAATTTAGAAACTCCTGATTCTTGATGATCTGAAATCTCCTTGATGAATCATGATAAACCCTTGATCAAATGATGAATTTTACTTCATATACTTGATGTTGGCAAAAAATCATGAAGTTTGACTTTGGTTTGACCACAGTTGACCCCAGTTTGACTTTTTAACTGCTTTGACTGATTTTGACTTATCTGATCATCTGACTGAGCAAACTTTTGAGAAAAGTATTGAAACTTGTAATGGGGATTCTTAGACACATATAAGATGCTATGAAGCTCACTTGAAGTCTTGGAAGTCCATTTAGCCTGATTAAAGTCAAAACCCTAGTTTTGGATGCACTGCTTAGGAGGTGTATTGTATGAGGGAATTGTCAACTCTTCTGACTATTTGTGAACTTTGTGAACCTTGTGAACCATCATAAAATGTCTTGTGAACCTTGTGAACCTCATGGGAGATCTTGTGAACCTTGTGAACCTCATAAAGTGTCTTGTAGACTTCATGAACCTCATGAAAGGTCTTGTAAGTATTGTGAATCTTGTGAACCTTGTGAACCTCATAAAGTGACTGGTAGACTTCATGAACTTCATGAAAGGTCTTGTAAGTGTTGTGAATCTTGTGAACCTTGTGAACCTTCTTAGCACACAAAGTCTTGTATTGTGAGGGCAAATTTTGGGGTGCAACAGTATGAAGAGAGTGTAAGATTTCTCCAAGTAATGTAAGCACTGGATTATGACTCAGAAATATGTTGATGGCATGAACATCTATGAACTGATCAGGATTGGGGAACAACACTAAGCCATAAATCAACAAGGCTAAGATCTCCTCAAAAGCATCATAGCTCATAGCCTTCAAGAACACTTGAGCCTTCTCTATCAACACCTTAACAAGAATACCCTTAACTCCGCTTCTCGTTTCTAGAACAATGTCTGACTTCTTCAGATGTAGAGCTGCAACAATGACTTCAGGTTTAGGCTCTTTTTCAAAGCCTGTGAAGGGTTTCTGATCAAGAATGGGTATACCCAGAAGTTTCGATAACTCTTCCATTGTAGGAACTGGTTGATAGTCAGGGAATATGAAGCAATGGTGCTTAGGATCAAAGAACTGAAACAGGACACTCATCATGTCTTCATTGAACCCTGAAGTGACTAGATCCAGTAGGTGACCATGTCTCTTGATGAATTGGGAGTTTTCATAAACCTGAGAGACCAATTCTTTAAGCTTAGGAGGTATTCCCACAAAGTTGATCCGGATAGTGTTTCTACGAGCAGAAGCCATGACCTGCAACAAAGAACAAAGATAAATCCTTTGGTCCTTGAAATGGTTAGTGAAAATGCTATGCTTATGATGCATGATGATGCTATGATGTTATGCTCAATCACAAACATGTGGCACACATAAACAAGTCACACAATAGCCCTAGGTTTAAAGGCTTGCATGAGGTTTAAAGGTAAGTACCCTCCCCTGAAGTTTAGATGGTTCATCCTGTCCTATAAAGTAACCAGGTTCTAAGGGATCTCAATATCATTGATCCTTCACAAGGGTGGTTGTTCAGTGGGCAACTTACTTGCCAACCAAAACCCTCCAAGTTTAGAATCTCAATGAGTGTAGCACCGAGTATCAACCAACTTCAGTCTTCACCAAAGCCGGTTATCTCACTACTTTCTAAAGGCCAAGATGGGATAACTGGGGTTCTAAAAGTTAGTTAGTGCATTGACAACATATGGCAACCTCATATTATCCTCAACTTGACTTAAGGAACATAAGCACCAACCAAGAAGTCACACTAACTATGGCCACCAGATCAACCATATCGGTATACGCCATACAGTTTCCTTGGTCTATTGCCATTTACCTAAGGTACACTAGATCCGGGTTAGGATCTTTCACACATAAGAGCACCCAACAGATAAGTATAAAGCAAACATGGCAAACAATTTTAAAGTGATCTAATTCCTAAGGGTACCCCTCTTTTATTAAATCCCCAGCAGAGTCGCCAGTTCTGTAACACGGTGGGAGAACTGACTTTAGTTATGTTGCGGATAACAAGAGTCTCCACCGACTTTTATTTTATCCAAAGGAAAGGGTATAAAAGAACAGGAAAGACCTTAAAAGATTTTTGGGTTCGGGGGGTAAGTTATGTAAAGGGAAGGTGTTAGCACCCTTTACATCCATGGTTATCCATGGGCTCTTAGTTACTTAGCTCACTTTAAAATGTTTTTGAAAAGTGTAGTGTGTGATTATAAATTTTCTTAAGTACTTTATAATGATCCATGTACGGATATATATAAAGCCTTTGTTTTGAAAATTGTTTGAGATGTGAAGTGTTTTTGAAATGTTTTGAAAAGGTGAGCAAGTACATAAGAGAAACCTACCCTAAGTTAAATCTTTTCTGTTCTTAAATATCCTTTAAATGGTAAGACTATCCCTATTATTAAGGAATATGTAGTCATTACCTTGGATGTTGTGAGGGACAAATGAAGGGACATTTGTGATTAGGCAACTGTAAGGTGTACTTAGCAATTCGAAGGGACTTATCATCTTTTATTCGGAAGAGACAAGATCATTTACGAAGGCAACATTCGAAGAGACTTGATCTTATAATCTTTTAAGGGACTAGATGATATAAATAAATGAAGGGACTTTGCTTTATACACCTTACTTGACCTTTTTCTTTAAGCAACATGAGAGGTATCCTTAAGAATGTGAGATGGCGATCCAAGATCGACTTACGTGTGTGCGTTTACAAATTCAAGTATTTATCTTACAAATTAGTGATCTAAATTCAATTTTAAATACAAACATATTTGCACTCCCTATTTTACTAACCATGGCATTTTAAATAAATAATAAAAATAATTCTACAACTATTACATAAATTGCACAATTACATAATAATAATAATAAAATAAATTAAATAAATAAACACATAATAAATAAATAAAGAGGTTAGTAATAATAAACAAAATAAATATAAGAAAAAGAAATTAGCATAATAATATAATAATAAATTAAAAGTTCACATTTAAATAAATAATTACTTTTAAGAATTTTAAGAAAAATAATAATTATATAATAATAAATATGATTAATAGTTCTAATAATTTAATTATATATACATATTAAAAATATTTATTAATTATAATTAAATAAGCATATAATAAATAACTAAAAATCATAAAATAAAATTAGGGTTTATATAAGAAATAATTAAGTTTTATATTAGAATTATACAATATCAATTTAAATATAATATATACATATTTTTTTTAAATAAAAATTGGGATTAATTTCTTTAGAGAATAAATTAAAGTTTTCTTAAGAAACAATACAAATATTATACATATATACATTTACATATAATGATTTAAACAAATAATTAGAATTAATTATAAAACATAAATAGTAAACAGAATAATTAAAAAAAATAGATTTCAAAACTTACCTGGGGCAAGGATCGAACCCATGCCCTAGGCTTTGCCACCCTTAGATGTACAGAGTTACCACTGGGCTGCATGCGCGCTTGTGAACACCAAACAGGCAGTAATCCTTTTGTTTCTTCTCCTACGTAAAATTCTCAAAAAATAAAACAAAGCAAAATGGCCTGGGGAGGTTTTGATCCCAGGACCATTCCTTTGCAAGCCAAACGCGTATGCCAACTGAGCCAATCACTTTTAATTGTAACATAACTTAACATTATTCAAAAAATATTAAAACATAAATTTGAATATTCACAGATGGCGCCAATCTTCTTCTTCTTCCTCCAGCCCTACAAAATTTCCTGCGAATTTTGTTGGGAATTTTGCTGCGTTTTTATTTTCCTAGGAAATCCTGCATTTTTGAATATCACACAACAAGTACAATTAAACCAAATTAACAACATAAAAAAAATCCCCATGATCTATACAATCGAACCATGTCATTAGAATCCATTTAGATTACTTAAATGGCAAAACCCCAAATTTGAAGCTCAAACCCTAGCTATGGTGTTTGACGAATTAGGTCACGGTTCTTTGATCTAAGCATCCAGAATTCATTCAAGAGTCTTTATAAACAACAAAACAAGCACAAAATCCATTAGAAACACATGAATGTTTGAAATCGAAAAACTGAAATTCAAGAGAAAAATACGATTTGGTTTGCATTCATAGTGATGTTTTGGATAGTTATGATGATGCAAATAGGTTCTGAGAGTCTCAAAGATTCGATTGCAACCTTCAAATTGGCTGGAAGAGGTTCAAAACCTTGAAACCGAATTTGACTTGTTCTTTGATTTTTGAAAACTTGAATGTTGTTCTTAATGGCTTCCAATCCGTGCCTCTTGCTTGTGTTATGTTCTATACTTATATGTGAACATAATTAGGTCAAAAAAAGTGATTGTCCTTTGGGCTTTTTGGATGCCTTGATGATGAAGAAATCTCTTTCCAAATTTTGCCAAAAATCAAATCTTTTCATGCTCTAAAGAGTATGCACGAATTTGGACAATATATACTCATGTTAAATGGCTTTGATGATTTTCTAGAAGAAGAATCATATTTAAATATTGATTTTTTGATTTTATTTTGATTTAATATGTATTTAAATGAATAAAATTCAAATAAATATTAAATAAAATAAATAAAATCAGAAATTGCATGGGTTGGGTCGTGCTTGGTGTTTTTGTAAAGATGGGATGGCAATTTGGTGGGCTCATTTAGCAAAAACTTGATTTAAAGCCTTATTTGCTTCATAAACTTCCCTAAAATTTCCCAACTTTGCAAGGGCACAAATCCTTAAATTTTAATGCTATGAGGGTTTTCTTGGACATTTTGGAAAGCTTAAAGATTCCTCTAACCAACCTCTTTGGTCTCATGTCCATATCTTTTACCATTCTCAAGTTATGCTCTTTTGAAGTTGTTGACTTTTTGTTGACTTTTAAAAGGACCTATAATGTCTTAGCTCATACCTTCCAAATGAAGCATTTTTGGGCTTGGCTTGTGAGACACAAAGTTGCATAGAATTCAATTTCCTTCAAAATGAGCTTTGGATGTAAAATTCTTGATGAAGCATGTGAAAGTTATGGCTGGTCAAAGTTCAGTTGACTTTTCCTATGAAAACCCTAATTTAGAAACTCCTGATTCTTGATGATCTGAAATCTCCTTGATGAAACATGATCAACCCTTGATAAAATGATGAATTTTACTTCATATACTTGATGTTGGAAAAAAATCATGAAGTTTGACTTTGGTTTGACCACAGTTGACCTCAGTTTGACTTTTTAACTACTTTAATTGATTTTAACCTATCTGATCATCTGACTGAGCAAACCTTTGAGAAAAGTCTTGAAACTTGTCATGGGGATTCTTGAACACATATAAGATGCTGTGAAGCTTACTTGAAGTCTTGGAAGTCCATTTAGCCTTATTAAAGTCAAAACCCTAGTTTAGGATGCATTGCTTAGGAAGATGCATTGTCTGAGGGAATTGTCACATCTTCTGACTAATTGTGAACTTTGTGAACCTTGTGAACCTCATGAGATGTCTTGTGAACCTTGTGAACCTTGTGAGCCTCTTAGTACACAATGACTTGTCTTGTGGAGGGCAAATTTTGGGGTGCAACACTTTGAAGCTTCAAATTCAAGTTCTCTCAAGCTTCTCGTTGCATTTATTTTGCAAGAGGAGATCAAAAGGGTTAGATCTGCAGCATTTGGAGCATTTTCTTGGTGGTTTTGAAGTGTCTTCATCTCAGGTAAGCTTCTGAATCCATGGATCTGGAGATGGTTTTTGATGTGTGCATTTTGATCTGTGAAGTATGCTGATTACACTTCACGTTTTAGATTTGAAAATGGTGCATTATTGAGGATGTATTGTTGACTTAAAGTTTCATGGTGAAAACTGTTTGTCTTCGATCCAGTTTATTTTGTGATCCATTGTGAAATCTAAGGGCATATTTGAAATCAACGTGGTTGAATTAATGGATTTGGACAATTTGATTTATTTTTATGGAAGTTTGTTCATAGTTTGCATTTTCCGGTGCCGGAGCCCTAGCTCTGGTCACCGGATTCTGGGTTTGTGTTTTTAGGGTTTCAGTGAGGAAGATGGCTCCTAAGCCTTTGGATCTTTCATCTTGACGCACCATATCACGCCACCTCATTAATGAGACACCCTCCTGGTCACATGTTTCATTTTCATATTTTGAATCTGAATAATACGCAATGTTATGCACCTCACCACATTAATATGCTCCCTCACCTGCCATCCAATTATTTGATGACCTTGATTAATGAGTTGACCAATCTGGCCTCTCCATTTGATCTCATGGCTCTTGTTTTTTCCCTGAATTTCTGAATATCCACCCCAAATGTTGTGAACTTGCGCAGGACCCAGTGGGCCTGGATGGCTATCCCCACCCCCCTGTGACTTGAGCCCATTGAATTCAGCTGAAAATTGTTTCTATTCGCACCCCCAACCTCATCCATTTAATTTTATTTATTTTTTATTTCCATTTTATTTCAGTTTGGATTTTGATCTTTAAAAATAGTTTTAGGCTTCCAAAAATTCTAAAAAAATTCATGAATGTTATTTTTAGTTTTCTTTAATTTTTGACATTTTTATTTTCGATTTATTTTATTTTGACACGTGGAAATTAATTGTTCACTTTAATTAATTCATTTTAATTCTCTTTTAAGCATGCTAACTTGTCCATTTTCTATATTGATCCTCATTTTGAATTTTTGGTTGGTTCTTTTTGCTTTGGATCCATAATAGAGTGTATTTTATGTGTGATTTTTGTTCTGATTTTTAGAAGCTTGTTCAATTGACTTTGGTCCTTGACTTGTGAGTGAAGCTTCTTAACCCTAGTTCATGTTTGTACCCTCATTTGACTTGTATAGCTTCTTAATTTCTTCCTCTCCTTTTGGCATGTTGTTATATCATGATTGAAGATCTCTTGTCCAAGGTTGTGGAATTTTTGGGTGCATACTTGATTTGATTTGAATTTTTGTTCTTAACTTGTCCCATTTTGCTTCTTTTTTTATCATAAGTCCTCTCCTTAGCTTAGAAGGGCACTTGTGCCAACTTCTTCATCTTGTTTAGAGTCTTTTTAGGGCATTGATACCTCTCTGATCTTGGGTTGGGGTTTGAGTTTTGGAAATCTTGTGATTTGTTTGCCTTTGGAGTTCTTCCATTCTTATGTATATCCACCTCACTTTCTTTGTTTCTTTCTTCCCATAATGTAATTGTTTAGCTTTGTGCCCTTCTTCTCTTCATCTCTCTTGCTTCTTAAGAACTTTTCTAACTTAATTAGGGTTCTGGTCTTGTACCTTGAGGTTGTGTTTTGTTTACTTTTCTTTGTATCTTATCAAGTTTGCTTTGCTTTGCTATGTGATTCATGTTGCCTCATGTTTGGTTGTTTGTTTCTTTTCCTATTCTTGTGACTTGTGTTTGCATTGAGCATTTATGTGTATGACTTCACTTATATTTGTATGATGTTGGTATGGCATTGTGATCATTTTTTATTGCCTTTATCTTGTGTTACTAACCTTTTCAGGGGCTTAGGTAAGTGAGAGGTGTGGATGTGATTCCCACATCTCCATATCTTATCTCTTCTCTTCTTATTCTTATTTGTTCTAACCTTGTGATTGTTGGGCTTAGGCCTTACTTCCCCCTTCTTCTATTCTTCTTTCTTATTCTTTTCTTCTTCTTTCTTTCTTCTTTAGGATAGTAAACCTCACTAACCTAGGATTTCCATGCATGACAATACTTAGGATTCATTAGTCCCCCATTAGACTTTTGCCTTTGTGATCCTTTTGGTTTCTTTTCTCTTCTCATATCAAAACTCTAAAGAAGACACCTAATAAAGTTTGAAGTGATACCTTGAGCAATAGCCTTATCCCATGAGACACTTGTAGTCTTCCCATCTTGGGATAGTACAAGCTTGCCTTGTGATGTACAAGTCTGATCAGGGTATCATCTTCACCAAAAAAATCATAAAACACACTTCTTCATTGTAAATACAAAACACTTAATAAATTCAATGAGTTAGTGAGCCTAAGTCCTAATCTCTGGATTCAAGTTTTGGGGATCTTCTCCTTACTTGAGTGTGCTTGTTCTGTTATTCCATCTTGGAATGTAGTAGCAAGTACACATTCCATGGAAAAGAGCTTGAGTTCATTTCCTTGTGCCACACTCATAAAAAATCATAAAAAACACAAACAAACAATAAGCGTCTTTCCTTCGAGAATTCTTTTCTCATCTCCTTCGCTCCGTACGCGAACTTGCTCCTACTTGTCATTTTGCAAGACGGTTACGCACTCGCCGTCCGAGCCTGCAACACCTGAGCATGGACATAGGCAGTTCAAGCCTTAATTCACAAGCAATCTTTTCCACCCCTTGTTAGGGGAACTACGGCATCTCTGATCCTCATTGTCCAGATGAGGTACGTAGGCAGCGGGGTAGGGCCCGTTCGAGCACAATCTTTTATTTTCCCTACATTGTTTCTCTTTGTTTTCTTTCTCAGTTCCTTTTCCAGTTCCAGTTCCTTTTCTTTTGCAGCAACTTTCATTTCTTCACCCTTTGAAACAATTTCTTTGCAAGCGTGGATCCCGTCGGGTACGACGAAAGATCTGGGGTGCTAATGCCTTCCCAGGTTGTAACCGACTCCTGAACTCCATCCTAATAGAAGGATGCAGGCATAAACTTAATCACAAAGCCTTAAAGCCTTTAGGGTTTAGTCCCTGATTATGAGATGAGGAGAGAAGACTCAAAGATGACACAAAGGTGGAATCTAAATGGGGGACTAATCAAAACCCTAATTGTGATCATGCTTGGTTATTCCTAGGGTTAATGAGGTTTGCAAGAAGATCTTCAGAGAAACCACCAGGAAGGAAGCAGTTGAAAGGAGCAAGAAGCAAGAAGAAGCAAAACAACTTGCTTCACTTAAGAAGACAAGTTGCTTGAAGAAAGAAAGTAAGATGAACATGAATGAGAAAGCTCAATCCAAAACACATACAAAATGCAGCAAAGAAAGTATGAAAGAGATGAAAAGAGATAGTGAGAAGTGGAGGCAAATTCACCTCTCAAACAACTTACCACCTGAAAAGTTAGCACAAGGAAATGAAATGCAATGAGAATGGGATGAAATGCCATGGTGCAAACCAAAACCAGAAGCATAAACATGATTTTAATGATGCTAAGAGATGATACAAGCATGAGGCAAGACATGAGAATGATCAAACAAGCATAAGGATGCAAATGAAGTATGCTTTGAACCATGAAAGTTCAAGAAAAGTTATGAAATGCAATGGACATATAACATGGCAAATGAAAGATGCAATGATCAAACATGATTCTAATATGCCCTAAGATGTATCATAAATCAAGTGAATGCACAAAATGTCATGGCAAGTCATTGGATGCAAGCAAATGAGAAATGGATGCAAAGGAAAGCACAAATTAGGGTTTCATGCATCATGCAAAACAAAAATCCAAAACCAGAAGCAAATGACATGTTAAAAATTTGAAAATACAATCAAAGATACCCTAAACCTATACAAGCTCACTGCCCAAAGGAGAGGATCCAACTCTTAACCTAGTGTAAGTTATGAATTTCCTAAGATTGCTAGGGTTTTGGGGTACCTCATCAAGAAAAATGCTAAACAAATTGAAAATGCAAGATCAAATCAAACCAAATTTATCCTATAAACTACATGCTATGAAGAGTGCAATGCAAGAAGAATCATCATCCAACTCTCAATGGTTAGGCATAATGAAATTTTTAAAGATTGAACCAAAATGTTGCCTCAAAATGAAATTAATTCCAATGAAAATGATCAAAAGGCATCAAGAACAAAAAAGAATTTTGGTTTGAGAGTTGGATAATGTTTCTAAATGTTTTGAAATGCAATGTGAAGTTTTTGGTGATTTTTAAATACCTAAATGCATTTTTTATTAATTAATTTTCATTAATTAATTAAAAATAAACATTTAAATGATTTAAAAATAATTTTTTATGCAAAAAAATAAAAATAAAAATATTTTTGGGTTTTAAAAATTAATGAAATCTTTGACAAAAAATTTCATAATTTTTAAAGGTTTTTTGCTATTTTAAATAAAATGAGGAAAAGAAATGAAAAGAAAAGAAATTAAAATGAATAAAAAGGGAGAGTCAACGCAATCAAGGGCCAGCATTCAAACTCAGGGGGGAGGCAAAGACTGCACGCGCTCATGGACGGTTGAGATTGTTTCTGGGAAATTCAAATTTAAACCTAATTAATTAATCTAATTAATCTGAATTAGGGTTTAATGAAGGATCTGGTTCGTTCATTCGCGCGGGAGTCAATGGAAGTCAACAGAATCCAAGGTCCAAATTCAAAGTTGATTAATTACACAGATTAGGGTTTAATGACCCTCAGGTGGCCGGAGAAGACTTCCGGTCGTCTTCTCCGGCGAGACCTTCAACCTATCTCTCTCAAAACCTCACTAAAACGTGCCAAAATCTCCAGATTCACTCAAACAAACATCCTAAACAAGAATCCAACAACAAAACCTATTTATTTTTCATGAATCATGAAGAACAAGCAAAAATCAATTTCACAGGCAAAGTTTCAGACAGACCATACATCCTCATTTCTTCATCATTTTCAAAAATTCAAAGTTCATTACATTCAGGGGAGCATGTAGATCATTTTAGTAACTTAAAACAAGGTTTCTGGAAAAAATAAATTTCGAAGCTACCTGAGGTGAAGCTTTCAATTTGGAGCTTTCAGCTTGCCTCCTTGCTTCCAATCACCTCTACTGACCTCCCTCAAGTGTTTGCAAGGCTTGTTTGGAGTTTATTTTGGCTGGTTTGTGAGTTTGAAGAAGTTCAGTTCAAAAGGGGAAAAATCGTATTTGGTGTATGATGTCTTTCAAGGCAAAGTAAGGGGTGGTTTGTGATCAGTGATGCCTTCTAAGATGAATGGTGGAAGAATTTTTAAGTTTGAGTTGCTGGGTTGAGAGATTCGATAGAAAATGCAAAGGGAGGGATTTTTGTGTATGCTGACTTGTGTGTGTGTTTAGGCTTCAAGATGTTGTGAAATGGCTTGCTTGAAGTGTGTTTGTAAAGTCTTGATTGGTCAGAATAGTTGGTGTGGCACAGGCTGATTGGTATGGGGGTTTTTGCAAAAAGTCAAGTCTAGGTGTAAGAGAGGTATGGGCTATGGCAGTGAAGGTACAAAGCATGGCTTGGCTGCAGCTTGAATCAGGGAGAACCATGGAAGTGGATTAGAGGCAATGCAGCAAGTGGATTAGGGTTTGTGAGATGTTTTGCAACTTTGTCCAACTTTGGCCCTTTTGGAAATTCATGAAGTTCAAGGCACCAAAATGCATAATTCTTGGGCCAATTCTGATTTTTAGAAGTCACATGAGCATGTTGTGAAGAGTTTGTGCACATTTGAAGTCTTTAGAATTCTTGATCATACCATTTTGCAAAATGCCTCTTTGGTATAAAACTTGAAATTATGTGATTTTTCCCAACTTTGACAAGCCATAACTTTTGATCCAAAATGAATTAGGACAAGTTCTTGTACTTTTTGAAAAGGGAATGATCCATTCTACAACTTTCATGACCAAAGTTTTCTCATTTGAAGCATTTTTGAATCAATTTGAGGGGTTTGAAAAACTTTCCCAAAATGGCAAGTTTACATTACAAGTCACTTTCCCAAAAAGGCAACTTTGCAAATGGCTTGAAATTCTTCAATTTTGTGAACTTCTAACATCTTCTATGATCAAATAAAGATCATACACAATCAAAATGATGAAGAACACCCTTTGGTTGGGTCATTGGGGGCCTCAGATGCCCTGATTTTACACTGACTTGCTCAAGAAGTCAACTCTTGATCAGATGCCTTCCCCATGGAATTTCTTCATGAAAATTGATATGCATGATCCTTATACCATATAGAGACCAATAGAAACAAGAATGACCAAAAAATTTGGAGTTATGGCCTTTGAAACCAAAACCCTAATTTTAGGTCATATGTGCAGTTAAACCTAGCTCTGCTTCCATGCCTTTCTCAGTTCTTGTGATCCTTTGACTTTCTTGACTTTGTGGGGATATAGTATGATGCTTGAACATACATGGACCCCTTTGAAGTGATTGATGACCTTTGGAGTGGCTTAAATAGCTCAGGGATGGCTCAGGTCACAAACCCTAGATGCAGATGACTTAGAAGCAATGCAGTGAACCAACGATGTAAAATGAGATGTTATGATTGAACTTATGCATATGGAAAGATCACAAGCCATGGTGTGAATGGGTGAGGGCAAATTTGGGGTGTTTACAGCTGCCCCTATTCAAACATGAGTTAGCTGTGCAGGATGTAAGCGACGGCTTAACAGGCAAACAAGATAACTTGTGTCTGAATACCAAAGACAGTCCAAAATTTGCACTCACAGAATGAAGAAGAAAAGGGGTATAGATTGCAAAAGGAAAATACAGTATATTTATAAAGTGCGGGCGATGGAGGACGACCGCCGAGCAGAGGACGACTGCTGGGGATTAGGTAAACGAAAAATGATGAGGTACGGTCATCAAAGGTGAAGGACGATCACCTAGCAGGGGACGGCTGCTCTGTTGGGGATAAGATGAGGGACGGTCATCTAAGGTGAAGGACAATCACCGGGCAGGGTACGGCTGCCGAATGTACCACGACATAGGACGAATGTCGGGTAACAAGGTCGACGATAGGGACGGCCATCGGATAAGCATGATGAAGGACGATCATCAAGAGGTGAAGGACGATCACCTAGCAGGGGACGGTTGCTCTCAGGGTTAAGATGAGGGACGGTCATCTAAGGTGAAGGACGATCACCTAGCAGGGGACGGCTGCTAAAGATATCACGACATAGGACGAATGTCGGATAAGAAGGGGTTCTAATGAATAGAGACTCCACTGGGGGTTGATGAAGGACGATCATCAAAGAGGTGAATGACGATCACCCGGCAGGGTACGACTGCCGAAAAGGTATCCTGACATAGGACGAATGTCAAATGGAAAGGAAATAGTATAACAAGTTTTGTTGGGGACTTCGCTGGGGAAAAGTAAACACGGACGAGTGTCTACATCCAAGAAATGAGAGGTATAAGTGTTTGGGTACTGTGTATAGACTAAAGATGCGGACGAGCATCCTTAAGATTATGATACGGACGGGTATCAGGTAGAAACAAACGTTGACACATGCTCAGAGATGATGATACGGACGAGTACCAACTGGTTAACAAAGAACACGGACGAGTATTGATTCTGCGGGGACTCTTCTGGGGAATAATAGACACAGACGAGTGTCTAAAATCTAAGAAAGAGGTAAAAGTATCTGACGTTGTGTATGGATTAAAGATGCGAACGAGCATCCTTAAGACCATGATACAGAAGAGTATCAATAGAAACAAACGTTGACGCATGTTCAGAGATGATGGTACGGAGGAGTACCAACTGGTTAACAAAGAACACGAACGAGTGTCGAATCTGAGGGGATATAAGTGGTGTATACAAGATACGGACGAGTATCTGTATGAGTAAAACAGGAGTAACAAGTATGAGTGGTGTACAGACAAGTGTTTAACTTGCTGGGGAGAGTGACACGTACGAGTGTCAAAAAAAGAAAAGTGTAATAAAAACAAGTGTATGTGTACCAAGGAAGTTGGGCACAAGTATCTGTGAGTGCAAAGGGGCGCTTTGGATTTCCACTAGGGATATGACACGGGCGGGTGTCAGGAAGTATCTGTTTCTTTAGGGAAAGTGCCTTGGCTCTCAGCCGGGGAATCTGGGGAGTTTTCTGTATACCGTTGATGGATTTTCAGTATTTACAAGTGTTTTGTTCGACATATGGCTTGTGATCATGCAATATGTTTGACTTTTGCCGTAATGCTCCGTTTTAGACGGAATGCTACACTCTGTGGGGAGAATATGATGCGAATTCTATGATTATGCAAAGATACCGATCCGGGATTCGGATCCCGTTGCCGTGGAGATTTCTGACTGATCTGCTTGAAGGATATCCCAGCTGGGGATGAGATCATTGGTAGATTTGACACATATGAACCTGCTTGGGGAAGTAGATCACTGATAGATCTATCCCGATAATAAGGGACCCAGCTGGGGTTTGTAGAAGCTTTCGTCACTCTGTTGTGAGATCTTCAAGTATTGCTTTGCTGGATAGAGATTGAGACTCTGTGGGGAAGTAGTTTTCTGTCTAGCACTTGGCTGGGGAAGAAGAAAGATCACTGAAAGACCTTCCTAAGGATCTCTATGGGGGATCCTGCTGAGGATGATACTCGTCAACTCAGCTGGGGATATGAACACCTTCTGGTGCTGCTCTGAAGGGAGTGTTGGAGAAGCGATGCCTGGCAACTCTGACGGGGAAAGCATCTCTGATGCTGTTTGGAAGGTGTGCTGTGGGAACAATGATTTGGCAGCCTACTGGGGAGAAGCTTCCATGCCCCATGTTGCGTTTTGAATACCTGCAATCTTGAAAAGACAGAGAAACGCACAAGTATCCTGAGGTATCCTTTATTGGATTCCGTCATAGGAGTTTAGACACTCCCGGGAGCAAATATATTTCCTGTAAGCACATATTTTTAGAAGGGACGCATCTGTATTTATGCAATCAATATATTAACGACATCGAACATTTTTTTGCAAACAAAAATAAAATGTATAAGACGAAACATGACTGAAAATCTAATTTTATTAATTCAAGTGCCCTGAATTGGCAAATACAGTCATAGAAACAAATCCCCTAAAATGAGGAGATTGTTACAAATTGAGAAAAAAAAGATGCTGGCAATGTTGATGACGCTTCAGGGAGCTTCCCTTTTGCTATGACTCGTATGACATTGACGTTCTTCTCGTCTTGCTTTTTGAAGAAGGCTGATTCTGACCGAAGCTCAAACCTTTCGGAGCTTGTCAGGTTGTAAGTGATACAGATGAATTCAGAATGCAGTTGTTCGCTTATTCCCTAATTTTGCGTGGATCGCCCTTTCAGGTTTTCAATCCACCGGGATACCCATTTTTTGCCTGAGTTTTCCAATGCGGTTTTTCAACTCAACGGGTGTACATTTTTTGTTTATTTTCCCTTATTTTTGCCTGAGTCTTTTATTCTGTTTTTGACTCACCGGGATGCCCTATTTTTGCCCGGACTTACATTCTATTTTTATGTCCAGCGGGTCATTTTATGCAAAGTATTTTTTAACTGCATCTGAATTCACAGGGGACGGGAAGTCTTCACCATCCATAGTACTGAGCATCAGTGCTCCACCGGAGAAAACTTTCTTTACTACAAATGGTCCTTCATAATTTGGAGTCCACTTGCCCCTGTGGTATGTATGAGGAGGAAGGAGTCTTTTCAGCACAAGATCTCCTACTTGGTACTCTTGAAGCCTGACTTTCTGATCGAAGGCTTTCTTCATTCTTTTCTGATACAGCTGCCCATGACAAATTGCAGCCAATCTCTTTTCTTCAATCAGATTCAGTTGTTCGTATCGGGATCGGACCCACTCTGCCTCGTTTAACTTGACATCCATCAATACCCGTAAAGATGGTAACTCAACTTCGACTGGTAGGACTGCCTCCATACCATACACAAGCTGATATGGCGTTTCCCCAGTGGATGTTCTGATTGACGTACGGTACCCATGCAAGGCAAATAGTAGCATTTCATGCCAATCTTTATAGGTAACCACCATCTTTTGCACAATATTCTTAATATTCTTGTTAGCTGCCTCAACAGCGCCATTCATCTTTGGCCTGTAAGGAGAAGAATTGTGGTGTTGGATCTTGAAGTCCCGGCATAATTCTGCCATCATTTTGTTGTTTAAGTTGGAACCATTATCAGTAATGATTCGCTCGGGCACTCCATACCGACAGATGATATCTCTTTTCAGAAATCGGGCTACCACTTGCCTCGTAACATTTGCATAAGAAGCCGCTTCAACCCACTTGGTAAAATAGTCAATAGCAACCAGGATGAATCTGTGGCCGTTTGAAGCAGTCGGTTCAATCTTGCCAATCATATCAATGCCCCACATGGCAAAGGGCCAGGGTGAAGACATCACATTCAAAGGATTGGGAGTCACATGCACCTTATCCGCATAAATCTGGCATTTATGGCATTTTCTGGCGTAAGCACAACAGTCTGCATCCATTGTAATCCAGTAGTAGCCTGATCTTAACAACGTTTTAGCCATTGCATACCCTCCTGCATGGGTACCAAAGGATCCTTCATGCACCTCGTGCATCAACAAGTCAGCTTCTGCCCTATCAACACATCTGAGGAGTACCATATCAAAGTTTCTCTTGTACAGGGAACCGTCAGTATTCAGGAAGAAACTACCAGCTAGCCTTCTTAATGTCTTCTTATCATTGGAAGATGCCCCAGATGGGTATGTTTGATCCTCCAAGAAGCATTTGATATCATGGAACCAAGGCTTATCATCTTTAACAACATCTGCTGAGAACATATATGCTGGTCTGTCAAGTCTGGACACTGAAATCCGAGGCACAAAGTTGGCAGCTTGAACTTTGATCATGGATGAAATGGTAGCCAGAGCATCTGCAAACTGGTTTTCATCTCGAGGGATATACTCAAGCTTGACCGTGGTGAAGAAAGTCAACAACCTCCTTGTATAGTCCCGATAAGGTATCAGATGATCTTGGTGGGTGTACCATTTGCCGTTGGTTTGATTGATTACCAGAGCTGAATCCCCGAATACAGTTAAAGTCTTGATCCTGAGGTCAATGGCTTCCTCAAGACCCATGATACAAGCTTCGTATTCAGCTTCGTTGTTAGTGCAGTTAAAGGTGAGCTTTGCCGAGAAAGGCATGTGAACTCCTTTAGGTGTAATGAGTACTGCACCAACACCACGACCATTCATATTAACAGCCCTGTCGAACATCATAGTCCATTCTTCCTCTGGGTCAGGCCCTTTAGTGTGAACAGGCTCTTCATGATCTTTTGCTTTTATGAACATGATGTCTTCATCAGGGAAGTCAAATCTCATAGGCTGGTAATCATCAATGGGTTGCTCAGCAAGATAATCAGACAACACACTGCCTTTGATGGCCTTTTGGGATGTGTATTGAATGTCATATTCTGTGAGAATCATTTGCCATCTCGCAACCCGTCCGGTAAGTGCTGGCTTCTCAAATATGTACTTAACTGGGTCCATCTTTGAGATTAATAAGGTAGTGTGGGTCAACATATACTATCTTAGTCGGCGAGAAGCCCACGCTAAAGCACAACAAGTTTTCTCGAGCAGTGAATAACGTTGTTCACAGTCGGTAAACTTTTTGCTTAGGTAGTATATTGCATACTCTTTTCGACCAGACTCGTCATGCTGGCCCAGCACACACCCCATTGACTCTTCTAATACTGTCAAGTACATGATTAGAGGTCTTCCTTCAACTGGAGGCATAAGGATAGGAGGCTCTTGCAAGTATTCCTTGATTTTGTCAAAAGCCCTCTGGCAGTCTTCGTTCCACCTGACCGTTTGTTCTTTTCTTAACAGCTTGAACAAAGGTTCACAGGTTGCTGTAAGGTGAGATATGAACCGTGAAATGTAGTTCAATCTACCTAAGAAACCCCGAACTTCTTTTTCTGATTTTGGTGCAGGCATTTCTTGAATGGCTTTAACTTTATCAGGGTCAACTTCAATCCCCTTTTCACTTACAATAAATCCCAGCAGTTTACCGGATCGCACCCTGAATGTGCATTTGTTGGGGTTTAACTTCAGTTGGTATTTCCTCAGACGCTTGAATAACTTCAGCAGGTTTACCAGGTGGTCTTCTTCTGTGAGGGACATGGCAATCATGTCATCCACATAACATTCAATTTCTTTATGGATCATGTCGTGGAATAATGTCACCATAGCCCGTTGATAAGTAGCACCAGCATTCTTTAGTCCGAATGGCATCACCTTGTAACAGAATGTGCCCCAGGGTGTGATGAAAGTTGTCTTCTCCATGTCTTCAGGTGACATCTTGATCTGATTGTATCCTGAAAATCCATCCATGAAGGAGAACACCGAGAACTGAGCCGTATTATCAACCAATACATCAATATGAGGTAGAGGGAAATCATCTTTCGGGCTGGCTCTGTTCAGATCCCGGTAGTCTACACACATCCTCACCTTGCCATCTTTCTTAGGAACAGGTACAATATTAGCAACCCTTGGCGGATAGCTAGTCACAGCAAGGAAACCGGCGTCCCACTGCTTTTGTACCTCCTCTTTTATCTTCATTGCCATATCTGGGCGAGTACGGCGCAGTTTCTGCTTTACCGGTGGGCAGTCTTCTTTTAAAGGCAGCTTGTGCATGACAATATCGGTATCCAACCCTGGCATATCCTGATAAGACCAAGCAAAGACATCCACATACTCTCGAAGCATATCAATCAGTTGTTCTTTCACTGAGTCTTGTAGGCAGGCCCCGATCTTGACTTCTTTCACGTCTTCTTCCGTACCAAGATTAACTGTTTCAATCTCCTCCTGATGAGGAGTGATAACCTTCTCCTCTTGCCTTAACAACCTGGCCAGCTCTTCAGGTAGCTCGTAATCTTCTTCAACCCCTTCATCAGCTTGATTGATTAGATTGTCAAAGTCATACGAAGTCACAGCTGTGTTATTGTCGGTGCAGTCTGAAAGGCACTCCCTGCAAGGGTTTAGATTGTTCATTTTAGTGATCAATTTTAGTCTTGTTTAGAAAAAGTGAAATGAAGTTACCATTTTGGAAAACATTGCCATTTTATTTTTGTACAAAAAGAAAAATGAAAAAAAACAGTGAGCGGAAAAGGAAAAGACTCATTTGCAAAAGATGTCCGATATTCATTGATTGATCTGTTTGCACAAAATTACAAGATGGCCCGATTACAAAATGAGTCTTGTCATCTTGGGCAAGATGCAAGACTTGATGCATGCTTAAAAATACAGGAAATAATAATTACTCTGTAGGAGTAACCCTTATAATTTCCTGGGAAGACCAGTTAAGGACTTGGCTCCCCGGGATCCTTGGACGTATCCAGCTTTCCAGGTTGTGGTCGCTTTCTTCCTCGTCTTCCAAGTTGTTCATTGCATCCGGGGTGAGCATTCCCCCGCTGACAAAGTTGGGCTTCTTAGCAGCCTCTGATTGATCTTGTTGAGTTGGTTTGTAACCCAACCCAAATCTGTCTTCTTTCTTTTCCACGGGCAGCAGCTTGCCCCAGCCTTGGGCAGTACCCTCTTCAACAACCTTCCTGGCTTGCTGATAAGACGTCATGGAAGTTCCCAGTACAGCAGATGCTTCATTAATGTTCAGGGCCTCAAACCCCTGACTCATAGTTTCATGGATCTCCCCGTCCATCTCTATGTACTTATACGTAGCCAGATGGCTAACAAAGATGTCTTCTTCCCCACAGATGGTGATGATCTGGCCTTCCCACTCGAATTTCAGCTTCTGGTGAAGGGTAGACGTAACAGCGCCAACGGCATGGATCCAAGGTCTACCCAACAAACAGCTGTAGGCCGGCTGAATGTCCATCACATAGAAGGTAATTTTAAAAGTCTGCGGGCCAATCATCACAGGCAGATCAATCTCCCCAAGCACTGATCTTTTAGATCCATCAAATGCTCTCACCACCAAATTACTTGGACGCAGTGCCAAGCCATCGTGCTCCAGCTTCACCAAGGCTTTCTTTGGTAGAACATTGAGCGAAGACCCAGTGTCCACCAGTACATGAGATAGAACAGCACCCTTGCATTCTAGGGTGATGTGTAAAGCCTTATTGTGGTTACGTCCCTCAGTTGTTAAGTCAGCATTGGTAAAGCCCAGTCCATGACTGGTGTTGACATTTGCTACCACAGTTTCTAGCTGATTAACAGTGATCTCTTCTGGCACGTATGCTGCGTGCAGGACTTTCAATAATGCATTCCTGTGAGCTTCAGAACACATCAACAGGGATAATATGGAGATTTTTGAGGGAGTTTGGTGAAGCTGATCCACCACCTTGTAATCACTTCTCTTTATGATTCCCATAAACTCGTCTACATCTTGCTCAAAAGACGTCTTCTGAGTTTCTCTGATAATCGGCTCTTCAAATACCACACTCTTTCCTTTTGCTTTAGCAGCAGCTTCTGCTTCAGCATTAGGTCTTTGCAATTGCGAGGCAAAAAGGCGTCCGCTTCTGGTGAAGCCTCCGCCTCCCCCAACATTATCAATCTGTGGATAAGAGGTTGAAGAATCCAAAGTGATTTTCTCCCCGTTGCAGTAGAGATCAGAGCCATAATGCAAAGGTATGGCATTACTGCTTTCATATGGAACGGGTCCAGGCACCGTGGTAGTAACTGGACTGACTGCAACAGAGGAGGGTACTGAAATGGTGTGCGGATCGTAGTAAATGGTGACTGGTGACCTGGCAGGAGATGTCACTGTTTGTTGTTGAAAGTTGTTATTTGGAGGTACATTTGATGGATCATAGTAGATTGGTACTGCTGAGATATCTTCGTTAATTTTTGTTGGTGTTGTAGAAGATTCTGCTGACATAATGGATGCTGATGTTGTAGAAGAAAGGGTTGTTGACATTTGATTCGTTGAAGTGATGGACGGAGCCATTGTTGATGATATTGATGAATCGGTAGGAATGATTGTTGCTGCAGTTGTAGGGAACTCAGGAATTGTTGTCAAAGGAATTGCTGGATTTGTAGGCGCCGATGTTGAAATTTGAAGTATGCCATCTTTGATAAGACTATCTATGCCGCTTCTCAAGTTATCACACCCGTTGACTTCAATGTTGCAATACCCACAACCGAGCTCACACCCGGGGAATATCTGGCATTCTAGAAGCTGAGCTTTAATTTCGACCAGAGGTGTTCGAATTTGTCCAACACTGGTTATCAAGAAAGATGGCTTGTCTTCCTCAATGGCATTAATTCTTGGCCTTCCATGATTGGGCATGGGATTCTTGTTGACATTTGGAGGGGGTGCAAAATTGAGGGCTTTAGAATCCACTAGATCTTGCACTTTCATTTGTAAAGCCCTGCATTTCTTAGTATTGTGGCCAGGTGCATTGGAGTGGAAAGCACATCTGGCGTTGACATCATAATTTCTTGGAAGATTGGAGGGATCTGGTGGTGCCAATGTCCTTAATTCAACCAAGTTGAGTTTCAGGAGTTGTGGCAATAAGGCAGCATAAGGCATAGGGATATGGTCAATCACCCTATTTGCCTGTGACGGTCTTTGCTGAAAAGGTCTTTGTTGTTGGTTGCTGTTATTGTAGGTTCTCGGTGGCGGATACTGAACTTGCTGTTGATAATGTGGTTGTTGTTGTGGTTGATATGCTGGTTGCTGAGGAATCGGAGCTGGAATAGTGACAGCTGCTACTGATTTGTGGACATACTGAGGTCTGCTCCTGGTGGCATGAATGGCATTTGTCTCACTGGTTCTTCTAGGTCCCACAAAAGGTTTCCTAGGATTACTGGACGAACTTGCACCGTTATCAGAAATCTTACCCATTTTCAAAAGGCTTTCAATCCTCTCCCCAGCTATAACTACGTCAGCGAAACTGGTGGAAGAAAAGGCAGCTAGCCTATCAATATATGTTCCTTGTAGAGTATTCATAAACATGTCGGCCATTTCTCTTTCTGACATGGGTGGCTGGACAGCAGCAGCGAGCTGTCTCCACCTCTGGGCATATTCCCTGAAGCTTTCCCTGGAGGATTGAGACATTCCCATCAGGAGGGTTCTGTTAGGGGCCATGTCCAGATTGTATTGGTATTGCCTAATGAAAGCTTCAGCTAGGTCCTTCCAGCATCTGATAGTGGCTCTGGTCAAGTGTGAATACCACTCTCTTGAAGCTCCAGTCAAGCTGTCTTCAAAATAGAACATCCACAGCTTTTCATCCATGGTATATGCTTTAAGTCTTCCCAGGAAGGACTGTAAGTGAGTTCGTGGACAGGAAGTTCCATTGTACTTCTCGAAGCACGGGGGTTTAAACTTGTGGGGAATCCTTACCCCATCCACTAACCCCATATCCATTACATCGAAGCCTAAGGAATTTTGAGACTCCAGAGATCTCAACTTCTCAGCAATTTCATCAAATCTCCTATCATAGACTTCATCCCCAGCTCCCATTACAGTAAACTGCTCCTCTTGAGGATCTTCTTGCAAGATCCTGCCTGCAGCAGTATTGCCCTGTACATTCCTTGAGATGTTGGCCTCTGGATCTAGATGAGGTCCAAATACTGGTGGGTTAACATGAGGCTGACCTCCCTCATTGTTTCTAGTTCCTCCAGTGCCAGGATGAGGTTCCTCAGGGTTTTGTCTTTCTACCAATGCCCTTAACCTCTCTTGACTTTGTGCCAAGTTAGTCATTACAGTCATGAATTGGGCCATTTAGTTCCTCATCTCCACTCTTTCGTTAGCCATTTGAGTTCTGACCTCTGTCAGGTCCTGCTGTATTTGATCCATTTGGATACCAGGAAGGTTGTTGCGAGTAGGATACTGGTGCGGACGGTTGAGAGGGAACACCCGGCGGCGAGCAATAATTCCTGAACCACAACAGAGTTAGAAACAAACAAAAACAAAAACCTACAAAACAAAACAAAAGTTAGCATGCAATGCAGTATGCTTATTTGCTTTCCAAGGTATCCGACTTGGCTCTTGGTTTTGACCTTTCCAGACCCTGAGGAGTATGCTTTGATGTTGCTTGAGAAAAGAAACTCATTGAAACAAACTAACAAATACATTGCAAATGGTGGATCATAGATAGTTTGCTTTTACAACATATGCCCCTGAGGGGTCAAAATACAACATAAAAGAAAAGTACATCAAATGGAAATAACAACAAGCAAAGAAGTCAAACATCTAATCCAAACTCATCCTCCTTAACCTCCTTCAAAAGTGCCTCAGTTACAGGACCAGCCGGATGCTCTGTAATAGTCCTGATAAGAAGGTTTCTGGTGGCAATAGTAGTGGTCAGCTTCTTGTGCCTGCCTTGGTCCTTTGACCTCTTCACACCAGCCCTAAGCTTCAATTCTGAAATCTCCTTCTGGGCTGCCAGCAAAGCTTCCTGTTGTTTCTTTTCATTGGCCTCCAACTGCTCAATTCTGGCCTGAGTTCTCTTATCTTCTTGAGTACGAGCTTCAGTGATTCTGACCCTTCTAACTTGACTTTCTTGCAGGTAGAGAGCAGTCATAGCCTTCTGAAACTGGACCTCTTTACAGGCATTCTTCAATATTTGCTCCCCAGCTCTTGATTTCTTGATGTAGTCCTCTGCTTTCTCAATCTTGGTCAGATGTTCCACCTTAAGCTTCTCCAACCTCTCAATGTCTAGACGACCATCACTCCTCTCCCAGAGGGTCTTCTTCAGAGCTTGAGATAGATTCTCATTCCATTCCTTCAGCTTCTCAAATTCTTCCAGGCTGACAATGGCTGGTGGCTGTACTGTGGATGGTCCAGGTATATCTTCAATGGTGAAAGGCATCCCAGAAATCTGAGCTCTAGCATGGGACCATTCATAGTACTGAGCTGAAGCCACATTATTGCACCTTCCAAGAATAGCCATCCCTTTTGTCTGGATGTTATCCCAAGCCCAGGACGCTTGTCTGACAACAACTAGATTATGCTTTATCTCACAATACAGGGTCTCAGCTAGATCTTGCACTCTAGGAGGGTGTACTAAAGCATAGCCCAATTGTATCTTAAACAACAAAGGATTGTAGTTGATGCAACCCTTCACTCCTACTAGAGGTACATTGGGGTACTGCCCATAGCTAGTGATTATGTCCCTGCCTTTGGTGCTCTGGGTACACCATCTGATGTCATCTGAAGTCAAAGCAATAAGTCTTTTAGCCCAATTCTTCTGTTGGTGGGGATTCAGGAAGGCATCAGTCCTAGGTAAGTGTTTGAGCAGCCAGGTGTGAAATAGAGGAGCACAACATCTCACCAACTTTCCTCTTTGCTTCTCATTCCTTTGATGAATGGAGTAATAGAAATCTCCCAACAAGGTGGGTACTGGGTTCCTCAGAAGGAAAAGATGAATGGCATTCTTACTGATAAACTTGGGCTCATCTGCAAATAGTATAACCCCATATATACTGAGGGCTAACAATGCACAAACTGCCCTCCATTCTCCCAAGGAGGCCTTCAGGATGGCCTGGGAAATCAGAAAGTCTAAGTGCAAACCAGGGATCCCAGCCTTTGTTCTCATGTTCTGCTCAATCAATATAGGCTCCAGGTACAGTGCCTTTGCCACTTCTCCATTGCTGGGAGAAGTCATCTCTGGGTTGAAGGGGACACCACCCCTGACAGGTACCCCAATCAATGATGAGAACTCCTCCAGCAGAGGTCCTAACTGAAAGTTCTGGAAAGTGAAGCATCTCAAAGGAGGGTCATAAAACTGTAGGCAGGTGTGGATCATACTCCTCTGAGAAGGGTCCAGGTCCATAACCATATCAAGGATGCTTCCATAATGCTCTCTGAATAATGGGATGTGGTCTGGAGTGATAAGTGCCTGGACCTGCCTAATACCAGTCAATACAGGCTCAAAGAAGTGGTATGAAATGTTGCTCTTCCTGGGTGGGGCCATGACTGCTGATGGAGGACTGAAGACAAGTGTTGATGAGGATCAAGACTGGTATTGGAGATGAGCCACTGACAGGCTGATGCTGGTGATGAAGGCAACTGAAGCAGGTAGATGATGAAGATAACTGAAGCAGACAACTGATGAACGGAGGTCCATGCAGATGAATGGGTCAAAACCAAGCCAGATGTAATGTGGATACCCTGAAAAACAAATAAACAAATGTTAAATGATGCAAATGATGAGTATGCAAATGATATGCAAGGGTTTGTGATCAAGCTGGATCTGATTAACTGCCTTGATATAAGTCCATGTACGTTCAAGAAGTCCAGATGGAGGTTCAGAAATCCAGTAACCAAGGTAGGGGGACTCAAATAAAGAGTCACATGTCCATGGTTTAAATCACAAGAACTGTCCCAAAATGGAGTACTCTTAATCAAAATAAAGTATCAGGGTATGATGTGGCCAATGGTACCTGCAAACCTGTAAACAGCCCAACCCCCTCACAGGTGGTGTTCTAAAACAAGGATCCTCAGACTTGGATCAGTTATGAGAAGTGTAAACACTTCTAACCCGGAGGTACAATGTTTACAATAACCATAAAAGATCCTCCTCTAATTCACCTCAGTTTCTGAAGGTCATAATAAAGGTCATCCAGACTTAGCAGGCTTCCCAGATAGCCCTAGCACTACAGGAAATCCATAGCACAGAGTTCTCAAGAAGAAACCCACATCTGAACCGTGTTTCATATTCCCGCACCAGACCGAAATGGAATGGGAAAGAACATGAACCACTCTAGCCTAGGTGTCACTCAGGTCCCAGGTATAGGACCTTAAACTCTCAGTAGAACCCCACCCACCAAAACAAAAACCAGATCCAACAAGATGACAGTATGACAGTATGATGTATAAAGCTGAAAAGAAAGCAATAAATAACTGTATATAAAGCAGTAAATAAAGCAAAAATATAAACACAATTAGCAAATAACACCCCAGTAAACACACATCAAACAAGCGCTAGGAGGAACCCACAAAAAGAACTAGAAGCCCTGGTTACAGTATAAGGGTCCCCAGCAGAGTCGCCAAGCTGTCGCTCCCACCAAGTGACACTAAGTCAAATGGGGTACAGGCGCGAACGGTCGGCGAAAGAGAGAAGGGAATGAATAGAGTCACCAGCTAGGCATTTTTATCCCGAAGGAAAGGTAATGCTGCATAAACCTAGAAAGATATGGATAAGACGGTTGCGAACCAGAGAAACTGAGAAAGGGGGTTGGTTACAACCTGGGAAGGTATTAGCACCCAGATTGTCCGCCGTACTCGACGGGATCCACGCTTAAATGATTTGTGTTTTAAAGGGGTAGTGTCAGTGCTATTTGTGTATCATAGCTGGAAAGAATGCAAGTGTCAGTGTAAAAGAGGTGTGAAGTGTATAAGAGAAGTGTCAGTGTAAGAACAAGGATAAAAAGCTCAAGACTATGAGGCTAAAAGAATAAGGCTAGAGGAGGGAGAATATACAGAGACTTTTGTTCGATAACTGTTAAGTTATGCCTACGTATCCTCTCGTGCAATGAAGAAGTCAGAACACCGTAGTTCGACCCAAAGAGAATGAAGGGTAAATTGACTTGTGAACTGCTTGCTTGCCTATGCTCAAGTGTATGACCTGTCTGGCTCAGGTGCAAACTGTCTTGCATTAGACGGAAGAAGCAAGTTCTCGTTTATGAGTGAATGAGGAGAAAAGAATCTCGGAGGAGACGATTATTGTTTGTTTTTGAATTTTCAATCTTTTATTGCTTTTGGAAATTTGTCATAAGAAAATGAGTTTAAGCCTAAACCAATGGGTTAGTAAACTCATCACATCCTCCCTCTGATTAGGGGTAATGAGAATACCTTAAGCATGAAGTAAACACCTCACACTTAATCACCATGATGTAGGATTAAGATCATTAACCTACTTGTGATTATTTAGATATTTTTGGTGTTTTTGTCTAGTGTTAAGTAATGAGTTTAAGCCATAATCAAGGATTTAATGGACCCATTACACCATCCTAATAGAAGGATAATAGATGAGAACATTTAAGCTGAGAAAGACTCCTCAACTTAATCCATGATTAGGGATTAACCTCATGACAAAATAAAGCCTTTATTAAGGTGGATTTTAGTTAATGATAAAATGAAGAAGTGATTTTTATGGTTTGTAAGACAACTTGAGAGGGACTTGTCCATTAACACTAGGGTTAGTCCTTCTTAACCAATTAAGGAAGAATTAGAACCCTAATGCAAGGCCCAAGTTACAAGTTTGATGTCTTGATGGTTATTAAGTGAATTGATTAAAAGATTTAAACACATTAAGGGTTTAACACTTAGGATTAAAGTTATACACTCCATCCTAATAGAAGGATGCAGGCATAAACTTAATCACAAAGCCTTAAAGCCTTTAGGGTTTAGTCCCTGATTATGAGATGAGGAGAGAAGACTCAAAGATGACACAAAGGTGGAATCTAAATGGGGGACTAATCAAAACCCTAATTGTGATCATGCTTGGTTATTCCTAGGGTTAATGAGGTTTGCAAGAAGATCTTCAGAGAAACCACCAGGAAGGAAGCAGATGAAAGGAGCAAGAAGCAAGAAGAAGCAAAACAACTTGCTTCACTTAAGAAGACAAGTTGCTTGAAGAAAGAAAGTAAGATGAACATGAATGAGCAAGCTCAATCCAAAACACATACAAAATTCAGCAAAGAAAGTATGAAAGAGATGAAAAGAGATAGTGAGAAGTGGAGGCAAATTCACCTCTCAAACAACTTACCACCTGAAAAGTTAGCACAAGGAAATGAAATGCAATGAGAATGGGATGAAATGCCATGGTGCAAACCAAAACTAGAAGCATAAACATGATGTTAATGATGCTAAGAGATGATACAAGCATGAGGCAAGACATGAGAATGATCAAACAAGCATAAGGATGCAAATGAAGTATGCTTTGAACCATGAAAGTTCAAGAAAAGTTATGAAATGCAATGGACATATAACATGGCAAATGAAAGATGAAATGATCAAACATGATTCTAATATGCCCTAAGATGTATCATGAATCAAGTGAATGCACAAAATGTCATGGCAAGTCATTGGATGCAAGCAAATGAGAAATGGATGCAAAGGAAAGCACAAATTAGGGTTTCATGCATCATGCAAAACAAAAATCCAAAACCAGAAGCAAATGACATGTTAAAAATTTGAAAATACAATCAAAGATACCCTAAACCTATACAAGCTCACTTCCCAAAGGAGAGGATCCAACTCTTAACCTAGTGTAAGTTATGAATTTCCTAAGATTGCTAGGGTTTTGGGGTACCTCATCAAGAAAAATGCTAAACAAATTGAAAATGCAAGATCAAATCAAACCAAATTTATCCTATAAACTACATGCTATGAAGAGTGCAATGCAAGAAGAATCATCATCCAAATCTCAATGGTTAGGCAGAATGAAATTTTTAAAGATTGAACCAAAATATTGCCTCAAAATGAAATTAATTCCAATGAAAATGATCAAAAGGCATCAAGAACAAAAAAGAAATTTGGTTTGAGAGTTGGATAATGTTTCTAAATGTTTTGAAATGCAATGTGAAGTTTTTGGTGATTTTTAAATACCTAAATGCATTTTTTATTAATTAATTAAAAATAAACATTTAAATGATTTAAAAATAATTTTTTATGCAAAAAAATAAAAATAAAAATATTTTTGGGTTTTAAAAATTAATGAAATCTTTGACAAAAAATTTCATAATTTTTAAAGGTTTTTTGCTATTTTAAATAAAATGAGGAAAAGAAATGAAAAGAAAAGAAATTAAAATGAATAAAAAGGGAGAGTCAACGCAATCAAGGGCCAACATTCAAACTCAGGGGGGAGGGAAAGACTGCGCGCGCTCATGGACGGTTGAGATTGTTTCTGGGAAATTCAAATTTAAACCTAATTAATTAATCTAATTAATCTGAATTAGGGTTTAATGAAGGATCTGGTTCGTTCATTCGCGCGGGAGTCAATGGAAGTCAACAGAATCCAAGGTCCAAATTCAAAGTTGATTAATTACACAGATTAGGGTTTAATGACCCTCAGGTGGCCGGAGAAGACTTCCGGTCGTCTTCTCCGGCGAGACCTTCAACCTATCTCTCTCAAAACCTCACTAAAACGTGCCAAAATCTCCAGATTCACTCAAACAAACATCCTAAACAAGAATCCAACAACAAAACCTATTTATTTTTCATGAATCATGAAGAACAAGCAAAAATCAATTTCACGGGCAAAGTTTCAGACAAACCATACATCCTCATTTCTTCATCATTTTTAAAAATTCAAAGCTCATTACATTCAGGGGAGCATGTAGATCATTTTAGTAACTTAAAACAAGGTTTCTGGAAAAAATAAATTTCGAAGCTACCTGAGGTGTAGCTTTCGATTTGGAGCTTTCAGCCTGCCTCCTTTCTTCCAATCACCTCTACTGACCTCCCTCAAGTGTTTGCAAGGCTTGTTTGGAGTTTATTTTGGTTGGTTTGTGAGTTTGAAGAAGTTCAGTTCAAAAGGGGAAAAAATCGTATTTGGTGTATGATGGCTTTCAAGGCAAAGTAAGGGGTGGTTTGTGATCAGTGATGCCTTCTAAGATGAATGGTGGAAGAATTTTTAAGTTTGAGTTGCTGGGTTGAGAGATTCGATAGAAAATGCAAAGGGAGGGATTTTTGTGTATGCTGACTTGTGTGTGTGTTTAGGCTTCAAGATGTTATGAAATGGCTTGCTTGAAGTGTGTTTGTAAAGTCTTGATTGGTCAGAATAGTTGGTGTGGCACATGCTGATTGGTATGGGGGGTTTTTGCAAAAAGTCAAGTCTAGGTGTAAGAGAGGTATGAGCTATGGCAGTGAAGGTACAAAGCATGGCTTGGCTGCAGCTTGAATCAGGGAGAACCATGGAAGTGGATTAGAGGCAATGCAGCAAGTGGATTAGGGTTTGTGAGATGTTTTGCAACTTTGTCCAACTTTGGCCCTTTTGGAAATTCATGAAGTTCAAGGCACCAAAATGCATAATTCTTGGGCCAATTATGATTTTTAGAAGTCACATGAGCATGTTGTGAAGAGTTTGTGCACATTTGAAGTCTTTAGAATGCTTGATCATACCATTTTGCAAAATGCCTCTTTGGTACAAAACTTGAAATTATGTGATTTTTCCCAACTTTGACAAGCCATAACTTTTGATCCAAAATGAATTAGGACAAGTTCTTGTACTTTTTGAAAAGGGAATGATCCATTATACAACTTTCATGACCAAAGTTTTCTCATTTGAAGCATTTTTGAATCAATTTGAGGGGTTTGAAAAACTTTCCCAAAATGGCAAGTTTACATTACAAGTCACTTTCCCAAAAAGGCAACTTTGCAAATGGCTTGAAATTCTTCAATTTTGTGAACTTATAACATCTTATATGATCAAATAAAGATCATACACAATCAAAATGATGAAGAACACCCTTTGGTTGGGTCATTGGGGGCCTCAGATGCCCTGATTTTACACTGACTTGCTCAAGAAGTCAACTCTTGATCAGATGCCTTCCCCATGGAATTTCTTCATGAAAATTGATATGCATGATCCTTATACCATATAGAGACAAATAGAAACAAGAATGACCAAAAAATTTGGAGTTATGGCCTTTGAAACCAAAACCCTAATTTTAGGTCATCTGTGCAGTTAAACCTGGCTCTGCTTCCATGCCTTTCTCAGTTCTTGTGATCCTTTGACTTTCTTGACTTTGTGGGGATATAGTATGATGCTTGAACATACATGGACCCCTTTGAAGTGATTGATGACCTTTGGAGTGGCTCAAATAGCTCAGGGATGGCTCAGGTCACAAACCCTAGATGCAGATGACTTAGAAGCAATGCAGTGAACCAAAGATGTAAAATGAGATGTTATGATTGAACTTATGCATATGGAAAGATCACAAGCCATGGTGTGAATGGGTGAGGTCAAATTTGTGGTGTTTACACTTCGGGATAAAAATGCCTGGCTGGCGACTCTATTATTTTCCGCGCCACTTTCGCGTTTGTACCAGGATGGAAATCCGGGGAGCGACATTGTGCAAGCCCTGCATTGATTCTAAGAGTACATGGCATTAATTCAAGTATATCAAATAGAAATATGGAATGCCTACACCAAAGGGACTAAGTTTACATATGAGTATTTATTTTAAAACAAGGCATACATAAAGATTCATAAAATCCAAAACAGAATTTGAAACTACAAAGTGTCTTCATGAACCAAATACCAAGGTCCTATTACACCATGAGTCAACAAACTGTATTACATTATGTACCGATACACTATGTATTGCCTTTAGTTGATGTTTAGAGCAGGCCTTGTATTTTGTTGTACCATTCGTTACGATGAAGGTTCGAAGTCAAAAAAATAAAGGACGGGACCAAGCTCGGTCTCATACACATAACTTATACATCCTGAGAAGGGATTCTACCCTATAGGCCAGGTCCTCACCATCAATCTTCATGATCCTCAACATTCAACAATCTTAAAACCAGAATCATCACTCCTCAATGATTCGCAACCTGCAATCGAAAATCAATAAACTCAGATTCACATGGAAGCAGAAGAATAAGAAGAAAATAGATTCAATAACGTATTCACGAGGTAACGATCTACGCCGCAAACAACAAACTCAACTCGTGCAAAGGATCGAAGCGAGAAACAACACCAACAACTTCATGGTCTTATTTTCAATCTTCTGAACCTCTTCATCCTCTTCAATGCCACCAATCCTTTTCTGCAATTTCAACGATCTGCATCCTCAATTTCATCAGCAATTCAACATCAACACTTCCATCTCCATCTCCTACAAATCACATCAACAACAAAACATATGCATAAGGCAAACCAAGAGCTGCTAACAGAAAAATTCAGAGGAGAAATATATCACGAAAAGAAAAAGAAAAACAAATGGATATAAATGAGAGAAATCTGATTATGCAGAGGGATGTCTGTTTAAAATTTATCAGAGAAAAAGCAAGATTCAATAGCAAAACCGAAAATCACCACACAAAACTGAATTTAGTTACACCCTAACAACCATAACAGAAAAAACAATAACTAATTTTCACCTGGATTTCTAAACACTCCTCACTGCATCTCCTATAAAATCAGAGCTTCATCTCCATTTTGGCTCTCAATCGTTTTCCCTTTCATCTTTCTTTTCTCTCCATGGACCTTCATCTCATTGTTTCATCATTCTCAACTTTTTAGATTACATTGAACCTTCTTCATTGAGAAATGCTTCTCATTATCCTCTCACTTTATGTGAATTCGGCTTGACCTCTATGGAAACTCCAATCCCCAATCTCCAATGATTCATTCAAAATGCATCAAAATCAACCTTCATTTTCACTCTTGAATTTCACTCTGCGATTCCTCCACCACTGACTTCATCATCTTCGGTCTCAGAACCATTTCTTCTATTGTCATCGTACTTTCATCATCATCAAAACCTGCAAGAAAACAACAACAACCACCACAATTTCAAGAACAATAATAGAACGCTTCCACAACTTGCGAGAGTTCATGGCATCGTGGAATGGAGAAAAATTGAAGAAGAAGATTGAGCCAAAAAAGGAAGAAACAAGAAACGATACCTGTGAAGCTGCGGATAACATCGATTTTGGAAAAATCTTGTATCAAAGCTCCTCCCCCCCTTCGATTATCTTCGTCGTCGACATCACTTTTTCATCATCTTCATCAGCTTATTCTCCATTCATCAATCAAGACCTCGATGCATCTTCACCTTCACGAATTCGAACGTTGCGCATCATCATCTTTTTCGTCGAAAGACATCACTAGAGAACTCTCGATCGCTCATAATCTTTGACGAAGTCTCTTCATTTCCAGGTACGAACTAAAATTTCTTGCCATGATGTGATTTGTTTGACCTTCGACATAGTAATTTGAAGTCTGCGTTTTCGGATCAAAGCTGAGAGGAGAGGTTAGGTTAGGTTAGGAATAGGATATAAATCGAGGAGAAGATGAGGTCACCGTCGATTTTGGTTCTCTGGTGGTTTGTTTCCCGACGGCGGCTAGGTTAGATGAGGTGGTGGTGGCGGCGAGTAGAAGATGAACATTAGGGTTTCATTTTGGTACCATTTTATTCTGATTCCATTTTGATGTAAGTTATACGACTTGGTTTGTTTAATATTATGGTTAATAGAAATTAAACAGTATAATAATTATTAATGGAATGTTAAGAGCAATGAACCACCATTATGTCCATTGATCACATTCAGATTTCCAAGAGATAAGGTAGAATTGGATTTGTTTGAATTCCGACCATACCGGCGGTGACACTTGTCACCGTACGGTAGGCTCTCCCCGCGGCTAATCGTGTGCGTGTCGCCCATCGCAGTTTCCATGTGCTTTCGCTCCATGATTCACTTGATGAGAATACCATTGGAAATACCCAAGATTAACGGTCCTTGAGGAGTCAACGGAATTGACTAAGTCCCATAGGATAGATCCTCCAAGACCTGCGCTATTGGGCCTTTTTCTAGTTACTATCCGCACCCCCGGGTTAAGCCCATATCCATATTGTAAACACCCCAAATTTGACCTAACTCATTTCACCATGGCTTGTGATTCTTTTCATTTGTATAATTTCAATCATATCATCTCATATTGCATTTTTTCTTCACTGCATTGGTTCAAAGTCATCTGCATCTAGGGTTTGTGATCTGAGCAAACCAAGGGCTATTTGAACAACTCCAAAGGTCTTCAATCATCTCAATAGGGTCCATGTATGTTCAAGCATCATATTATATCCTACCAAGATCAAGGAAGTCAGAAAATCACAAGAACTGAGAAAGGCATGGAAGCAGAGCCAGGCTTAACTGCATAGATGACCTAAAATTAGGGTTTTGGTTTCAGAGGCCATAACTCCAAATTTTTTGGTCATTCTTGTTTCTATTGGTCTCTATATGATATAAGGACCATGCATACCAATTTTCATGAAGAAACTCAATGGGGAAGGCATCTGATCAATAGATGACTTCTTGAGTAAGTCAGTGCAAAATCAGGGCATCTGAGGCCCCCAATCCTCCAATCAAAGGGTCTTCTCCATCATTGTGGGTGTATATGATCTTTATTTGATCTTAGAAGAAGTTATAAGTTCACAAAATTGAATAATTTCAAGCCATTTGCAAAGTTGCCATTTTGGGAAAGTGACTTGTAATGCAAAATTGCCATTTTGGGAAAGTTTTTCAACCTCCTCTTTTTGATTCAAAAATGCTTCAAATGGAAAATTCTTGGTCATGAAAGTTGTAGATTGGATCATTCCCTTTTCAAAAAGTACAAGAACTTGATCTAATTCATCATAGAACTCAAGTTATGGCCTTGCAAAGTTGGGAAAAATCACAAAATTTCACTTATGTACCAAAGAGGGAAACTTGCAAAAACTCATGTCAAGCTAATTTGTGACCTCAAAGTGACTTCTAACCATTACACAAACATCATACATGACCTATAATTCAGAATTTCCCAAAGAATTCTCAAGTTTCATGCCTTGATCATCAAGTATTTCAAAAGGGGCCAAAACCTTCACAATTTGCAAAACCACCCACAAACTTCATCCCACTTGCTATCTTGCCTCAATCTGAATCCCATGGATCTCCCTAAAGCCAGATGCGCAGGACACCCCATTGTCCTTGGCCTGCCATGAGCCCATACCTCCAAGTACAACTTTCTTGACTTTTTGCAAAATGAGCCATACCAATCACACTGCTCCACAACAACTCTCTGCCTAATCAGAACATGTTATGTGGACCTCAAGCAAGCCATTTCATACAACAAGACAGCCTGAGTACTCCCACAACTCAGCAACCACAAAAACTCCCTCTTATGCATTTTCTTTCGAAACTCAGCACTCAAGCTACAAACCTCAAAACAAACTCCATAGAACAACTCACCATCAACCTCTGATCATTTCCCACCCATCATTTTGACCTGAAACCCCCCATATCAAAAATACGATTTCCTCCCCCCTTTGAACTGAACTTCATCAAACTCACAAACTAGCCACAAAAAACTCCAACCAAGCATCAAAGTTTCTTCAGGAAGATCATTGGAGGGGTTTTGAAGCAAAGAAGCAGCCTGAAAGCTCTAGGGTTGAAAGCTTCATCTCAGGTAGCCATGTGAAAACATTTTTCCAGAACCTTTATTTTAAGTTCTTAATTGGTTGAGTTTGATCCCCTAAGTGTAATGAACTTTAAATTATTGAAAATGGTGAAGAAATGAGGATGTATTGCTTGTCTGAAAGTTTTGCGTATTTTGTTCTTAGCTTCGAATCTTGTTAATGGCTGGAAATAAATTCCATTTGAGGTTGGATTTAGGTTTGGAGGAGTGAGAGGAACAAATCTGGAGCTTTAGAGCTCCAGAAATGGCCTGGGGAGTGAGATTGAAATTCTCAGGGAAGAGTGTGGCCGGAGAAGATGACCGGAGGTCATTTTCGGCCACCTGAAAGTCATTAATGCTTAATTAGGGTTTAAGGGTGAGTTTAAACGTGAGCCGTAGGATCCAGCTTACCCGCGCGTGTGAATGGCCAGGATTCAGTGTTAAAACCCTAATCTCATAATTAATATTAATTAATTAGGTTTAATTTTAAAAAGGCCAGATTGAACCACAGCCTTAGGATTGCGCGCGCAGTCAATCTCAAACCTCCAACTTTGAATCTGGATCTTTGGATCAGATTACTTTTCATTTTTATTATTTTTATTCTATTTTTCTTTGTATTTCTTTCTACATTTTATAAAAAATAGTAAAAAGCATCAAAAAATTCTGAAAATTTTTATTAAATCTTTTATTAATTTTCAGAACCCAAAAATATTTTTATTTTTATTTTTTGCATTAAAAATTATTTTTAAATCATTTAAATGATTATTTTTAATTAGTTAATGAGAATTAATTAATTAAAAATACATTTAGGTATTTAAAAATCCCAAAAAAATTCAGAGAGTATTTTAAAACATTTAGAAACATTTACAAACTCACAAGACAAATTTCTTTTTGGTTTTGATCATACTTTGACAATTTTCATTTGAATTAGGGTTCTTTAATTTGAATATTTTTCACCCTAACTTCAAAAATTCATAACTTTTGTTCCAAGTTGATTTTGTGAATGGTTCTTTTTGCATTGTGTTATATATTCTTTCAAGCATCTAAAAACATTTTTGTTTCATTTTTACATTTCATTTTCCATTTGTTTGGCATTTTCTCTTTAGGATCACCCTTAAAACCCTAGAAATTTAGGAAAATCATAAGTCCTTTAGGGTTTAGCTTCTGACCTCCCCCTTTGGGCAGTGAACTTGTATAGGTTTAGGGTACCTTTGATTCCATTTTCAATTTTTTATCTTGTCATTTTCTTCTGATTTTGAATTTTGCATTGCATCTTGTACATAAACCCTAATCTTTGCCTTCATTTGCATTCATTCTTCATAAGCTTGCATACATGAACTTGCCATGACATTTTGTGCATCCACACGACATATAAGACATCTTAGGAAATTTTGAAATCATGTTTGATCATTGCATCATCCATTTACCATGTTATGCATCCATTGCATTTCATAGGTTTCCATGAACTTTCATGCTTACTTTCATGTCTCATTTGCATCTTCATTACTTGTATGATCATCCTCATCTCTTGACATGCTTTCATACCACCTCATAGCATCATTTTGCATCATGATTATGCTTCTGACTTTGGATTTCATCTTTGCATTTCATCTCATTTGCATTTCATTTCATTTCCTTTTACTAACTTTTCAGGTGGTAAGTGTTTGAGAAGTGAATTTGCCTTCACTTCTCATTATTTCTTCTCATCTCTCTTATGCATTCATTGCTGCATTTTACTTATGAATTAGAGTGAGCTTGCTCATTCATGCTCCTTCTCCTCTTTCTTTCTTCAAGCAACTTATCTTCTTAAGTGAAGTAAGTTGTCTTGCTTCTTGCTGCTTCTTTTCCTTCCATCCTGCTTCTTCCTTGGTGGCTTTCTTGAAGATCTTCTTGCAAGCCTCACAAACCCTAGGAACACCCAAGCATGATCACAATTAGGGTTTGATTAGTCCCCCATTAGTTTTACCTTTGTGTCATCTTTGTGTCTTCTCATCTTTCTTATGCATTCATTACTGCATTTTACTTATGAATTAGAGTGAGCTTGCTCATTCATGCTCCTTCTCCTCTTTCTTTCTTCAAGCAACTTATCTTCTTAAGTGAAGTAAGTTGTCTTGCTTCTTGCTGCTTCTTTTCCTTCCATCCTGCTTCTTCCTTGGTGGCTTTCTTGAAGATCTTCTTGCAAGCCTCACAAACCCTAGGAACACCCAAGCATGATCACAATTAGGGTTTGATTAGTACCCCATTAGTTTTACCTTTGTGTCATCTTTGTGTCTTCTCTTCTCACCTCTTAATCAGGGACTAAACCCTTAAGGCTTTAAGGCTTTGTGATTGAGATTATGCCTGTATCCTTCTATTAGGATGTAGTGTATAACTTCAATCCTAAGTGTTAAACCCTTAATGTGTTTAAATCCATTAATCAATTCATCAAATAATCACTAAGACATCAAGCTTGTAACTTGGGCCTTGCATCAGGGTTCTAATTCTTCCTTAATTGTTCAAGAAGGACTAACCCTAGTGTTAATGGACAAGTCCTCCTCAAGTTGTCTTACAAACCATAAAATCCATTTCTTAATCTTACCATTAACTAAAATCCACTTTAATAAAGGCTTTGTTTTGTCATGAGGTTAATCCCTAATCATGGATTAAGTCGAGGAACCTTCCTCAACTTAAATGTTCTCATCTATTATCCTCCTATTAGGGTGGTGTAATGGGTCCATTAAATCCTTGATTATGGCTTAAACTCATTACTTAACACTAAACAAAATACCAAAAACATCTAAATAAATGCAAGTAGGTTAATGATCTTAATCCTACATCATGGTGATTAAGTGTGAGGTGTTTACCTCATACTTAAGGTATTCTCATTACCCCTAATAAGAGGGAGGATGTGATGAGTTTACTAACCCTTGGTTTAGGCTTAAGCTCATTAACTTATGACAAATATCAAAAATCAATAAAAGATTGAAAACACCAAAAACAAACAATAATCGTCTCCTCCGGGATTCTTTTCTCACCTCATTCACTCACAAACGAGAACTTGCTTCTTCTGTCTAATGCAAGACAGTTTGCACCTGAGCCAGACAGGTCATACACTTGAGCATAGACAAGTAAGTAGTTCATAAGTCAATTCATTTTTCAGTCTCTTTGAGTCGAACTACGGTGTTCTGACTTCCTCATTGCACGAGAGGATACGTAGGCATAACTTAACAGTTATCGAACAAAAGTCTCTGTATATTCCCCCCTCTTCCAGCATTTTTCTTTAAGCCTCATAGTCTTGAGATTTGGACTCTTTCCTTACACTGACACTCTTTCATTTCACTTCACATTGTTTTGCACTGACACTTGCATCCTTTTCCAGCTTTTACACACAAATAACACTGACACTACCCCTTTAAAACACAAATCTTTCAAGCGTGGATCTCGTCGAGTACGACGGACAATCTGGGTGCTAATACCTTCCCAGGTTGAAACCAACCCCCTTTCTCAGTTTCTCTGGTTCGCAACCGTCTTATCCATCTTTTCTTAGGTTTATGCAGCATTACCTTTCCTTCGGGATAAAAATGCCTAGCTGGCGACTCTTTTCAGTTCATCTTCATGTTCTCCTTTCGCCGACCGTTCGCGTCTGTACCCCTTCTGACCTAGGTGTCATTTGGCGGGAGCGACACATATTAACTTCAAGAAATCACTAAATACACCCTCTCCCTTTTTTTCATTTAGAATTTAATTTTTGTTTTAGTATTGTTAGAAATAAATCCATAAAATATATTAAAATGCTTAATAAAATTCCACAAAAATTCCAGTAGGTTTTTAATTCATTTTAGAAATTTGTGACATTTTTACTTTTTGAATTTTGGCATTTTTTATGATTTAATTTCGACTTTCCATTTAATTAGCATTATATTGATTTCTTTTAGTTACACTTTATTTTGCATATTTTATTTCTCCCACCTCTTGTAGGACTTTTAGATCATTCTTTTTGCTATGATTAGAGGACTAATAATAGGACCTAGGATATTTTTTGGTAGATTTTTAGGTCATTTTATCCACTGTTTTGGTAGCTTAATTCATGTAAAATTGTGATTAGTCCTTAGGTAGATTTAAGGGATTTTTAGGCATAGTTAGGTTCTGAATTTTTAGGATATTTTTTAACACAATATTAGGTTCAGGTTAGAGACCTTAGGAATTTAATTTCATATTTTTTCCAGGACTTTTACTATTTTTAGTGCATTAATTTTTAGTCCATTTTTACATTGCAATTCAACCTAATTTAGCTTAGGATCTTATGGTTCATTAAGGATTGACTTAATTAGGTTTAATCTTAGGATTTTAGAATGATTTAGTATAGTTTAGCTACTGATTTTAGAATAGTGATATTAAATAAATTCCCTTAGTTTTAGGACTTAGGCTTAGAATTTTCATTAAATATGTTTAGATAAGGTTTAGGCTTATTTTAGTTCTATGCTTTAATATGCATTTTTGGAATTAATTTCTTCTTCATATTTTAATGTTTTGCCTTAATATTTGAATTTTCCACTTGTATAGGCTTCCCCATGTTTCTTAGTGTTGTACCCCAAAATTTTCCCTCCCACAATCAAGACAACCTCTCTCAAGACTTCTAGATGATCATAAGATCCTCAAGACTCCCAATTGATCAAGAAGTGTGGAAGTTTCCCCAGACAATGCCTCCTCCTAAGCAAAGTGTCCAAAACTAGGGTTTTGTGTTTCCTCAGGTTAAAATGATTTTCAAGGCCTCAAGTGAGCTTCATAACATCCCACATGTATTCAAGAATCCCCATATCAAGTTTCAAGGCTTTCCCAATAAGTTTGACCAGTCAGATGATCAAATATGCAAAAATCAGTCAAAGTAGTTAAAAAGTCAAACTGAGGTCAACTATGGTCAAATCAAAGTCAAAATTCAAGATTTTTTTGCCAACATCAAGTTTATGAATTAAAATTCATCATTTGATCAAGGTTTGATCATGATTCATCAAGAAAGTTTCAGATCATCAAGAATCAGGAGTTTCTAAATTAGGGTTTTCTTAAGAAAAGTCAACTGAACTTTGACCAGCCATAACTTTCACATGCTTCATCAAATATTTCCCATCCAAAGCTCATTTTGAAGGAAATTGAATTCTCTACAACTTTGTGTCTCAAAAGCCAAGCCTAAAAATGCTTTATTTGGAAGGTATGAGCTAAAACATTACTGGTCATTTCAAAAGTCAACAAAAAGTCAACATCTTCCAAAGGGCATAATTTGAAAATGCTAAAAGATATGGACATGATACCAAATAGGCTTGTTATAGGACTCTTTAAGCTTTCAAAAATGTCCAATAACACGTTCATGGCCTTAAAATTGAAGGATTTGTGCCTTGTCAAAGTTGGGAGATTTTTGAGGGGTGTATGAAGAAAAAAGGGCCTCAAATCCAATTTTTTCCAAATGGGCTCATGAAATTGCAATCCAATCTTAACAATAACATCAAGCACGACCCAATTCAAATAATTTATGATTTTTATAATTTATTTATTATTTATATGGATTTTATTCATTAAAATTCATTTTAAATCAAAATAAAATATGAAAATACAAATATTTGATTTGATTCTTCTTCTAGAAGCTCTTAAATGACATTCAAGGTGAATAAAGATCATCCAATTTCGTGCTAAAGGTATTTGGTAAGATATGATGTGATTTTTGGACAAATTATGAAAGGAGATTTCTTCACACTCAAGGTATCCAAAAAGCCCATACAAACCATCATATTTTTGACCTAATCTCACTCTTCTATAAGTATGCAAGTCAACCAATGCATAGAGGACGAATTTTGCAGCCAAGAACATCACATTCAACTTCAAAAAAATCACACAAAAAGCATGATTCAGTTTCAATCCTAGAGGCACTTTCAAGACAAAATAAAGGTGGCAAATCGTTCCTGGACCTTCATAGAGTGAATTGGCATCATCACATTACTCCATAACACTTCATATTGACAAATCCGATTCACACTTTTTTCTCATATTTTTTATTTTTTGTTCTTGATTATGCAAGCATCACTAATTGATTTTGTTTGTTGATTTGTGTTTAGTTGAAGCTTGTGTTGGATTCTGGGTGATTAAACTAAAGAAACCGTGGTTAATTCATAAAATGCCATTTTAGGGTTCATGACCTTCGAATTGGGGTTTCCTAATCCAATGATTATAAATGCATTCTAAAACCATAAATCAATTGAACAAACTGTTTGGATCATGTTTGTGTGATTAATTTGATGAAATTGTATCGTTTTGACATGATATGAGTTTTCGCAGGTTTTCCTATGAGTATAATTTCGCAGGAAAATTGGAAATAAAATTCGCAGGAAATTCCCCAGGTCTGGAGGTTGAAGATGACTGGCGTGAATTCTGGAATTTAAAATACGTTTTATTTTATAATCTTTCTTTTCTGTTTTATGTTTGAGTAGTGTGAATGGCCTGGTGGTTTTAATGTACGCGCATAGACATAAAGGATCAGGGTTCAAACCTGGGTGAGGCTGTAAACACCCCAAATTTGCCCTCACTAATTTCACACCATGGCTTGTGATCTTTCATATTTACTTAAGTTCAATCATATCATATCATGTTGCATTTTTTTCATTGCATTGGTTCAAGTTCATCTACATCTAGGGTTTGTGATTTGAGCCATCCAAGATCCATCTGAGTCACTCCAAAGGTCTTAAATCATCTCAAGAGGGTCCATGTATGATCAGTCATCATATTTTATCCTCCAAAGATCAAGGAAGCCAAAGAATCACAAGAACTGGCAAAGCATGGAAGCAAAGGTAGGGTTTAATTGCACAGATAACCTGAAATTAGGGATTTGGTTTCAGAGACCATAACTCCAATTTTTTTGGTCATTCTTGTTTCTATTGGTCTTAATATGATATAAGGATCATGCATACCAAGTTTGATGAAGAAATTCATTGTGGAAGTCATCTAGTCACTGGGTAACTTCTTGAGCAAGTCAGAGCAAAATCAGGGCATTTGAGGCCCCCCCAACATGGAACCAAAGTGGATTTTTCATCAAATTGAAGTTATATGGTCTTTATTTGATCATTAAGTGTTTATAAGTTCACAAATTTGAAGAAAAGTGAGCAAAACCAAAAGTTGCCAAAAATGGAAATGACTTGTAATGTAAACTTTCCATTTTGGGAAAGTTTTTCAACCTCCTCTTTCTCAACCAAAAATGCTTCAAATGAAAAATTATTGGTCATGAAAGTTGTAGATTGGATCATTCCATTTTCAAAAAGTACAAGAACAAGATCTAATTCATTTTGGAACTCAAGTTATGGCTTGTCAAAGTTGGCAAAAATCACATAATTTTCAAGAATGCACCAAAGAGGATTTTTTGCAAAACCACTTGCCAAGCCATTTTGTTACTTCAAATACACTTCTAAGCATCATATAAACATTATGCAATGTCTAAAACTCAGAATTGCCCAAAGAATCTCAAGTTTTCATGCTTTGCCCATGAAGAAATCTCAAAGGGGCCAAACTTTCTTCAAATTGCAAAACCTCCCATAACCTTTCACAAACATGCTGAATGGCCTCAAAGTGAATTCCATGGCCATCCTTGATCCTTGCTGCACCAGACACCCCATTGTACCAAGCCTGAACCAGCCCATACCTCAAAGTACAACCAACTTTGACTTTTTGCAAATCACCTCATACCAATCAGCATAGCCCACACCAACTCCACAGACCTATCACAACTTGATATGTGGACTTTATGCAAGCCATAACACACAAGAACTCAGCCTAACACTTCAGCATTCTTAAGTTACCAAAAATCATCCCTCTTGCATTTTCCTTCGAAACTCTTAGCACACTTAACAAAACTTCAAACTTCTTTCACAAAACAACTCAGCATCATCCCCAGATCATTTCCCACCCATCACCATAGCCTGAAACCACCTCAAACAAAAACACGATTCTGGTGCAGCAAGGTTGTAAGCTCACAAACCAGCCATTCTCAAAGCTCTCCAAGCATTAAAGCATCTTCAGGGAGGTCATTGGAGGCATTTTGAACCAAGGAAGCAGCCAGAAAGCTCAAGGGTTGAAAGCTCCATCTCAGGTAGCCATCTCAAACTTTTTTTCCAGAAATCTCTTTTTAGGTTATAGATTGTTCCTCTTGTTGTGCTGATCATGCTGAACTTTTTATTTTTGAAAATGGTTGTGATTTGAGGATTTTATGAACTTCTGAAAGTTTCACCATTTTTGTTCATGGCTTCGAATCTTGAGATTGAGTGAAAAGAAATTGTTTTTGAGGGTGGATTTGACCTTAGGGGAGTGAAAGGAATGAATCTGGAGCTTTAGAGCTCCAGAAATGACCTAGGGAGTGATTTGGAGATTTTCAGGGGAGGAGTTGGCCGGAGAAGATGACCGGAGGTCTTCTCCGGCCACCTGAGAGTCATTAGCAGTTTTAATTAGGGTTAGGGCATTTTTTTGAATCTGAGCCGTTAGATTAGGGTTTCCCGCATGCGTTGTGTGGCCAAGATCTCTTCATTAACAATTAATCTGGATTAATTAAATGTTTAATTATGTTTAATATAATTTGAATTTGAGCCGTAGGATAGCGCGCCAGGTCAACAGATCCAAACCCAGTTTCTATCCTGTCCCTCCATTCTGCATACTTTCCATTTATTTGATTTTATTTCACATTTTTCTTATTTATTTTGTACGAATTTTTAAACCTGTTACGCCAGGTGCAACAATAATAAATGATACTTGAGACAGACGAGCCTCCTTCGAATATACCTGTTACGCCAGGACCGATAGCCATTTTGACATTTATTCCCACAGTCAGGATTTTAAACCTCTTCAATATAGACGAGTATTGTATGATCATCTAGAGAACACATACGTGTGCCAAAAGTCAATGATACAGACGAGTATCAGACGATGATCTAAGAAACATAGATGAGCGCTTCGGGCAATGATACAGACGAGTATCAGCCACTGGTACAGACGAATACCAGAAATTCAAACACAGACGAGCATTTGGAGTAGCCATACAGACGAGTACCAGGATAATCAGCCAATCCACACATACAAATATAAGCTAACACAGACGAGTGTTAGGGATGATACAGACGAGTATCCAAACAAAGCAGACGAGCTTCAAGCAAATAGTAAACACATACGAGTGCTGGAGAATGCAGACGAGCAACCACAAATATTACATATCAAACACAGACGAGTGTTGGGAAATGCAGACGAGCAACATCGAAGATCACACACAGACGAGTGTTGGAAATTTCAGACGAGCAATATCAAATATCAAACACAGACGAGTGTTGGAAATTGCAGACGAGCAATAACAAATATCAAACACAGAAGAGTGTTGGAAATTGCAGACGAGCAATACCAAAGCGACAACACATATAAGTGTTGAGAGATGCAGGCGAGCAACAAAAAAGTATGAACACAGACGAGTGCTGGAGAATATTTCCCTGATGGTTGGGAATTCCTCAAATATCCACTGTTGGTGACAAAGCTCTGACAGATGAACTCTGTGGGGAATGGGCCTCCCACTGCTTGTTGGGTATACTTCACTGGGGAAGAAACTGCTTGGGCTACCTGCCAAGGCTTAGCTGGGGAAAATTCTGCTTGGGAGAATGTGACGCCATCCTGAAACCTGCAACAACAGAGAACACATATGTGCCCCGGGGACTTGCATGGTATGATCTGTTCATCCATCGTCACCCGACATTCAAAGAGGGTTTCAAATGTTCCCCTGTAATGTCATTTTCTTTCAAATTATCACCATGTTTTAAATGCAATGCTATTTTTGCCAAAAATTTAGGACATTTTGCAAAACACAACACAACTTTTTGACTGAAAATTCTTTTTATTGAAAGGCCTTTGAATAGGCAAAGATTTTACATCAGGAAGCAACCACCTGGAAAGAGGTAGCCACCATAAAAATTGAGAAAACAAACTATCCTAATGGCAATGGGCACGACATCCCAATGAGTTCCCTTTCTGCTATGACCAGCATGTCTTCAAAACTCTCCATTCTTGCCTTTGCTTTCTGAGAGGATGAGGGGACTGATTCCTATCCTTCTGATATTGTCAAGCTGTACGAAACGGTGATTTGGTTCAGATTACTCAGATCGCAGTTGTTCGCTTATTCCCTTGTTTTGCGTGGATCTCCCTTTCGGGTTTTCAATCCACCGGGATACCCTTTTTTTTCCTGAGCTGTCCGATGTGGCTTTTCAACTCAGCGGGTGTACATTTTTTTATTTATTTTCCCTAACTTTTGCCCGAGCTTTTTATTCTGTTTTTAGCTCGCCGGGATGCCCTTTTCTTGCCTGAACTTTAATTCTGTTTTTGTGTCCAGCGGGTCTCTTTATGCGAAGTATTTTTTAACTGCATCCGAGTTAACAGGGGATTGGAAATCATCTCCATCCATAGTGGTGAGCATCAGTGCTCCTCCTGATAAAACCTTCTTCACTATGAATGGTCCTTCGTAGTTTGGGGTCCACTTGCCCCTGTGATCTGAACCTGGAGGAACAATCCTTTTGAGCACAAGCTCTCCCACTTGATACTCCCGAGTACGTACTCGTTGGTCGAATGCTCGCTTCATTCTCCTCTGATAAAGCTGACCATGACAGATAGCCGCTAATCTCTTTTCCTCAATTAGACATAGCTGATTGTATCGAGCACGCACCCATTCAGCCTCATCAAGCTTCACATCCATCATCACACGCAATGAAGGAATCTCAACTTCAATGGGCAGGACTGCCTCCATACCATATACCAATGAGAAGGGAGTTGCCCCAGTTGACGTCCTGACTGACGTTCGGTACCCATGCAACGCAAATGGTAACATCTCATGACAATCTTTGTAAGTGACAACCATTTTTTGCACAATCTTCTTGATATTCTTGTTTGCTGCCTCTACCGCACCATTCATCTTTGGTCGGTAAGGAGAAGAATTGTGATGCTGAATCTTAAAGTCCCGACACAACTCTGCCATCATCTTGTTGTTCAGATTAGAACCATTGTCAGTAATGATCCTTTCGGGCACTCCGTATATGCAAATAATGTCTCTTTTCAAAAATCTGGCAACCACTTGACGAGTGATCTTGGCATAAGATGCTGCTTCAACCCACTTTGTGAAGTAATCGATCGCAACTAAGATGAAGCGATGACCATTTGAAGCAGTAGGCTCTATCTTTCCGATCATGTCAATGCCCCACATAGAAAAGGGCCAAGGAGATGACATGACATTGAGCGGGCTAGGAGGAACATGCACTTTTTCTGCATAAATCTGGAACTTGTGGCACTTACGGGCGTATGAACAACAGTCTGCATCCATTATCATCCAGTAATACCCCGATCTCAACAATTTCTTTTCCATAGTATGTCCTCCTGCATGAGTACCGAAAGATCCCTCGTGGACTTCCTGCATTAACAGGCTTGCTTTGTGCCTATCCACGCATCTGAGCAAGACCATGTCAAAGTTTCTCTTGTACAAAACCCCGTCTGTATTCAAGAAGAAGCTAGCAGCAAGTCGCCTTAAGGTCTTCTTGTCATTGGAAGATGCCCCAGCTGAGTATTCTTGCTTTTCCAAGAAGAGCTTGATATCAAAATACCAAGGTTTCTCATCAGACACGACGTCTACAGAGAAGGCATGAGCTGGTGCGTCAAGCCTGGAAATGTCAATTCTGGGTACATAATTCCAACACAAGACTTTGAAAGACGAAGAAAGAGTGGGCAATGCGTCGGCAAACTGATTTTCATCACGTGGTACGTACTGAAGCTTAACTGTCGTGAAGAACGTCAACAGTTTTCTGGCATAATCCCTGTATGGAATCAGATGCTCTTGATGCGTATACCACTTGCCGGTAATCTGGTTGGTGACGAGGGCTGAATCTCCAAATATATCGAGGGTCTTAATCCGAAGATTAATAGCCTCTTCTATTCCCATTATGCATGCCTCGTATTCCGCTTCATTGTTGGTGCAACCAAAAGTAATTCTGGCAGCGAAGGGAAAGTGAACACCTCCGGAAGTGGTTCCTCGCAATCGTTTTCTTTGAGGTACATGATGTCCTCATCAGGGAAATCAAACTTCATTGGCTGATAGTCATCTTCAAGAGGTTGCTGTGCAAGGTAATCTGACAATACACTTCCTTTGATGGCTTTCTGAGAAGTATACTGGATATCGTATTCTGTTAAAATCATTTGCCACCTAGCAACCCTTTCGGTTAACGCTGGTTTCTCAAAGATGTACTTGACAGGATCCATTTTGGAAATTAGCAGTGTGGTATGAGTCAACATGTACTGCCTCAGTCGGCGAGCAGCCCATACCAAAGCGCAACAAGTTTTCTCGAGCAGTGAGTAACGGGATTCACAGTCGGTAAACTTTTTGCTAAGGTAATAAATAGCGCACTCTTTTCGACCAGACTTGTCATGTTGGCCTAGAACACACCCCATTGACCCTTCTAGCATGGTCAAGTACATGATTAAAGGTCTTCCTTCCACTGGAGGCATTAGAATTGGAGGCTCCTGCAAATATTCTTTTATCTTGTCAAAAGCTCTTTGGCAGTCTTCATTCCACCTGACCGTTTGCTCCTTTCTTAGCAATTTGAATATTGGTTCGCACGTGACAATTAGATGAGATATGAACCGTGAAATGTAGTTCAACCTCCCTAAAAACCCGCGCACTTCTTTTTCTGTCTTCGGTGCAGGCATATCTTGTATTGCTTTTACTTTTGCAGGATCTACCTCAATTCCTTTCTGACTAACAATGAAACCCAACAGTTTCCCGGAACACACTCTGAAAGTGCACTTGTTTGGATTCAACCTCAGCTTGTATTTTATCAGTCTATCAAACAGCTTCTTAAGGTTGACCAGATGCTCTTCTTCGTCTCGGGACTTAGCAATCATATCGTCCACATAACACTCTATCTCCTTGTGTATCATGTCATGGAACAATGTGACCATAGCCCGCTGATAAGTTTCCCCGACGTTCTTCAAACCAAAGGGCATGACCTTATAGCAGAATGTACCCCACGGGGTAATGAACGTTGTTTTCTCCATGTCTTCCGGTGCCATCTTAATCTGATTATATCCGGAGAAGCCATCCATGAAGGAAAATACCGAGAATTGAGCAGTATTGTCTACCAGCACATCAATGTGAGGTAATGGAAAGTCATCTTTTGGGCTTGCTCTATTCAAATCCCGGTAGTCAACGCACATCCGGACCTTGCCGTCCTTCTTTGGTACAGGTACAATGTTAGCTACCCAAGGTGGGTAACTAGTTACAGTGAGGAATCCGGCATCCCATTGCTTCTGAACCTCCTCTTTAATCTTCATCGCCATGTCAGGACGAGTTCTTCTCAACTTTTGTTTCACAGGAGGACATTCTTCTCTCAATGGTAGCTTATGCACAACGATGTCGGTATCCAACCCTGGCATATCTTGATACGACCAGGCAAAGATATCCACATATTCTCGCAGCATACCAATCAACTCTTTCTTTACTTCGGCCTGCAGACTGGCCCCAATCTTGATCTCTTTCTTCACATCTTCAGTGCTGATGTTTATGATCTCAATTTCTTCCTGATAAGGCTGAATAACTCGTTCCTCTTGTTTAAACAATATGACCAATTCTTTAGGGAGTTCACAGTCTTCCTCAACCCCTTCATCAGCTTGGTAGACAGGATTGTCAAAGTCATGCGTGGTCATAGCAGGAATGTTATCAATGGAATCCAGATGATCAACACTGGACAGATGATGTGCTTATTTCAGAATCTGCTTATTTTTCTAAAAGAGACGCAAACAAAAAAACAAAAAGGAAAAACACATTGCCATTTTTATATTTTTTGTGAAAAATTTAAAAGAAACGAAAGAGAACATAATTTGTCTGAAAATGTCCTTTATTTCATGGTAAAATAAGTGCATAACAAACATGGTGGCCCATACAATGGATCCTAGCATCTTGGGCAGAATGCTGAATTTGACAATGCAACATGATAAGAAAAGGAAACAAATAAATTACTCTGAGTGCCAGGTAACTTGGACGATGTCTTTAGTAGACCAGTTCTTCAGCTCCTCTCCGGGCGCACACGGATGAATCCAGTTGTCCTAGTCACCATCACTGTCTCCTTCTTCATTAGTTGCACAAATTTGGTTGCGGTCGAGCATCCCAGCGCTTGTAAAGGTAACAGCTTTACCAATTGAAGACCAATCAGATCCACTAGGCTGATAACCCAAACCAAACTTGTCGTCTTTCTTCTCTAACTCCAGCAATTTGCCTCAGCCTTGGGCGCTTCCTGACTAAACCACCTCCTTTGCCTGCTTGTAGGAATGAATGGAGGTACCCTCTTTCTCACTGCTCTTCTCTACTGGAGTCAAGATGCTGACATTAACTGCTTCGAAAGCCTGACATAGAGTTTCATGTATCTCTCCGTCCATCTCTACATATTTGAAAGTTGATAAGTGGCTTACAAAGATATCTTCCTCTCCGCACACTGTGATTACTTGGCCATCAACCACGTATTTGAGCTTTTGATGCAGGGTGGAAGTTACAGCTCCGGCAGCATGAATCTATGGACGTCCCAACAAGTAGCTGTACGTGGGCTGAATGTCCATGACATAAAAGATACTTTTGAATACTTGAGAACCTATCTTCACATGTAACTCAACTTCTCCGAACACTGACCTTCTGGACCCATCAAAAGCTTTGACAATCAAATCACTGGGTCTTAGGACGATACCATCAACATTGAGCTTCATTAATGCTTTCTTCGGAAGTACATTAAGAGAAGAGCATGTATCAACAAGGACATGCGACAACACAACACCCTTGCACTCCATAGTAATATGTAATGCTTTGTTATGGTTACGGCCCTCTGACGTAAGGTCTCTGTCCGTAAAGCCCAGCCCGTGGCTTGCATTCACACTGCCCACTACAGCTTCCAGTTGATTAACAGTTATTTCTTGAGGAACATAGGCCATCTGCAACACTTTCATCAAGGCTTCTCTATGTGCAGGAGAACACATCAGCAAATACAGAATGGATATTTTGGAAGGTGTCTGGTTCAACTGTTCGACCACCTTATAATCACTCTTTTTAATTATGCGCATAAATTCCTCGACCTCCTTCTCAAAGGTACCCTGTCCAGCAGCAGGAGTTGTTGTCTCTTCAGTCGCTGTTTGCTTTCCTTTAGCCTTTGCCGAAGCCTCATCCTCAGGATCTCCTCTCAGAACTGGGGGAGAAAATAGACGACCACTTCTCGTAAAACCTCCAACCCCTCCGACATTCACTACAGTCGGGTCAATAGCAACAGACTTACTCTCAATTTTCTGCCCTTCCACGTACACATGTGAGCCGTAATGCCATGGAATGGCTTTATCATCTGTATAAGGAACATGCCCAGGCACGGTGATAGTCATAGGACTGACTTCAGGAGCATAAATGGTTACAGGCTCTCTTCTAGCAGGCATCTCAGCTGGATCATAAAATATGGTTATAGTGGACACATCATCAACTTCATTATCAACTTTGTCAAACTACAAAGATCCTTCATCAATCAAATTCTGCAACCCCATCTTCAGGTCTTCACACCCGTTCTCTGAATTCATACACTTTTCACAGTCAGAACTGCAACCCGGAAACACTTGTCCCTTCAACAGCCTCTCCTTCACTACCAACAGCGGAGTTTTCACTTCTTCTATACTCAGAATCAGACTTAACTTCTCACCACCCTCAACAACATTTATTCTAGCCCCTCCATGGTTCGGAATAGGGTTTGAAGTAACATTTGGCGGTGGTGCGAAGTTAATCGCCTTGGAGTCTATCAAATCTTGAACTTTGTGCTGTAGCGCCCTGCACTTCTCAGTTTAGTGCTCGGGTGCCCCTGAATGGAAAGCGCATCTAGCATTGACATCGTATCCCACTGGAAGCTCTCCAGGTGGTGGTGGTGCCAAAGTTCTCAATTGTATCAAATTTAGGTCCAACAATCTTGGTAGCAATGCAGTGTAAGTCATGGGAATTGCCTCAAGCACCCTATTAGCCGGGCGAGTCTGCCTTGGCTGATAAGGTCTTTGTTGATAATTGTTACGTTGTGGCTGCTGTTGTTGCTGTTGTTGTTGAGGCACCTGCTGCACAGGACTGGAAGGGATTGTGACAGCTGCCACTTGCTCATATGATCTTCTATATCCTCGGCCCCGTCCTCGGCCAAACACAACATTGGTCTCACCTTCCCTTCTCCTCGGGGGTCCGCTGAAAGCTTTTCTTACTCCACTAGAATTGCTTGCACTCGTATCCTGAATCTTTCCCATCTTTAACAAGGTCTCGACCCTTTCTCCAGCAATTACTATATCATTGAACTTGGTAGCCGAACAAGACGCCAATCTTTCGATAAACACACCTTGAAATGTCCCAATGAACATATCAGCCATCTCATTCTCCAGCAGTGGTGGTTGCACTCTGGCAGCGAGCTGACGCCACCTTTGAGCATATTCTTTGAATCCCTCCTTAGCAGTTTGAGACATGTGTTGCAATTGAGTGCGATTTGGAGCCATGTCCAAATTATACTGGTATTGTCTCACGAAAGCCTCTGCCAGGTCCTTCCAGCTCTTAATGTTGACTCTACTTAGCTTCATATACCATTCTAAGGAGGCCCCAACCAGGTTGTCCTGGAAGTAGTACATCCATAGCTTTTCATCATCAATATGGGCCGCGATCCTTCCTACAAAGGACTGAAGGTGAGTCTTTGGACACGCTGTGCCGTTGTACTTCTCGAAAGTTGGAACCTTGAACTTGTAAGGGATTCTAACCCCTGGAACCAAGCCCAAGTCAGTAATGTCAAACCCCAAAGAGTTCTGAGATTGAATAGCCCTGATCTGTTCTGCCATCTCCTCAAATTTCCTGTTCATTTCAGCCCCCTGGCCTTCAGTTTCATCCAGCAGAGTGAACTGTTCGTCTTGACCGTCCATCTGTACATTGTTCAGTCCATCATTGATAATGGTAACCCCTGGCTGTGTTATAGGGATTTCAACTTGACGGGCGCCCGCACCGTTACGATTACCTCCATCAGCAGTACCGTTGTTCCTAGCTTGGCTATTTTCAACCAACTCCCGCAGACGTTCCTGATTCTGACCCATTCCTGCCATAAGGGTCATAAAATTGTCCATCCTTAGCCTCAAGTCAGCTAAGTCAGCTTGCATTTGATCCATGACTCTTTCTCTATTGACCTTTGTTGGATATCTGTGTGCGACTGGCTGTTCTCGAACTTTCCTGGGAGCTATAGTGCCTGAAACAACAAGAATGTTAGAAATTGAAGCACTACCTGCAAAACAAACAAACACGTCATATGCATGCAATGTAACTGCTCATGTTCCCAAGTTTTAAGCACTTGCATGCCCCAGTTCTGGTATTTACTCCAGACAGCCACTTTGAGCATTACTTTCAGATTTTCTCTTTGAAGAGTGTTCAGACATTAGCAGTATCAGACAAATAAGCCTTGCATATTCAGAAATGATAATTTTCATATTAACACTGTATATCATGGACAAACCACTGCCGGCCAAAAGTTAGAGCACAAACAGAAATATTCCCCGAAGGGTTACAAGCCATTACATGAATAAGACAAATAAGCAAGACTCCTACAACAAGTCTGTAGGTAGTCTGAAAAAAGAAATAAACTAAACTAAACTAGAGACCCAGGCTCTTCTGCAGCCACCTCTGCTCTGCTCTTCTTTACACCTGCTCTCAGCTTGAGCTCTTCAATCTCCTTCCGTGCCTCCTCCAAGGCTAGCTGGCTTTGTGCTAACTGCTGAGTCTTTTCCTTCCGTATGTTGTGGACTTGCTCCACCTCTTCCTTCTTAAAGGACATTTGCACCTCGAAAAACTCTTCTTTTTCTTTGAACTTCTTTTGCTCTTCCTCCCTTTGGCCTTGCAACCAAACAATGGATTGACGAGCTTCCTTAAGAGTCTTCAAAGTCTTTTTGCATTCCGCTTCTCAGTTTGCCTCCATCATACCCAACCTTTGAAAGTGAGCTTCTCTTCCAGCAAAGTCTTTCTCTTTAGCTTCCAAAGAGGCTTGAATCTTCTGCAGCTTTCCCTCTGCTTCATTTTTGGCCCTGTTGGCAAGATGATACAAGCTTACCATTTCAGCATTCTCCACTCGAACTTCATGCAGTTGAGCTTCCAATTTCTTGTACTCTTCCAGGGAGACAGTACTCTGGCTTGGCACTTCTTTGGGATAAAGGGGAGCTTCTACTGAGAAAGGCATGATAACTTCTTCTACATGTTTTTGCAACCATATAGCAAAGGAAGGATACGTCTTGGGATCTACTCTGCCAAAGTCTTTCTTACCATTCCTTATCCTGTGAGCCCATGCTTGGGAGGCTTGTAGAACTAACTCCTTGTTTCCTTCCACAGGAAAATACAAAGACTCAGCAAACTCTTCCATCTGTGGTGGATCTCTCAAAGGGTAACCAAATTGCTTCCTGGCTAATGTTGGATGATAACTGATTACACACTTCCTTCCTAGCAAAGGCACTCCAGCAAATCTTCCACAACTGACCATCAATTCTTTTCCCAGCAGATCTCTGTCATATCCCCAGGCTATATCCTCAGCAGTTAACCCCATCAACCTTCTAGACCATCTTCACTCATCCCTCATTTCCTTGAAAGCTCCTGATTTTGGCAGTTGTCTGGCAAACCACTCAGCAAACAATGAAGCACAGCAGCTCACTGGTCCTCCTCTACCTTTCTCATTCCTGTAATGAACGCTGTAGTAGAAATCTCCCAATAGAGTTGGCACAGGATTTCCTTTGGCAAAGATAGAGATCACTTCCAAGCTTACAAATTCTTTCTCTTCTGGGAACAAGCTAGACCCATACACCATCAAAGCCAGCAACGCACAAAAGTCACCCCATTTACCTTCTGTAGCATATTCCTCTGCCTCTGGTATGAGCACACTCCAAGGGAGTCCTTTGCCTTCACTATCCTTCAGAGCCTTCTTGACTGTAGCAGCTGGTAAACGAAAAACTTTGGCTATGTCTTCTTCCTTAAGCACCACCTCAGACCCATAGAAAGGCAAGGTATCTCTGACTGGAATATTCAGAATGCTGGAAATCTCCTCCAAGGTAGGAGCCAAGATGTAGTCTGGAAACACAAAGCACCGCAGCAGGGGATCATAAAACTGAAGCAAGGTATGCAAACTGTCCTTCTGGTCTGCAGTGGGCTTGTCCACATACTTCAATATCTGGCCATATCTTTTCCTGAAATTCCCCAAGACTTGGTCATTCATCAGACCTGCTAATTTCTGAACACTTCTGACTTCAGGTTGAAGAAAAGTATAGTGAACATTCTTTTTCCTTATAATTCTTCTGATTTCTGCCATCTGGAGATAAGATTTACCAGAACTGGGAGCTGACTATGGACAATGACCTGAAAAATGGAAACATAAACAATTAATGCAAGAATGATGCAAATGCAAATGCAATGCAGGCATATGATCAATCTAGGACCATCTGGATACTGGACACTGAATACAAGGACCCTCTGATCAACTACAAACCAAGAACCTTTGAGTCACAACCCTCTGATAGAAATCTCAGAACCACAGTACCAAGAAAACCAAAACACCAGAACCATAGGACCATAGTACCAGAAATCATAATAAGGACCACTGATAATGAGAGTATGTAGAGGCCAAGGGTTCCTGCAAACCTGTAAACCCCTCCCAATCTCACTGGTATGCTCCGAGTCAAACATCATGGACTCTCAAAGCCGAATAGCAATAATACTTTCACCATTTCCGAGAAATGGCTCATGACCAAATTAGGGAATCGGTTTGGCATTATATACTACGCAGGGAGGCCTCAGTTGAGTCCGGGAAACAAGGTCATCCTATGCAAGTTCCAGATGGACCCTCGTATGCGAATGGGTTTGCCACAAAATGTGGTCTGCCACTGTCATCACTAAAGAGGGATATTTCCACAAGGTTCTCAATGATCGGTCCCCAGCTGCACATAACTGTCAAGGTTATGAAATGAGATAGGAAGATCCCCAAATCAAAACATTTCCAAGACGGTCGCAAATCTGGGTGTGGAACTCACTACTACCCCCATGACAAGATCTCATAAGGCCAAAGTGGAACCACTCTAAGTCCTAAGGTGCACTCGAGCCATGGTAACGAGCTCATCTCTCAGAAACAGTATCACCCATACCCACCAAACAGAAGATCCAGTCCAGGCAGTCCAGTATATAATATGATGCAGAAAATAAATACTGAAAACTGTAAATAAAGTTGTAAATAAACTGTAAATAAACAACAGTAAAATACAACACACAACAACAAACAGTCAACACCCAAAGAAACAGAAACAAACAAGCGTTAGGAGAGACTCACAGGGGAACCAGAGATACTCTGGTTTGGAGGTCCCCAGCAGAGTCGCCAGCTGCCGTTCCCCGGATTTCCATCTTGGTACAAACGCTAAAGTGGCGCGGAAAAAGAATAGAGTCGCCAGCCAAGCATTTTTATCCCGAAGGAGCGGGAATGGTAATGCTGCACAAACCAGAAAAAAGAAGAGGAAGGACACGGGTCCTGCAAACCAAAGAGACTGAGTTCGGGAGTCGGTTACGACCTGGGAAGGTATTATCACCCCAGATCGTCCGCCGTACCCGACGGGATCCACGCTTGCAAAGAAACTGTTTCAAAGGGTGAGGGAATGAAAGCTGCTGCAAAGAAAAGGAAATGAACTGGATAAAAGAACTAAGAAAGGAACTGGATAAGAAAACAAAGAGAAAAATGTAGGGAAAATAAAGATTGTGCTCGAACGGGCCCTACCCCGCTGCCTACGTACCTCATCAGGACAACAAGGATCAGAGACGCCGTAGTTCCCCTAACTAGGGGTAGAAAAGAAATTGCTTGTGAATTAAGGCTTGAACTGCCTATGCCAATGCTCAGGTGTTGCAGACTCGGACGACGAGTGCGTAACCGTCTTGCAAAATGACAAGTAGGAGCAAGTTCGCGTACGGAGCGAAGGAGATGAGAAAAGAATTCCCGAAGGAAAGACGCTTATTGTTTGTTTGTGTTTTTTATGAAGCTTTTTATGAGTGTGTCACAAGGAAGTGAACTCAAGCTCTTTTCCATGGAATGTGCACTTGTCACTACATTCCAAGATGGAATAATAGAACAAACACACTCAAGTAAGGAGAAGATCCCCAAAACTTGAACCCAGAGATTAGGGCTTAGGCTCACTAACTCATTAACTTGTTAAGTGTTTTTGGTATTTACAATGAAGAAGTGTTTTTTATGCTTTTCTTGGTGAAGAAGATGCCTTGATCAGACTTGTGCATCACAAGATAAGCTTGTACTATACCAAGATGGGAAGACTACAAGTACCTCATGGGATAAGGCTATTGCTCAAGGCATCACTTCAAACTTTATTAAGTGATTTTTAGGGTTTTGAGATGAGAAGAGAAAAGAAACCAAAAGGATCACAAGGCAAAAGTCTAATGGGGAACTAATGAATCCTAAGTGTTGTCATGCATGGGAATCCTAGGTTAGTGAGGTTTACTATCCTAAAGAAGAAAGAAAGAAGAAGAGAGGAAGAAGAAGAAGAAGAGATGAGTAAGGCCTAAGCCCAACAATCAAAGGTTAGCACAAATAAGAATAAGAATAGAAGAGATGAGATTTGGAGAAGTGGGAATCACATCCACACCTCTCACTTACCATAGCCCCTGAAAAGGTTAGCAACACAAGCATACAAGTGAAACAAAATGAATATAATGACATGCCAACATCATACAAACAGAAGTGAAGTCATACATACAAATGCCCAATGCAAATGCAAGCCACAAGAAATGAGAAAAGAAGCAATACAAGTTAATATGAAGCAACATGAAACACATGGCAAGGCAAAGCAAACTTAAGAAGGTGCAAAGCAAAAATACAAAAAACATGAACTCAAGGAACAAGACCAGAACCAAATCAAATTAAAGAAATGCTTAAGAAGCAAGAAAGATGAGGAGAAGAGAAGCACAAAGCTAAACAAACAACTTATGGGAAGAAAGAAGCAAAGAAGTGAGGTGGATACACATAAGAAAGAAAGAACTTAAAAGGTAAGCAAATCACAAAATTTCCAAGACACAAACCCTAAACCAAGATCAGAAAGGCATCAATACCCTAAGGAGACCCCAAATGAGATGAAGAAGTTGGCACAAGTTCTCTTCTAAGCTAATGAGAGAACTTATGATAAAAAAGAAGCAAAATGGGACAAGTTATGAACCAAAATTCAAATCAAATAAAAAATGCACCCAAAAATTCCACAACTTTGAACAAGAGGCCTTTAAACATGATATAACAATGTGCCAAAAGGATAGGAAGAAATTAAGAAGCTAGATAAGCCAAATGGGGACATAAACATGAATTAGGGTTAAGAAACTTCAATGACAAGTCAAGGACCAAAAACAAATGAATAAGTTTCTAAAAATCAGGGCAAAAATCACACATGAACTACATCTTCTTATGAATCCAGAGCAAAAAGAACCAACAAGAAATTCAAAATGATGATCACTATGGAAATTGGACAAGGCAGCATGCACAAGAAAGGAAATAAAATGAATTAATTACAAGAGGGAATTAATTGACACGTGGCTATTAAAAATAAATGGAAAATAAAAATATGAAAAATTAAAGAAAACTCAGATGAACATCCCTGAATTATTTCAGAATTTTTTGATGCTTAGAAGTATTTTTAAAAAAATGAAAAGCAAAATGATATTAAAAGAAATAAAAGAAAAAGAATTAAAAATGAAGAAGAGGCTGGGGGTGCAAATAGAAGAGAAAGCTAGTTCAAATGATTGGGCCCAGAGCAAAGGGGGGGTGCGAATAGTGGTGGTAAGCCCACCTAAACTGTGTAGGTGTATCAAAATAAGGGTGGGAATTCAAGGAAAATGTGGAAAAAACATAATCTAGAAGATCAAACCAACGCATCCTGTGAGACCTCTCATTAATTGACGTGGCACTTTGATAGGACCAGAGGTGAGGGAGTAAACAAGTTATTGTGTGGTGCGCAACATGAGTAATAATCAGAATGAAAATTAGAATGGAAGAGCACGTGAGAGAGAGCAAGTGTCATTAATTGATGTGGCAGCTCCATACGCGTCCAGATGAAAGATCTGATGGTGGAGAGACCATCTTCAACCTCCAGAAACCCTAAAACAAAAGCCCAGAATCTGGTGACCGGAGCTAGGACTCCGGCATTGGAAAACTCACAATATGAACAAAACACAACAAAAATGAATAAGAACCTCCAGATTGGATAATCAAACTACCCTGAGTTCAAAAATGACAATGAAAAATTCAATGGATCAAAGGATTCTCTGGATCATGAACAAATAGTTGACACTAAGAAACTTCAAATCCACAATACAAGCTCAATAATGCATCAAATTTAAATCTAAAACAAGCAGAGTGATCAGCATAACAAGAGGATTACAATGCACACAACTATTTTCATTTCCAGATCTGAGAATTTGGAACTCACCTGAACTTGCATTTCTTGAAAAAGCTTGTTAGAAGCCAAAATAATGAAGCCAATCCACTCCAAATGCACTCTAGTTGCAAAATAAATGCAACTAGAGTCTTGAATCTTGCTGGATCTGAGAATTTGCAGCCAACTGCTCTGAAATGGCAAGGTGATGAATCTTGAGAATAAGCTTGCACAATGGAGAGATTTGTGATCCTGAGCTCTCAAGGATGAAGGATCTATGGTTTGTTTGTGAAGAAAGCAAGTGTGTGAAGAGATTCGAATGAAAATGCAAATGGAGCAAAAACTTGGAAGCTATGAAATCAGAGAGAGCTGGATCCTCTAAAACCCTAATTTGCTTTTATATGAAGTCATGAGGAAATGCTGAGAGAATGAGAGGATTTGCACGTGGGAAGAGAGAGTGTGAGTGATTTTGCAAAATTGGCCAATTTTGTGTGATCTCATGAAAACCTCATGCATTGCCTTGCCTCTTCCCCATGGGCTCTCACAATCTGACCCTTAATCTCAAACCAAAAAGATCCTGGCCCTTGGATGAAGATGTCACACAATTTTCATGAACATGCACTTTTTGCACTTTTGGAATGGAATTCTCATTGTGCACTAATTTGGGGTATTTCTTGGAGAAAAGTGAACCATTTGCATTGCATTTTAATGTTGGAACCTCATTTGGTATGTACCAATACTCAAAATTAAGATTCAAGACTTTTGGCTTTGGTGCATAAGTGGAAAACCAACTTTAGCCCTAGTTTTGCATGGATTTTCGAGGGCCATAACTTTCTAACCATGAAGGCTATGAAAAAGTACTTGTACTTTTTGAAAATGGGAGGTCTTAATCTCCAACTTTCATGTTTGACTTTGGTCCATTTGAAGAATGTTTCACCAAGTTTTGCTCACTTGAATTTTAGGGCAAAAACTTGCCAAAAATGGCATTTTCCATAACCAACTTCACACCAATTTTGCAAAACACCTCAAAACTTCATGATTCGTGATCCTTGAACTTGCCAAACCTCTTTTAACATTATAAGAACATCCCTTGGCTAGAAAAAGGGGGTTGGACCCCTTGAAATCACACAGTTGACTTTTCTAAGGCACAGTTGACCAATTTCTTCATTTGCAAGCAACTGAAGAAGTACTTGACTTCCACAAGGAATTTTCTCACCAAATTTGGTACCTAGGATCCTCTTAACATGTAAAAGACTTTTCACAAATTAACTGGCAAAAGTTTTGAGGTTTTCATGCTTGAATCTCAAACCCTAATTTAGGACCATTGTGTAGGAGGAGCCTTGCCTTAGCCTGGATTCCCTGATGATCTTCCAACCTTCTGAGCTTTTGTAAATGGACTTGAGCTTGTAAATACAATGTAGACCCCTCATAGGACTTGTACAAATCTATTGGGCCCCTTTTCATGGCTTGTGATGCTTCAAGAACCTCCACAGATGATCATATGCCTAATGCTAGGTCATGAGAAATGTTATGCCTCATCTTTCCATGCTAGGATGCCAAGAAAATGATATGTTCACGATGAATATGATGTGATATGATGCTTAAAATGAAGAGGGAAAATTTGGGGTGTTACACTGAGTGACACCTAGGCTAGAGTGGTTCATGTTCTTTCCCATTCCATTTCGGTCTGGTGCGGGAATATGAAACACGGTTCAGATGTGGGTTTCTTCTTGAGAACTCTGTGCTACAGATTTCCTGTAGTGCTAGGGCTATCTGGGAAGCCTGCTAAGTCTGGATGACCTTTACTTCGACCTTCAGAATCTGGGATGAATTAGAGGAGGATCTTTTATGGTTATTGTAAACACTGTACCTCCGGGTTAGAAGTGTTTACACTTCTCATAACTGATCCAAGTCTGAGGATCCTTGTTCTAGAACATTACATGTGAGGGGGTTGGGTTGTTTACAAGTTTGCAGGAACCCTTGGCCACATCATACCCTGTTACTGTTTTGTTTAAGAATACCTCACTTTGGACAGTTCTTGTGATTAACCTTGGACATGTGACTCTTTATTTGAGTCCCCCACCTTGTTTACTGGATTTCTGAGCCTCCATCCGGACCTTTGAACATACATGGGCCTTTTATCAAGACAGATAACCAGATCCAGCTCTTGATCACAAACCCTTGCATATCATTTGCATATATCATCATTGCATCATTTAACATTTATTTCTTTGTTTTTCAGGGTATCCACCTCATTATATCTTGGTTTTGGTTTTGACCCCTTCTGTTGCTTAGACCTCTGCTTCAGCTATCTCCTTCAGCATCTCCTTCAGTCTGTCAGAGACTCACCTTCATCAGTCTGTTAGAGACTTACCTCCAGCTTCTCAGTCTGTGATCTTCATCAGCATTTGACTTCAGTTTCTTCACCAGCACTCATGGATGTTCCAAGGAAAAACAACATATCTTATCACTTCTTTGAGCCCATTTTGACTGGTATCAAGCAGGTCCAGTCACTCATCACACCTGACCATATCCCACTGTTTAGAGAGCACTATGGGGGTATTTTGGACATGGTTATGGATCTTGATTCTTCTCAAAGAAGCATGATCCACACATGCTTACAGTTCTATGACCCCCCACTCAGATGCTTCACCTTTCTAGACTTTCAGATAGGGCCTCTGTTGGAAGAGTTTTCTTTGTTGATTGGAGTACCTATCAGAGGAGGGATCCCCTTTAACCCAGAGATGACTGCTCCCAGAAGTGAGGAAATAGCTAGGGCATTGTACTTGGAGCCTGCCCTTATTGAGCAAAACATGACAACAAAAGCTGGGATTCCTGGTTTACATCTGGACTTCTTGATTTCTCAGGCCATCCTGAAGGCTACATTAGAAGAATGGAGGGCAGTCTGTGCACTTTTAGCCCTCAGCATATATGGGGATATATTGTTTGTAGATGAGCCTAAATTTGTCAGTAAGAATGCCATCCACTTGTTTCTGCTGAGGAACCCAATGCCTACATTGCTAGGAGATTTTTACTACTCCATCCATCAGAGAAATGAAAAACAAAGGGGGAAGTTGGTCAGATGCTGTGCTCCCTTGTTCTACTCTTGGCTACTCAGACACCTGCCTAAGTCAGATGCTTTCTTGAACCCACACCAGCAAAAGAATTGGGCCAAGAGGTTCATTGCCTTAACATAAGATGATATCAGATGGTGCACCCAGAGCACCAAAGGCAAGGAGATTATTACCAGCTGTGGGCAGTACCCTAATGTGCCTCTGATAGGAGTAAAAGGTTGCATCAATTACAACCCTTTACTGTTTAAGAGACAATTGGGATATGCCTTAGTTCACCCTCCCAGAGGACAGGATTTAGCTGAAACCCTATACTGTGAAGTGAAACCTAATTCAGTTGTTGTCAGGCAAGCAACCTGGGCTTGGGACAACATCCAGACAAAGGGGACAACCATCCTTGGAAGATGTAACAATGTTGCTTCAGCTCAGTACTATGACTGGTCCCGTGCTAGAGCTCAGATTACCAGGATGCCTTTCACCTTGGAAGACATACCTGGACCATCTACAGTACAACCTGCAGCAACTGTTAGCCTGGAGGAATTTGAAAAGCTGAAAGAGAGGAATAATCAGCTATCTGAGGCCTTGAAGAAGACTCTTTGGGAAAGAAATGACGGTCGTCTGGACATTGAAAGATTGGAAAGACTCAAGACTGAGCATCTTACCAAGATTGAAAGGACAAATGACTACATAAGGAAAGCAAGAGCCGGGGAACAGATATTGAAGAATGCTTGTAAGCAGGCCAAGATTCAGAAATCTAGGGCTGAGCATTACCTGGAGGAGAGCCAGGCTAGGTGGATCAGGATCACCGAAGCCCGTGCACAAGAAGACCAGAGGACTCAGGCCAAGATTGAGCAGCTGGAGGCCAATGAGAAGAAGCAGCATGAAGCTTTGTTGGCAGCTCAGAAGGAGATATCAGAATTGAAACTCCGGGCGGGGTTAAAGAGATCAAAAGATCAGGACATGCATAAGAAGCTGACTAATGCCATTGCTACCAGGAACCTCCTCATTAGGACCATTACAGAGCACCCAACTGGTCTAGTGACGGAGGCACTCCTGAAGGAAGTCAGGGAAGATGACTTTGGATTGGATGTCTGAATCATTTTGCTCGTATTTCTTTTCTTTTGATGTACTTTTCCTTTTTGATGTATTTTTGACCCACCATGGGGCATTGTGTTGTAAACAGACTATGTATTTTCATTATTTGTAATATATCAGTTTGTTTTATTTTGGTGGGCTTTCTCTCAACATCATCAAGCATCTCCTTGAGGTCTGGAAAGGTCAAAACCAAGAACCAAACCGGATACCTTGGAAAACAAATAAGCATACTGCATTGCATACTAACATCTTCTTTGTTTTGTAGGTTTTTGTTATTCTTTGTTTCTCACTTTGTTATGCTTTCGGGAAACATTGCTCGTCGCCGAGTGTTCCCTGTCAACCGCACACACCGGTACCCAACGCGTAACAACCTTCCAAGCATTCAGATGGATCAGGTACAACAGGACCTGAATGAAGTAAGAAATCAGATGGTAAACGAAAGGGTCGAAATGAGAAACCAAATGACCCAGTTTATGGCTGTGATGAGTGGCTTAGCCCAGAGCCAAGAAAGGCTAAGAGAGCTGGTAGAAAGGCAGACACCTGAAGAACCCCATCTTGGAACAGGAGGAACCAACAATAATGAACGAGGGCAGCCCCGTATCGACCCACCAGAGTATGGGCCCCATTTGAATCCAGATGTTAATGGCACAAGGAATGTTCAAGGTAATACTGTTGGGGGCAGAATCCTGCAAGAGGATCCCCAAGAAGAACAATTCACTATTATTGGGGCTGGAGATGAGGTGTATGACAGAAGACTGGATGAGATTGCTGAAAAGCTAAGGTCTTTGGAATCTCAGAACTCCTTAGGCTTTGACGTAATGGATATGGGGCTGGTAGATGGGGTGAGAATTCCCCACAAATTCAAACCCCCTTGCTTTGAGAAATATAATGGTACCTCATGCCCGCGTACTCATCTGCAATCTTTCTTAGGAAGACTCAAGGCTTATACCATGGACGAGAAGTTATGGATGTTCTATTTTGAGGACAGCCTGACTGGGGCATCAAGATAATGGTATTCGCATCTGACAAGGGCCACTATAAGATATTGGAAAGACTTGGCCGAAGCCTTCATCCGGCAATACCAGTACAACCTAGACATGGCTCCCAATAGAACTCTTCTAATGGGCATGTCTCAGTCTTCGAGGGAAAGCTTTAGGGATTATGCTCAGAGGTGGAGACAGCTTGCTGCCGCTGTCCAGCCACCCATGTCAAAAAGAGAGATGGCCGACATGTTTATGAACACCTTGCAGGGAACTTATATTGATAGACTTGCAGCTTTCTCTTCTACCAGTTTCGCTGATGTAGTTATAGCTGGTGAGAGAATTGAGAGTCTTTTGAAGATGGGCAAAATCTCTGACAATGGTGCAAGTTCCTCCAACAACCCCAGAAAACCTTTTGCAGGACCCCGAAGGGCAGGTGAAACAAATGCTATCCATACAAGCAGGGGCAGACCCCAGTATTCTCACAGATCCATAGCAGCTGTTACTATTCCGGCTCCAGTTCCACAACAACCACTTTATCCTCAACAACAACAACATCACTATCAACAACCATCTCATTTTCCGCAACAAAGAACGTACAACAATAACAACATCAACCAACAGCAGCGCCCCTTTCAGCAGAGGCCATCTTAGGAAAATAGGGTGATTGATCCCATTCCTATGCCTTATGCTGCTTTACTGCCACAACTCCTGGAGCTTAACCTAGTTGAGTTAAGGACGTTGGCTCCACCAGATCCTCTCAAACTCCCAAAGAATTATGATGCTAATTCCAGATGTGCCTTTCATTCCAACACACCTGGTCACAATACCGAGAAATGTAGAGCCTTGCAAATGAAGGTTCAAGATCTGGTCGATTCCAAAGCTCTCAATTTCGTACCTCCTCCGAATGTTAATAGAAATCCTATGCCTAATCATGGTGGGCCCAAGATTAATGCCATAGAGGAAGACCAACCATCTGCACTGATCGACAATGTTGCACAGATTCGAACACCGTTGGAAGAAGTCAAAGCTCAACTCTTAAGATGCCAAGTGTTCCCGGGTTGTGAAGCCTGTTGTGATTTGTGCAAGACTGCCATTAATGGTTGTGAGAAGCTAAGGTTTGGCATAGATGGCCTCATTAGAGATGGAATCTTGAAAATTACTACAACGGCTATTTCAACAACTCTTCCCTCAACAACAATGGATTTTCCTTCAGCAACAACAAATCCTCCTACAACAGCAACAACTATCATTCCCACTGATTCATCAATAACTCCAGCAATCACTCCATCCATTATTTCAACAGATCAGAGTTCAGCAACATATACTTCTACAACATCAGCACCCATTTTATCAACGAAATCTCCTACAACACCAGCAAACATTATTGAAGATGTCTCAACGGTCACGATCTATTATGACCCGACAAATGTTCATCCCAACAACAAACTGCAACACCTCCTGTTAGATCTCCAGTCACAATCTACTACGACCCGCATACCATCACAGTTCCTTCCACTGCAGCAATCAGTCCAGTCACCGTTACGGTACCTGGACCCGTTCCTTATGAAAGCAGTAACGCCATACCTTGGCACTACGGCTCTGATCTCTACTGCGACGGGAAGAAAATCACTCTAGATTCATCAACCTCTTCACCACAAGTTGACAATGTTGGGGGAGGCGGAGGCTTCACTAGAAGCGGACGCCTTTTTGCCTCACAAACACCAAGACCCAATGCTGAAGCAGAAGCTGTTGCTAAGGCAAAAGGGAAGAATGTGGTACTTAAAGAGCCAACTGTCAAAGAAACTCCGAAGACGTCTTTTGAACAAGAAGTTGACGAGTTCATGAGAATAATCAAAAAGAGTGATTACAAAGTGGTGGACCAGCTTCATCAGACACCCTCCAAAATCTCTATATTATCATTGCTAATGTGTTCCGAAGCCCACAGGAATGCATTGTTAAAGGTCCTGCACGCAGCATATGTGCCGGAAGAGATTACAGTTAATCAGCTGGAAACAGTGGTTGCAAATGTTAACACCAGTCATGAACTGGGCTTCACAAATGCTGATTTAACGACGGAGGGACGCAACCATAACAAGGCTTTACATATCACCTTAGAATGCAAAGGTGCTGTTCTTTCTCATGTGCTGGTGGACACTGGGTCTTCGCTCAACGTCCTCCCAAAGAAAGCCTTGGTGAAGCTAGAGTATGATGGGTTGGCATTACGTCCAAGTAACTTGGTGGTGAGAGCATTTGATGGCTCTAAGAGATCAGTGCTTGGAGATATTGATTTGTCTGTGTTGATTGGCCTACAGACCTTTAAAACTACCTTCTTTGTGATGGACATACAGTCGGCCTACAACTGTCTGTTGGGTAGACCCTGAATTCACGCCGCTGGCGCTGTTACATCTACCCTTCACCAGAAGTTAAAATTTGAGTGGGAAGGCCATATCATCATAATCTGCGGAGAGGAAGACATTTTTGTTAGCTAGCTGGCTACTTACAAGTACATAGAGATGGATGAGGAGATCCATGAGACTATGAGTCAGGGGTTTGAAGCCCTTAACATCAATGAAGCAATTGCTGTGTCTGGAAATTCCATCACTTCATATCAACATGCCTGGAAGGTTGTTGAAGAGGGTACCGCTCAAGGCTGGGGCAAGCTGTTGCCAGTTGAAAAGAAAGAAGACAGATTCGGGTTGGGTTACAGACCAACTCGACAAGATCAACCAGAGGTTGCAACGGAGCCCAAATTTGTCAGCAGGGGAATGCTTACCCCGGATGCTGTGAACAGTTTGGAAGACGAGGAGGAAGACGAACGCAACCTGGAAAACTGGATACGTCCGAGGATCCCGGGGAACCAAGTCTTAAACTGGTCTTCCCAGGAAATTATAAGAGTTACTCCTGCAGAGTAATTATTATTTCCTGTCTTTAAGCATGCATCAAGTCCTGCATCTTGCCCAAGATGTCAGGGCTCATTTTATAATCGGGCCATCTTGTATTTTGTGCAAACGATCAATTAATGAATATCAAGACATCTTTTGCAAATGAGTCTCTTTTTCTTCCCGCTCACTGTTTTTCATTTTTCATTTTTTGTACAAAAATAAAATGGCAATGTTTTTCAAAATAATAACTTCATTTTCACTTTTTTCTAAACAAGATAAAACTGATCACTAAAATGAACCAATCTAAACCCTTGCAGAGAGTGCCCTCCAGACTGCACCGACAACGACACTGCTATGACTTCGACAATCCGATTAATCAAGCCGATGAAGGGGTTGAAGAAGATTATGAGCTACCTGAAGAGCTAGCCAGACTGTTAAGGCAAGAGGAGAGGGTTATCACTCCTCATCAGGAGGAAGTTGAGACGGTTAATCTTGGTATCGAAGAAGACTTGAAAGAAGTAAAGATCGGGGCCCGTCTGCAAGATTTAGTGAAAGAACAACTTATTGATATGCTGCGGGAGTATGTGGATGTTTTTGCTTGGTCTTATCAGGATATGCCAGGTCTGGACACCGACATTGTTATGCACAAGCTGCCTCTAAAAGAAGTCTGTCCTCTAGTAAAACAGAAGTTGCGCCGTACTCGTCCGGACATGGCCATGAAGATAAAATAAGAGGTGCAAAAACAGTGGGACGCTGGTTTCCTTGCTGTAACTAGTTACCCACCGTGGGTTGCTAACATTGTACATGTGCCTAAGAAAGATGGCAAAGTACAGATGTGTGTGGATTATCAAGATCTGAATAGAGCCAGCCCGAAAGATGATTTCCCATTACCTCACATTGATGTATTGGTCGACAACACGGCTCAGTTCTCGGTGTTCTCCTTCATGGATGGATTTTCAGGATATAATCAGATCAAGATGTCACCTGAAGACATGGAGAAGACAACTTTCATCACACCCTGGGGAACATTCTGTTATAAGGTAATGCCATTCGGACTGAAGAATGCTGGTGCCACTTATCAACGGGCTATGGTAACATTATTCCACGACATGATACACAAAGAAATTGAATGTTATGTGGATGACATGATTGCCAAGTCCCTCACAGAAGAAGACCATCTGGTAAATCTGTTGAAGCTGTTCAAGCGTCTGAGAAAGTATCAGCTGAAGTTGAACCCCAACAAATGCACATTCGGGGTACGTTCTGGTAAACTACTGGGGTTCATTGTAAGTGAAAAGGGAATTGAAGTTGACCCTGACAAAGTCAAAGCCATTCAAGAAATGCCTGCACCAAAGACTGAAAAAGAAGTTCGGGGATTTCTAGGTAGATTGAACTACATTTCAAGGTTCATATCTCACCTTACTGCAACTTGTGAACCCTTGTTCAAGTTGTTAAGAAAAGAGCAAACGGTCTGGTGGAATGAAGACTACCAGAGGGCTTTTGACAAATTCAAGGAGTACTTACAAGAGCCTCCAATCCTTATGCCTCCAGATGAAGGAAGACCTCTAATAATGTACTTGACAGTATTAGAAGAGTCAATGGGGTGTGTGTTGGGCCAGCATGACGAGTCTAGTCGAAAAGAGTATGCAATATACTACCTAAGCAAAAAGTTTACCGACTGTGAACAACGTTATTCACTGCTTGAGAAAACTTGTTGTGCTTTAGCGTGGGCTGCTCGTCGACTAAGATAGTATATGTTGACCCACACTACTTTGTTGATCTCAAAAATGGACCCAGTCAAGTACATATTTGAGAAGCCAGCACTTACTGGACGGGTTGCAAGATGGCAAATGATTCTCACAGAGTACGACATTCAGTACACATCTCAAAAAGCTATCAAAGGCAGTGTATTGTCTGATTATCTTGCTGAGCAACCCATTAATGATTACCAGCCTATGAGGTTTGACTTCCCTGATGAAGACATCATGTTCATAAAAGCAAAAGATCATGAAGAGCCTATTCACACTGAAGGGCCTGACCCAGAAGAAGAATGGACTATGATGTTTGATGGGGCTGTTAATATGAATGGTCGTGGAGTTGGTGCAATACTTATTACGCCTAAAGGAGTTCACATGCCTTTCTCGGCAAAACTCACCTTTAACTGCACTAACAACGAAGTTGAATACGAAGCCTGTATCATGGGTCTTGAGGAAGCCATTGACCTCATGATCAAGACTTTAACTGTATTCGGAGATTCAGCTCTGGTAATCAACCAAACCAACGACAAATGGTACACTCACCAGGAGCATCTGATTCCATACCGGGATTATACGAGGAGATTACTGACTTTCTTCACAACAGTCAAGCTTGAGTACATCCCTCGAGATGAAAATCAGTTTGCAGACGCTCTGGCTACCATTTCCACCATGATCAAAGTTCAAGCTGCCAACTTTGTACCCCGGATTTCAGTATCCAGACTTGACAGACCAACATACGTATTCTCAGTAGACATTGCTAAAGATGACAAGCCTTGGTTCTATGACATCAAATGCTTCTTGGAGGATCAAACATACCCACCTGGGGCATCTTCCAATGATAAGAAGACATTAAGAAGGCTGGCTGGTAGTTTCTTCCTGAATGCTGACGACTCCTTGTACAAGAGAAACTTTGACATGGTACTTCTCAGATGTGTTGTTAAGACAGAGGCAGACTTGCTGATGCACGAAGTGCATGAAGGATCTTTCGGTACCCATGCTGGATGGCATGCAATGGCTAAGAAATTGCTAAGATTAGGTTACTACTGGATCACAATGGATGCAGACTGTTGTGCCTATGCTAGAAGGTGCCACAAGTGCCAGATTTATGCGGACAAAGTGCATGTGCCTCCGAATCCTTTGAATATGATGTCTTCACCCTGACCCTTCGCTATGTGGGGCATTGACATGATTGGAAAGATTGAGCCGACTGCTTCGAATGGCCACATATTCATACTGGTAGCCATTGACTATTTTACCAAGTGGGTCAAAGCAGCTTCGTATGCAAATGTCACCAGGCAAGTGGTAGCCCGATTCCTGAAAAGAGACATCATTTGTCGGTATGGAGTGCCCGAGCGAATCATTACTGATAATGGTTCCAACTTGAACAACAAAATGATGGCAGAACTGTGTCGGGGCTTCAAGATTCAACACCACAATTCTTCTCCTTACAGGCCAAAGATGAATGGCACTGTTGAGGCAGCTAACAAGAATATCAAGAAGATTGTATAAAAGATGGTGGTTACTTATAAAGACTGGCACAAAATGCTACCATTTGCCTTGCATGGGTATCGTACCTCAATCAGAACATCCACTGGGGAAACACCTTATCAACTTGTGTATGGTATGGAGGTAGTCCTACCTGTTGAAGTTGAATTACCCTCCTTACGGGTACTTATGGATGTCAAGCAGAATGAAGCAGAATGGGTCCGTTCTCGGTACGATCAACTGAATCTGATCGAAGAAAAGAGATTAGCTGCAATCTGTCATGGGCAGCTATATTAGAAGAGAATGAAGAAAGCCTTCGATCAGAAAGTCAGGCTTCAGGAATACCAAGTAGGAGATCTTGTGCTGAAAAGACTCCTCCCTCCTCATACAGACCACAGGGGCAAGTGGACTCCGAATTATGATGGTCCTTTCATAGTAAAGAAAGTTTTCTCTGGTGGAGCACTGATGCTCACTACTATGGATGGTGAAGATTTCCTGTCCCATGTGAATTGAAATGCAGTTAGAAAATACTCCGCATAAAATAACCCGCTGGACATAAAAACAGAACGTAAGTCCAGGCAAAAATAGGGCATCCCGGCGAGTCAAAAACATAATAAAAGACTCGGGAAAAAATAAGGGAAAATAAAAAAATGTACACCCGCTGATTTGAAAAGCCGCATTGGACAGTTTAGGCAAAAATGGGTATCCCGGTGGATTGAAAACCCGAAAGGGCGATTCACGCAAAATAAGGGAATAAGCGAACAACTGCATTCTGAATTCGTCTATATCACTCGCAACATAGCAAGCTTCAAAAGGTTAATGCATCGGTCAGAATCAACCCTCCTCAGAAAGCAAGATGAGAAGAACATCAAGGTCATATGGGTCATAGCAAGGGGAATCTCACTAAAGCGTCGTCAACATTGCCAGCACCTTCATTTTTCTCAATTTGTGACAATCTCCTCATTTCAGGGGATCTGTTCCTTTGACTGTATTTTCCAATTCAGGGCACATAAATTAATAAAACCAGAATTTTTAGTCACATCTCGTCTTGTGCATTTTTTATCTCGTTTGCAAAAATGTCCGATATCCCTGATACAATGTTTGCATAAAAACAGATGTGCCTTTCTAATCACATGCTTGTAGGAAATATATATTTTTTACTTCCAGGAATGTCTAAACTCCTATGATGGAATCCAGTAAGGGATGCCTCGGGGTACTTGTGTGTTTCTTTGTGATAACAGGATTACAGGTGTTCAGAGCGCAACATAAGGCATGAAAGGCTTTCCCCGACAGGTTGCCAAATCATTGTTTCCTCAGCACATCTTCCAAACAACACCAGAAGTGCTTTCTCCCCATCAGAGTTGTCGGACATCACTCCTCCAACACATCTTTCTTCAGAACAGTACCAGAAGACGCTTGTATCCCCATCTGAGTTGTCAGATATCATCATCCTCAGCAGGATCCCCACAAAAATATCTAAGAAGGCCGTTCACTGGTCCTTCCTCTCCCAACAGAGTACTAGACATGGAACCATCTCCCCACAGAGCTCCAGCCTCCTCCCAGAAGAGCAATGTCTGAATTTCCCGTACAACAAAGGGACGAAAGCTTCCGCACCCCCAGCTGGGCTCCTCATTATTAAGATAGGTCTATCATTGACCTATTTCCCCAAGCAGAGCCATATATCAGATCTACCAATGATCTCATTCCCAGCTGGGATATCCTTTCAAGAATATCAGTCAGAGATCTCCACAGGCGACGGGATTCGAATCCCGAATCGGTATCTTTTGCATAATCATAGCATTTACATCATATTTCCCCTAAAAGCGTAGCATTCCGTCTAATACGGAGCATTACGGAAAAAATCAAACATATTGCATAATCACAAGTCAGGTTCGAACCAGTCACCCGTAAATACCAACATTCCATCAGCAATGTATGTAAAGACCCACAGTCCCCGCAGAATACCAAAACGTCCCCTTTGCACTCTCAAAAAACAGATACATGCTCCTTTTAACACTCGTCTGTGCCATCATTCCTCAGTGAAGTCGCCATAACACTTTCTACAAACAGATACTTATACATAACTTGTTTATCCCGACACTCGTCTGTATCATCTTCATCTCCCAGCAGAAAGCCGAAGCATCTCCTTTGCACTCACAGATACATGTTTATATATATACTCTTCTCGACACTCGTTGTCGCTCCCACCAAATGACACATGGCCAAGAGGGGTACAGACGTGAACGGTCGGCGAAAGAGGAAATGAAGATGAAGTGAAAAGAGTCGCCAGCTAGGCATTTTTATCCCGAAGGAAAGGTAATGCTGCATAAACCTAAGAAAAGATGGATAAGACAGTTGCGAACCAGAGAAACTGAGAAAAGGGGTTGGTTACAACCTGGGAAGGTATTAGCACCCAGATTGTCCGCCGTACTCGACGGGATCCACGCTTGAAAGTTTGTGTTTAAAGGGGTAGTGTCAGTGCTATTCTGTGTGCAAAAGCTGGAAAAGAATGCAAGTGTCAGTGCAAAAGAAATGTGAAGTGAAGTAAAGGAGTGTCAGTGTAAGGAAAAAGTGTAATACTCAAGACTATGAGGCTTAAAGAATAATGCTGGAGAATGGGGAATATACAAAGACTTTTGTTCGATAACTGTTAAGTTATGCCTACGTATCCTCTCGTGCAATGAGGAAGTCAGAACACCGTAGTTCGACTCAAAGAGACTGAAAGATAAATTGACTTGTGAACTGCTTACTTGTCCATGCTCAAGTGTATGACCTGTCTGGCTCAGGTGCTAACTGTCTTGCATTAGACGGAAGAGGCAAGTTCTCGTTTGTGAATGAAAGAGGTGAGAAAAGAATCCCGGAGGAGACGATTATTGTTTGTTTTTGGTGTTTTCAATCTTTTATTGCTTTTGGAGTTTGTCATAAGAAAATGAGCTTAAGCCTAAACCAAGGGTTAGTAAACTCATCACATCCTCCCTCTGATTAGGGGTAATGAGAGAACCTTAAGTATGAAGTAAACACCTCACACTTAGTCACCATGATGTAGGATTAAGATCATTAACCTACTTACATTTATTTAGATGTTTTTAGTATTTTTGTTTAGTGTTGAGTAATGAGTTTAATCAAAAATCAAAGATTTAATGGACCCATTACACCATCCTAATAGAAGGATGATAGATGAGAACATTTAAGATGAGGAAGGCTCCTCAACTTAATCCATGATTATGGATTAACCTCATGACAAAACAAAGCCTTTATTAAAGTGGATTTTAGTTAATGGTAAGATTAAGAAGTGGATTTTATGGTTTGTAAGACAACTTGAGGAGGACTTGTCCATTAACACTAGGGTTAGTCCTTCTTAACCAATTAAGGAAGAATTAGAACCCTAATGCAAGGCCCAAGTTACAAGCTTGATGTCTTAGTGATTATTAGGTGGATTGATTAGAGGATTTAAACACATTAAGGGTTTAACACTTAGGATTAAAGTTGTACACTCCATCCTAATATAAGGATGCAGGCATAACCCTAATCACAAAGCCTTAAAACCTTTAAGGTTTAGTCTCTGATTAAGAGATGAGAAGAGAGACACAAGAGATGACACAAAGGTAAAACTAATGGGAGACTAATCAAACCCTAATTGTTATCATGCTTGGGTATTCCTAGGGTTTATGAGGCTTGCAAGAAGTCTTCAAGACGAGCCGCCAAGGAAGAAGCAAAGATGGAAGGAGAAGAAGCAGAAAGAAGCAAGTCAACTTACTTCACTTAAGAAGATAAGTTGCTTGAAGAAAGAAAGTGAGGAGGGAACATGAATGAGCAAGCTCACTCTAATACAAAAGTAAAATGCAGCAATGAATTCATAAAAGAGATGAGAAGAGATTGTGAGAAGTGAAGGCAAATTCACTTCTCAAAGTACTTACCACCTGAAAAGTTAGCAAAAGGAAGTGAAATGAAATGAAAATGAAATGAAATGCAAAGATGAAAACCAAAACCAGAAGCATGTTCATGATGCTAATGATGCAAAGAGATGATATAAATGTATGTCATGAGATGAAGATGATCATACAAAGGATGGGAATGCAAATGAAGCATTAAGGAAGCATGAAAGTTCATGAATGCACATGAAATGAAATGAAAGCAAAACATGGAAAATGGATGATGTAGTGATCAAACATGATTTCAATGTGTCCTAAGATGTCTTATATGTCATGTGGATGCACAAAATGTCATGGCAAGTTCATGTATGCAAGCTTATACAAGATGGATGCAAATGAGATGCAAAATTAGGGTTACATGAACATGTGAGATGCAAAACTCAAAAACAGAAGCAAATCATAAGATAAAAAATTGAAAATGAACTCAAAGGAACCCTAAACCTATACTAGTTCACCATCCAAAGGGGGAGGTCAGAAGCTAAACCCTAAGGGAGTTATGAATTTCCTAAGTTAGATGCTTGGAACCATGTATAGCACAATGTAGAAAGAATCATTCACAAACTCACTTTGGTTCAAAAGTTATGAATTTTTGAAGTTAGGGTTAGAAATATTCAATTTTAAGAACCCTAATTCAATTGAAAAATGTCAAAGCATGATCAAAACCAAAAAGAAATTTGTATGGTGAGTTTGTAAATGTTTCTAAATGTTTGAAAATGTTCTCTGAATTTTTTTGTGATTTTTAAATACCTAAATGTATTTTTAATTAATTAATTCTCATTAACTAATTAAAAATAACACTTAAATGATTTAAAAATATTTTTTTAATGCTAAAAATAAAAATAAAAATATTTTTGGGTTTTTAAAATTAATTAAAGGCTGGACAAAAAATTTCAGAATTTTTTGATGTCTTTTTCTATTTTTAAAAATTCGTGCAAGATTATATAAAGAAAATGAAATAAAAATTAATAAAAGGAAAAATATGCTGATCTAAGGGTTGGAATTCAAATCTGGAAAGGGAGGGAAAGACCACGCGTGCATCTGGACGGCTGAAATTCAAACTTTCCCTAATTACGTAATTAAACCCTAATTTGAACCCTAATGACTTTCAGATGACCGAAACAGTGTTCCGGTCATCTTCTCCGGCAGCTCTCTCACTTAATTTCTCTCAAAACGCCACTAAAACTCTCTAAACTCTCCAGAATCAATCCTTGAACATCACTAAACACAAACCACACAACAAAACTCATTTATTTTTCGTAAATCATGCAAATCGAATCAAAACACATTTCACGGGCAAAGTTTCAGAGGTTCATAAAATCCTTAAAACTCAACCATTTTCAAAAAGAAAAGAATCAGCATGACCAACATAACATGAGGAACAATTCTATAACCTAAAATCAAACTTCTGGAAAATTTGTTCTTGAGGTTACCTGACATGGAGCTTTCGAAAATGGCACTATCTGGGCTCTTCTTTGGTGCTTTTCCACTCCTCTTGACCCCCTTTTGCTTTTGGAATACTTTGCTGAAGTGTATGTGGCTTCTCCTTGAAGTTCAGTGAAGTTCAGTTCAAAGGGGGAGAAAATCGTGTTTTGTGTATGGTGGTTTTTAGGGCAAAGTGAAGGGTGGGAAATGCTCAGTGATTGATGCTGAGATGAATGGTGGTGTTGGTTTGAAGAATGAATGGCTGAGTTGTGTGTTTCGATAGAAAATGCAAAGAGGGAGGTTTTTGTGAATGCTGAGTTATGGGAGAGTTCAGGCTTGGTTCTTGTTGTGTTTGGCTTGCTTTGGATTAGTATAAACAAATGGAATTGGTTCAGAGATTGGTTGTGGCATAGTGTGATTGGTATGGGTGAAAATGCACAAAGTCAAGGTTATGTGTCCTTTGAGGTATGGGTTGTTTCAGGCCAAAGACAAGGGCATGTCTGGTGCAGCTGTGATCAAGGAGGACCATGGAAATGAGATTGAGGCAAATCAGCAAGTTGTGACAAAGTTATGGGAGGTTTTGCAATTTTGTGAACTTTTGGCCCTTTTGGAATTTCTTCATGTGTAAGTTGTGAAATCTTGGGATTCTTGGGCCAATTCTGAGTTTTAAGTCATGTGTTATGTTTGTATGATGGTTAGAATTCAATTTGAGGCCACAAAATGGTTTGGCATAAGGTTTTGCAAAAAATCCCTTTTGGCATGAAACATGAAATTATGTGATTTTTGCCAACTTTGGAAAGCCATAACTTGAGTTCCAAAATGAATTAGGTCTTGTTCTTATTCTTTTTGAAAAGGGAATGATCCAATCTACAACTTTCATGACCAAGAATTTTTCATTTGAAGCATTTTATGGAAAGTTTACATTACAAGTCATTTCCATTTTTGGCAACTTTTGGTTTTGCTCACTTTTCTCCAAATTTGTGAACTTCTAAACACTTCAATGATCAAATAAAGACCATATAACTGCAAATTGATGAAAAATCCACCTTGGGTCCATTGATGGGGGCCTCAGATGCCCTGATTTGGCTCTGACTTGCTCATGAAGTTACCCAGTGATCAGATGACTTCCACAATGATTTTTTCCCTCAAACTTGGTATGTATGATCCTTATGACATATTGAGACCAATAGAAACAATAATGAACAAAAAATTTGGGGTTATGGCCTCTGAAACCAAAACCCTAATTTTTAGGTCATCTGTGTAGTTAAAGCTGGCTCTGCTTCCATGCCTGGTAAGTTCTTGTGATTTTTGAACTTCCTTGATCTTTTGAGGATATAATATGATGATTCAACATACATGGACCCCCTTGAGATGATTGAAGACCTTTGGAGTGGCTCAGAAGGATCTTGGATGGCTCAGATCACAAACCCTAGATGCAGATGACTTTGAACCAATGTAGTGAAGCAAAGATGCAACATGGGATGATATGATTGAACTTATGCAAATATGGAAGATCACAAGCCATGGTGTGAACTTAGTGAGGGCAAATTTGGGGTATTTACACTCGTCCGTGTCCATCTCATATCATCCACATACAGAAACTTCCATACTCTTTTTGGCACTCGTCCGTGTCACCAATCCCTAGCATGGTTGCCTAATCACTTATTGCAAACCAAACACTTGTTTATAATACACTCTTGTCGGCACCCGTCCATGTCATCCTATCCCCACAAGATCTCCAGAATATCTTTTACACCTATAAGTTCATGACTTATACTTTTTCTCTTATGACACCCGTCCGTGTCATACTCTCCCCAGCAAGTTGGATACTCGTCTGTGTCTCACTCATGTTTATCTTTACTCATACAGATACTCGTCCGTATCTTGTATATGTAACATCCCGATTTTAGCAATTGTTTATTTATTATATTAATTGATTAATTGTGTGATTTTGTGCTTAATTGATTTAATTGATTTATTGAAATTATTTAATTTAATTGAATTATATGAAATAATTAATTGATTTGGTTTATTGGGAATAATTTAATTATTTGATTTAATTGAATTATTTAATTTATTAGATGTGTTTTATTAGTGAAATAAAATAAATACTGTATATTTGGCTAATTGGGCTATTAGGAGTGTGGGAATAGTAAGTGAGTGAATGGGTGGTAAGCCCAATAAGAGAATAGAATAATTATGAAAAGAGTTAGGGTTTAAAAAAAAAGATAGAAAAGAAGAGAGGAATAGAAAGAGAGAAGAGGCTAGGAGAGGAGGAAGTGAAGAGGAACTCAAGAACAACTAGAAAACTCAAAGAAATCCAAGGTAAGGGTGAAATTTTTATATAATTTTTGGGGTTATGTGATAGTGTATTAATGGGTAGAAACATACTTAGGTTAAAATCCTAATTTTTTTATGATTTTATAATTTTAGGTTTTTATGATAATCTTTGAAAATGTGATAAATAATTATATGCTGAGAATTAGTATTTTGGTATACTATTAATAGCTGCTCATATTTGGAATAGATAATGTAATATGGATTTTGGAATGTAAGGTGATAATTTCATTTCTTCTCGTTACTGTAGCCATCCGCATGATATATATAAATGTCATGAGAAAGTATGATGTTCCATTTCATTGTAACGTGTTCTTTTTTTTAATTGAAATGAAAATATATCACTCACTTAATTGGAAATGGAGTACATGTAATTACATGGTAAATGAAATGTGATACTCATAGGCTCATTTCCTGTAACGCATAGGTAGAACAAAAGCATGAGGAATACCAATCTTGTAGTACCACTTGGTATAAATTGAAAACATGAGGCTTCATATAGTTATATTACAGTATAACCTACATACTTTTTATCCAAAATTAAAAGTAATAGTTTTATTAATTAATGGAATATATTGATGAGTTAAGAATTGATGGCTTTAAATAATATTCCCTGTAGCCATATGATGGGAACAAAGTAATCTTACATTAGGAGGAATTGTAGACCAGGACACCAATAGGTGATACTCACATTAGTGCAATACCCAATGAAAATGTGCTTACATTATGAGGAATTGTACAACACAACTTGTCTTATTGTAGTGTTATATTAATTGACACTTGTATGAAATTTTGATGATATGTGATTTTATTTTCTTTGCTTGTTTTCTGTTTAATTTAACTAATTTGATTTACCAATATATTACTTAATGCAGCCGCATAAGTTGCTAATTGAGTGAGGAATTTATATACTGATACATTGATGGATCTTTAATTAAATAGTAAACCAATGTGCTTAGTAGTGTAAATGTACAACAAGGTATTAAAGTCAATCATCATAGGATCCATATAAATCACACATACAGTAAATAATCTTGAGATATTCCCTACAAAACTAGCATTGTTCTCACCTTGATTTATTTTATTGTTTTAAAATTATATAATAGGAAACATTATTCACTTATTTATTGATGTGAATACTAGGACACCAATGGTTAGCTTTAGCTAATCACACATTCTCTTGGGCTATTTTTGATAAATATTTATATTCACTAATGACTAGTAATTTTAGTGATCAAGAGACACCCATAAGTTGATGTGTTCCACTATGAATGAGATTCAAGTGAAAATAAATAATTAACTTGGAGATTAATTTTGTGATTATTTAGAGATTAATTTGATGGTTATTTTAATGAATAATTTTGGTAATTAATTTGATAATTATTTTTCGTGATCAATTTAGTGAATAATTTGGTAATTAATTTGGTGATTAACTTGATGATAAATTAATCATTCCATGTTTAATCGATAATACGTATTTTGTGAATTGAGATTGAATTGTATTGATATCTCATGGATTGCTTGCTTGTTGTGAGATAATGTCTTTGAGATTGTATTGTAAAATGTGTTGTATACTGTTTGAAAATGATTTGTGTGTGGATGATGCATAAATATGTGCAAGTATGTGTAATTGTGTGGTAATTCAAATGTGATGAATTATTGAAGATATGCAAGAATAATAAGATTAGAGGACAATCTTAATTGCATATGGTTGTTGAACTTGCACATGCATCATTTGTGTTCAGAGGCAATGTTTGCTAGTTCCGTGAGAGCTAGTGACTTGTCCCAAACCTAGAGGACGAGTTTGAAAGCTTAGAGGACGGGCTTTTGACGTATTATCGGTCTAGAGGACGGACCCGATTTAGATGTAAAAACCGAAAAATGATAATAAGAGATTGGTACCACATGAATGAGTTGCATTTGAGTCTTGCATTGAGTCTCATTGTGTCTATGGTTACAATGTGAGATTATATGTGTTATGTGAATTGTTGAATTGGTGAATTATGGATTTGTGAGTATGTACTTGTTAATAGTATGACTACTTGAGTGATATTATGTTGATGAAACTTTTGAAGTGTGGGAATAATTGTGATTATGCTTGTAAACCTTAAATTATATATTATCTTATGATTTCAGTAATTATGTGAATTCTCACCCTTCTGTTGGAATGATGTTTTATACGACATCGCTTAGGTACTGAAGATTAGAGTTGCTTCTAGCAAGAGAGTAGCTGATGGAGTAACCTATTTTAGTTTCATATTTATTTTGGGTCGAGTCGTGCTCTGATCATGTAACATTGGGAATTTTTGATTTATGTCTTAAGAGATACAATTGTATACTCTATCTGTTTTGGTAATTGAATTTGAATGTTATGGTGAAGTGGCTTTTATGCCCAAGTTGATTTAATGAATGAAGTTTATTTGAGACTTGAATGTCATGAGATTCTTAATGAAAGTGATCCGCTGCTATATGCTAATGTGAAAGTATATGAAAGCATGAATTTATTTCAAGTGTTATTGAGCATGACAGGTGTATGTGTGATGTTTTGAATTATGTGTGACATCCTTGTTTGATATGCATGATAATTACTCTGATTATTTATATATTTTCCGCGGGGTTTAGAAGGGTGTTACAATATACACCACTTACCTCCCCTCAGATTCAACACTCGTCCGTGTTCTTTGTTAACCAGTTGATACTCGTCCGTATCATCATCTCTGAACATGCGTCAGCGTTCGTTTCTACCGATACCCGTCCGTATCATAGTCTTAAGGATGCTCGTCCGCATCTTTAATCTATACACAATGTCAAACACTTATACCTTTTATTTCTTGGATGTAAACACTCGTCCGTGTTTACTATTCCCCAGCAAATCCCCAGTGAACAACAAAACTACTTTTCTATCTGACATCCGTCCTATGTCATGATACTTTCGGCAGCCGTACCCTGCCAGGTGATCATCCTTCACCTTTTGATGACCGTCCCTCATCATTCCCCCAACGAAGTCTCTATTATTGGAACCTTTTTCTATCCGACATTCGTCCTATGTCGTGATATTTGAGCAGCCGTACCCTGCTAGGTGATCGTCCTTCACCTCTTGATGATCGTCCTTCATCATTTTATCCGATGGTCGTCCCCATCGTTGATCTTGTTATCTGACATTCGTCCTATGTCATGATAAACCCCGAGAGCAGCCGTACCCTGCTAGGTGATCGTCCTTCACCTCTTGATGATCGTCCTTCATCTTGCTTATTCGATGGCCGTCCCCATCATCGACCTTTTCTATCCGGCATTCGTCCTATGTCGTGATATTTTCGGCAGCCGTACCCTACCAGGTGATCGTCCTTCGCCTAGGATGACCGTCCCTCATCCTTATCCCCAATAGAGCAGCCGTTCCCTGCTAGGTGATCGTCCTTCACCTTTGATGACCGTCCCTCATCATTTATTTCATTAACCCGATGGCCGTCCCCATCATTGTTTACCTTTACTTTACAAACCTGATGGTCGTCCCCATCATTGACTTCACCTTTAATCCCCAGAGGATCTTGATACTTTGCTTGATGGTCGTCCCCATCATGATCTCTCAATTTCCCCAGCATGTCGGCCGTACCCGTCACCGCTTTATCCCTAACAGTCGTCCTCTACTCGATGGTCGTCCTCCATCGCCCGCACTTTATAATCATATTATACTTTCATCTTAAAAATCTATATCCCTTTTCTTCTTCTCCTCAGTGAGTGCAAATTTTGGACTGTCTTTGGTATTCAACCACGAGTTATCTTGTTTGCCTGTTAAGCCCGTTGCTTACATCCTGCACAGCCAACTCATGCTTGAATAGGGGCAGCTGTAAACACCCCAAATTTTCCCTTACTAACTTCACACCATGTCTTGTGATCTTTCATATTTACTTAAGTTCAATCATATCATATCATGTTGCATTTTTTTCATTGCATTGGTTCAAGTTCATCTGCATCTAGGGTTTGTGATTTGAGCCATCCAAGATCCATCTGAGTCACTCCAAAGGTCTTAAATCATCTCAAGAGGGTCCATGTATGATCAATCATCATATTTTATCCTCCAAAGATCAAGGAAGCCAAAGAATCACAAGAACTGGCAAAGCATGGAAGCAGAGCTAGGGTTTAACTGCACAGATGACCTGAAATTAGGGTTTTGGTTTCAGAGACCATAACTCCAAATTTTTTGGTCATTCTTGTTTCTATTGGTCTTAATATGATATAAGGATCATGCATACCAAGTTTGATGAAGAAATTCATTGTGGAAGTCATCTAGTCACTGGGTAACTTCTTGAGCAAGTCAGAGCAAAATCAGGGCATCTGAGGCCCCCCAACATGGAACCAAAGTGGATTTTTCATCAAATTGAAGTTATATGGTCTTTATTTTATCATTGAAGTGTTTTGAAGTTCACAAATTTGAAGAAAAGTGAGCAAAACCAAAAGTTGCCAAAATAGAAATGACTTGTAATGTAAACTTTCCATTTTGGGAAAGTTTTTCAACCTCCTCTTTCTCAACCAAAAATGCTTCAAATGAAAAATTATTGGTCATGAAAGTTGTAGATTGGATCATTCCCTTTTCAAAAAGTACAAGAACAAGATCTAATTCATTTTGGAACTCAAGTTATGGCTTGTCAAAGTTGGCAAAAATCACATAATTTTCAAGAATGCACCAAAGAGGATTTTTTGCAAAACCACTTGCCAAGCCATTTTGTGACTTCAAATACACTTCTAAGCATCATATAAACATTATGCAATGTCTAAAACTCAGAATTGCCCAAAGAATCTCAAGTTTTCATGCCTTGCCCATGAAGAAATCTCAAAGGGGCCAAACTTTCTTCAAATTGCAAAACCTCCCATAACCTTTCACAAACATGCTGAATGGCCTCAAAGTGAATTCCATGGCCATCCTTGATCCTTGCTGCACAAGACACCCCATTGTACCAAGCCTGAACCAGCCCATACCTCAAAGTACAACCAACTTTGACTTTTTGCAAATCACCCCATACCAATCAGCATAGCCCACACCAACTCCACAGACCTATCACAACTTGATATGTGGACTTTATGCAAGCCATAACACACAAGAACTCAGCCTAACACTTCGGCATTCTCAAGTTACCAAAAATCACCCCTCTTGCATTTTCCTTAGAAACTCTCAACACACTTAACAAAACTTCAAACTTCTTTCACAAAACAACTCAGCATCATCCCCAGATCATTTCCCACCCATCACCATAGCCTGAAACCACCTCAAACAAAAACACGATTCTGGTGCAGCAAAGTTGTAAGCTCACAAACCAGCCATTCTCAAAGCTCTCCAAGCATCAAAGCATCTTCAGGGAGGTCATTGGAGGCATTTTGAACCAAGGAAGCAGCCAGAAAGCTCAAGGGTTGAAAGCTCCATCTCAGGCAGCCATCTCAAACTTTTTTCCAGAAATCTCTTTTTAGGTTATAGAATTGTTCCTCTTGTTGTGCTGATCATGCTGAACTTTTTATTTTTGAAAATGGTTGTGATTTGAGGATTTTATGAACTTCTGAAAGTTTCACCATTTTTGTTCATGGCTTCGAATCTTGAGATTGAGTGAAAAGAAATTGTTTTTGAGGGTGGATTTGACCTTAGGGGAGTGAAAGGAATGAATTTGGAGCTTTAGAGCTCCAGAAATGACCTAGGGAGTGATTTGGAGATTTTCAGGGGAGGAGTTGGCCGGAGAAGATGACCGGAGGTCTTCTCCGGCCACCTGAGAGTCATTAGCAGTTTTAATTAGGGTTAGGGCATTTTTTGAATCTGAGCCGTTAGATTAGGGTTTCCCGCGTGCGTTGTGTGGCCAAGATCTCTTCATTAACAATTAATCTGGATTAATTAAATGTTTAATTATGTTTAATATAATTTGAATTTGAGCCGTAGGATAGCGCGCCAGGTCAACAGATCCAAACCCAGTTTCCATCCTGTCCCTCCATTCTGCATAATTTCCATTTATTTGATTTTATTTCATATTTTTCTTATTTATTTTGTATGAATTTTTAAAAATAGTAAAAACCATCAAAAAATTCTGAAATTTTTTATCAAACTTTTTATTAATTTTCAGAACCCAAAAATATTTTTATTTTTATTTTTTGCATTAAAAAAGTATTTTTAAATCATTTAAATGTTTTATTTAATTAATTAATTGATTTTAATTAATTAAAAATACATTTAAGTATTTAAAAATCACCAAAAAAATCAGAGAACATTCTTGGACATTTAGAAACATTTACAAACTCACCATACAAATTTCTTTTTGGTTTTGATCATGCTTTGACATTTTTCAATGAATTAGGGTTCCTAAATTTGTTCATTTTTAACCCTAACTTCAAAAATTCATAACTTTTAAACCAAGTTGTGTTTGTGGATGATTCTTTTTGCATTGTTATATGCATGACTTCTAGTTTCTAAAAACATTTTTGTTACATTTTTATCTTTAATTTCCAATTTGTTTGACATTTTACATTGAGGATCACCCAAAAAACCCTAGAAACTTAGGAAATTCATAACTCCGTCTAGGTTTAGCTTCTGACCTCCCCCTTTGGATGGTAACCTAGTATAGGTTTAGGGTTCCTTTGAGTGCATTTTCAATTTTTTATCTTGTCATTTGCTTCTATTTTTGAGTTTTGCATCTCATCCTTTCATAAAACCCTAATTTCTCATCTTCATTTGCATACATCTTGTATATGCTTGCATCCATGAACTTGCCATGACATTTTATGCATTCACATGACATATAAGACATCTTAGGACACATTAGAATCATGTTTGATCATTGCATCATCCATTTGCCATGTTATGCTTTCATTACATCTCATGTGCATTCATGAACTTTCATGCTTCCTTTATGCTTCATTTGCATCCTCATTACTTGTATGATCATTTGCATCTCTTGACATACATTTGCACCATCTCATAGCATCATTATCATCATGAATATGCTTCTGGTTTTGGCTTGCATCCTTGCATTCATTTCATTTTCATTTCATTTCATTTCCTTTTGCTAACTTTTCAGGTGGTAAGTTACTTTGAGAAGTGAATTTGCCTTCACTTATCACAATTTCTTCTCATCTATCTTATGAATTCATTGCTGCATTTTGTATTTATCTTAGAGTGAGCTTTCTCATTCATGCTCCCTCCTCACCTTCTTTCTTCAAGCAACTTATCTTCTTAAGTGAAGTAAGTTGACTTGCTTCTTCTGCTTCCCCTCCTTTCATCTGCTTCTTCCTCGGTGGCTCTTCTTGGAGATCTCTTGCAAGCCTCATAAACCCTAGGAATACCCAAGCATGATCACAATTATGGTTTGATTAGTCCCCCATTAGTTTTACCTTTGTGTCATCTTTTGTGTCTTCTCTTCTCATCTCATAATCATTGACTAAACCTTAAAGGTTTTAAGGTTTTGTGATTAGGGTTATGCCTGCATCCTTCTATTAGGATGGAATGTATAACTTTAATCCTAAGTGTTAAACCCTTAATGTGTTTAAATCCGTTAATCAATCCATCTAATAATCACTAAGACATCAAGCTTGTAACTTGGGCCTTGCATTAGGGTTCTAATTCTTCCTTAATTGGTTAAGAAGGACTAACCCTAGTGTTAATGGACAAGTCCCCCTCAAGTTGTCTTACCAACCATAAAACTCATTTCTTAATCTTATCATTAACTAAAATCCACTCTAATAAAGGTTTTGTTTTGTCATGAGGTTAATCCCTAATCATGGATTAAGTTGAGGAGCCTTTCTCAGCTTAAATGTTCTCATCTATTATCCTTCTATTAGGATGGTGTAATGGGTCCATTAAATCCTTGATTATGGCTTAAACTCATTACTTAACAATAAACAAAAACTCCCAAAACATCTAAATAATGACAAGTAGGTTAATGATCTTAATCCTACATCATGGTGATTAAGTGTGAGGTGTTTACTTCATACTTAAGGTATTCTCATTACCCCTAATCAGAGGGAAGATGTGATGAGTTTACTAACCCTTGGTTTAGGCTTAAGCTCATTTTCCTATGACAAACTCCAAAAATCAATAAAAGATTGAAAACATAAAAAACAAACAATAATCGTCTCCTCCGTGATTCTTTTCTCATCATCTTCACTCACAAACGAGAACTTGCTTCTTCCGTCTAATGCAAGAAAGTTAGCACCTGAGCCAGACAGGTCATACACTTGAGCATAGACAAGCAAGCCGTTCATCAGTCAATTCATCTTTCAGTCTCTTTGAGTCGAACTACGGTGTTCTGACTTCCTCATTGCACGAGAGGATACGTAGGCATAACTTAACAGTTATCGAACAAAAGTCTCTGTATATTCCCCCTCTTCCAGCTTTATTCTTTTAAGCCTCATAGTCTTGAGCTTTACACTCTTTCCTTACATTGACATTCCTTCATTTCACTTCGCACTTCTTTTGCACAAACACTTGTATTCTTTTCTAGCTTTTGCACACAGAATAGCACTGACACTACCCATTTAAACACAAACTTTCAAGCGTGGATCCCATCGAGTACGACGGACAATCTGGGTGCTAATACCTTCAACCAACCCCCTTTCTCAGTTTCTATGGTTCGCGACCGTCTTATCCATTTCTTTCCTAGGTTTATGCAGCATTACCTTTCCTTCGGGATAAAAATGCCTAGCTGGCGACTCTTTTCAGTTCATCTTCATGTTCTTTCCTCTCTCGCAGACCGTTCGCGTCTGTACCCCTCTTGGCCCCGTGTCATCATGTGGGAGCGACAGAGACCATTCTTTTTCTCATATTTTTCAATTTTCAATATGTTTATTATATAATCATGTGTTGTTGTTTTGTTATCAGACGCGCCCCATGTGGCTTGGTGGTAAGGACTTTGTTTCATATGCATAAGGTTGAGGGTTCAAGTCCTGGCCACAACATTTTTTTGTTTTCTCAAATATTTAAGAAGATTTCATATATTATCATATGGTAGTCATTCAAGGACACCAATGCACACGCAGCTCAGTTGGTCATTCTCCTCTTCATCCAGGTTAGGGACCTGAGTTCAAATCTCAGGTCCATCTTTTGTGTTTTCTATTTTATTTTTTTCTTCTTTACTAACTTATTTAAATTATTTTCTAAATAATTAATTAACCATAATTAATTAATAATTAACATATAATTACAAGTAATTTAATCCTGTTTTATTTAGTTAATTTATATACTTAGATTATTTTCTTGAATAAATGGTAATAACTTTCATTTTTTTTATTAACTTATTTTCTTATGATAATTAACTTATAAATAAATAACCAAGCATTTTCTAATTAAAAATTCTAATATTGTATATCATTCATTATTTTTGTAAATTATTTTTATAATATTCTTTCATCATTTTTTATAATAATTTCTAAAGGGTTAAAAATTAATTAGGTTTATATTTTCTTACTATTTTTCTTATAACCTTATCTTTGTTATTAAATCAAACATTATTTTTTGTAAATAATTAAATTCTTTTTTTGGGCATTGTTTGATCCCCATACTTGTTTTAAATGCCATGGATCATTATATGATCATTGAATATGTTTGTTTGGGTGATTTTCCTGCTGATTGATTTATGCTTCCGTATTCTCGACACGTAAATGCTTGTTTGTGCTATGTTTGGCATGATTGTTTGATCTTGTTTGTAGTGAGCTTTGAGCATGTCATTGCCATGATTTTATTGATGAACAACTTGCTGGAATTTTGCTAACATTTCAGGGGCTAATGGTAAGAGAAGTGTAGATGTTCATCCACATTTCAATTCTTCATCCTTCTCTCTTTTTAAGTGCTTTCTCTTTGTGTTTTTGATGTGCCTTATGCCATCATGTGTTGCAACTCTTTTCTTCCCCTTTAGGAGCAACTTATCTCCTTTAGAGTAAGTTGCTTGCTAGCTCTTGCTTCCTCTTCTTCTTGCTTTTCTTTGGTTTCTTTCCTTCCTTCTTCTTCATTAGGATACTTGAAACCTCACTAACCTTAGGACCTCTTTTGCATGATAACATTAGGTTTAGTCTTTCCCCATTTTAGACTTTTACCTTTTTGCTCCTTTGGTTTCTTTCTCTTCTCATCTCAAAACAAAACCTAAAAAACATTAATAAAATAAGTGATTTCTTGTGTAATAGCTTTATTCCATGGGGCATGTGTATTCATTCCATCTTAGAATAGTGCATTTGTCTAGCATGATGCACAAGTCGGATCATGAAGTCATCTTCATCAAGAGAAAACCCTAAAAGACACTTCTTCATTTTTAATCACTAAAACACCTAATAAATTCAACAAGTCCATGAAATTAGGCCTTTGCCTTTGGAAACAAGTCTTGGATACGTTCTCCTTGCTTGGTGTGCTTGTTCTATTATTCCATCTTGGAATGTAGTGACAAGTACACATTCCATAGAAAAGAGCTTGAATTCATTCTCTTGTGCCACACCAAATAAAAGCTCTAAAAAACACAAACAAACAATAATCGTCATTCCTTCGGGAATTCCTTTCTCATCTCCTTCGCTCCGTTCGTGAAATTGCTCCTTCTTGTCATTTTGCAAGACGGTTACGCACTCGTTGTCCGAGCCTGCAACACCTGAGCATTGACATAGGCAGTTCAAGCCTTAAGACACAAGCAATCTTTTCCACCCCTAGTTAGGGGAACTACGGCGTCTCTGATCCTCATGTCCAGATGAGGTACGTAGGCAACGGGGTAAGGCCCGTTCGAGCACAATCTTTATTTTCCCTACATTTTTTCTTTTCATTTCTCTTTTCATTTCCCTTTTATTTTCTCTTCGTCCGATTTCAGTTTTCTTTTCGCAGCAGCTTTCATCCCCTCACCCTTTGAAATAGTTTCTTTGCAAGCGTGGATCCCGTTGGGTACGACGGACGATCTGGGGTGCTAATACCTTCCCAGGTCGTAATCGACTCCCGATCTCAGTTTCTTTGGTTCGCAGGACCTATGTCCTTCCTTTTCTTTTCTTTTGGTTTGTGCAGCATTACCATTCCCATTCCTTCGAGATAAAAATGCCTGGCTGGCGACTCTACCTCTTTCCGTGCCACTTTCGCGTTTGTACCAGGATGGAAATCCGGGGAGCGAAAACTGGAGACTCTGCTGGAGAGTTCCTACACAGAGTTCTCTGGTTCCCCTAAGAGTCAATCCTAGCGCTTGCGTGTTTCTGTTTCGTTGGGTGTTGATTGTTTGCTGTTACATGTTTACTTTACTGTTGTTTATTTACAGTTTTATTTACAGCTTTATTTACAGTTTTCAGTATTTATTTTCATGCATCATATATATTATACTGGACTGTCTGGCTGTGTTGGTTTCCTTTTTTTCTGTGGGACTGGGAACTGTTACTGAGAGATGAGCTCGTAACCGGGGCTCGAGCGCACCCTAGGACTTAGAGTGTTCCACACCCACACTTGCGACCGTCTTGGAAATGTATAATGCCGGAATTTTTCTGGGGTAATACACAACCTCGATAGTTATGTGCATCTGGGGACCGATCATTGAGGACCTTTGTGGAAACATCCCTCTCTAGTGGTGACAGTGGCAGACCACATTTTGTGGCAAACCCATTCGCACCCGAGGGCCCACTTTGGAACTCGCATAGGATGGCCTGGTTCTTTTATAGGAACTCAGTCAAAGCATCTGGTCGTATGACGATAGTATTGTACCCTTCGGGATGAATGTACTATTGTTTCTCGATTCCAACGCTTGAAGCTGGGAACTTATAAAGGATGTTTGTTTTTCCCGGACTCACGCTGAGGCCTCCCTACGTAGTACATAATGCCAAACCGATTCCCTGATCTGGTCATGAGCCATTTCTCGGAAATGGTGAACGTATTATTGCTATTCGGCTTTGAGAGTCCGTGATGTTTGACCCGGAGCACACCCGTGATATTGGGAGGGGTTTACAGGTTTGCAGGAACCCTCGACCTCAACATACCCAATTGCTAGTACAGTTCTATGATTTGATAAGGCTACATGGATTTGGATCTTTGGTTTTGGGACTTATTTTAGACTGAATTCTTGTTCATGGGGCTTTATTCAGAGGATCTTGGTTCTTGGTCACTTGAGTTCCATGTTCCGTGTTCCAGACAGTCCCAATGGTTGATCATATGCCTGCATTGCATTTGCATCGCATCATACTTGCATTAACTGTTTGTGTTTCCATTACAGGTTATCCTTCATCTTTGTACCCAGTTCTGGTATTCATTGTTCCTCCAGATTACAAAAATCCAAGAGATACCCAAAAAAAAGAATGTTCATTATACTTTCCCGCAACCCGAAACCGAGAGTATTCAGAAACTGGTGGACTTGATGAGTGACAAGGTTTCAGATGATTTCAGAAGCCGGTATGGGAAGATCTTGGGTTACATGAACAAACCTACTATCGACCAGAGAGATAGTCTTCATTCTTTGTTGCAGTTTTATGACCCTCAGTTGAGCATTTTCGTGTTTGCTGATTACGTCTTGGCTCCCACAATGGAAGAGATTTCTGATATCCTGAAGATTCCTATCAAGAATGGTGTTCCCTATTATGCTGCAGAGAGATGTCCCCCGTACAAAGACATTGCAGGTGCTTGTCATTTGGGTATGCTTAGGGTGAAGATGGAGTTAGAAGCCAGCAAGGGGAAAGGATTTAATCTGGATTTTCTTATCACAGAAGCCCATGTGTTTGCTTTGGGAGGAAAGTGGTTAGAGTTCAGTGTGCTGTTAGCATTGATGGTCTACGAGATAAGTATTTTTCCAGGAGAGAAAGGATGGATAAGCTTGGAGGCTATCACCCTGTTCATTAAAGGAAACCTGGTGCCTACCTTGTTGGGAGACTTTTTGTAACACCCATATAATATATATCTACAATAATATCATACAGAGTTAATTTTTGGTACTGACACCATCATAAATGCCTAATAGCATAATCCACATTCTTGACCAACTATAAAAATCTATACAACAATGGTGCAAGACATGGGAATTATACTAAAACAAAGCTAAGATACATACAATATCCATTATTGTACGAAGATACATAAATATACAGCGGAAGACTAAACTAAGCTGCACTTGAAACATCTCGAGCATAGCTCCACTCGTAAATCAAACCTACAAAGAAACCTGAAAAGCAAAAACAAAAGAGGGGTGAGATAAAACATCTGAGCAATTCTTCCAATTAAACTCAACCAATTAAACTCATTTCCATTCCATTCGAAACTCGGAGCAATTCTTCCAATTAAACTCAACCAATCTGACCATGATCACAATGCTTCATAACTATTCTCTTTACAAAATTTCCATTAATAACAACGCAATCACGTCATAAAACTTACAACAACCAGCGAAACACCAACACCAAACTCAAATCATCCTTAGTACACTTGCGGGTTTCCATAACACTTGCCTTCTAAATACAATATTCCGCTTACTAACCGTTTTGGATCACACAAAACTTATCATTCTAATTCACTTCTCTCAAGGGTCTTGTTCCTTAAACGACCCGATATACCTTCTTAACTTCGGGACATCATCTGTTATTCACACAATAATTCAGATACTAAAATATTTCCGGAAAGACCAACACTTCACAAATCTCTTATAACTTCTCAATTTAGGTCCTTAGTAGTCGCAATGACAATACACCAAAAATTCAGATCATTTACTGTTTACCAATCCTGCTCAAAAGGTAATTCAACACTTTAACTACTGATACTTCGATCAAAAGCCAAAACAGACTTACAATTCAGAAGGTACCATTCTCTAAAGTCTTCCACAAAAGTTATGTGTCAAATCGATTACCATTCCGAGGCTAAACGGTCGAACACAACTAAACTTGCTCCTCTTGCTAATAGATAATCCAACTCAAAATTATCCATCTAGTCCATACTAACTTGTAATATGATCCTCACTTGCGGTCTCTAAATAGGTGCAACAATTGTTCACCATCCACAACCCAAGATAACACAAACGGGCACAACATGCAGATTATGCTCTCTAATAAACGACGAAGTAGAAATACCATTCTGTTACGGTCACAATACGAATAATGGAATATTCCGATTCCATTCTTACAATGACGCTAGTAGGAATCGACCAGGACAAACATCAAAGGGTTTTAGCTACAAGCTAATGCTTGGTTCGTCTGTAAACAGAATCCGACACCCAATCCTTATCAGGTTAAACAAAGCAAAACAAAGGACATCTTATCCCTACTATACAACTTTGTCCCCTCTCTCTAATTCCTTGCAAGAATTAGTATCAACAACAACATTCATAACCTCACTAGGGCATAATCCAAATACTTCGATTATTCACAAACACTGGATTTTTCCCTTACACCTGAAGACTGAGGTAAATTACTCATCTGAAGAGCATCGCTGTCTATGCTTACATATTAACCTGGGTTTCCTTACCCTCTACCAAACATTGCATAAAAAGTTTCCATAGTTCTCTATCTGTATCAAGGACGATCCGATTTGGTACTCACATCAAAATGTATGCATTCTAGAAAAATCCAATTTTTCCAAAACTTAACAACGATAACCAGTCACTACCAGGAGGGTAACTGATCAATCAGTACGATCCAGTAATTCTAGTAACTGAAAGAGATTTAGAAACACAATTATGTAACCGGGTACTACCCAGAGGACAATCCGATTACTTAGTGCAAAAGCAAACTTCTGACCTTCATTGTTACCCAAACCTCTCAAACTTATTCCAATCACGTCCAAAAGTTACGACCATACTAAACGACGATTCCACACAAAAGTAATCATACCACCAGAGCCTTAATGAGCGAACCATCGCTGCTTACACTTCTCAACCTTAGTCTTAACAATAACTTAACAATTCCACTATACGCTTGTCCAACATACCTTCCGTTATCACTGTCTCATATTGTGCTGCTAAGACCGTTCCCATACCATATCAACTTCACGCTCTACTGTAATCTCCTTACACCCAAACATAATTCATCTTGCTAGAGTTCTCCCGAAACCAAGGTGCTTACTCTAATACTTAACATTACTTCATTCGGTTCATACCAAATTCTCCTCACGATACTGAACAAGGCTTACTCTCTCTCCTGCATTATACCTTATACCATTCCTTAGGTAATTCAACATTTCCGAAATGATCCCTTACTAAAATATAACACCTTGATGTATTACTCTAAACTTGTAGCTTCCGTCATAGCCGGATATACAACTCTAGTCTTTTATCTTTCGTTCGGGGTATACTTGTCTCCCTTGAAACGTGTAATCACGTCCTCATGTTTCTTCCCAAGTTTTGCCATAACTTTAGGTTCCCAAAAGAAAATGAAAATTATTCACTCATAACTCCTACCCATTTGCAAGGTATTATCCAAATACATTCCTTGAAGTACCCTCGCTCATCCAAGATGCCACTACAATCTTAGGTCCAAAACACTAACAATTAACTCATTCCAGAACCTTAAGTCACACGTTCGATAAACATCCTCTCTTCTCGTGAAATGAAACTTCGCAACACTTTTATCCGTACCAGTGACCAACACTGATCCACCAGTGACTTCACTTATTCCATGGCACACCGACCGCTCATCCTGCAGATACTTGTAACTTTCACTCACTATCCATTCCAAAGGATTTCTCGAACAACATACTACTCTGCAACTCTATGTTACAAGAAGTAGAACTCTTATGAAGACTCCAACTAAGCTGACAAAAGACCCTCTTTGCTAACTCTTGGCTTGAATCTACTCTCACATCACAAGTTGCAACAACACTTCGAAGTCCTCATGGTCGCACAACCATGATCCTACCTACAACATACATGGTACTAGACTGATCAGACCCAATACTATATAGTATGATATTAAGAATCCTGCCGACCAAACACACTTAAGGGGCAGGAAAGATTTACTTATGATGTTTCAAGGCTAGGTCGATGATACAACCTGCTCTGATACCAACTGTAACACCCATATAATATATATCTAGAATAATATCATACAGAGTTAATTTTTGGTTCTGACACCATCATAAATGCCTAATAGCATAATTCACATTCTTGACCAACTATAAAAATCTATACAACAATGGTGCAAGACATGGGAATTATACTAAAACAAAGCTAAGATCCATACAATATCCATTATTGTACGAAGATACATAAATACACAACGGAAGACTAAACTAAGCTGCACTTGAAACATCTCGAGCATAGCTCCACTCGTAAATCAAACCTGCAAAGAAACCTGAAAAGCAACAACAAAAGAGGGGTGAGATAAAACATCTCAGTGGGTTCCCTATCTTAGAGTTCCCTCGGCTCTAAAAGGTTCAATTCCTAGAATCTCGAATACTCACCGTTTCCTCACTCACGAAACGGAACCAAGTGGAACTAAGGTCCACATATACTACCACAATAGATATAGAGAATGAAACATCTACCTCAAGTCCTTACGGATGCTTCCCGTGGGACTCAATGTAATACCCACCTCAAGACTTACTCAAGACCTTACGGAGGATTCAACATAACACTCTCTTCGATCCTTACGGATGCTCTTGCGAAACACAAAGTAACCACAAAGAGACTTACTCAATATTGTCGCATAGATAATGTAGCTCTCACCTCAAGTCCTTACGGTTGATCTTGTGAAACACATAGTAATCACGAAGAGTCTTACACAAGACCTTTCGGAGGATTGGATGCCTACATATCTCGATATGGCACTCACGTCTAAATAACTGGTTCCCCAAGTCCTTACGGATGCTCTTGCGGAACACAAAGTAACCACAAAGAGACTTACTCAAGACTTCCCGTATAAACCAGTGTAGTACTCACCTCAAACCCTTACGGATGCTTCTCGTGGGACTAAACATCACCCACCTCAAGACTTACTCAAGGCCTTACAGAGGATTCGTAACATACACACCTTAAGTCCTTATAGATGCTTCTCGTGGGACTAAACATCACCCACCTCAAGGCTTACACAAGACTATTACGGAGGGCCCGTGCAATACACCCCTCTAGCCCTTACGGATGCTTCACGTGGGACTAAATGTTACCCACCTCAAGACTTACACAAGACTATTACGGAGGATTTAGTGTATAGTAAGATAGTGGTTCATACGATCTAGGGTGAACCTAGCCATTCACACGAGTTACGTCATCTAACAAGTCGAGTTACAAACTAGGCCATACTATAGGTTCAAGATAAGGTTTTCCTCACTCTTCTCCAATTGATGCTTTTAATCATATATTCTTCATATATATATATATATATATATATATATATATATATATATATATATATATATATATATAACTCTAACTCTTATAGTCTAATTATCATCATTAAACTAATCTCATTGTCTTTATTTCCATTCAATTCTCTTGATTATCGCATATTTTCACAACTTGCACAACTAACATAATTACGGTTAATCGGAAAAGTCAGGTAAAAGTCGGGTAAAAAGAACATTTCTCGGCATCAAAATATAGTTCACGTTTTTAGCTTCGAATCGATATGTGGAACGCTAAAAACGGATACCCGGATCAAAAGTTATGAATTAAATACCAAAATTGAAACCTACAGGTCTCGCTGAGCGAGCTCCTTCTTGCTGAGCGAAAATCGCCCTGGAACTTTCGCTGAGCGAGCTACACCAGTTCAGGAAGTTCCATCCTTACGGGAAAACACTCTTTTCACCCCCAATCACTCCCAAACATCAACTATAGAAGCATACTTCAAGCTCAAGGTTTTGATGAAGTCAACAATATTCAAGCTCATTCCGTATTGCAAAAAGTCGAGATTTCAACAAAGATCAAGATCATGGCTATGCATCATCCATGGAATGCTATCGTTCGAATCAAGCTATTGTGCAAACTTTTCAAGACTTGGACACAAGGCTTAGGTATATCAAAACACACTCCTTAGAATGATATACAAGTGTTCAAAATAGTTTATCATGATAATTCACTGCATATGCATATTTTAAAATAAATCGGAACTGGTTTAACACTTAAAAATCAAATATTTTTTTGAGTTTTAACAGTGTTAACCGGTTAACCAATTTGGTTAACCGGTTAACGGTCCCAAATTTTGAATTCTGTGGCAACGTTTCAGCGCGTTAACCGATTAACCATTTTGGTTAACCGGTTAACACTGAATGTTTTCTGAAAAATTGTTTCTTTTCATTTCAAATATATTTTTAAATGTTATACCTTTTCAAGAATTTATTTCATAATTTTTCATACCTTTTTAAATAGGTGTTTTGACTCTTATAAATTCTGAAATTTTCAAATTCATAAACACCTCCAAGAAAATTTCAAATATTATCACTCAATCAAATTCACTAAAATTCAAATATTTTTTCATACTTCTAAAAGTGTCCATAGTTCATCATATTTTATATTCCATTTGAACACTTGTATTGAAATTTGAGAAGTGGATTTTGAACATAGGAGAAGATCAATTTTATATTGATACCAAACATTGTATTACTCACTCAAAACTACAAAAATTATAGAAAGTTTTTCTATTGTGTCTTGTGATCCAGGATTGTTGGACACAAGGGATAATGTTGCAAGAGGATTGTTCTTGCACACTAGGTTGATTAGTTGTTTAGAAAGTAGGCCTCACCATTTGAAGGTGTGATAGGTTGTACGTTTCTAAAAACTAGTGGAAATCTCTTTCATGTTTGAAAGGGGACTGGATGTACCTTCAGACTGTGAAGGGAACCAGGATAAATCTCCGTGTCTCATTTTATTTCTTGCTTTATCGTTTTCATACCATAAACCATAAAAAGAAAAATCCATCCATCAAAGAAAAATAATCGAGAAAAATCCTATAACACCTAATTCACCCCCCCTCTTAGGCGCACTTTGATCTTACAATTGGCATCAGAGCAGGTTTAGGTAACCTGTTCCTACAAGATCCTTTATGGCTTCCGCAAACTCGAGCCCTGTTTTCAAAGATGGTGGAAGTAGCAACAAGCCTCCGCTCGTCTCCGGCGAATACTTTGATTTTTGGAAAATCAGAATGAAGGCACATCTTGAAGCCCAAGGAGAAAGTATATGGGAAGCAATCGAAGAAGGTCCTCGTAATCCTGTTAATGTGATCAATGGCGTTGGAACTGCAAAGTTGAAGAATACTTATGATGAAGATGATAAGAAGAAGATCCTAAATGAGAAGAAGGCAATCAACATACTCCAAAGCGCTCTTAGTATGGACGAATTCTTCCACGTATCTCAATGCAAATCGGCAGAGGAGATTTGGGATACTTTGGTAGAAACACATGAAGGAACAACAAAAGTAAAAAGATCAAGGCTTAACACGTTGAGTCAAGAATATGAAATGTTCCGTATGCAGCCCGGAGAATCTATTTTTGCCTTACAAAAAAGATTTGTTCATCTAACAAACCACTTGATTGCACTCGGGAAGACCTTCACCAACAACGATCTCAATTTGAAAGTCCTAAGGTCCTTGACAAGGGAATGGCAACCGAAAGTGACCGCTATTTCGGAAAAGAAGAGTCTCTCAACGATGACATTCGCATCTCTATTTGGCAAAATTCAAGAGCACGAATTGGAACTTGGAAGGTTCGAGAAGCACGAAAGTCAAGAGAAAAAATCCAAAGGAATTGCTTTGAAGATTGACACGAAGGATGACAAAGATGACGAGACTTCCGAAGATGAGAACTTCATGCTTCTTGTTAAGAAGCTTGGTAAGTTTTTTAACAAAAATAAAAAATTCCTCTTTTCCTAAAAAGAATAAACATTTCAGGAAGAAGGATGCATCCACATCGATTCAAGAAGTCACATGTTATGAATATGGGAATCAAGGTCACATAAAACCAAATTGTCCAAGACTTGAAAAGAAAGGAGGATTCAAAGGCAAGAAGGACTTCAAAAATAAAAAGGCTTATGTTGCTTGGGACGATAATGAAGTTAGTTCCTCATCGGAATCGAAAAGCGATGAATGTGCAAATATGGCTCTAATGGCTTCACATCACTCTGATGAAGAAAATGATGAGGTTAGTAGCAATTTTTCAATTTATGAGAATGATGCACAAGAAGTTATAGATGAACTTATAAAGGAATGCAAGACTTTGTATAAAAGCATTTCATCCCAAAAGAAACAAATTTTATCTTTAGAAGAACAAAATACCGCTTTTGGAAAATACATTGAAAGTGAAAAACAAAAATTGATGGATGAAAAACAAAGTCTTGTATGCAAAAATTATGAGTCTTTATCTTTTCAAATTGTTCAACTTAAAAGAGTTTTAGAAAGATATGAAAAAGGTCAAATTGGCTTGGAGGAAATTCTTAGGCACCAAAGATATCCTAATGACAAAAGTGGTTTAGGATATTTTAAGTTTTCCAAACAAAGCACAAGTGAAACCATTTTCGTAAAAGCTAGTGAACAAATTGTAAAAGAAAATATTAACAATTCTAAAACTATGCATCAAAGTCATAAAAAGAAAAGAAGCATTAAGAAACAAAAATATGTTCCTAGATATAAAAGTTCATTTCAACCTACCTATTTTTATTGTGGAATCAAAGGGCATACACCTAATGCTTGCTATGTGCGCAACATTGGTGTTGTTAAAGGGCCTTATGTGTGGGTTGAAAAGGGTACTAACTATCAAGGACCCAAAGCAATTTGGGTACCTAACTATACTTGATTTTGTTTTGTAGGTATGCTTGAAGACAACTTCTACTAAATGGTATCTTGATAGCGGTTGTTCAAAGCATATGACGGGCAATATCAACAAATTTTCAAGTCTATCTCTTAAGGCCAAAGTGTCGCTCCCGACAAATGAAAATGGTTCATATGAAGGTACAGACGCGAACGGTCGGCGAAGGGAACAGCGAGAACACACAGCCGTGAACTCACTGGAGATGAATAGAGTCGCCAGCTAGGCATTTTTATCCCGGAGGAAAGGCAATGCTGCATAGGCCTAGAAAGAGATGGATAAGACGGTTTGCGAACCAGAGAGACTGAGAAAGGGGGTTGGTTACAACCTGGGAAGGTATTAGCACCCGGATTGTCCGTCGTACTCGACGGGATCCACGCTTAAAAGATTTGTGTTATAAAGGGGTAGTGTCAGTGCAATTTGTGTGTAAAGATAGCTGGAAAAGAATGTACAGGTGTCAGTGCAAAGAAGTGTGATGTGTATAAATATACAGTGTCAGTGTAAGAACAAGAATGAAGTGCTCAAGAATATGAGGCTAAGAGAATAAAGCTGGAAAGAGGGGGGATATACAGAGACTTTTGTTCGATAACTGTTAAGTTATGCCTACGTATCCTCTCGTGCAATGAGGAAGTCAGAACACCGTAGTTCGACCCAAAGAGACTGAAAGATGAATTGACTTGATGAACTGCTTGCTTGCCAATGCTCAAGTGTATGACCTGTCTGGCTCAGGTGCGAACTGTCTTGCATTAGACGGAAGAAGCGAGTTCTCGTTTGTGAGTGAAGATGATAAGAAAAGAATCCCGAAGGAGACGATTATTGTTTGTTTTTGAGTTTTCAGTCTTTTATTTCTTTTTGGATGTTTGTCATAAGTTAATGAGCTTAAGCCTAAACCAATGGATTTAGTAAACTCATCACATCTTCCCTCTGATTAGGGGTAATGAGAATACCTTAAGTGTGAAGTCAGATTCTCACACTTAATCACCTTTGGTGTAGGATTAAGATCATTAACCTACTTGTGATTATTTAGATGTTTTTGGTGTTTTTGTTTAGTGTTGAGTAATGAGGTTAAGCCATAATCAAGGATTAAACAGACCCATTACACCATCCTAAAAGAAGGATAATAGATGAGAATGTTTAAGTTGAGAAAAACTCCTCAACTTAATCCATGATTAGGGATTAAACCCATGACAAAACAAACCTTTATTAAGTGGATTTTAGATTAATGATATGATGATGAAGTGAATTTTATGATTTGTAAGACAACTTGAGGGGGACTTGTCCATTAACACTAGGGTTAGTCCTTCTTAACCAATTAAGGAAGAATTAGAACCCTAATGCAAGGCCCAAGTTACAAGTGATGTCTTGATGATTATTAGATGAATTAATTAAGAGATTTAAACACCTTGAGGGTTTAATACTTAGGATTAAAGTTATACACTCCATCCTAAAAGAAGGATGCAGGCATAAGCTTAATCACAAAGTGTTAAAGCCTTTAGGGTTTAGTCCCTGATTATGAGGTGAGAAGAGAAGACTCAAAGAGAGACACAAAGGTAAAACTATGGGGGGACTAATCAAGACCCTAATTCATTATCATGCTTGGTTGTTCCTAAGGTTTGTGAGGTTTCCAAGAACAATCTTCAAAGGAACCACCAGGAAGCAGATGAACAGGATCAAGAGAAGCAAAGTGACTTGCTTCATTCAAGAAGTCAAGTCACTTGAAGAAAGAAAGTGGGAGGAAAAAGAATGAGCAAGCTCAAACTCAAACACAAATAGAAATGCAGCAATAGATGCAAGAGAGATGAAGAGAAAAGGTATGAGAAGTGAAGGCAAATCCACTTCTCAAGTTTACTTACCACCTGCAATGTTAGAAAGAAAATGCAATGCAATGCAAGATGAGATGAAATGATGTGATGCTAAGCAAAACCAGAAGCATGTTGATGATGATTATGATGTTATGAGGTGCTGCAAACATGAGGCAAGACAATGGGGATGTTCATACAAGCTTATGAATGCATATGATGCAAGTTAAGGAGCATGAACAAACATGAAATGTTATGAAGCATACAAGGCAAATGACATGGCAAGTATGTAATGCAATGATCAAACATGCTTCCTACATGTCTTGATATGTCAAATGAATCACAAGAATGCACAAAATGCAAAGACAAGTCATGTTATGCAAGAGAATGCAAGGAGGATGCAAAAGAAAGCCCAAATTAGGGTTCATGGATCAAACATCAAACAAAAACCCAAAACAGAAGCAAACCTCATGACAAAAAATGGAAAATGGCACCCAAAGAAACCCTAGGCCTATGATAAACCACTGCCCAAAGGGGAGCTCTCAACTCTCAACCAAACTCAAGATATGAATTCTCTAAGTTATTAGGGTTTTTTAGGGTTCTTAACAAAACAAATGTCAAACAAATGGAAAATGCAAGAACAAATCATGGCCTTTTTATCCTTGAAAATACATGCTAAACACAAAACAATGCAAGAAGAATCAATGTCTCAACCTTCTCCAACAGGTAGAAATGATTTTTTTAACTTATGATCAAAATAATGCACAAAATATGATTTAATTCAATGAAAAATTCTCAAAATGCATCAAGATCAAAAAAGAAATTTGGTTTGAAGGTTGGACAATGTTTCTAAATGTCTTAGGACATTTCATGAATTTTTTTGTAATTTTTAAATACCTAAAAGTATTTTTAATTAATTAATCCTCATTAATCAATTAAAAATAACCTTTTAAATATTTAAAAAATACTTTTTTAATGATAAAAAATAAAATAAAAATATTTTTGGGTCATAAAAATTATTAAAACTTTAAGGAAAAAGTTTCATAATTTTTATGAATTTTTTGCTATTTTAAAATAATTATGCAAGTTAATTGAAAGAAAAATGAATAAAATTAAATAAAATAAAAAGTAAACAGAATGGAAGGATGAGATTGATTCTGGGGAAAGGACCATTGACTTGGCGCGCAGATCTAAGGCTCACATTCAAACTTCTAAAACTCAATTAATTAATTTAATTAATCCTGATTATGAATTAATGATGCAATCTAGACCACACACACGCGCGCGGGAAGCCAGATCCAAGGGTCTCAATTCAAACTTTGCCCTAACCCTAAATTAATGACTAATCACTTTCAGGTCACCGGAGACGAGCTCCGGTCGTCTTCTCCGGTGACCTCCTCCCCTGAAAAACTTCAAACTTCCTAAAAACGCATCAAAAATGAAAAATAGAAACTGGGAAATGATCCTTACACTCTCACGAATCAAACCCCTCTCTCAAAACAAATTTATATTTCCTAAACAAGCTGAATCGAAGAAAGGAAGTTCTAGGTCACGCAAGCTTCAGAAACAAATTAAATGCTCAAATCACAACCATTTTCAAAACCAATGGTACCAGAATGATCAGCAAGACATGAAGAACAAGTTTGTAACAAGAAAAATGATTTCTGGAAAAATTATTTTCGAGCTACCTGAGATTTGGAGCTTTCAACTTAGGAACTTTCTGGCCACCTATCCTTGTGCAATCTACTCCTTAGAACCTCTTGATGATGTTTGAATGCTCAAATGGAGTTTAAGTTGGCTTGATGATGAGTTTCGACAGCTTCTGCTCAAACTTGCTCAGAAATGGCAATGGTGTTTCTGGAGGTTTCAGGCCATTGTGAATGAAGGTTTGAGGTCCAAATGATGTATGGAGAAGCTTTGCAAGGTTTGTTTGTGTGTTTGCAAGCTGTGGTGAGAGTTTCGAAGAGAAATGCAGACTGAGGGTGAGCAATGGCTATGGGGTGTTCTGGCTATATCAGGCTTGTGTTCTTAGTGCTGGGTGATCTATGAAGTGTGGTGAGATGATTGATGAAGTTGGCTTGAATGTTTAGTGGCTGTGGAGAGGAATCCGAAGCAAGTTGCAAGATGGTGAGTTTTTGTGTATGTGGTGAATGTGATGGTTTCAGCCTTGCCTTATGCTATGCTTTGCTTGCAAATTGTCCATATGACTCTCTCTCATTGGTCAGTTGATTTGACATGTGCTTTATGGATAGGTGAGGCAACTTTTGCAATTTGTCAACTCTTGTGTAAGAGAAAGTATGGTGAGGTGCTAGCTTGGTACAAGGCATGGGCTATGCGCAGCAAGATGAGGGGGAAATGTCAGCTTGGTCCAGCATTCAAGGTAGCAAGTGGTGAAGGCTTGATCATGAGTTTTGCAACTTGGTTACTTTATGGATTTTCATGAAAAATGCCTTGTTACACAAACCAAACCATGATGAAACTTGATCCAATTCTGAATTTTGTAACTTAGAGAATGCTTATGTGCTGGTTTGAAATGAATTAGAGGCTGCAATGTGCATTGGTCCAAGATTTTGCAAAGTTCTCACTTAGGGCATGCCTTGAAAATTAATGATTTTAGCCAACTTTGCATTGCCATAACTTTTGATCCAAGAAGAGTTTGATCATGTTCTTGTACTTTTTGAAAAGGGAAAGATGAGATCTACAACTTTCATGACCAAAGTTTTTCCATTTGAAGCCTTTTTGGACCAAGAATCAAAGCTTGAAAAATGACCTAAAATGATGCATTCTTGAAAAGTCAACTATGCCCAAAAAGTCAACATTTGCAAAAAACCCTAAATTCTTGATTTCTATGAACTTCAATCTTCTTCCATGATCAAATAAAGACCATATACACTCAAAATGATGAAGATCACCCATTGGTTGGGTCATTGGGGGCCTCAGATGCCCTGATTTTGCACTGACTTGTCTGAAAAGTCAACTCTTGATCAGATGACTTCCCCATGGAATTTCTTCATGAAAATTGATATGCATACTCCCTATACCATATAGAGATCAATGGAAACAAGAATGACCAAAAAATTTGGGGTTATGGCCTCTGAAACCAAAACCCTAATTTTCAGCCAACTGTGTAGTTCAAGCTGGCCCTGCATCCACTCAAACCCTAGTTCTTGTGATTCCTCTGCAATTTTGACTTTGAGGAGATGAAATATGATATAAGAACACACATGGACCACTTTGAGTTGATTGGTAGCCTTTGGAATGGCTCAAGATGCTTTGGGATTGCTCAGATCACAAACCCTAGGTGCAGATGCCTTGAAAGCTATGCAGTGAATCAAAAATGAGATGGGAGATGATATGATTGTGTTTATGCATATGAGAATGATCACAAGCCATGGTGTGAATGGGTGAGGGCAAATTTGGGGTGTTTACAGCTGCCCCTATTCAAACATGAGTTAGCTGTGCAGGATGTAAGCGACGGCTTAACAGGCAAACAAGATAACTTGTGGTTGAATACCAAAGACAGTCCAAAATTTGCACTCACGGAATGAAGAAGAAAAGGGATATAGATTGTAAAGGCAAAATAAAGTATATTGTAAAGTATGGGCGACGGAGGACGACCGTCGAGCAGAGGAAGACTGCTGGGTAAGGAGCAATGACGGGGACGGCCGACATGCTGGGATAAGTGTGAAGTAAAGCGATGACGGGGACGGCCGACATGCTGGAAAAGTGCAGGAAAATAAAGCAATGACGGGGACGGCCGACATGCTGGGGGTAAAAGGTAAAGCTAAGACGGGGACGGCCGACTAGCTGGGGAAATAAAATCATGATGGGGACGGCCATCAAGATAAAGCTGTAAAAAAATTCTGAGGATTAATGAAACATGACGGGGACGGCCATCCAGTTCATAAAGGTAAAGTAACCAACGATGGGGACGGCCATCGGGTTAAAAGGAAAAGGGACCACGACGGGGACGGCCATCGGGTTAAAGAATAAATGAAATAAACAGATGATGGGGTACGGCCATCAAAGGTGAAGGACGATCACCTAGCAGGGGACGGCTGCTCTGTTGGGAATAAAAGGAAATATGATGGGGACGGCCATCAGAGGTGGAGGACGACCACCTGGCAGGGTACGGCTGCCGAAAATATCAACGATGGGGACGGCCATCGGATAGAAAAGGTCAACGATGGGGACGGCCATCGGACGAGCAAGATGGAGGACGACCATCAAGAAGTGGAGGACGACCACTCAGCAGGGGACGGCTGCTCTCAGGGTTTCTCATGACATAGGACGAATGCCAGATAACCAAAATCAACAATGGGGACGGCCATTGGATAAAATGATGAAGGACGATCATCAAAAGGTGGAGGACGACCACCTAGCAGGGGACGGCTGCTAAAATCAACGATGGGGACGGCCATCGGATGAGCATGATGGAGGACGACCATCAAGAAGTGGAGGACGACCACTCAGCAGGGTACGACTGCTCTCAGAGTTATCATAACACAGGACGGGTGTTAAATAAAAAGGAAATTTGTTGGCGATCTACTGGGGAGATAGTAAACACGGACGAGCGTTTACATCCAAGAAACAAAAGGGTATAAGTGTTTGGTATTGTGTATAGATTAAAGATGCGGACGAGCATCCTTAAGACTTATGATACGGACGAGTATCATGTAGAAACAAACTGACACATGCTCAGAGATGATGATACGGACGAGTATCAACTGGTTAACAAGGAACACGGACGAGTGTTGTATCTAATAGACACGGACGAGTATCTACACTCAAGAAGACATAAGTGTTTGACACGGTGTATGGATTAAAGATGCGGACGAGCATCCCTAAGACTATGATACGGACGAGTATCATGTAGAAACAAACACTAGACGCAATGTTCTGAGATGATGGTACGGACGAGTACCAACTGGTTAACAAAGAACAAGGACTACTGCCGAATCTGTGGGGTTACGAGTGATAGAGTATACAAGATACGGACGAGTATCTGTATAAGTGTACCATGAGCAGTGAGTGTTGTACTGATGAGTGTTTTAACTGCTGGGGAGAGTGACACGGACGAGTGTCAAAAGAGAAAAGTATAATATTAACAAGTGTATGGGTGATAAAGGTAAGCGACTGCACTGGGGATATGACACGGACGGGTGTCAAGAAAGTGTATGTATAGGTATATGTGAGTGCAAAGAGGATGTCTTTGGCTTTTTGCTGGTGTATGACACGGACGGGTGTCAGGAAGTATCTGTAATACGGGTGATTTGTTTGTAAAGGGTGTTCAGGCGACTTTACTGGGGAAAGATGACACGGGCGGGTGCCAAAAGGTGTATATACTGGTGTTTGTGATTTGAAAGGGCAGCTGCTTTTGCCGGGGACTCTGATGGGGATTTTTGTACAGTGATGATGAACGGTTCATTATTCACAAGTGTTAATTCACAATATGACTCATGATTATGCTATGTATTTGATTTTTGCCGTAATGCTCCGTATTAGACGGAATGCTACGCTCTGAGGGTGAATATGATGTGAATGCTATGATTATGCAAAGAGGCGCAGATCCGGGATTCGGATCCCATTGCTGCGAAGATCTCTGGTCGATCTGCTTGAAATGGACGTCCCAGCTGGGGATGAGATCACTGGTAGATCTAATGATGTATCTACTCGGGGATATATGTCACTGGTTGACATAACCTTGATAATACGGGACCCAGCTGGGGTTTGCAGAAGCTTTCTTCACTCTGTTGTGATCTCTTCATGCGTTGCTCTTCTGAATAGAGGCTGGGGAAGGTGTGGGGAGATGATTCCCTGATTTCTGCATCTGCTGAGGAAGATTGGTTGGCACTACAGCTGGGGAATGCTGTTGATAACTCAGCTGGGGAGAGTAATGAGAGGCAACTCGGCTGGGGAGAAAGCATCCGGAGTGTTAAGCCTGTTAGTTGGTTCGGCAACTTTGCTGGGGAAAGCAATGGGGAGCTACTCAGCTGGGGATAGAGCATCTCGGATGCTGATATCTTTTGTTGATTTGCCAGCTTGCTGGGATGTACCTTGCATGCCCCAAGCTGCGTTCTGGGTACCTGCAATCCTGCAAAGATAAGGAAACGTACAAAAGGTCCCGAGGTATCCCTTACTGGATTCCGTCATAGGGGTTAAGTACTTTCGAGAATAATCAGATTCCCTGTAAGCATGTGTTTTCATTTTTAGAGAAAGGCATCTGTACTTATGCAATTGTATTTTTAGAGATATCAGACGACTCTTTGCAAAAACATAAATGTAAAAGACGCAACATGACTGAAAATCTGATTTTATTAATTCATGTGCCCTGAATTGGCACGATACAGTCAAAGAAACATATCTCCTGAAATGAGGAGATTGCTACAAATTGAGAAATAAAGCACTGGCGGTGTTGACGACGCTTTAAGGAGCTTCCTCTTCTGCTATGACTCGTATGACAATGACGTTCTTCTCGTCTTGCTTTCTGGAGAGAGTTGATTCTGATTGAAGCTTGATCCTTTGGAACTTACCAAGTCGTGGGTGATACAAACGAATTCAGAATGCAGTTGTTCGCTCATTCCCTTATTTTGCATGGATCGCCCTTTCGGGTTTTCAATCCATCGGGATACCCATTTTTGCCTGAACTGTCCAATGCGGCTTTTCAGCTCAGCGGGTGTACATTTTTTGTTTATTTTCCCTTATTTTTGCCCGAGTCTTTTATTCTGTCTTTGACTCGCCGGGATGCCCTATTTTTGCCTGGACTTACATTCTGTTTTTATGTCCAGCGGGTCATTTTATGCGAAGTATTTTTTAACTGCATCTGAATTCACAGGGGACGGGAAATCTTCACCATCCATGGTGCTGAGCATCAGTGCTCCACCAGAGAAAACTTTCTTTACAACAAATGGTCCTTCATAATTTGGAGTCCATTTGCCCCTGTAGTCTGTATGAGGAGGGAGGATTCTTTTCAACACAAGATCCCCTACTTGGTACTCTCGGTGCCTGACTTTCTGATCGAAGGCTCTCTTCATTCTCTTCTGATATAGCTGTCCATGGCAGATTGCAGCTAATCTTTTCTCTTCGATCAGACTCAGTTGTTCGTATCGGGACCGTGCCCATTCTGCTTCATTCAGTTTAACATCCATTAATACCCGTAGAGAGGGCAATTCAACTTCAACAGGTAGGACCGCTTCCATACCATATACAAGTTGATACGGTGTTGCCCCAGTGGATGTCCTGATTGATGTGCGGTACCCATGCAAGGCAAATGGTAACATTTCATGCCAGTCCTTGTATGTGACTACCATCTTCTGCACAATCTTCTTGATATTCTTATTTGCTGCCTCAACAGCGCCATTCATCTTTGGCCTGTAAGGAGAAGAATTGTGATGTTGGATCTTGAAGTCCCGGCACAGCTCTGCCATCATTTTGTTGTTTAGATTGGAACCATTATCAGTAATGATTCGCTCGGGCACTCCATACCGACAGATGATATCTCTTTTCAGAAATCTGGCTACCACTTGCCTTGTGACGTTTGCATAGGAGGCTGCTTCAACCCACTTGGTAAAATAGTCAATGGCAACCAGGATGAATCTGTGGCCATTTGAAGCAGTCGGTTCAATCTTGCCAATCATATCAATGCCCCACATAGCAAAGGGCCAGGGTGAGGACATGATGTTCAAAGGATTGGGAGGCACATGCACCTTATCTGCATAGATCTGGCATTTATGGCATTTTCTGGCGTAAGCACAACAGTCTGCATCCATCGTGATCCAGTAATAGCCTGATCTTAACAACTTCTTAGCCATGGCATGCCCTCCAGCATGGGTACCAAAAGATCCTTCGTGCACTTCATGCATCAGCAAATCTGCTTCCGTCTTGTCAACACATCTGAGGAGTACCATGTCAAAGTTCCTCTTGTATAAAGACCCATCAGTGTTCAGAAAGAAATTACCAGCAAGCCTTCTCAAAGTCTTCTTATCATTGGAAGATGCCCCAGGTGGGTATGTCTGATCCTCCAAGAAGCACTTAATGTCGTGGAACCAAGGCTTATCATCTTTTAGAACATCCGCTGCAAATACATATGCTGGTCTATCAAGTCTAGACACTGAAATCTGGGGTACAAAGTTAGCAGCTTGAACTTTGATCATGGATGAAATGGTAGCAAGAGCATCTGCAAACTGATTCTCGTCCCGAGGGATATACTCAAGCTTGACTGTTGTAAAGAAAGTCAATAACCTTCTTGTATAATCCCTGTAAGGTATCAGATGATCCTGGTGGGTGTACCATTTTCCGTTGGTTTGATTGACTACCAGAGCTGAATCTCCGAATACGGTCAATGTCTTGATCCTGAGGTCAATGGCTTCCTCAAGACCCATAATGCAAGCTTCGTATTCAGCTTCGTTGTTAGTGCAGTTGAAAGTGAGTTTTGCCGAGAAAGGCATGTGAACTCCTTTAGGTGTAATGAGCACTGCACCAACGCCACGACCATTCATATTAACAGCCCCGTCAAACATCATAGTCCATTCTTCTTCTGGGTCAGGCCCTTCAGTGTGAATAGGCTCTTCATGATCTTTTGCTTTAATGAACATGATGTCTTCATCGGGGAAGTCAAACCTCATAGGCTGGTAATCATCAATGGGTTGCTCAGCAAGATATTCAGATAGTACACTGCCCTTGATGGCTTTCTGAGATGTGTACTGTATGTCGTATTCTGTGAGAATCATCTGCCATCTTGCGACCCGTCCGGTAAGAGCTGGCTTCTCGAAAATGTACTTAACTGGATCCATTTTTGAGATTAGTAAGGTAGTGTGGGTCAACATATACTGTCTCAGTCGGCGAGCAGCCCACGCTAAAGCACAGCAAGTTTTCTCGAGCAGTGAATAACGTTGTTCACAGTCGGTAAACTTTTTGCTTAGGTAGTATATTGCATACTCTTTTCGACCAGACTCGTCATGCTGGCCCAGCACACACCCCATCGATTCTTCTAATACTGTCAAGTACATTATCAGAGGTCTTCCTTCTACTGGAGGCATAAGGATTGGAGGTTCTTGTAAATACTCCTTGATCTTGTCAAAAGCCTTCTGGCAATCTTCGTTCCACCTGACCGTTTGTTCCTTTCTTAACAGCTTGAACAAGGGTTCACAGGTTGCTGTAAGGTGAGATATGAACCTTGAAATGTAGTTCAACCGACCTAAAAACCCTCGAACTTCTTTCTCAGTTTTCGGTGCAGGCATTTCTTGAATAGCCTTGACTTTATCAGGGTCAACCTCAATCCCTTTCTCGCTTACAATAAAGCCCAGCAGCTTACCGGATCGCACCCCGAATGTGCATTTGTTGGGGTTCAACTTTAGTTGATACTTCCTCAGACGCTTGAATAACTTCAGCAGATTCACCAGGTGATCTTCCTCTGTAAGGGACTTGGTGATCATATCATCCACATAACACTCGATTTCCTTATGGATCATATCATGGAATAATGTCACCATAGCCCGTTGATATGTGGCACCAGCATTCTTCAGTCCGAATGGCATCACTTTGTAACAGAACGTGCCCCAAGGTGTGATGAATGTTGTCTTCTCCATGTCTTCAGGTGACATCTTGATCTGATTATATCCTGAAAATCCATCCATGAAGGAGAATACCGAGAACTGAGCCGTGTTATCCACCAATACATCAATGTGAGGTAATGGGAAGTCATCTTTCGGGCTGGCTCTGTTCAGATCCCGGTAGTCCACACACATTCTTACTTTGCCGTCCTTCTTAGGCACAGGTACTATATTAGCAACCCACGGCGGGTAGCTAGTCACAGCAAGGAACCCGGCGTCCCATTGCTTTTGTACCTCCTCCTTGATTTTCATAGCCATGTCTGGGCGAGTTCGGCGCAACTTCTGTTTAACTGGCGGGCATTCTTCCCTCAGAGGCAGCTTGTGCACAACAATGTCGGTATCCAACCCTGGCATATCTTGATACGACCAAGCAAACACGTCAACATACTCTTGAAGCAGATCTATCAGTTGCCTCTTCACTGAGTCTTGCAGGCAGGCCCCGATTTTGACCTCTTTCACGTCTTCCTCCGTACCAAGATTAATCACTTCAATCTCCTCCTGATGAGGAGTAATAACCTTTTCCTCCTGTCTCAACAACCTGGCTAGCTCTTCAGGAAGCTCATATTCTTCATCAACCCCTTCATCAGCTTGATTGATTGGATTGTCAAAGTCATACGAAGTCATAGCCGTGCTGTTGTCGGTGCTGTCAGGAAGGCACTCTCTGCAAGGGTTAAGTTGGTTCATTTTAGTGATTGATTTTAATCTTGCTTTAGAAAAAAGTGAAATGAAGTTATCATTTTGAAAACACCGCCATTTATTTTTGTACAAAAAGAAAAAATGGAAAAACAGTGAGCATAAAAGAAAAGGACTCGTTTGCAAAAAGATGTCTGATATTTCATTAATTTAATCTTGTTTGCACAAAAGTACAGATGGCCCTGATTACAAAATGAGTCTTGTCATCTTGGGCAAGATGCAAGACTTTGATGCATGCTCATAAAAAATACAGGAAATAATAATTACTCTGATTGAGTAACTCTTATAATTTCCTGGGAAGACCAGTTCGAGACACTGCTCCCCGGGATCTTTGGACGAATCCAATTCTCCAGATTGCGCTCCTCTTCCAGCTCGTCTTCCAGGCAGTTGATAGCATCGGGGGTAAGCATCCCCCCACTGACAAAACCAGGCTCTGCAGCAGCCTTTGCTTGATGTTGAGTTGGTTTGTAACCCAACCCAAATTTGTCCTTCTTCTCCTCCACAGCTAGGACCTTGCCCCAGCCTAGGGCAGTTCCTTCTTCAACAACCTTCCGGGCTTGTTGGTATGATGACATTGGAGTACCAGATACAGCAGATGCTTCATTGACATTCAAGGCTTCAAAACCTTGGCTCATTGTCTCATGGATCTCTCCATCCATCTCAATGTATTTATAGGTTGCCAGGTGGCTGACAAAAATGTCCTCCTCTCCACAGATTGTGACAACTTGGCCTTCCCACTCAAATTTTAACTTTTGGTGAAGGGTAGACGTTATTGCGCCGGCGGCGTGAATCCAGGGTCTACCCAACAAACAGCTGTAGGCGGGCTGAATGTCCATCACATAAAAGATAGTTTTAAAAGTCTGTGGGCCAATTGTCACAGGCAGCTCAATCTCTCCCAGAACCGATCTCTTAGAACCATCAAAGGCTCTTACTACCAGGTTGCTGGGTCTCAATGCCAATCCATCATATTCAAGCTTCACCAGAGCCTTCTTTGGTAAGACATTCAGGGAAGAACCTGTGTCCACCAGCACATGAGAAAGGACAGCTCCTTTGCATTCCAGGGTTATGTGCAAGGCTTTGTTGTGGTTGCGGCCATCCGATGTCAAGTAAGAATTGGTAAACCCTAGCCCATTGCTAGCAGTAACATTTCCAACCACGGTTTCCAATTGGTTGACAGTAATCTCCTCAGGCACGTAAGCTGCGTGCAGGACTCTAAGTAGTGCATTCCGATGGGTTTCGGAGCACATAAGCAGTGAGAGGATAGAGATTTTGGATGGCGTCTGGTGAAGCTGATCCACAATTTTATAATCACTCTTTTTGATGATTCGCATAAACTCATCAACTTCCTGATCAAATGGAGTCTTCAGGGCTTCTTTGGCAGCTGGATCTTCCTGCACCGGGCCTTTTCCTTTTGCCTTGGCAGCGGCTTCTGCTTCGGCAGTAGGTCTTTGAACTTGTGAAGCGAAGAGACGTCCGCTTCGAGTGAAGCCTCCGCCTCCCCCCACATTATCTATTTGTGGTGCAGGTGCTATTGTTTCAAGAGTGATTCTTTTCCCTTCACAGTACACGTCAGAGCCATAGTGCCAAGGGATGGCCCTATTGCTTTCATATGGTACTGGTCCAGGCACCGTGACAGTGACTGGACTGATTGCTGCTGCTGAAGGGACTGTAATTGTTTGTGGATCATAAAAGATTGTAGCTGGTGCTCTAGTGGGAGCAGCACCTTCTGAATGGTAGGCGGAATTATTTTCAGGATCATAGAATATGGTAACAGTAGAGACATCTTCATGATTGATTACTGGTGTTGTAGGAGGTTCTATTGGAAGGACTGTTGTTGTTGCTGATGGAGAGTCGAAATGGAATGAAGCTGAAGTCGTAGCAAGAGGAACTGTTGAAAACTGATCATTTGGGAGGACAGGTGAAGTACTTGTTGATGTTGCTGATGAATTGTCGGGAACAATAGTTGCTGCAGTTGTAGGAGGTTCTGAAACCGTTGTTGATGAAGTTGTCGGATTTGTCGGAAATGATGTAGTGATCTGTAGCAGGCCACTCTGAATAAGGCTGTCAATGCCATTCCTCAGGTCCTCGCACCCATTCCATGAAATATTGCAATAGGGACACCCTAGTTCACACCCTGGAAATATTTGGTTTTCACGGAGTTGAGCTTTGATTTCCACCAATGGTGTCCTGATCTGATTCACACTTGTTATTAAATAAGACGGTTGGTCTTCTTCAATAGCATTAATTCGAGGACCACCATGGTTTGGCATAGGGTTTTTATTGACATTGGGCGGAGGTGCAAAGTTCAGAGCCTTGGAGTCTACCAAGTCTTGTACCTTCATATGCAGAGCTCTGCATTTTTCTGTACTGTGACCAGGTGCGTTTGAATGAAAAGCACACCTAGCATTGGAGTCATAGTTCCTTGGTAGACTATTGGGATCCGGAGGTGCCAACGTTCTTAGCTCAACCAGGTTGAGTTTCAGAAGTTGTGGCAGCAAGGCAGCATACGGCATTGGGATCGGGTCGATCACTCGGTTAGCTTGGGATGGCCTTTGTTGGAATGGCCTCTGTTGATTGTTGTTGTTGGAGTTGCTGTTGTTGAAGTTTCTTGGAGGATATTGATTCTGATGATATTGAGGTTGTTGTTGGAAGCTTTGTTGAGGAGGTTGATAGACTGGCTGAGGATGAGCTGGAGCAGGGATAGTGACTGCTGCTATTGACCTCTGAGCATATTGGGGCCTACCCCTGTTGGTGTGAATGGCATTGGTCTCGCCAGTTCTTCTCGGGCCTGCAAAAGGCTTTCTTGTACTACTGGACGAGCTTGCACCGTTGTCTGAGATCTTACCCATCTTTAACAGGCTTTCAATTCTCTCCCCAGCTATGACAACATCTGCGAAGCTGGTGGAAGAGAAAGCAGCCAACCTGTCAATATACGTTCCCTGAAGAGTGTTCATAAACATGTCTGCCATTTCTCTCTCAGACATTGGTGGTTGAACAGCAGCAGCCAGTTGCCTCCACCTTTGGGCATACTCTCGGAAATTCTCCCTCGAAGACTGTGACATTCCCATTAGGAGGGTCCTGTTGGGTGCCATATCTAGATTATACTGATACTGTCTGATGAAGGCTTCTGCCAGGTCCTTCCAGCATCTTATAGTTGCTCTTGTCAAATGGGAATACCATTCCCTAGAAGCTCCAGTCAAGCTATCTTCGAAGTAAAACATCCAAAGTTTCTCATCCATTGTATAGGCCTTCAGCCTTCCCAGAAATGATTGCAAATGAGTCCGGGGGCATGAAGTCCCATTATACTTTTCGAAACATGGAGGCTTGAACTTGTGGGGAATCCTGACCCCTTCTACCAAACCCATGTCCATAACGTCGAAACCCAAAGAATTTTGAGATTCTAAGGACCTCAACTTCTCAGCTATTTCTTCCAACCGTCTATCATAAGTTTCCTCTCCGGCACCCATTACTGTATACTGGTCCTCCTGAGGATCTTCTTGAAGTACTCTGGCTGCAGTGGCTGTCCCTTGAATGTTGACTGGGATGTTAGCCTCTGGATGGAGATGGGGTCCAAAAACTGGGGGATTGACATGAGGTTGGACCCTCTCGTTGTTACTTGTGCCAGCAGTTCCCACATGGGGCTCCTCTTGATTCCTCCCTTCTACCAAAGTTCTGAGCCTCTCCTGGCTTTGAGCTAAATTGTTCATCACTTCCATGAATTGTGTTATCTGAGTTCTCATCTCCAACCTTTCGTTGGCCATCTGGTTTCTGACCTCCGTAAGGTCCTGCTGCATCTGATCCATCTGGATTCCCGGAAGGTTGTTTCTAGTTGGGTACCTGTGAGGCCTGTTGAGAGGAAATACCCGGCGGCGAGCAATAATTCCTGAACATCACAACTGAGGTTAGCAACAACAAAACAAAAACCTACAAAACAAACAAAAGGGTTAGCATGCAATGCAGTTATGCTTATTTGTTCTCAAGGTATCCGGTGTGGCCTTCAGTTTTGACCCTTCCAGACCCTTGAAGATGATGCTGTTGAAGTTGCTTTTGATGTGAATCCAGATAGAAACCAACACAGATATATTACAAAAGTGAAATAATACAATTTGTTCATTTTACAACACAAACCCTCAAAGGGGCCAAAATACATCACAAAAAGCAAAAGTACATGGAAAAAGGAACAACAACAAGCAAATGATCAAACCCCAAGGCCAAACTTATCCTCACGAACTTCCTTGAGAAGTGCTTCGGTCACAGGATCAGCCGGATGCTCCGTAAGACTTCTGATGAGAAGGTTTCTTGTTGCAACAGCTGCAGTCAACTTCTTGCTCTGACTTTGGTCCTTAGACCTCTTTACTCCTGCTTTGATTTTCAGCTCTGATATTTCCTCCTGGGCTGCTGCCAGGGCTTTTTCCATCTGCTCCATCTTGTCTTGAACTCTCTTGTCTTCTAGAGTACGGGCCTCAGTGATCCGGACCCACCTGGCCTGACTCTCTTTCAAATACAAGTCTGTTCTTGTTCTCTGAAACTGGGCTTCTTTACAAGCGTTTTTCAGAATCTGTTCACCAGCTTTAGACTTGTTGATATACTCCCCAGACTTCTCAATCTTAGTCAAGTGTTCTACCCTCAATTTCTCCAATCTTTCAATCTCCCTCACACCTTCACTCCTCTCCCGGAGGGTCTTCTGCAAAGCCTGGGTTAACTTCTCATTTCTTTCCTTCAAGCTCTCAAACTCTTCCAAACTGATAGTGGCAGGGGGTGGTGCTGAAGATGACTCAGGCATGTCTTCTATGGTAAAGGGCATTCCAGAGAATTGGGCCCTAGCATGGGACCACTCATAATATTGGACTGATGCCACATTATTGCACTTCCCCAGAATAGTGATTCCCTTGGTTTGAACATGATCCCAGGCCCAGGCAGCCTGCCTAACAACAGTCAAACTAATCTTGTTCTCACAGTAGAGGGTCTCCACCAAATCCTGTACCCTAGGAGTGTGGACCAGTGCATAGCCCAATTGTCTCCTGAACAGCAAAGGGTTGTAATTGATACTTCCCTTAACTCCTATCAAAGGCACATTGGGAAAGTGCCCACAGCTGGTGATCATATCTCTGCCCTTGGTGCTCTGAGTACACCATCTGATATCTGCTGAAGTTAGGACAGTGAGTCTCTTAGCCCAGTTGCTTTGCTGATGAGGATTTAGAAATGCATCTGTCCTGGGTAGATGCCTGAGAAGCCAAGCATGAAATAATGGAGCACAAATCCTCACTAATCTTCCCCTCTGCTTCTCATTTCTCTGATGTACTGAGTAATAGAGATCACCCAGTAAAGTTGGCACAGGGTTCTTCAGGATGAACAAATGGATTGCATTCTTGCTGATGAATCGAGGCTCATCTGCAAACAACACAATTCCATATACACTTAAGGCCAACAGAGCACAAACAGCTTTCCACTCCCCCAAGGAGGCCTTCAAACTAGCTTGAGAAATTAAGAAGTCCAGATGAAATCCAGGGATCCCAGCTTTGGAGGTCATATGCTGCTCAATCAAAGCAGGCTCCAGATGCAAAGCTTTTGCTATCTCTCCATTGCTGGGAAAGACCATTTCAGGGTTGAAAGGGATTTCCCTCTTGATAGGCAAACCAACCAAAGATGAGTATTCTTCCAAAAGAGGACCCAACTGAAAGTCTTGAAAGGTGAAACATCTCAATGGGGGATCATAAAACTGAATACAGGTGTGGATGAGGCTCCTCTGTGAAGGGTCCAGATCCATGACCATGTCCAGTATATCTCCATAATGCTCTCTGAACAAAGGAATGTGATCTGGGGTGATCAGGGTTTGGATCCTCCTGATGTCTGATAAGTCTGGTTGAAAGAAATGATAGGTGATGTTGCTTTTCTTTGGAGCCATGATGTTGAGACTGAGTAGGATAAGTGCTGATGAAGATGCTGAGGAGTGGGCCACTGGCTGGCTAGTGCAAGTAACTGAAGTACATGGCTGACAAGCTGAAGCAAGTGCTGGTGGAGATAGGTCAATGATGCAGATGGGGTCAAAACCAAAACCAGATGAAAAATGGATACCCTGAAACACAAATAAGCACATGTTAATATGATGCAATGGGTATGTATGCAAATGAAATGCAAGGGTTTGTGACTGAGCTGGATCTGATTAACTGCCTTGGTATAGATCCATGTGTGTTCAAGAAATCCAGGTGGAGGTCTGTAAATCCGGTAACCAAGGTGGGGGGACTCAAATAAAGAGCCACATGTCCAGGGTTTAGAATCACAAGAACTATCCAACATGGAGCATTCTTAACAAAGTCAAAGTAACAGGGTATTCTGAGGTCAAGGTACCTGCAAACCTGTAAACAGCCCAACCCCCTCACAGGTGGTGTTCTAAAACAAGGATCCTCAGACTTGGATCAGTTATGAGAAGTGTAAACACTTCTAACCCGGAGGTACAGTGTTTACAATAACCATAAAAGTTCCTCCTCTAATTCTCCTCAGTTTCTGAAGGTCAATACTAAAAGGTCATCCAGACTTAGCAGGCTTCCCAGATAGCCCTAGCATTGCAGGAAATCTGCAACACAGAGTTCTCAAGAAGAAACCCATATCTGAACCGTGTTTCATATTCCCGCACCAGACCGAAATGGAATGGGAAAGAATATGATTCACTCTAGCCTAGGTGTCACTCAGGTCCCAGGTATAGGACCTTAACTCTCAATGAAACACCCACCCACCAAAACAAGAAACCAGATCCAGCCAGCAACAATGACAGTATGATATAAATAAATGCAATAAAGAAAGCAGTAAAGCAACTGTACATAAAGCAATAAGCAAAAACAAAAATAAATACAAGCACAAACAAGCACATAACACCCCCGTAAACACAAATCAAACAAGCGCTAGGAGGAACCCACAAAAAGAACCAGAAGCCCTGGTTGCAGTATAAGGATGTCCCCAGCAGAGTCGCCAAGCTGTCGCTCCCGACAAATGAAAATGGTTCATATGAAGGTACAGACGCGAACGGTCGGCGAGAGGGAACAGCGAGAACACACAGCCGTGAACTCACTGGAGATGAATAGAGTCGCCAGCTAGGCATTTTTATCCCGGAGGAAAGGCAATGCTGCATAGGCCTAGAAAAAGATGGATAAGACGGTTTGCGAACCAGAGAGACTGAGAAAGGGGGTTGGTTACAACCTGGGAAGGTATTAGCACCCAGATTGTCCGTCGTACTCGACGGGATCCACGCTTAAAAGATTTGTGTTTTAAAGGGGTAGTGTCAGTGCAATCTGTGTATAAAATAGCTGGAAAGAATGTACATGTGTCAGTGTAAAAGAGTGTGAAGTGTAACATGTATAAATGATGTGTCAGTGAAAGAATGAGAATGAATTGCTCAAGACTATGAGGCTTAAGAATGAAGCTGGAAAGAGGGGGGAATGTACAGAGACTTTTGTTCGATAACTGTTAAGTTATGCCTACGTATCCTCTCGTGCAATGAGGAAGTCAGAACACCGTAGTTCGACCCAAAGAGACTGAAAGGTGAATTGACTTGTGAACTGCTTGCTTGTCTATGCTCAAGTGTATGACCTGTCTGGCTCAGGTGCTAACTGTCTTGCATTAGACGGAAGAAGCAAGTTCTCGTTTGTGAGTGAAGGTGATGAGAGAAGAATCCCGAAGGAGACGATTATTGTTTGTTTTTGAGTTTTCAGTCTTTTATTTCTTTTTGGATGTTTGTCATAAGTTAATGAGCTTAAGCCTAAACCAATGGATTTAGTAAACTCATCACATCTTCCCTCTGATTAGGGGTAATGAGAATACCTTAAGTGTGAAGTCAGATTCTCACACTTAATCACCTTTGGTGTAGGATTAAGATCATTAACCTACTTGTGATTATTTAGATGTTTTTGGTGTTTTTGTTTAGTGTTGAGTAATGAGGTTAAGCCATAATCAAGGATTAAACAGACCCATTACACCATCCTAAAAGAAGGATAATAGATGAGAATGTTTAAGTTGAGAAAAACTCCTCAACTTAATCCATGATTAGGGATTAAACCCATGACAAAACAAACCTTTATTAAGTGGATTTTAGATTAATGATATGATGATGAAGTGAATTTTATGATTTGTAAGACAACTTGAGGGGGACTTGTCCATTAACACTAGGGTTAGTCCTTCTTAACCAATTAAGGAAGAATTAGAACCCTAATGCAAGACCCAAGTTACAAGTGATGTCTTGATGATTATTAGATGAATTAATTAAGAGATTTAAACACCTTGAGGGTTTAATACTTAGGATTAAAGTTATACACTCCATCCTAAAAGAAGGATGCAGGCATAAGCTTAATCACAAAGTGTTAAAGCCTTTAGGGTTTAGTCCCTGATTATGAGGTGAGAAGAGAAGACTCAAAGAGAGACACAAAGGTAAAACTATGGGGGGACTAATCAAGACCCTAATTCATTATCATGCTTGGTTGTTCCTAAGGTTTGTGAGGTTTCCAAGAACAATCTTCAAAGGAACCACCAGGAAGCAGATGAACAGGATCAAGAGAAGCAAAGTGACTTGCTTCATTCAAGAAGTCAAGTCACTTGAAGAAAGAAAGTGGGAGGAAAAAGAATGAGCAAGCTCAAACTCAAACACAAATAGAAATGCAGCAATAGATGCAAGAGAGATGAAGAGAAAAGGTATGAGAAGTGAAGGCAAATCCACTTCTCAAGTTTACTTACCACCTGCAATGTTAGAAAGAAAATGCAATGCAATGCAAGATGAGATGAAATGATGTGATGCTAAGCAAAACCAGAAGCATGTTGATGATGATTATGATGTTATGAGGTGCTGCAAACATGAGGCAAGACAATGGGGATGTTCATACAAGCTTATGAATGCATATGATGCAAGTTAAGGAGCATGAACAAACATGAAATGTTATGAAGCATACAAGGCAAATGACATGGCAAGTATGTAATGCAATGATCAAACATGCTTCCTACATGTCTTGATATGTCAAATGAATCACAAGAATGCACAAAATGCAAAGACAAGTCATGTTATGCAAGAGAATGCAAGGAGGATGCAAAAGAAAGCCCAAATTAGGGTTCATGGATCAAACATCAAACAAAAACCCAAAACAGAAGCAAACCTCATGACAAAAAATGGAAAATGGCACCCAAAGAAACCCTAGGCCTATGATAAACCACTGCCCAAAGGGGAGCTCTCAACTCTCAACCAAACTCAAGATATGAATTCTCTAAGTTATTAGGGTTTTTTAGGGTTCTTAACAAAACAAATGCCAAACAAATGGAAAATGCAAGAACAAATCATGGCCTTTTTATCCTTGAAAATACATGCTAAACACAAAACAATGCAAGAAGAATCAATGTCTCAACCTTCTCCAACAGGCAGAAATGATTTTTTTAACTTATGATCAAAATAATGCACAAAATATGATTTAATTCAATGAAAAATTCTCAAAATGCATCAAGATCAAAAAAGAAATTTGGTATGAAGGTTGCACAATGTTTCTAAATGTCTTAGGACATTTCATGAATTTTTTTGTAATTTTTAAATACCTAAAAGTATTTTTAATTAATTAATCCTCATTAATCAATTAAAAATAACCTTTTAAATATTTAAAAAATACTTTTTTAATGATAAAAAATAAAATAAAAATATTTTTGGGTCATAAAAATTATTAAAACTTTAAGGAAAAAGTTTCATAATTTTTATGAATTTTTTGCTATTTTAAAATAATTATGCAAGTTAATTGAAAGAAAAATGAATAAAATTAAATAAAATAAAAAGTAAACAGAATGGAAGGATGAGATTGATTCTGGGGAAAGGACCATTGACTTGGCGCGCAGATCTAAGGCTCACATTCAAACTTCTAAAACTCAATTAATTAATTTAATTAATCCTGATTATGAATTAATGATGCAATCTAGACCACACACACGCGCGCGGGAAGCCAGATCCAAGGGTCTCAATTCAAACTTTGCCCTAACCCTAAATTAATGACTAATCACTTTCAGGTCACCGGAGACGAGCTCCGGTCGTCTTCTCCGGTGACCTCCTCCCCTGAAAAACTTCAAACTTCCTAAAAACGCATCAAAAATGAAAAATAGAAACTGGGAAATGATCCTTACACTCTCACGAATCAAACCCCTCTCTCAAAACAAATTTATATTTCCTAAACAAGCTGAATCGAAGAAAGGAAGTTCTAGGTCACGCAAGCTTCAGAAACAAATTAAATGTTCAAATCACAACCATTTTCAAAACCAATGGTACCAGAATGATCAGCAAGACATGAAGAACGAGTTTGTAACAAGAAAAATGATTTCTGGAAAAATTATTTTCGAGCTACCTGAGATTTGGAGCTTTCAACTTAGGAACTTTCTGGCCACCTCTCCTTGTGCAATCTACTCCTTAGAACCTCTTGATGATGTTTGAATGCTCAAATGGAGTTTAAGTTGGCTTGATGATGAGTTTCGACAGCTTCTGCTCAAACTTGCTCAGAAATGGCAATGGTGTTTCTGGAGGTTTCAGGCCATTGTGAATGAAGGTTTGAGGTCCAAATGATGTATGGAGAAGCTTTGCAAGGTTTGTTTGTGTGTTTGCAAGCTGTGGTGAGAGTTTCGAAGAGAAATGCAGACTGAGGGTGAGCAATGGCTATGGGGTGTTCTGGCTATATCAGGCTTGTGTTCTTAGTGCTGGGTGATCTATGAAGTGTGGTGAGATGATTGATGAAGTTGGCTTGAATGTTTAGTGGCTGTGGAGAGGAATCCGAAGCAAGTTGCAAGATGGTGAGTTTTTGTGTATGTGGTGAATGTGATGGTTTCAGCCTTGCCTTATGCTATGCTTTGCTTGCAAATTGTCCATATGACTCTCTCTCATTGGTCAGTTGATTTGACATGTGCTTTATGGATAGGTGAGGCAACTTTTGCAATTTGTCAACTCTTGTGTAAGAGAAAGTATGGTGAGGTGCTAGCTTGGTACAAGGCATGGGCTATGCGCAGCAAGATGAGGGGGAAATGTCAGCTTGGTCCAGCATTCAAGGCAGCAAGTGGTGAAGGCTTGATCATGAGTTTTGCAACTTGGTTACTTTATGGATTTTCATGAAAAATGCCTTGTTACACAAACCAAACCATGATGAAACTTGATCCAATTCTGAATTTTGTAACTTAGAGAATGCTTATGTGCTGGTTTGAAATGAATTAGAGGCTGCAATGTGCATTGGTCCAAGATTTTGCAAAGTTCTCACTTAGGGCATGCCTTGAAAATTAATGATTTTAGCCAACTTTGCATTGCCATAACTTTTGATCCAAGAAGAGTTTGATCATGTTCTTGTACTTTTTGAAAAGGGAAAGATGAGATCTACAACTTTCATGACCAAAGTTTTTCCATTTGAAGCCTTTTTGGACCAAGAATCAAAGCTTGAAAAATGACCTAAAATGATGCATTCTTGAAAAGTCAACTATGCCCAAAAAGTCAACATTTGCAAAAAACCCTAAATTCTTGATTTCTATGAACTTCAATCTTCTTCCATGATCAAATAAAGACCATATACACTCAAAATGATGAAGATCACCCATTGGTTGGGTCATTGGGGGCCTCAGATGCCCTGATTTTGCACTGACTTGTCTGAAAAGTCAACTCTTGATCAGATGACTTCCCCATGGAATTTCTTCATGAAAATTGATATGCATACTCCCTATACCATATAGAGATCAATGGAAACAAGAATGACCAAAAAATTTGGGGTTATGGCCTCTGAAACCAAAACCCTAATTTTCAGCCAACTGTGTAGTTCAAGCTGGCCCTGCATCCACTCAAACCCTAGTTCTTGTGATTCCTCTGCAATTTTGACTTTGAGGAGATGAAATATGATATAAGAACACACATGGACCACTTTGAGTTGATTGGTAGCCTTTGGAATGGCTCAAGATGCTTTGGGATTGCTCAGATCACAAACCCTAGGTGCAGATGCCTTGAAAGCTATGCAGTGAATCAAAAATGAGATGGGAGATGATATGATTGTGTTTATGCATATGAGAATGATCACAAGCCATGGTGTGAATGGGTGAGGGCAAATTTGGGGTGTTTACACATAAATGTAAAAGACGCAACATGACTAAAAATCTGATTTTCTTAATTCATGTGCCCTGAATTGGCACGATACAGTCAAAGAAACATATCTCCTGAAATGAGGAGATTGCTACAAATTGAGAAATAAAGCACTGGCGGTGTTGACGACGCTTTAAGGAGCTTCCTCTTCTGCTATGACTCGTATGACAATGACGTTCTTCTCGTCTTGCTTTCTGGAGAGAGTTGATTCTGATTGAAGCTTGATCCTTTGGAACTTACCAAGTCGTGGGTGATACAGACGAATTCAGAATGCAGTTGTTCGCTCATTCCCTTATTTTGCATGGATCGCCCTTTCGGGTTTTCAATCCATCGGGATACCCATTTTTGCCTGAACTGTCCAATGCGGCTTTTCAGCTCAGCGGGTGTACATTTTTTGTTTATTTTCCCTTATTTTTGCCCGAGTCTTTTATTCTGTCTTTGACTCGCCGGGATGCCCTATTTTTGCCTGGACTTACATTCTGTTTTTATGTCCAGCGGGTCATTTTATGCGAAGTATTTTTTAACTGCATCTGAATTCACAGGGGACGGGAAATCTTCACCATCCATGGTGCTGAGCATCAGTGCTCCACCAGAGAAAACTTTCTTTACAACAAATGGTCCTTCATAATTTGGAGTCCATTTGCCCCTGTAGTCTGTATGAGGAGGGAGGATTCTTTTCAACACAAGATCCCCTACTTGGTACTCTCGGTGCCTGACTTTCTGATCGAAGGCTCTCTTCATTCTCTTCTGATATAGCTGTCCATGGCAGATTGCAGCTAATCTTTTCTCTTCGATCAGACTCAGTTGTTCGTATCGGGACCGTGCCCATTCTGCTTCATTCAGTTTAACATCCATTAATACCCGTAGAGAGGGCAATTCAACTTCAACAGGTAGGACCGCTTCCATACCATATACAAGTTGATACGGTGTTGCCCCAGTGGATGTCCTGATTGATGTGCGGTACCCATGCAAGGCAAATGGTAACATTTCATGCCAGTCCTTGTATGTAACTACCATCTTCTGCACAATCTTCTTGATATTCTTATTTGCTGCCTCAACAGCGCCATTCATCTTTGGCCTGTAAGGAGAAGAATTGTGATGTTGGATCTTGAAGTCCCGGCACAGCTCTGCCATCATTTTGTTGTTTAGATTGGAACCATTATCAGTAATGATTCGCTCGGGCACTCCATACCGACAGATGATATCTCTTTTCAGAAATCTGGCTACCACTTGCCTTGTGACGTTTGCATAGGAGGCTGCTTCAACCCACTTGGTAAAATAGTCAATGGCAACCAGGATGAATCTGTGGCCATTTGAAGCAGTCGGTTCAATCTTGCCAATCATATCAATGCCCCACATAGCAAAGGGCCAGGGTGAGGACATGATGTTCAAAGGATTGGGAGGCACATGCACCTTATCTGCATAGATCTGGCATTTATGGCATTTTCTGGCGTAAGCACAACAGTCTGCATCCATCGTGATCCAGTAATAGCCTGATCTTAACAACTTCTTAGCCATGGCATGCCCTCCAGCATGGGTACCAAAAGATCCTTCGTGCACTTCATGCATCAGCAAATCTGCTTCCGTCTTGTCAACACATCTGAGGAGTACCATGTCAAAGTTCCTCTTGTATAAAGACCCATCAGTGTTCAGAAAGAAATTACCAGCAAGCCTTCTCAAAGTCTTCTTATCATTGGAAGATGCCCCAGGTGGGTATGTCTGATCCTCCAAGAAGCACTTAATGTCGTGGAACCAAGGCTTATCATCTTTTAGAACATCCGCTGCAAATACATATGCTGGTCTATCAAGTCTAGACACTGAAATCTGGGGTACAAAGTTAGCAGCTTGAACTTTGATCATGGATGAAATGGTAGCAAGAGCATCTGCAAACTGATTCTCGTCCCGAGGGATATACTCAAGCTTGACTGTTGTAAAGAAAGTCAATAACCTTCTTGTATAATCCCTGTAAGGTATCAGATGATCCTGGTGGGTGTACCATTTTCCGTTGGTTTGATTGACTACCAGAGCTGAATCTCCGAATACGGTCAATGTCTTGATCCTGAGGTCAATGGCTTCCTCAAGACCCATAATGCAAGCTTCGTATTCAGCTTCGTTGTTAGTGCAGTTGAAAGTGAGTTTTGCCGAGAAAGGCATGTGAACTCCTTTAGGTGTAATGAGCACTGCACCAACGCCACGACCATTCATATTAACAGCCCCGTCAAACATCATAGTCCATTCTTCTTCTGGGTCAGGCCCTTCAGTGTGAATAGGCTCTTCATGATCTTTTGCTTTAATGAACATGATGTCTTCATCGGGGAAGTCAAACCTCATAGGCTGGTAATCATCAATGGGTTGCTCAGCAAGATATTCAGATAGTACACTGCCCTTGATGGCTTTCTGAGATGTGTACTGTATGTCGTATTCTGTGAGAATCATCTGCCATCTTGCGACCCGTCCGGTAAGAGCTGGCTTCTCGAAAATGTACTTAACTGGATCCATTTTTGAGATTAGTAAGGTAGTGTGGGTCAACATATACTGTCTCAGTCGGCGAGCAGCCCACGCTAAAGCACAACAAGTTTTCTCGAGCAGTGAATAACGTTGTTCACAGTCGGTAAACTTTTTGCTTAGGTAGTATATTGCATACTCTTTTCGACCAGACTCGTCATGCTGGCCCAGCACACACCCCATCGATTCTTCTAATACTGTCAAGTACATTATCAGAGGTCTTCCTTCTACTGGAGGCATAAGGATTGGAGGTTCTTGTAAATACTCCTTGATCTTGTCAAAAGCCTTCTGGCAATCTTCGTTCCACCTGACCGTTTGTTCCTTTCTTAACAGCTTGAACAAGGGTTCACAGGTTGCTGTAAGGTGAGATATGAACCTTGAAATGTAGTTCAACCGACCTAAAAACCCTCGAACTTCTTTCTCAGTTTTCGGTGCAGGAATTTCTTGAATAGCCTTGACTTTATCAGGGTCAACCTCAATCCCTTTCTCGCTTACAATAAAGCCCAGCAGCTTACCGGATCGCACCCCGAATGTGCATTTGTTGGGGTTCAACTTTAGTTGATACTTCCTCAGACGCTTGAATAACTTCAGCAGATTCACCAGGTGATCTTCCTCTGTAAGGGACTTGGTGATCATATCATCCACATAACACTCGATTTCCTTATGGATCATATCATGGAATAATGTCACCATAGCCCGTTGATATGTGGCACCAGCATTCTTCAGTCCGAATGGCATCACTTTGTAACAGAACGTGCCCCAAGGTGTGATGAATGTTGTCTTCTCCATGTCTTCAGGTGACATCTTGATCTGATTATATCCTGAAAATCCATCCATGAAGGAGAATACCGAGAACTGAGCCGTGTTATCCACCAATACATCAATGTGAGGTAATGGGAAGTCATCTTTCGGGCTGGCTCTGTTCAGATCCCGGTAGTCCACACACATTCTTACTTTGCCGTCCTTCTTAGGCACAGGTACTATATTAGCAACCCACGGCGGGTAGCTAGTCACAGCAAGGAACCCGGCGTCCCATTGCTTTTGTACCTCCTCCTTGATTTTCATAGCCATGTCTGGGCGAGTTCGGCGCAACTTCTGTTTAACTGGCGGGCATTCTTCCCTCAGAGGCAGCTTGTGCACAACAATGTCGGTATCCAACCCTGGCATATCTTGATACGACCAAGCAAACACGTCAACATACTCTTGAAGCAGATCTATCAGTTGCCTCTTCACTGAGTCTTGCAGGCAGGCCCCGATTTTGACCTCTTTCACGTCTTCCTCCGTACCAAGATTAATCACTTCAATCTCCTCCTGATGAGGAGTAATAACCTTTTCCTCCTGTCTCAACAACCTGGCTAGCTCTTCAGGAAGCTCATATTCTTCATCAACCCCTTCATCAGCTTGATTGATTGGATTGTCAAAGTCATACGAAGTCATAGCCGTGTTGTTGTCGGTGCTGTCAGGAAGGCACTCTCTGCAAGGGTTAAGTTGGTTCATTTTAGTGATTGATTTTAATCTTGCTTTAGAAAAAAGTGAAATGAAGTTATCATTTTGAAAACACCGCCATTTATTTTTGTACAAAAAGAAAAAATGGAAAAACAGTGAGCATAAAAGAAAAGGACTCGTTTGCAAAAAGATGTCTGATATTTCATTAATTTAATCTTGTTTGCACAAAAGTACAGATGGCCCTGATTACAAAATGAGTCTTGTCATCTTGGGCAAGATGCAAGACTTTGATGCATGCTCATAAAAAATACAGGAAATAATAATTACTCTGATTGAGTAACTCTTATAATTTCCTGGGAAGACCAGTTCGAGACACTGCTCCCCGGGATCTTTGGACGAATCCAATTCTCCAGATTGCGCTCCTCTTCCAGCTCGTCTTCCAGGCAGTTGATAGCATCGGGGGTAAGCATCCCCCCACTGACAAAACCAGGCTCTGCAGCAGCCTTTGCTTGATGTTGAGTTGGTTTGTAACCCAACCCAAATTTGTCCTTCTTCTCCTCCACAGCTAGGACCTTGCCCCAGCCTAGGGCAGTTCCTTCTTCAACAACCTTCCGGGCTTGTTGGTATGATGACATTGGAGTACCAGATACAGCAGATGCTTCATTGACATTCAAGGCTTCAAAACCTTGGCTCATTGTCTCATGGATCTCTCCATCCATCTCAATGTATTTATAGGTTGCCAGGTGGCTGACAAAAATGTCCTCCTCTCCACAGATTGTGACAACTTGGCCTTCCCACTCAAATTTTAACTTTTGGTGAAGGGTAGACGTTATTGCGCCGGCGGCGTGAATCCAGGGTCTACCCAACAAACAGCTGTAGGCGGGCTGAATGTCCATCACATAAAAGATAGTTTTAAAAGTCTGTGGGCCAATTGTCACAGGCAGCTCAATCTCTCCCAGAACCGATCTCTTAGAACCATCAAAGGCTCTTACTACCAGGTTGCTGGGTCTCAATGCCAATCCATCATATTCAAGCTTCACCAGAGCCTTCTTTGGTAAGACATTCAGGGAAGAACCTGTGTCCACCAGCACATGAGAAAGGACAGCTCCTTTGCATTCCAGGGTTATGTGCAAGGCTTTGTTGTGGTTGCGGCCATCCGCTGTCAAGTCAGAATTGGTAAACCCTAGCCCATTGCTAGCAGTAACATTTCCAACCACGGTTTCCAATTGGTTGACAGTAATCTCCTCAGGCACGTAAGCTGCGTGCAGGACTTTAAGTAGTGCATTCCGATGGGCTTCGGAGCACATAAGCAGTGAGAGGATAGAGATTTTAGATGGCGTCTGGTGAAGCTGATCCACAATTTTATAATCACTCTTTTTGATGATTCGCATAAACTCATCAACTTCCTAGTGGGAGCAGCACCTTCTGAATGGTAGGCGGAATTATTTTCAGGATCATAGAATATGGTAACAGTAGAGACATCTTCATGATTGATTACTGGTGTTGTAGGAGGTTCTATTGGAAGGACTGTTGTTGTTGCTGATGGAGAGTCGAAATGGAATGAAGCTGAAGTCGTAGCAAGAGGAACTGTTGAAAACTGATCATTTGGGAGGACAGGTGAAGTACTTGTTGATGTTGCTGATGAATTGTCGGGAACAATAGTTGCTGCAGTTGTAGGAGGTTCTGAAACCGTTGTTGATGAAGTTGCCGGATTTGTCGGAAATGATGTAGTGATCTGTAGCAGGCCACTCTGAATAAGGCTGTCAATGCCATTCCTCAGGTCCTCGCACCCATTCCATGAAATATTGCAATAGGGACACCCTAGTTCACACCCTGGAAATATTTGGTTTTCACGGAGTTGAGCTTTGATTTCCACCAATGGTGTCCTGATCTGATTCACACTTGTTATTAAATAAGACGGTTGGTCTTCTTCAATAGCATTAATTCGAGGACCACCATGGTTTGGCATAGGGTTTTTATTGACATTGGGCGGAGGTGCAAAGTTCAGAGCCTTGGAGTCTACCAAGTCTTGTACCTTCATATGCAGAGCTCTGCATTTTTCTGTACTGTGACCAGGTGCGTTTGAATGAAAAGCACACCTAGAATTGGAGTCATAGTTCCTTGGTAGACTGTTGGGATCCGGAGGTGCCAACGTTCTTAGCTCAACCAGGTTGAGTTTCAGAAGTTGTGGCAGCAAGGCAGCATACGGCATTGGGATCGGGTCGATCACTCGGTTAGCTTGGGATGGCCTTTGTTGGAATGGCCTCTGTTGATTGTTGTTGTTGGAGTTGCTGTTGTTGAAGTTTCTTGGAGGATATTGATTCTGATGATATTGAGGTTGTTGTTGGAAGCTTTGTTGAGGAGGTTGATAGACTGGCTGAGGATGAGCTGGAGCAGGGATAGTGACTGCTGCTATTGACCTCTGAGCATATTGGGGCCTACCCCTGTTGGTGTGAATGGCATTGGTCTCGCCAGTTCTTCTCGGGCCTGCAAAAGGCTTTCTTGTACTACTGGACGAGCTTGCACCGTTGTCTGAGATCTTACCCATCTTTAACAGGCTTTCAATTCTCTCCCCAGCTATGACAACATCTGCGAAGCTGGTGGAAGAGAAAGCAGCCAACCTGTCAATATACGTTCCCTGAAGAGTGTTCATAAACATGTCTGCCATTTCTCTCTCAGACATTGGTGGTTGAACAGCAGCAGCCAGTTGCCTCCACCTTTGGGCATACTCTCGGAAACTCTCCCTCGAAGATTGTGACATTCCCATTAGGAGGGTCCTGTTGGGTGCCATATCTTGATTATACTGATACTGTCTGATGAAGGCTTCTGCCAGGTCCTTCCAGCATCTTATAGTTGCTCTTGTCAAATGGGAATACCATTCCCTAGAAGCTCCAGTCAAGCTATCTTCGAAGTAAAACATCCAAAGCTTCTCATCCATTGTATAGGCCTTCAGCCTTCCCAGAAATGATTGCAAATGAGTCCGGGGGCATGAAGTCCCATTATACTTTTCGAAACATGGAGGCTTGAACTTGTGGGGAATCCTGACCCCTTCTACCAAACCCATGTCCATAACGTCGAAACCCAAAGAATTTTGAGATTCTAAGGACCTCAACTTCTCAGCTATTTCTTCCAACCGTCTATCATAAGTTTCCTCTCCGGCACCCATTACTGTATACTGGTCCTCCTGAGGATCTTCTTGAAGTGCTCTGGCTGCAGTGGCTGTCCCTTGAATGTTGACTGGGATGTTAGCCTCTGGATGGAGATGGGGTCCAAAAACTGGGGGATTGACATGAGGTTGGACCCTCTCGTTGTTACTTGTGCCAGCAGTTCCCACATGGGGCTCCTCTTGATTCCTCCCTTCTACCAAAGTTCTGAGCCTCTCCTGGCTTTGAGCTAAATTGTTCATCACTTCCATGAATTGTGTTATCTGAGTTCTCATCTCCAACCTTTCGTTGGCCATCTGGTTTCTGACCTCCGTAAGGTCCTGCTGCATCTGATCCATCTGGATTCCCGGAAGGTTGTTTCTAGTTGGGTACCTGTGAGGCCTGTTGAGAGGAAATACCCGGCGGCGAGCAATAATTCCTGAGCATCACAACAAAGGTTAGCAACAACAAAACAAAAAACCTACAAAACAAACAAAAGGGTTAGCATGCAATGCAGTTATGCTTATTTGTTCTCAAGGTATCCGGTTTGGCCTTCAGTTTTGACCCTTCCAGACCCTTGAAGATGCTGCTGTCGAAGTTGCTTTTGATAGAAACCAACACAAATATATTACAAAGGGTGAAATAATACAAATTGTTCATTTTACAACACAAGCCCTCAAAGGGGCCAAAATACACCACAAAAAGCAAAAGTACATGAAAAGGAACAACAACAAGCAAATGATCAAACTCCAAGGCCAAACTCATCCTCACGAACTTCCTTGAGAAGTGCTTCGGTCACAGGATCAGCCGGATGCTCCGTGAGACTTCTGATGAGAAGGTTTCTTGTTGCAACAGCTGCAGTCAACTTCTTGCTCTGACTTTGGTTCTTAGACCTCTTTACTCCTGCTTTGATTTTCAGCTCTGATATTTCCCCCTGGGCTGCTGCCAGGGCTTTTTCCATCTGCTCCATCTTGTCCTGAACTCTCTTGTCTTCTAGAGTACGGGCCTCAGTGATCCGGACCCACCTGGCCTGGCTTTCTTTCAAATACAAGTCTGTTCTTGCTCTCTGAAACTGGGCTTCTTTACAAGCATTCTTCAGAATTTGTTCACCAGCCTTAGACTTGTTGATATAATCTCCAGACTTCTCAATTTTAGTCAAGTGTTCCACTCTCAACTTCTCCAATCTCTCAATTTCCCTCACACCTTCACTCCTCTCCCGGAGGGTCTTCTGCAAGGCTTGAGTTAACTTCTCATTTCTTTCCTTCAAGCTTTCAAACTCTTCCAAACTGATAGTGGCAGGGGGTGGTGCTGAAGATGACTCAGGCATATCTTCTATGGTGAAAGGCATTCCAGAGAATTGGGCCCTAGCATGGGACCACTCATAATATTGGACTGATGCCACATTATTGCACTTACCCAGAATGGTGATTCCCTTAGTCTGAACATGATCCCAGGCCCAGGCAGCCTGCCTAACAGTTGCCAGACTAACCTTGTTCTCACAGTAGAGGGTCTCCACCAAGTCTTGTTCCCTAGGAGTATGAACCAGTGCATAGCCTAATTGCCTCTTGAACAGCAGAGGGTTGTAATTGATACTTCCCTTAACTCCTATTAAGGGCACATTGGGAAAGTGCCCACAGCTGGTGATTATATCTCTGCCCTTGGTGCTCTGAGTACACCATCTGATATCTGCTGAAGTTAGGACAGTGAGTCTCTTAGCCCAGTTGCTTTGCTGATGAGGATTTAGAAATGCATCTGTCCTGGGTAGATGCTTAAGAAGCCAAGCATGGAATAATGGAGCACAAATCCTCACTAATCTTCCCCTCTGCTTCTCATTTCTCTGATGAACTGAGTAATAGAGATCACCCAGTAAAGTTGGCACTGGGTTCTTCAGGATGAACAAATGGATTGCATTTTTGCTAATGAATCGAGGCTCATCTGCAAACAATACAATTCCATATACACTCAAGGCCAATAGAGCACAAACAGCTTTCCACTCCCCCGAGGAGGCCTTCAGACTAGCTTGAGAAATCAGGAAGTCAAGATGAAAACCAGGGGTTCCAGCTTTAGAGGTCATATGCTGTTCAATCAAAACAGGCTCCAAATACAAAGCTTTTGCTATCTCTCCATTGCTGGGAAAGACCATTTCAGGGTTGAAAGGGATTCCTCTTTTGATGGGCAGACCAGTCAATGATGAGTATTCTTCCAGGAGAGGCCCCAACTGAAAGTCTTGAAAGGTGAAACATCTCAATGGGGGGTCATAGAACTGAATGCAGGTGTGGATGAGGCTCCTCTGTGAAGGGTCCAGATCCATGACCAAGTCAAGTATATCCCCATAATGCTCTCTGAACAAAGGAATGTGATCTGGGGTGATCAGGGTTTGGATCCTCCTGATGTCTGATAAGTCTGGTTGAAAGAAATGATAGGTGATGTTGCTTTTCTTTGGAGCCATGATGTTGAAACTGAGTAGGATAAGTGCTGATGAAGATGCTGAGGAGTGGGCCACTGGCTGGCTAGTGCAAGTAACTGAAGTATGGCTGACAAACTGAAGCAAGTGCTGGTGGAGACAGGTCAAAACTGCAGATGGGGTCAAAACCAAAACCAGATGGAGGTGGATACCCTGAAACACAAATAAGCAAATGTTAATATGATGCAATGAGTATGTATGCAAATGATATGCAAGGGTCTGTGACTGAGCTGGATCTGATTAACTGCCTTGGTATAGATCCATGTGTGTTCAAGAAATCCAGGTGGAGGTCTATAAATCCAGTAACCAGGGTAGGGGGACTCAAATAAAGAGCCACATGTCCAGGGTTCAGAATCACAAGAACTATCCAACATGGAGTACTCTTAACAAGGTCAAAGTAACAGGGTATTCTGAGGTCAAGGTACCTGCAAACCTGTAAACAGCCCAACCCCCTCACAGGTGGTGTTCTAAAACAAGGATCCTCAGACTTGGATCAGTTATGAGAAGTGTAAACACTTCTAACCCGGAGGTACAGTGTTTACAATAACCATAAAAGTTCCTCCTCTAATTCTCCTCAGTTTCTGAAGGTCAATACTAAAAGGTCATCCAGACTTAGCAGGCTTCCCAGATAGCCCTAGCATTGCAGGAAATCTGCAACACAGAGTTCTCAAGAAGAAACCCATATCTGAACCGTGTTTCATATTCCCGCACCAGACCGAAATGGAATGGGAAAGAATATGATTCACTCTAGCCTAGGTGTCACTCAGGTCCCAGGTATAGGACCTTAACTCTCAATGAAACACCCACCCACCAAAACAAGAAACCAGATCCAGCCAGCAACAATGACAGTATGATATAAATAAATGCAATAAAGAAAGCAGTAAAGCAACTGTACATAAAGCAATAAGCAAAAACAAAAATAAATACAAGCACAAACAAGCACATAACACCCCCGTAAACACAAATCAAACAAGCGCTAGGAGGAACCCACAAAAAGAACCAGAAGCCCTGGTTGCAGTATAAGGATTTCCCCAGCAGAGTCGCCAAGCTGTCGCTCCCGACAAATGAAAATGGTTCATATGAAGGTACAGACGCGAACGGTCGGCGAAGGGAACAACGAGAACACACAGCCGTGAACTCACTGGAGATGAATAGAGTCGCCAGCTAGGCATTTTTATCCCGGAGGAAAGGCAATGCTGCATAGGCCTAGAAAGAGATGGATAAGACGGTTTGCGAACCAGAGAGACTGAGAAAGGGGGTTGGTTACAACCTGGGAAGGTATTAGCACCCGGATTGTCCGTCGTACTCGACGGGATCCACACTTAAAAGATTTGTGATATAAAGGGGTAGTGTCAGTGCAATTTGTGTGTAAAGATAGCTGGAAAAGAATGTACAGGTGTCAGTGCAAAGAAGTGTGATGTGTATAAATATACAGTGTCAGTGTAAGAACAAGAATGAAGTGCTCAAGAATATGAGGCTAAGAGAATAAAGCTGGAAAGAGGGGGGATATACAGAGACTTTTGTTCGATAACTGTTAAGTTATGCCTACGTATCCTCTCGTGCAATGAGGAAGTCAGAACACCGTAGTTCGACCCAAAGAGACTGAAAGATGAATTGACTTGATGAACTGCTTGCTTGCCAATGCTCAAGTGTATGACCTGTCTGGCTCAGGTGCGAACTGTCTTGCATTAGACGGAAGAAGCGAGTTCTCGTTTGTGAGTGAAGATGATGAGAAAAGAATCCCGAAGGAGACGATTATTGTTTGTTTTTGAGTTTTCAGTCTTTTATTTCTTTTTGGATGTTTGTCATAAGTTAATGAGCTTAAGCCTAAACCAATGGATTTAGTAAACTCATCACATCTTCCCTCTGATTAGGGGTAATGAGAATACCTTAAGTGTGAAGTCAGATTCTCACACTTAATCACCTTTGGTGTAGGATTAAGATCATTAACCTACTTGTGATTATTTAGATGTTTTTGGTGTTTTTGTTTAGTGTTGAGTAATGAGGTTAAGCCATAATCAAGGATTAAACAGACCCATTACACCATCCTAAAAGAAGGATAATAGATGAGAATGTTTAAGTTGAGAAAAACCCCTCAACTTAATCCATGATTAGGGATTAAACCCATGACAAAACAAACCTTTATTAAGTGGATTTTAGATTAATGATATGATGATGAAGTGAATTTTATGATTTGTAAGACAACTTGAGGGGGACTTGTCCATTAACACTAGGGTTAGTCCTTCTTAACCAATTAAGGAAGAATTAGAACCCTAATGCAAGGCCCAAGTTACAAGTGATGTCTTGATGATTATTAGATGAATTAATTAAGAGATTTAAACACCTTGAGGGTTTAATACTTAGGATTAAAGTTATACACTCCATCCTAAAAGAAGGATGCAGGCATAAGCTTAATCACAAAGTGTTAAAGCCTTTAGGGTTTAGTCCCTGATTATGAGGTGAGAAGAGAAGACTCAAAGAGAGACACAAAGGTAAAACTATGGGGGGACTAATCAAGACCCTAATTCATTATCATGCTTGGTTGTTCCTAAGGTTTGTGAGGTTTCCAAGAACAATCTTCAAAGGAACCACCAGGAAGCAGATGAACAGGATCAAGAGAAGCAAAGTGACTTGCTTCATTCAAGAAGTCAAGTCACTTGAAGAAAGAAAGTGGGAGGAAAAAGAATGAGCAAGCTCAAACTCAAACACAAATAGAAATGCAGCAATAGATGCAAGAGAGATGAAGAGAAAAGGTATGAGAAGTGAAGGCAAATCCACTTCTCAAGTTTACTTACCACCTGCAATGTTAGAAAGAAAATGCAATGCAATGCAAGATGAGATGAAATGATGTGATGCTAAGCAAAACCAGAAGCATGTTGATGATGATTATGATGTTATGAGGTGCTGCAAACATGAGGCAAGACAATGGGGATGTTCATACAAGCTTATGAATGCATATGATGCAAGTTAAGGAGCATGAACAAACATGAAATGTTATGAAGCATACAAGGCAAATGACATGGCAAGTATGTAATGCAATGATCAAACATGCTTCCTACATGTCTTGATATGTCAAATGAATCACAAGAATGCACAAAATGCAAAGACAAGTCATGTTATGCAAGAGAATGCAAGGAGGATGCAAAAGAAAGCCCAAATTAGGGTTCATGGATCAAACATCAAACAAAAACCCAAAACAGAAGCAAACCTCATGACAAAAAATGGAAAATGGCACCCAAAGAAACCCTAGGCCTATGATAAACCACTGCCCAAAGGGGAGCTCTCAACTCTCAACCAAACTCAAGATATGAATTCTCTAAGTTATTAGGGTTTTTTAGGGTTCTTAACAAAACAAATGCCAAACAAATGGAAAATGCAAGAACAAATCATGGCCTTTTTATCCTTGAAAATACATGCTAAACACAAAACAATGCAAGAAGAATCAATGTCTCAACCTTCTCCAACAGGCAGAAATGATTTTTTTAACTTATGATCAAAATAATGCACAAAATATGATTTAATTCAATGAAAAATTCTCAAAATGCATCAAGATCAAAAAAGAAATTTGGTTTGAAGGTTGGACAATGTTTCTAAATGTCTTAGGACATTTCATGAATTTGTTTGTAATTTTTAAATACCTAAAAGTATTTTTAATTAATTAATCCTCATTAATCAATTAAAAATAACCTTTTAAATATTTAAAAAATACTTTTTTAATGATAAAAAATAAAATAATAATATTTTTGGGTCATAAAAATTATTAAAACTTTAAGGAAAAAGTTTCATAATTTTTATGAATTTTTTGCTATTTTAAAATAATTATGCAAGTTAATTGAAAGAAAAATGAATAAAATTAAATAAAATAAAAAGTAAACAGAATGGAAGGATGAGATTGATTCTGGGGAAAGGACCATTGACTTGGCGCGCAGATCTAAGGCTCACATTCAAACTTCTAAAACTCAATTAATTAATTTAATTAATCCTGATTATGAATTAATGATGCAATCTAGACCACACACACGCGCGCGGGAAGCCAGATCCAAGGGTCTCAATTCAAACTTTGCCCTAACCCTAAATTAATGACTAATCACTTTCAGGTCACCGGAGACGAGCTCCGGTCGTCTTCTCCGGTGACCTCCTCCCCTGAAAAACTTCAAACTTCCTAAAAACGCATCAAAAATGAAAAATAGAAACTGGGAAATGATCCTTACACTCTCACGAATCAAACCCCTCTCTCAAAACAAATTTATATTTCCTAAACAAGCTGAATCGAAGAAAGGAAGTTCTAGGTCACGCAAGCTTCAGAAACAAATTAAATGCTCAAATCACAACCATTTTCAAAACCAATGGTACCAGAATGATCAGCAAGACATGAAGAACAAGTTTGTAACAAGAAAAATGATTTCTGGAAAAATTATTTTCGAGCTACCTGAGATTTGGAGCTTTCAACTTAGGAACTTTCTGGCCACCTCTCCTTGTGCAATCTACTCCTTAGAACCTCTTGATGATGTTTGAATGCTCAAATGGAGTTTAAGTTGGCTTGATGATGAGTTTCGACAGCTTCTGCTCAAACTTGCTCAGAAATGGCAATGGTGTTTCTGGAGGTTTCAGGCCATTGTGAATGAAGGTTTGAGGTCCAAATGATGTATGGAGAAGCTTTGCAAGGTTTGTTTGTGTGTTTGCAAGCTGTGGTGAGAGTTTCGAAGAGAAATGCAGACTGAGGGTGAGCAATGGCTATGGGGTGTTCTGGCTATATCAGGCTTGTGTTCTTAGTGCTGGGTGATCTATGAAGTGTGGTGAGATGATTGATGAAGTTGGCTTGAATGTTTAGTGGCTGTGGAGAGGAATTCGAAGCAAGTTGCAAGATGGTGAGTTTTTGTGTATGTGGTGAATGTGTTGGTTTCAGCCTTGCTTAGGGTTATGTTTAGCTTGCAAACTGTCCACATAATTCTCTCTCATTGGTCAGTTGACAAGACATGCCCTTTATTGATTGGTAAGGCAACTTTTGCAAAAAGTCCACTTCTTGTAAGAGAGGGCATGGGCTAAACTCTAGCTAAGTACAATGGGCATGGGGCTGCGCAGCATGATGTGTGTATGAAGCTAGTTTGGTTCAGCAGCCAATGCATCAAGTTGGTGAGATGTGATCATGAGTTTTGCAACTTGTGGCTTTATGGTTCACATGTGATTCTTTTGCCTAACCAAACATAAAACCATGGCATTCTTAGTTCAAATCTGATTTTTAGGACTTAGAGAATGTTTGTGTAATGGTTTGAAATGAATTAGAGGTCACATGGTGCATTGGTTCAAGGTTTTGCAAAATTTCCAAATGAGGCATGCCTTGAAAATTAATGATTTTAGCCAACTTTGCATTGCCATAACTTTTGATCCAAGAAGAGTTTGATCATGTTCTTGTACTTTTTGAAAAGGGAAAGATGAGATCTACAACTTTCATGACCAAAGTTTTTCCATTTGAAGCATTTTTGGATCATGAATCATGGCTTGAAAAATGACCTAAAATGATGCATTCTTGAAAAGTCAACTATGCCCAAAAAGTCAACATTTGCAAAAACCCTAAATTCTTGATTTTTTATGAACTTCCATCTTCTTCCATGATCAAATAAAGATCATATACACTCAAAATGATGAAGATCACCCATTGGTTGGGTCATTGGGGGCCTCAGATGCCCTGATTTTGCACTGACTTGTCTGAAAAGCCAACTCTTGATCAGATGACTTCCCCATGGAATTTCTTCATGAAAATTGATATGCATACTCCCTATACCATATAGAGACCAATGGAAACAAGAATGACCAAAAAAGTTGGAGTTATGGCCTCTGAAACCAAAACCCTAATTTTCAGTCAACTGTGCAGTTCAAACTTGGCTCTGCATCCATACCAATCCCAGTTCTTGTGATTCCTCTGCAATTTTGACTTTGAGGAGATGGAATATGATATAAGAACACACATGGATCCCTTTGAGTTGATTGGTAGCCTTTGGAATGGCCCAAGAAGCTTTGAGGTTGCTCAGATCACAAACCCTAGGTGCAGATGCCTTAGAAGCTATGCAGTGAATCAAAAGTGAGATATGAGATGATATGTTTGTGTTTATGCATATGAGATGATCACAAGCCATGGTGTGAATGGGTGAGGGCAAATTTGGGGTGTTTACACAAAGGATACGTTACTTATGGTGATGATAATAAATGAAGGATTCTTGGAGTTGGAACCATTGGTGCATCTCCTCATACAATCATCGAAGACGTCCTTTATGTGGAAGGCCTTAAACACAACCTTCTTAGCATAAGTCAATTGTGTGACAAAGGATTCTGAATCATCTTCACAAAGGAGGAATGCTTGATAGAACATGAAGTCACCCATGACATCTTGCTAAAGGGTAATAGATTTAATAATATTTTTTATGATTTATTTTGATGACTCTTCCTTGAAGGTAAAGTGCTTAATGGCAAACAACGAGGCATGGCTATGGCATAAAAGATTTGCTCATATTCACATGGAGCATTTAAACAAATTGATAAAGCATAACCTAGTTGTTGGTCTTCCAAAGATAAAGTTCATCAAGGAAAAGTTATGTGATGCTTGCCAAAAAGGGAAGCAAACCAAAACTTCCTTCAAGACCAAGAAAGTGATATCTACTTCAAGACCACTACAATTGTTACATATGGATCGTTTCGGTACATCAAGAACAAAAAGCTTCGGAGGTAACATTTATCCTTTAGTTATTGTTGATGATTTCTCTCGATACACATGGACATTGTTTTTAGTGCAGAAAAGTGATGCCTTCAAAGCATTCAAGAAGTATGCCAAGCAAATTCAAAACGAGAAGTCACTCTCAATAGTCTCCATTAGAAGCGACCATGGTGGCGAATTTCAAAATTCATCATTTGAAGATTTTTGTGAAGAGCTTGGAATCTCTCACAATTTTTCCGCACCAAGGACTCCTCAACAAAATGGTGTCGTGGGAAGGAAGAATAGGGCATTAGTGGAACTTGCAAGGACAATGCTTAGAGACTCAAATCTTCCTAAATATTTTTGGGCGGATGCGGTTAGCACAACTTATTTTGTAAGTAACCGTGTCAATATTCGACCAATTCTCAAGAAGACTCCATATGAGTTGTTCAAGGGTAGGAAACCAAACATATATTTTTTCCACATATTCAAATGCAAATGTTTCGTTATCAACAACGACAAAGACAATCTTGGTAAGTTTGATGAGAAATCCGACGAAGGTATATTTCTTGGCTATTCTCTATCAAGTAGAGCTCTTAGAATTTTTAATAAACGAACACTTACTATTGAAGAATCTATTCATGTTTCGTTTGATGAGACTAACCCCTCAAAAGAGGATAATATTATTGTGGATGATGATGATGTAGTAGATATATCGCAACAACAAAAGGAGACATCAAAGGATCAAGCAATATCACAAGAAGATGACTCACCAACTATTGAAGAACATCAAGATCTTCTAAAAGAATGGAGAACTCATAAAGATCACCCGATAGACAAAGTGATTGGTGATATTAGCCAAGGCGTTTCAACTCGACTAAATCTCAAGGCTGCTTGTCTCAACATGGCGTTCGTATCTCAAATTGAACCAACAAAAATCGATGAAGCCTTAGGCGACGATCAATGGATAATAGCTATGCAAGAAGAACTCAACCAATTCGAAAGGAACCAAGTTTGGACTCTTGTACCAAGACCAGTCAACAAACATATCATAGGCACAAGATGGGTGTTCAAAAACAAACTTGACGAGAATGGAATCATAGTTCGTAACAAAGCAAGATTGGTCGCACAAGGCTACAACCAAGAAGAAGGAATCGACTTTGATGAAACATTCACTCCGGTAGAAAGGTTAGAAGCAATTAGATTATTACTTGCTTACGCTTGTTCAATGAATTTTCAGTTGTACCAAATGGATGTCAAAAGCGCCTTCTTGAATGGCTACATAAATGAAGAAGTCTATGTCAAACAACCTCCGGGTTTTGAAGATTTCAAGAATCCCTCTCATGTCTACAAGTTGAAAAAGGCTCTTTGTGGCTTAAAGCAAGCACCAAGAGCATGGTATGATCGCCTTAGCAACTTCCTATGTGAGAAAGGATTTACAAAAGGAAAGGTTGACAAGACATTGTTCATAAAGAATTTCAAGGGCAAAACCTTACTAGTTCAAGTCTATGTCGACGACATCATCTTCGGTTCAACAAACAAAGATCTTTGCGAAGAATTCTCTCTTATGATTGTAACACGGTGGGAGAACTGACTTTCTATAAACATTGCGGATAGCAAGAGTCGCCACCGACTTTTATTTTATCCAAAAAGAAAGGACATAAAAGAACAGGAAAGACCTTAAAAAGATTTTGATTTCGGGGGGTAGGTTATACAAAGGGAAGGTGTTAGCACCCTTTATATCCATGGTTATCCATGGGCTCTTAGTTACTTAGCTCACTTTAAATTGTTTTTAAAAGGTGTAGTGTGTGATTAGAAACTTTCTAAGTACTTTATAATGATCCTCGTATGGATGTATATAAAGACTTGTTTTTGAAAATTTGTTTGAAAAGTGTGGTTTAAAGAGTATTTTGAAATGTGTGAGCAAGTAATTAAGAGGAACCTACCCTATATTGAGTCTTTACTGTTCTTATGTTCTTTTAATGGTAAGACTATCCCTATTATTAAGGAATAGGTAGTCATTACCTTGGATGTGATAAAGGACATGTGTAGGGACATCTGAATATAGGCAACTGCAAGGTGTCTTTAGCAATTCGTAGGGACTTATCATCTTTTATTCGAATGGACAAGATCATTTATCGTAGGCAACCTCGAAGGGACTTGATCTTATAAACTGAAGGGACTTGATGATATTTATGAAGGGACTTTGCTTAAGACACCTTACTTGACCTTTTGAAATAGGCAACATGAGAGGTAACCCTAGAAAGTGCAAGATGGCGATCAAAGATCGACTTACGTATGTGTGTGTTTATTTTCAAATATTTATCTTATTTACATTAATTATTCTAAGTTAATTTTAATTACAAGTAGGTTATTCACACCCTAGAATTACTAACCATACAGTAAATATATTCATAATAGAAATAAAGCAAAAAATATAAATCTAAACTATTACAAAGCTTTGGGACAATTACAATATAATCGAGAAATATAATAAAGATAAATAATAATAAATAAGCAATAATAATCAATAATAATAAGAATTAGGAATAAAGGTTAGAAAACTAAAAATAAGAGAAATAAGAAATTAGCAAAACAAATTAATATTAGAAAAGATTTTAAGTATTTAATAAAGAAAATAGGTTTTAATAATAATAAATAAATACTAAATTATTCACATATTTAACCAAATGATTAATGATTAATTATAATTTATAAAAATATTAGGTTAAATTTTAAAGTTAAGAAAAAATTAGGGCTAGGGTTATAAAAATTAGGGTTAGGGTTATGGTTATGAGAATTAGGGTTTTTATCATTAATTTAAATATAATTAATTTATTTACAAAATATATACAATATTAATAAATATAAAATAAAAATATAACAATTTGATTTTTGGAAAATAAAGTTTGAATTTTTTAAAATATGAGTTTTTTGTATAAGAAAATAATATAAAACATTTGTTATAGGAATTATTATTTAAGAAATTAATTTGATTAAATAAATATAAAATAAACAAAAACAAAATAATAAAAAAAAATTGAGAAAAAGAACATACCTGGGGCTGGGATTCGAACCCAGGCCCTAGGCTCTCCACACTCTGGACCAACAGCATTACCACCAGGCCAAGCACACCTTGGTGTTTATGATGTGAGCTGCAATTATTTTATTATCACCTGTAGAAAATCAAATAAAATACAACAAAACAAAATGGCCTGGGGGGAATCGAACCCAGGACCATCACATTCACAAGCAAACACACAAACCAGCTGAGCCACATGGGGCGCGTTCAGCATATAATCCACAAACAAACATTATATTTTAAAAACAGCTTTTGAATTTGATTTTGGCGCCATCCAGACTTCATCTTCTTCAGGATACCTGCGAAAATTCATACGAATTCAGCTGCAATTTTTCTTGCGAATTCTTTCATGTTCATGACCTGCGAAACTCAAACATCAATCAAATGGTACAATTTCATCAAATTGATTATACCAATGAATTCCTTAGGATTCATACAATTTATCCATGTTCTTTGAGTCCATTTATATTTGGTTTTTTAGGAACCCCTAATTTGGTACCCGAAACCCTAACAATGGCAGTTCATGTTCTAGGCTATGCTTCTTCAAGAAAATGTCCAGAAATCATCTATAGGTCATGATTAACACCAATCAAACAACAAAATTAGTTTATGTTAGCTAAATAAATGGAATCGAAAATTTCAAATTCAAGAGAAAAAGAGGTTCGGTTTATGCATTCAGGGATGATTTTGATGATGTAAAACATTGAGATCGTATTAATGATGTTCAAGGATCATGTCTATGTCCTTAGATTAACTTAATTCAACCTGCAAAATAGAATCTGAAAAGTGAAATTTCAATGAAATTTTTGAATGTCAAGAGTGTTCTTGGAGGCTGCCAAAATTCGTCCCTGTACTTGTGATCACTTGTATGTATATATTGGAAGCAAATTAGGTCAGAAAATTGTAGGTTTATGGGCCTTGTAGAGATTACTTAATCATGAATATTCAACTTTCTATTTTGGTCAAAAAATCACACAAATCCTTTCCTCTTTGGTTTAACACGAATTTAAATCTCCCAATCAACTTTAAATCATGTTTATGAATTTCTTCCAAATGAAGCATTTTTGGGCTTGGCTTGTGAGACACAAAGTTGTAGAGAATTCAATTTCCTTCAAAATGAGCTTTGGATGGGAATTTTTTGATGAAGCATGTGAAAGTTATGGCTGGTCAAAGTTCAATTGACATTTCCTGTGAAAACCCTAATTTAGAAACTCCTGATTCTTGATGATCTGAAATATCCTTGATGAATCATGATCAACTCTTGATCAAATGATGAATTTTACTTCATAAACTTGATGTTGACAAAAAATCATGAAATTTGACTTTGGTTTGACCACAGTTGACCTCAGTTTGACTTTTTGACTGATTTTTGCATATCTCATCATCTGATTGAGCAAACTTTTTGGGAAAGCCTTGAAACTTAACATATGGATTCTTGAAGACATATAGGATGCTATGAAGCTCACTTGAAGCCTTGGAAATCCATTTATCCTGATGAAACTCAAAACCCTAGTTTAGGATGCATTGCTTAAGAGGATGCTTTGTCTGAGGGAATTGTCAAACTTTCTGACTAATTGTGAACCTTGTGAACCTCTTGGGATACCTTGTGAACCTTGTGAACCTTTTGGGACATCTTGGTACACAATTCCTTGACTAGGGGAGGGCAAATTTTGGGGTGCAACAGCTGCCCCTGTTCAATTTTCTGAAACCTGAGGAGTTAGATTGGCTTGTGTGCCATTCGTGACTTGGAAGGTTGAAGGGGATTGAACATAAAATCCCAAAAATTTGCACTCTCCGGTGTGTAAAGTAACACTGTTGATTGGTTGTATATGCTGGAATGGGCTTAAAGATGCCACTCAGAGGAACTGGAGATGGGCTTATAGATGCCATCCATAATATCAGAAGGTGATAGTATCTTTATGTTGTCACTGGATATCAGTACTAGGTCTTCGTATAGGCCGTCTCTGAATCATTCCTGTAACATGGTTTGAGTTGAATGTCAGCACTAGATCTTCGTATAGATCATCTCTGCATTATCTCTGGGGGAAAAGAATATCCTTCATTAGGTGTCAGTACTTAGATCTTCGTATAGACCGACTCTGAACCATCTTTAGGAACATACTTTAATTTAAGCATCAAAATTAAATCTTCGTGGCGATCTCTTCTGAATTACCTTTGGTAATATCCTGGGCTAAGTACAAAATCTTCGTATAGATTGTACCATCCAAAGACAAACTGTTGAATAGACCATTAGAAATAAATCTTCGTAGCGATTATCTCTTCTGGAAATATCCCGGATTAGATAATAGATCTTCGTATAGACCATTTATATACCATCCCAAGGATAGAGAGAATATCAAGATTAAATCTTCGTGACGATTACTCCTGAACTTCTTCTGAAAGACCCTCTTGGATTAAGTGCTAGATCTTCGTATAGATCATTTGCACACTATCCCAAAGATAGTTGACTATTGGAAATAAATCTTCGTAACGATTATTTCCTCTAGAAATATCCTGGATTAAGAACTAGATCTTCGTATAGATCATTTATGTACCATCCCACAGATAAACTGTTGCATAGAACATTAGAAATAAATCTTCGTAGCGATTATCTCTTCTGGATGTATCCCGGGTTAGGTAATAGGTCTTCGTATAGACCATTACCTTCCCAAGGGCAAAGAGGATATCAGGATTAAATCTTCGTGGCGATTATCCCTGAACTTCTTCTGAACGAATCTCTTGGATTAAGTGCTAGATCTTCGTATAGATCATTTACACACTATCCCATTGGAAATAAATCTTCGTAACGATTATCTCCTCTGGAAATATCCTGGATCAAGCACTAGATCTTCGTATAGATCATTTACGTACCCTTCCGAGGACAACTTGAGCATTGATTATCAGAAATAAACCTTCGTAGCGATTATCTCTGAATTAAGTATCAGTACTAGATCTACGTATAGATCGTCTCTGATCTGTTTCGAGTTGCTGATAATGTTTATCTGTCTGCAATTATCCTGAAAAGAGAAAGTTAGTTTATGCAAGATGTATGCATGTATGGCATGATGTACCTAAGTAAATGTCTTATGCACTATGGATGCGTATGCTGTGATATGATGATATATGTATGAATCATGCAGCCTGAAATGTCTGGATATCTTTGTATAACAACTGCTGGCTAGGGAAAATAAATCCCGGTTCGTTGTTGAGGAATATGAGGACTTCGTTCCCGTCTTGTTTTGATAATATAGTACTTATAACCTCCCGTCTTCGTTCGTCGTACTCCTTATTGAAGGAATAAATTCCTGAGTATCCTGACTGAGGATAAAAGAGATGGACATAAATCCGAGGGGAGATGTTACTTGAAAAGATTATTCTGTGGGGATGGACCGGCGAAGCTTCGTTGAATTTCTACCTTCGTTCGTCCTTAGTAAATACTATTACTGCATTTTATGCATTTCTGGTAAACATCAATCATATTCAAAAGCATACACACATTCAAATATAACCAATGGACGTTTTCTCTTAAGTAAACAGGGTAAAAATAAATATGGATTCAAAGACGAGATTTTATTTATTTTTAGAAAATAGCTGATACACAGGCAAGTTTGTACAAGGAGACAGAAATCCTAGTAAGAGGAATTCGTCATAAAAGTTTTTACAAAAACAAAGAAAAACATCTATGTGAGAAATAATCCTATTGAGTTTCAATTCCACTATTGCCATTATCTTCTAGTATCTTATCATTTGCTATTGAGATGGAAACGATTGGATTGATCTTTATCATTTCGAACTTGAGTCAGGTAACACAACTGGTTAGGGTTACATGAGTGATCCAACGAGACATAATCATACGCTTTGATCCCTAACGTTTGCCTGGATTGCCTTTTCAGGTTTTCAATCCACCGGGATACCCTTTTTTTGCCCAAGCCGCCTTTTCAGGTTTTCAACTTGCCGGGTGTACATTTTTTTATATATATATATCCCTAATTTTTGCCCGAACCCTTTTGGTTCGCCGGGATGCCCTTAATTTTGCCTAGGCCAGTCAACCTAGCGGGTCTCTTTTTATGCGTAGTATTTTTTAACTATGTCTACGTTTACGGGCTGTGGAAAATCTTCACCATCCATAGTAGTAAGCATCATGGCACCTCCTGAGAATACCCTCTTGACTACAAATGGTCCTTCATATGTAGGAGTCCACTTGCCCCTAGGATCGCCATGTGGTAATATAATACGCTTGATTACCAAGTCACCAACCTGATATACCTTTTGCTTAACCTTCTTATTAAAAGCTTTCATCATCCGTATCTGGTACATCTGACCGTGACAAACATCTGCCAGCCTTTTCTCATCAATCAAATTTATCTGGTCAAGTCGAGTCTGAATCCACTCATCTTCATCCAAGCCTGCATCCTTCATGATTCTTAAGGAGGGGATCTGAACTTCAATGGGCAGAACTGCTTCCATACCATATACTAAGGAGAATGGAGTTGCCCCAGTTGAAGTACGTATTGTAGTACGATAACCATGAAGAGAAAATGGTAACATCTCATGTCAATCCTTGTAAGTAACAATCATCTTCTGTAGAATCTTCTTAATGTTCTTATTAGCAGCTTCTACAGCCCCATTCATCTTTGGACGATACAGAGAAAAGTTATGATGCTGAATCTTGAATTGCGTGCAAAGATCAGTAATCATGGTATTATTCAGATTAGAGCCATTATCTGTGATAATCCTTTCAGGGATGCTATACCTACATATGAGATTATTCTTAATGAATCGAGCCACAACATTCTTAGTAACAGATGCAAATGAGGCTGCTTCCACCCACTTTGTAAAGTAATCAATGGCAACCAAAATGAAACGATGCCCATTAGAAGCAGTAGGCTTGATCTCACCAATCATATCAATGCCCCACATGGCAAAAGGCCAAGGAACAGTTAACACATTCAATGGAGCTGGAGGTATATGCACTTTATCAGCATAAATCTGACATTTGTGACATGTTTTAGAATGTTGATAGCAGTCAGCTTCCATGGTAGACCAATAGTAACCTGCTCTCAATATCTTCTTTGCCATGGTATGACCACTAGAATGAGTGCCAAAAATATCATCATGCATGTCTTCCATAATCTTTGTTGCTTCCTTCTTATCCACACAACGAAGCAAAGTTGAATCATGATTGCGCTTGTACAAAATTCCATTACTCAAAAAGAACTTAGCAAAAAACCTCCTCAGAAACTTCTTATCTTTGAAAGATGCCCCTTCAGGAAACTCCTGAGCTTCAAGATATCTTTTCACTTCATAGAACCAAGGCTTTTCCTCTCCTCCTTCAGTATCAATCTCATTGCAGTATGCAGGCTTCTCAAATCTATCAATAGTGATCTTGGGAGCTTCATCATCCCAGCTAATCTCAAACATAGATGCCATGGTGGCTAGTGCATCTGCCAACTGATTCTCTCCTCGTGGAATATGTCCAAATGTAATCTCTTCAAAGAAAGGGATCAAAGACAACACATGCTCTCTATAGGGAATGAGATTTTCATGCTTGGTATCCCAATCTCCTTTAATCCGACTAACTACCAGGGCTGAATCTCCATATACATCTAGGAACTGAATCTTCATCTCAATGGCAGCTTTGATACCCATGATATATGCCTCATACTCAGCCATATTATTGGTACAATAGAAACAAAGTCTTGTAGTAATTGGGGTATGAGAACCTTCAGGGGAAATGATCACCACACCAACACCATTACCAAGTGCATTAGAGGCTCCATCAAAAACCATAGTCCATCGGGATCCTTGTTCAGGTCCGTCATATTGTCTAGGTTCTTTGGTAATAATCATAATGTCTTCGTCTGGGAACTCAAAATTCATTGACTGATTATCATCCAGTGCCTGATGAGCTAAATGATCAGCTACCACACTACCTTTAATGGCCTTCTGAGTAGTGTACTGTATATCATATTCTATTAAGATCATTTGCCATCTTGCTATTCGTCCGGAGATAGCAGGTTTCTCGAATATGTACTTGATCGGATCCATCTTTGAAATCAACAAGGTAGTATGAGTCAACATATACTGTCTTAGTCGGCGAGCAGCCCATGCCAAAGCACAACAAGTTTTCTCGAGCAGTGAGTATCTTATTTCACAGTCAGTAAACTTTTTGCTAAGGTAGTATATTGCCTGCTCTTTTCGACCAGACTCATCATGTTGCCCCAACACACACCCCATTGAGTTGTCTAATACTGTTAAGTACATAATCAAGGGTCTTCCATCAACTGGTGGCATCAAAATTGGAGGTTCTAGGAGAAATCTCTTGATTTCATCAAAGGTTGTCTGGCACTCGTCATTCCATTCCATTACCTGATCTTTCTTCAACAACTTGAAGATTGGCTCACAGGTAGCAGTTAACTGGGAAATAAACCTTGCAATGTAATTCAGTCGTCCCAAGAAACCTCTAAATTCCTTTTCAGTACAGGGAGCCGGCATCTCTTGTATAGCTTTCACTTTTGCGGGATCCACTTCAATACCTTTCCCACTGACAATGAACCCCAGGAGTTTACCAGACCTAACTCCAAAAGTACACTTGTTTGGATTCAATCTCAGCTTGTATTTCTTCAACCTCTCAAACAGCTTATGCAGGTGATCAAGGTGTTGTTCTTCATTCTGGGACCTGGCTATCATATCATCCACATATACCTCTATCACATGATGAATCATATCGTGAAACAAAGCCACCATATCACGTTGATATGTTGCCCCGACGTTCTTCAAACCAAATGGCATCACCTTATAACAAAAAGTGCCCCACTGTGTAACAAATGTAGTCTTTTCCATATCTTCAGGTGCCATCTTGATCTGATTGTACCCAGAGAAACCATCCATGAAAGAGAATACCTTATGCTGAGCAGTGTTGTCTACCAGAACATCAATATGCGGAAGTGGAAAGTCATCTTTAGGTCTGGCCTTCTTCAGATCTCTGTAGTCTACACACATATGTACCTTTCTTAGGTACTGGTACCACATTTGCAACCCACTGAGGATAAGAAGTCACAGCTAAGAACCCCGCATCAAATTGTTTCATCACCTCTGCTTTAATCTTTTCTGACATTTCAGGACGCATGCGACGAACCTTCTGCTTCTTCGGACGACAATCTTCTTTTACCGGTAAACGGTGAACCACAATGTTGTATCCAACCCTAGCATATCTTCATAAGACCAATCAAAGATCTCCACATAGTCACGTAACATCTGAATTAGTCTGCTCTTAACATCATCCTCTAACTCAACTCCTATCTTGACCTCTTTCCTGTTTTCTTCAGTTCCCAGATTCAAACCTTCGATTGGCTCTTCATGTGGCTGTATAGCTTTCTCTTCTTGTTGTAATAACCTAGCAAGCTCTACAGGTACTTCACAATCTTCCTCCTTTCCATCTTCAGCTTGATAGATCGGATTCTCGAAATTATAATTGGCAATAGTAGAACTGTTATCAACAAGATCCAGAGTGGATGAGGATCTGCATTTTAGTGATGTGGGTGTGTGTAAGAACACATAACTGATAAAACAGAAACAAAAAATAAAAGAAAAATAAGGAGCACAATATTAACGAAAACGAAACGTCCATTTATTTTTATTGAATGAAGTATGCAAATGAAATTACATCCCGAAACAAGCATACCATTGTGCCCCGGGTAAGACACAAGGCTTGAAAGTTTAATTGTTCGAAATTACAAACTTAAAATAAAAACATAGTAATAGTATTTACTCCTGACTAAAGGAGATAGGAATAACGTATTCAGTCTTCCAATTGTTGAGTCCATCACCCACGGTAGGAAAAATCCAATCATCCAGGTTGTAGTCTTTATTACAGTCACCCACAACATTGATTTGATCTCTTATGACCCCTTGATTGGTGATACGAACTGCACGAGCACGACGAACAGCCTTCTGAGATTCTGCAGTGAAACCCAAACCAAACTTGTCAGACTTATAGGGGATGTTGGGAAGCTGACCCCAAATAGCAGAACCACCTTTTGCAACCACAACCTTAGCATCTTTGAGGGAGGCCATTGCATGAGGTATGTTAGTAACCATAGGAACTCTTTCAGAAGCAGGAACAAACTAAGGAACAGGATCAGAGTAAGGAACAACTTCAAATGTTTGACACGGAGTTTCAACCATTTCACTCTCCATTTCTACATACTTGAAAGTATTCACGTGGCTAACCATGTACTCTTCTTCACCATAGACAGTGACAATTTTGTTCTTCACCGGATATTTCAACTTCTGATGCAAGGTGGAAGTCACAACACCTGCCCCATGGATCCAGGGGCGTCCAAGCAAACAAGAATACACAGGACGAATATCCAACACATAGAAAGTGGAGTTGAAGACTTGAGAGCCTACTTTGATTGGAAGGTCTACTTCTCCATGTACCACTCTTCTTGAACCATCAAAGGCCCTTACCACCACATCTCTTGGTCTTAACATAACATCTTCAGGACTGAGCTAGTCCAGAACCTCTTTAGGGAGCACATTTAATGAAGAACCATTGTCCACCAATACATGAGACAAGGTAGTGCCTTTACATTCAATGGAAATATGCATAGCTCTGTTGTGGTTTCTCTTGGTAGGAGTCAAATCAGCGTCAGAAAAGCCCAGTCCATTATCACAAGTCAGATGTGCCACACAATTATCAAATTGATCCACATAAATCTCATTTGGCACATGAGCAGTATTTAGGAACTTAATTAAGGCTTTAGCATGAGCCTCAGGACACATCAACAAAGATAACATGGAAATTTTGGAGGGAGTATGCCCCAATTGGTCAACAATATCATAATCACTCTTGTGAATGATCTTCAGTACTTCTTCCATCTGTTTAGAAAGATTTTCAGCAGTCGGTGCCTCATCTTGCACAGGTTCAATTACAGGACCTTTGCCCCGAGCATCAGTACTTGGCCCAGAATTGGAGGTAGTAGTTGGAGTAGCTTCACTTTTAGAGGTAGCCTGAGGAGAGAAGATTCTTCCACTTCTAGTGATCTTACTAGATCCAACAATATTATCCACATCAAGATTAACATCAGTAACAGGTGCATCGGTCAAAGGTTCTTGTTTGACACCATGGAAATAAACATTAGAACCATAATTCCAGGGTATAACTTTATCAGAAGTATAAGGAACAAGGCCAGGAGTGGTGATGATCATGGGATCCATTCTAACTTCAACAACAGTCTTCACAAGGCCTTCAGTAGTAATCTTGACAGGACCTTTAGAAGTGATCCTGACAGGGCCTTTGGAGGTAATCTTCACTGGTACTTTATCAACCATAGCTACATCTTTAAGCTTCGTACTTCGAGTCAGATGTTCACACATTCTTTCAACAGAAGGTGTCCTCTCAAACAATATAGTGTAATTGTCCATGAGGCGTTGAATACCATCCTTCAACTTCCAGCAACTATCAGGTTTATAGGCACAATAGAAACAATCTTCATTGCAACCTGGAAAGAACCCAGCCTGCACCAACTTCTTCTTGATAATGGATAGGGGTGTAGTCACATCTGCTACTGAGGAAACATAGGAAACCTCATCAACAACATTAACATTTTTCTCATGATTGGGCATGGGAGCAGTGATCACATTTGGGTTCCCAGGAGGGTCAAATTCAATCTCCCCAGCTTCAATCATGTCTTGAATCTTGTTTTTCAACACCCAATAGTTGTTGGTGTCATGTCCCGGACTATTAGAATGGTAAGAACATCTTGCATTAGGATAGTACCGAGGAGATGACGTATTAGGATTCCGAGGAGGATCCCTCAAAGTAATGAGTTCCCCTTTCAACATGTGTTGCAAGGCTTGAGCCAGTGACATGTTGATCTTGGTGAACTGTCTTCTAGGCTTCTGTTGACTGTTTTGTTGTGGCTCTGGTGCTATAGGAGCTGGATTGGAGATGTGAACTGCTCCCACAGATTGGTGACTCCTATTACGACTATGTTGACCATACACAACATTGGACTCCTTCTTTCCACTAGGGGGCTTCATAGCAGTGTTTGATGAAGAGGCACCCATTTGTATCTTACCACTTCTTATACCACTTTCCACACGTTCTCCAGTCATTATCAAATCAGTGAAACCAGATGATGAGCTTCCAATGAGGTGACTATAGAAAGGACCATTCAGCGTACTCATAAACATATCCACCAGCTCCCTGTCAGTCAGAGGAGGTTGAACTCTGCCAGCCAGGTCTCTCCATTTTTGGGCATACTCTTTGAAACTCTCCTTAGCACCCATAGACATGCTTTGGAGCTGCATGCGAGTAGGTGCTAAATCAACATTATATTGGTATTGCCTATAGAAGGCCTCAGCAAGATCATTCCAATCACAAATATTGACACTTTCAAGTTGATAGTACCATTCCAATTGAGCCCAAGATAAGCTCTCTTGGAAGAAATGAATCCACAATTTCTTATCAGCAGTATGTGGTTGAATCCTCCGGACATAGGATCTCAGATGCAACTTAGGACATGAGACACCATCATACACCATAAAAACAAGAACCTTGAAACCAATAGGTATAACCACTCCAGAAACTAAACTCAGATCTTCAAAATCAAGCCCAGAAGATTTTTGCAATTCCATGGCATTCATTCTGTCTACCAACATCTTGTACTTATCCTCACTAGCAGGATCATGGTAATTGTTAGCCTCAGAATCAAAATCTCCCACAGTATCAAGGAGACTACCTCCCTCCTTCTCAGAATTTTCAGATTCAGAATCCTCAATCTGTTCCTTTGTCTTGATAGGACCTCTGAACCTTCTTCCCAGATTGATAAGGCCTCCTGATTTCCTGGTCTTCTTCTTCTTCTTAGCCAGCAGTGTCTTCAGTTCATCTTGTCCCTTGGACAAGTTTAGGATCAGCTCTTGGAATTGTGCATTCTGAGCCTGGAGATCCTTGACAGTCTGTTCAAGAGCCATTTCTGTTGAAATAAACAGCGAGAAGATAAGATACTTGTTCATAAGAAACCTGTGATGCAATGACATGGTATGTAAATGCATATGCAATGTTTTCAAGGACCGCATCATTTAAATTTGTTTAAACAACCAGAAAGTAAAATTTTATTAGTAATCAATAAACTTGTTTGCCTCTTGGGCTTACAACAAAAATGAAATGAATACAAAGATGGGGTTTTAAGTCTCCCATGGAAGCTTCCTCTTTGTGTTGAGGTATGAGTTGAGATTCCGCTCCTCGTGAAGTTGCTTTGTCAGCTCCAGGATTCTTTCTTGACTAGCTATGAAATGAGTCTCAAAAGTATCCCTTTGCTCATTCAACTGGATCCAGGACCTTTGTAATTCCTCCATGTCAGTGGGCATGTCTAGATGAAGAATGATATAAGAAGTATCTCCTTCAACAACAGGCTCCATGGTAACAGGCGGGATAGCATGATATGGCATCATAAGAGTCTGAGCACGAGATCGCACCCATCGAGAGCACCAATGAATATCTGAATGAGAAAGTGACAAAATCCTCTTGGACCACCTTAACCCTTGTTCATTCTTCATCACTGATCGAGGAAGGTGAGAAATAAACCACCTAGACAATAGAGGTATACAACACATAAGAGTTCCTCGTGCCTTCGTAGTACGAGTGTGAAGAGAATGTAAGATGCCTCCAAGTAATGTAGGCACTGGATTGTGAGTCAGAAATATGTTGATGGCATGTACGTCTATGAACTGGTCTAGATTGGGGAATAACACTAAGCCATAGATTAATAGGGCTAAGATCTCCTCAAAAGCATCATAACTCATAGCCTTCAGGAACACTTGAGATTTCTCCATCAATACCTTAGCAAGAATACCCTTAACTCCACTTCTTGTTTCTAGTACAATGTCTGACTTCTTCAAATGTAGGGCTGCAACAATGACTTCAGATTTAGGCTCTTTCTCCAAGCCTGTGAAGGGACTCTAATCAAGGATAGGTATACCTAGTAGTTTGGAGAACTCCTCCATTGTAGGAACCAGCTGATAGTCGGGGAATGTGAAGCAATGATGTTTAGGATCAAAGAACTGAAATAGGACACTCATCATGTCTTCATTGAACCCTGAAGTGACTAGATCCAGTACGTGACCATGCCTCTAGATGAACTGGGAGTTTTTCAGGAACTTGAGAAACCAATTCCTTAAGCTTAGGAGGTATTCCTACAAAGTTGATCCGAATAGTATTCCTACGAGCAGAAGCCATGACCTGCAACAAAGAACAAAGATAAATCCTTTGGTCCTTGAAATGGTTAGTGAAAATGCTATGCTTATGATGCATGATGTCATGATGTTATGCTCAATCAAAAACATGTGGCTCACACAAACAAGTCACACAATAGCCATAGGTTTGAAGGCTTGCATGAGGTTTAAAGGTAAGTACCCTCCCCTGAAGTTTAGATGGTTCATCCTGTCCTATAAAAGTAACCAGGTTCTAAGGGATCTCAATATCATTGATCTTTCACAAGGGTGGTTGTTCAGTAGGCAACTTACTTGCCAACCAAAACCCTCCAAGTTTAGGATCTCAATGAGGGTAGTATCGAGTATCAACCAACTTCAGTCTTCACCAAAGCCGGCTATCTCACTACTTTCTAAAGGCCAAGATGGGATGACTAGGGTTCTAAAAGTCAGTTAGTGTATTGACAACATATGACAGCCTCATATTATCCTCAACTTGCTTAAGGAACATAAGCACCAACCAAGAAGTCACACTAACTATGGCCACCAGATCAACCATATCGGTATACGCCATACAGTTTCCTTGGTCTATTGCCATTTACCTAAGGTACACTAGATCCGAGTTAAGATCTTTCACACATAAGAGCCCTAACAAGTAAAGTAAAGCAAACAAAGTAAACAAATTTAAAGTGATCTAACTCCTAAGGGTACCTCTCTTTTACTTAGTAACTCCCCAGCAGAGTCGCCAGTTCTATAACACGGTGGGAGAACTGACTTTCTATAAATGTTGCGGATAGCAAGAGTCGCCACTGACTTTTATTTTATCCAAAAGGAAAGGACATAAAAGAACAGGAAAGACCTTAAAAAGATTTTGAGTTCGGGGGGTAGGTTATACAAAGGGAAGGTGTTAGCACCCTTTATATCCATGGTTATCCATGGGCTCTTAGTTACTTACCTCACTTTAAATTGTTTTGAAAAGGTGTAGTGTGTGATTAGAAACTTTCTAAGTACTTTATAATGATCCTCGTATGGATGTATATAAAGACTTGTTTTTGAAATTTTTTTGAAAAGTGTGGTTTAAAGAGTATTTTGAAATGTGTGAGCAAGTAATTAAGAGGAACCTACCCTATATTAAGTCTTTACTGTTCTTATGTTTTTTCAATGGTAAGATTATCCCTATTATTAAGGAATAGGTAGTCATTACCTTGGATGTGATAAGGGACATGTGTAGGGACATCTGAATATAGGTAACTGCAAGGTGTCTTTAGCAATTTGTAGGGACTTATCATCTTTTATTCGAAGGGACAAGATCATTTATCGTAGGCAACCTCGAAGGGACTTGATCTTATAAACTGAAGGGACTTTATGATATTTGTGAAGGGACTTTGCTTAAGACACCTTACTTGACCTTTTGAAATAGGCAACATGAGAGGTAACCCTAGAAAGTGCAAGATGGCGATCAAAGATCGACTTACGTGTGTGCGTGTTTATTTTCAAATATTTATCTTATTTACGTTAATTATCCTAAGTTAATTTTAATTACAAGTAGGTTATTCACACCCTAGAATTACTAACCATACAGTAAATATATTCATAATAGAAATAAAGCAAAAAATATAAATCTAAACTATTACAAAGCTTTGGGACAATTACAATATAATCGAGAAATATAATAAAGATAAATAATAATAAATAAGCAATAATAATCAATAATAATAAGAACTAGGAATAAAGGTTAGAAAAATAAAAATAAGAGAAATAAGAAATTAGCAAAACAAATTAATATTAGAAAAGATTTTAAGTATTTAATAAAGAAAATAGGTTTTAATGATAATAAATAAATACTAAATTATTCACATATTTAACCAAATGATTAATGATTAATTATAATTTATAAAAATATTAGGTTAAATTTTAAAGTTAAGAAAAAATTAGGGCTAGGGTTATAAAAATTAGGGTTAGGGTTATGGTTATGAGAATTAGGGTTTTTTATCATTAATTTAAATATAATTAATTTATTTACAAAATATATACAATATTAATAAATATAAAATAAAATAAATATAACAATTTGATTTTTGGAAAATAAAGTTTGAATTTTTCAAAATATGAGTTTTTTGTATAAGAAAATAATATAAAACATTTGTTTTATGAATTATTATTTAAGAAATTAATTTGATTAAATAAATATAAAATAAACAAAAACAAAATAATGAAAAAAAATTGAGAAAAAGAACATACCTGGGGCTGGGATTCGAACCTAGGCCCTAGGCTCTCCACACTCTAGACCAACAACATTACCACCAGGCCAAGCACACCTTGGTGTTTATGATGTGAGCAGCAATTCTTTTATTATCACCTGTAGAAAATCAAATAAAATACAACAAAACAAAATGGCCTGGGGGGAATCAAACCCAGGACCATCACATTCACAAGCAAACACACAAACCAGCTGAGCCACATGGGGCGCGTTCAGCATATAATCTACAAACAAACATTATATTTTAAAAACAGTTTTTGAATTTGATTTTGGCGCCATCCAGACTTCATCTTCTTCAGGATATCTGCGAAAATTCATACGAATTCAGCTGCAATATTTCTTGCGAATTCTTTCATGTTCATGACCTGCGAAACTCAAACATCAATCAAATGGTACAATTTCATCAAATTGATTATACCAATGAATTCCTTAGGATTCATACAATCTATCCATGTTCTTTGAATCCATTTATATTTGATTTTTTAGGAACCCCTAATTTGGTACCCGAAACCCTAACAATGGCAGTTCATGTTCTAGGCTATGCTTCTTCAAGAAAATGTCCAGAAATCATCTATAGGTCATGACTAACACCAATCAAACAACAAAATTAGTTTATGTTAGCTAAATAAATGGAATCGAAAATTTCAAATTCAAGAGCAAAAGAGGTTCGGTTTATGCATTCAGGGATGATTTTGATGATGTAAAACATTGAGATCGTATCAATGATGTTCAAGGATCATGTCTATGTCCTTAGATTACCTTAATTCAACCTACAAAATAGAATCCAAAAATTTATATTTCAATGAAATTTTTGAATGTCAAGAGTGTTCTTGGAGGCTGCCAAAATTCGTCCTTGTACTTGTGATCACTTGTATGTATACATTGGAAGCAAATTAGGTCAGAAAATTGTAGGTTTATGGGCCTTGTAGAGATTACTTGATCATGAAGATTCAACTTGCTATTTTGGTAAAAAAAATCACACAAATCCTTTCCTCTTTGGTTTAGCACGAATTTAAATCTCCCAATCAACTTTAAATCATGTTTATGAAATTCTTCCAAATGAAGCATTTTTGGGCTCGGCTTGTGAGACACAAAGTGGTAGAGAATTCAATTTCCTTCAAAATTAGCTTTGGATGGGAATATTTTGATGAAGCATGTGAAAGTTATGGCTGGTCAAAGTTCAGTTGACTTTTCCTATGAAAACCCTAATTTAGAAACTCCTGATTCTTGATGATCTGAAATCTCCTTGATGAATCATGATCAAATCTTGATCAAATGATGAATTTTACTTCATAAACTTGATGTTGGCAAAATATCATGAAATTTGACTTTGGTTTGACCACTGTTGACCTCAGTTTGACTTTTTGACTGCTTTGACTGATTTTTGGATATCTTATCATCTGACTGAGCAAACTTTTTGGGAAAGCCTTGAAACTTAACATAGGGATTCTTGAAGACATATAGGATGCTATGAAGCTCACTTGAAGCCTTAGAAATCCATTTAGCCTGATGAAACTCAACCCTAGTTTTGGATGCATTGTTTAGGAGGATGCTTTGTCTGAGGGAATTGTCAAACTTTCTGACTAATTGTGAACCTTGTGAACCTCTTGGGATACCTTGTGAACCTCTTGGGACACCTTGGTACACAATGCCTTGAATAGGGGAGGGCAAATTTTGGTGTGCAACAATGATGCAAGGTGAATTCGAGATGTCCATGATGGGAAAGATGAACTACTTCCTTGGATTACAAATCAAGCAAACAAAGGATGGCATCTTCATCAACCAATCCAAGTATTGGGAGGAATTATTGAAAAGATTCGATATGGACAATTGCAAAGAAATGTCTACTCCAATGGGATCCGGAATGTACGTGGATCAAGATCTATCCGGCATTTCAATTGATATTACAAAGTATCGAGGTATGATCAGTTTACTATTATATTTGACGACAAGCCGTCCTGACATTATGTTCATCGTTTGTTTGTGTGCCCAAGCTAATCCGAAGGTATCACATCTCACCGCCATGAAGAGGATCATGAAGTATCTCAAAGGAACGATGGACGTTGGCCTATGGTATCCTAAAGGTAGTACATGTTCTTTAATTGGTTATTCTGACGCTGATTATGCAGGATGTAAGACCGATAGAAAAAGTACAAGTGGTACTTGTCACATTCTCGGGAATGCACTAGTGACGTGGGCATGTAAGAAGCAAACATGTGTTGCACTTAGTACGACCGAAGTGGAGTACATCACATCAGGAAGTTGTTGTGCCCAAATCTTGTGGCTTAAACAACAACTCCTTGATTTCGGTGTAGACCTCGGTTGTATCCCTCTCCGGTGTGACAACACTAGTGCCATCAATATCACGAAGAACCCGGTCATGCATTCAAGAACAAAGCACATAGATATCCGGCATCACTTCCTTCGAGATCATGTTCTAAACGGAGATGTCGATGTTACGTTCGTGGATACACACAATCAACTCGCCGATATATTCACTAAGCCGTTGGCTAAAGAGCAATTTTTCAAGATTCGACGAGAACTTGGTATTCTCAATGAAGGTGACATCTAACCTTAACTTAAAAATTGCTTGTTGTATGTTTTTATTGCATTATATGTGTGTTTGTTCTCTTTTGTGTCATAAAATGCTAGCACTTTTATTTCGCCGGTTTCCGTTTTTCTCACTTTCGTATACCCAAAAATAATCGGTTTTAAAATAATTTTTGATCGAAAGTTGCGTTTTGATAAGTGCTAACACTTTATGAAAAAATTTCCTGAAAAATGTTTTCCATTTTCTCTAAAACATGCTGCTGGATTTTTCAAAAAATTGAAATTTTTTAACAGTTAACCGGTTAACGTAATCGGTTAACCGGTTAACACATCCAAAATTTGGATTTCCAGCGCACGTTCAGAACTTATTTTTATTTTATTTTGTTTTTACTATGTCTTTAATATATATGTTTCTAGTACATTGCATTGCATGTTTTGTTCATTCACATTCATAAGCTTTGACTCTTCAACCATTGACTACAATAACACTATTTATCATCTTCTTCCAACTTCCAACCTTCAACAAATCAAAACCCCATTAAAACCCACTATCTCCTAATCTTTATAAACCCTCTTCAAACCTCATTCAACTCACCTAACATCAAATCCGAAAATTTCATCTCTTCCAAACCCTAACTCCATCATTTGTTCATGGCACCTCAAAGGAAAGGAAAGGAACCTGCCTCAATGTCAGAAGATGCTCCAGTTGCAGAAACACCAATGGAATCCACCAAGAAGAGGAGGCTAGATTTCAAAGTCAGAGTCAGACCATTTCTTAAGGGTAAATATGTTCTTCTGAAATCCTTCAAACCTCCAACTTTTAAGTTTCCTGCATTGCTAGAATTTCAAGGCATGAGTGACTTTGTTGCTGACAACGGGAAAGTTTACCCGGATTTGGTCCAATCCTCCATGCATAACTTCTCACTCAACATGGATAGGCATGGAAAACATAAGCTGCATACTCTTGTTAGAAACTGTGAAATTAAGGAGGTTTTAGGTGCTCTGGATGCGTCGCTGAATATTCCCTTTTCCGGTGTGTTTCTCCGCAAAGGCGTGAACCACACAGATGACATTTGGTCCAGCTATAATAAAATGGATTACTACTACTCAATCTGCCGTTTTCCGAAGAATGTTGTGACATCGGGACAACGCACTTCAAGGACACTATGCTATGCGAAAAATTTGATGGTTGATGGTCGGTTGTTGCACTATATCATTTGTTATGTGCTGCTGCCCAAGGATTCAAACCACTCTCAAATCAATGACTTATAGATGCAAGTGTTGTTCGCAATCAAGAAAAATGTGAAGATTAATTGGATGCTCACAATGATGTATCATTTGAAGAAACAACTCTCTCTCAAAACAAGACTTCCATATGCTCAGCTTATTTCTCGGATCATTGAGCAAACTGACTTGGTAATTGGTAGGGAACCATTCATCGCCATGAAGGCTACGACAAATGAGATTAATGAGATTACAATTGTGAAGAATACCAGAATTGTTCAACGCAATGATGGTTCCTATGAATATGCCGATGGCTCCTCCGCTCCATCCTTTCCTATTCCCGAAGGTGGCATAACCAATGAATTCCTCTACACCACCATCATGACAAACCACCGTGAAACACAACGAGCTATCAAAAGTCTTCGAAAACTTGTTATCGGTTCTCACAACCAAACCGAAGAGGAAGATGAAAGTGAAGCCGGTAGTGAAGATGGTGAAGATGAAAGTGATGGAATGTCGGATGATGAATGAACATGCATGTCTTGTTGTTTTTTTTGTTTTAATTAGTTTTATAAATTCGGTTATAAGTCCTAAGTTAATTAGGCACTTTTGCTTTCATTTCGGTTGTATGTTTCCATACTCTTTTCCCGTTCAATCCAATTATGTTTGTGTTATATTTGTGCTATCGTGTATGTTTTTCGTTTGAATGTTAAGTTGCATCATGCTGAATTGCTTGCATATTTTCATGATTATGCTTGATTATCTCTTCCTTTTTGCTAATGCCAAAGGGGGAGAAGAGCTTGTTTTTCTATATCTCTCTGTGCAGAATTTTGCCTCTGTTAAGATAGGGGGAGTTGCTGGACATAGGGGGAGAAGCAAGCCTAGAACAAAACATCGATCAAAGTTTGTGCAAAATTCTTTTGGTTGTCATCATCAAAAAGGGGGAGAATGTAGAAGCATACTTCAAGCTCAAGGTTTTGATGAAGTCAACAATATTCAAGCTCATTCCGTATTGCAAAAAGTCGAGATTTCAACAAAGATCAAGATCATGGCTATGCATCATCAATGGAATGCTATCGTTCGAATCAAGCTATTGTGCAAACTTTTCAAGACTTGGACACAAGGCTTAGGTATATCAAAACACACTCCTTAGAATGATATACAAGTGTTCAAAATAGTTTATCATGATAATTCACTGCATATGCATATTTTGAAATAAATCGGAACTGGTTTATCACTTAAAAATTTAATATTTTTCTGAGTTTTAACAGTGTTAACCGGTTAACCAATTTGGTTAACCGGTTAACGGTCCCAAATTTTGAATTCTGTGGCAACGTTTCAGCTCGTTAACCGATTAACCATTTTGGTTAACCGGTTAACACTGAATGTTTTCTGAAAAATTGTTTCTTTTCATTTCAAATATTTTTTAAAATGTTATACCTTTTCAAGAATTTATTTCATAATTTTTCATACCTTTTTGAATAGGTGTTTTGACTCTTATAAATTCTGAAATTTTCAAATTCATAAACACCTCCAAGAAATTTCAAATATTATCACTCAATCAAATTCACTAAAATTCAAATATTTTTTCATACTTCTAAAAGTGTTCATAGTTCATCATATTTTATATTCCATTTGAACACTTGTATTGAAATTTGAGAAGTGGATTTTGAACATAGGAGAAGATCAATTTTATATTGATACCAAACATTGTATTACTCACTCAAAACTACAAAAATTATAGAAAGTTTTTCTATTGTGTCTTGTGATCTAGGATTGTTGGACACAAGGGATATTGTTGCAAGAGGATTGTTCTTGCACACTAGGTTGATTAGTTGTTTAGAAAGTAGGCCTCACTATTTGAAGGTGTGATAGGTTGTACGTTTCTAAAAACTAGTGGAAATCTCTTTCGTGTTTGAAAGGGGACTGGATGTACCTTCGGACTGTGAAGGGAACCAGGATAAATCTCTGTGTCTCATTTTATTTCTTGCTTTATCGTTTTCATACCATAAACCATAAAAAGCAAAATCCATCCATCCATCAAAGAAAAAGAATCGAGAAAAATCTTATAACACCTAATTCACCCCCCCTCTTAGGCGCACTTTGATCTTACATCAACCAATGCAACAAGACATAATCAAACATGTTAATTATCATCATATGAGTATTTTAGTTAGGTTTTAATCGAGTTTTAACCGTTAATCCATTATTTCTCAAGATTTCTACCAAAAACCCTAAAACTCTTAAACTCCAAAACTTGACCAAAAACTAAAATAAAAGTATCTAACTACGAACCCACCTCGAGAGTTGGAGATTGGCGGAAAGAATGAGCCGATTCGACGGACGGATGATGGAGAATGATGGATTGAAGCTCTAGGGTTCACTTCCTCTTCTTCTTCTCTTCTCCTTTCTTTCTCTCCCTTTCTTTTCTTTCTTTCCAATTATCTTACTAACTTTCTCTCTTTTCTTTTTTTTTTCCTTTTATAATACTTAACTTATTTTCCTTATTAACCAAACAAATTATATCTCTCAATTAATAATATTAATGGGTCCAATTTGAGAGTATCCAAAAATGTCTCTGGGCTGAATATTTAATAAAGCCTCTGCTTCAGATAATACTAATTAATCTTAATTAATATTATCCAGAGCGTTAATTAAATACAGGGTATTAAACTTTTACTTCGGCGTCCATCACAGAAATGAGAAGAGAAAGGAGTATGTAAATTGTTGTGCTCCATTGTTCGCCGAGTGGTTTGCTAAGAAGCTTCCAAAGTCAGGACCGTTCAAAGATATTAAGTAAGATTGGAAGTGGGCTAGAAGATTGATGGGGTTAAAATCTGATGATATAGCCTGGGGATGTAGCAGAAACTTGGTAGGGAAGGAGTTTATTACAAGGTGTGGTGAGTTTCCCTATGTGCCATTGTTAGGTAGAAAAGGAGTGATAAGTCATACCCCTATGCTGTCCAGAAAGCAATTTGGTTATCCGCTGAAGGATCCTCCACCAGATGAAGAAGTAGCTAAGACTTTGTATTTTCCAGCTGAAGGTAATGAGCAATTAGTTATTCAAGCATCCCAAGATTGGGAAACGAGGGTTAAAAAGGGTAAGAAGGAATTTGGAAAGGTAGACCCTAAGACTTATCCCTCTTTTGCTGCTTGGATACAAAGGAAGGTCGATACCTTTTTCCTTCCATTTTCAGTCGAGGCTCCGCTATATCCAAAGGAGGTACCGGTGCAAACCACTGTTTCTTTTGAAGATTACAAGAAGTTAGAAGCTCAGTTGCACGAGATTCAGGTAGAGATTTCTGAAATGGCTAGTTTGTATCACCGTGCCAACCATGCTAAGCAAGAAGCGGAAGAAAAGCTACAGATGATGTAGGCTACCTTAGAAGCTAAAGAAAAGGAGTTTGCTGGGAGAGAAGCTCATTTTCAGAGATTGGGTTTAACAGAGTCAAAGAGAGAAGCGGAGCACAAGAAGGTTGTGAAGACTCTCAGAGAAGCTCGTCAGTCCATCGCTTGGTTACAGGACCAAAGAGAACAGGAGCAGAAGAAGTACAAAGAAAAGGAAGAGTTCTTTGAGGTGCAGATGGCATTCAAGAAAGAAAAGGTCGAACAAGCCCATAAGATACGAAGGGAAAAGACTTAGCAATTGGAACAGAGCCAGCTAGCCTTAGAGGAAGCGATGAAGGAGATTGCAGATCTTAAGCTGAGGGCAGGCGTCAAGAAGAGCCGAACAAAGGTGATGACTGCAGAAGAGGAGCCTGGTTTTCCTTTTAGCCTAGGGTTTTAGTTTATTGTTGATTGTATTCAAGACTACCCACAGGCTTGTTGTAGGAGTCTTGCTTTATCTTTCTGTCTTTTGCATTGAATTGAAACCCTGCGGGGAATGTTGTTTTTGTCTATGACTATGATTTTCGGCAATTTGTTCATGTTATGCAATGATACTTTCCCGTTACCGTTTCTGAATAAGCAAGGTTGTTTGTCCTAAACCGTCAGGGTCTGAATACTCCTCAAAAGAGATTGAAAAGTCAGTTGCCAAAAGGTCATTTGGAGTATTTTCTGTCAAAATACCACAACTGGGGCACATTAATGCCTAAGCATGGAAACATGAATAGTTACATTGCATGCATATAACATGTTTGTTGTTTTGCAGGTATTTCTCCAGTGTTCTAATGTTCATGTCACTTTCAGGCACTATAGCTCCCAAGAAGGTTCAGAGACAGTCAACGGTGCATAGATACCCAACAAGGGTGAACAGAGAAAGAGCAATGGATCAGATGCAAGCAGATCTGGCTGACTTAAGGATGAGAATGGACAACTTCATGACCCTCATGGTTGGGATTGGTCAAACTCAAGAGCGTTTGCGTGAGATGGTGGAGAACAATCGAGGCAGGAACAATGGAACGGCAGAGGGAGGTAATCGCAATGGGGCTGGCGCCCGTCATGTTGAAATCCCTGTGGTGCAACCAGGGGTTACTATTGTCAATGATGGAGTGGATAACCTGCAGATGGATGGGCAGGACGAGCAGTTCACCTTGCTAGATGAGGCTGAAGGCCAAGGGGTTGACATGAATAGAAGGTTAGAAGAAATGGCTGAGCAGATTCGTGCCATTCAATCTCAGAGCTCTCTAGGGTTTGACATTACTGATTTGGGCTTGGTACCAGGGGTGATAATTCCCTACAAGTTCAAGGTCCCTACTTTTGATAAGTACAACGGCACGACATGCCCGACCAGTCTTTTGTGGGGAGAATTGTTGCGCATACAAATGATGAAAAGCTGTGGATGTATTACTTCCAGGATAGTCTTATAGGGGCTTCCTTGGAATGGTACATGAAGTTGAGCAGAGTCAATATCTGAAGCTGGAAGGACTTGGCTGACGCATTTGTGAAGCAGTATCAATATAATTTGGATATGGCTCCAAATCGTACTCAGTTGCAGACAATGTCTTAGAATGCTAAGGAATGGTTCAAAGAGTACGCCTAGAGGTGGCGTCAGCTTGCTGATAGAGTGCAACCTCCCTTGCTGGATAATGAAATGATAGATATGTTTATAGGAACACTGCAAAGGGTGTTTATTGAGAGACTGGCGTCTTGTTCGACAACGAAGTTCAATGACATTGTGATCACTGGAGAAAGGGTTGAAACTCTGTTGAAAATGGGGAAGATTCAAGACACTAGTGCAAGTAGCTCAAGCGGTGTAAGAAAGGATTTCAGTGGACCTCAAAGAAGAAGGGAGGGTGAGACTAATGCTGTGTACGGTCGAGGTCAGGGCTGCGGATACAGAAGATTTTACGAGCAGGTGGCCGTCGTCACCATCCCCACAGGCTCTGTGCAACAGCAGCAACAGCCGCAACGCAATAATTATCAACAAAGGCCTTATCAGCAGAGGCAAGCTCGCTCAGCTAACAGGGTGCTTGAAACCATCCCGATGACGTACACGACATTACTTTAGAGATTGTTGGAGTTAAATTTGGTTTAGTTGAGGACGTTAGCACCACCTCCACCTGGAGAGTTTCCAGTGGGGTATGATGCTAATGCAAGATGCGCATTTCATTCAGGAGCTCCCGGGCACTCAACGGAGAAGTGCAAGGCATTACAACATAAATTCTAAGACCTGATTGATTTGAAGGCGATCAACTTCGCACCGCCTCCAAATGTTACCTCAAACCCCATTCCAAAACATGGAGGGGCCAGGATAAATGCCGTTGACAGTGGCAAGAGTTTGAATCTAATCTTGAATGTGGATGAGGTGAAGACTTCCTTGCTAGTCGTGAAGGACAAATTTCTGAAAGAGCAGGTTTTTCCAGGGTGTGGTTATGACTGCGAGGGTTGTTGGAGTTCCGTTAATGGCTGTGGGGATTTGAAGGTTGGGCTGCAATGTTTGATTAACGAGGGGTCCCTATAGTTTGACAAACTTGCTAACAGAAATGGTTGTGTGTCTATGGTGACGATTTATTTTGATCCTGCTGATGTTCCCGTACGAAGAGAGCCAGTGACCATTTATGTCCCCAAAGAGAGTTTGGTGACTATTACTGTTCCGGGACCAATCCCTTATGCTAATGACAAGGCCATCTCGTGGCACTATGGCTCAGACATGTACGTAGAAGGCCAGAAAGTGGAAAGTCAAGCGGTGATAATTGACCCGAATGTTGTGAATGTCGGAGGAGTTGGTGGATTTACAAGAAGTGGGCGTCTCTTTGCTCCTCAAGCTCTTAGAGGTGATCCTGAAGCTGAAGCTGCTGTAAAGGCTAAGGGTAAGCAGATAGTAACTGAAGAGATGCCAGTTCCTGCTACCGGTCAAGGCATTTTTGAAAAGGAAGTCGAGGAATTCATGAGAATAATTAAGAAAAGCGACTGTAAGGTGGTTGAACAGCTTGATCAAACTCCGTCCAAGATATCCATTATGTCATTACCGATGTGTTCCCAAGCTCATCGAGAGGCTTTGCTGAAAGTTTTGCAAATGGCATATATACCGCAAGAGATAACTATCAACCAGTTGCAGGTTGTGGTAGGCAGCGTGAACGCCAATCATGGGTTGGGATTCACCGATAGGGATCTCACTTTTGAAGGACGCAATCACAACAAAGGCTTGCATATCACCATGGAGTGCATGGGTGTTGTTCTATTGTAACCCCCTGATTTGATTTTCCCATTTGTTTTTGTTGAGTCTTTAATTGATTTAATTGAGAATTGATTTGTTTGTAGAATTAACATGATTATGTGCTATGTTAATGTGATAAAATGTGAATATGTGTTGTGTTGGTGTGTTGGTGTGAAATTTTACAGTTTTGTGGATTTCCGGGTAAAATTGGATAAGAGGGTATTTAGACTTTTATTAATTAATGATAAGTTAGAATTAGTAGAATTGGTATTTTTGTGAGAGAATTGATATTTGGTTGGAAAGAGTAGAAAATAGAAATAATAAGAGTAATAATAGAATTAGAGAGAAAAAGTATAAGTTGTGAGAAAGGGAAAGAAAAGGAAAGATAGAAAGAAAAAGAGAAGAAAGAAAGAGGAGAGAAAGAGGAAAGAAGAGAAAAGAGAGAAAAGTTGGAAAAGCTTCAAGATTGCTCCAAGGAATCGGAATAATCGGGTAAGGGTGATAAGCATTATTATCTTAATCTTTTGTATGATTATGTATGTGTTTGATTGGTTGAGTTTTGGTTTTGATGAGAGTTAGAGAAGATGAATAGTTAGGGTTTTACTGGAAATGTGAGAAATTGGTAGATTAATCGGTTAGAAATCGTTATAATCGAAGTATGATGTTAGATATATGCTATTAAGCATGTTTGCTTGAGTTTTGGTGGAGTTTTGGAAGGGAAGAGTTGACTGTTCGCAGCTGGTGTGTTGCTGAAATCGCAGTGGTCACTCAGCGAGCTACCTCTCGCTCAGCGAAAGTTCCAGGGCGATTTTCGCTCAGCGAGCAAGAGGGCGCTCAGCGAGCCTGTAGGTTTTTGAGGGATTATGTGTTTTAATCCATAGCTTGAGTTTCAGGTATTCGTTTTTAGCGATCCTTATATCGATTCGAAGTTAAAAACATGTAGAATCCATTGATGCTAAAATATGTAATTTTTAGCCGACTTTTTCCCGACGTTTCCGATAAAACATAATTATGTTAATTATGGAATTGTGGGTTTGATTGTTGTGTTGTGGCCTTTTGGCAAATAGATACATTGCTTGAATTAAATGCGAATGTATGCTAATTGTATGAGATGAATGCATAACTATATTGGGAATATGTATGCATTTTCAAGAATGTTGTGTGTCATTTTGCATGTAAGCATAATGTATGCATTCTTGTGTTGTGGGATTCTTTGTGAATCTGTTGTAGCATCGTGTGCTCACATGGAGTGTGAGCAATGACTACAACAAGATCGTGTGCCCATGTAGGGTGTGAGCGATCGGATCGTGTGCCCATGTGGGGTGTGAGCGATTGGATTGTGTGCCCATGTGGGGTGTGAGCAATCCATAAACATAGTGTGCCCGTGTGGGGTGTGAGCGATGGGTGATTTATTACCATTGATTGTGTGCCCGTGTGGGGTGTGAGCAATCGGATTGTGTGCCCGTGTGGGGTGTGAGAAATCCTGAAACATTGTGTGCCCATGTGGGGTGTGAGCAATGGGGAACATCGTATGCCCGACGGGGAGTTACTTTAGGTAACGAGCGATGATTCTATTTGGTTCCTGAGTGAACTTGCTGAATGTTGAGTCGGTACCCCATTGCATCTGCATAGAGTCGTATATCGGTCTCTATGAGTTGCATTTTATACATTGTATGTATATGCTGAAATAAACATGATTGTGCATATGTTTATTTGGAATGTTGTGAAATGATTGGTATGTGTGAAGGACATACTTGCAGATATATATATATATATATATATGCATATTGATATGTATATATGTATGTGATTTATACATTGAATGTATATGTGTGATTTAAACATAGCTTGTCGTATGTTTATGCGGAATGAATGTAAATGAAGAATAGACATAAATAATGTAAGATTTATATGTATTGGTAAATGAAGATACATTGCGATGTATATGGGTTATGTGAACATGGTTGGATATGATTTGTGTTATGTGAAAGAAATGGTGATAAGTATGCGTATAAGTATGCTTTATGTTGTGTATGAATGATATGTTGTGGTGAGAATATGTTGATGTATATGTTATATGTTGAGATATATAATTATATGCAATATTATTATGATAATGTTTCTCACCCTTCTGCTGTTTTATGATGCTCTACGAGGCATTGCAGATTAGGTGTGCAGGAGTCGTTATTGTGAAGCTTGTCTTCATATCTTTTGGTCGGTCGACTCTGATATGTAGCACCGAGTAGTTAGGTGGCCTTGTACCTTTTGGGGATACATTTGTATATATATTCGTTGTGGATATGTTTTGTATAACATGATATATTTGTACGCTTCTAACTTGTAGATATATTTTGATAAATATATAAGTTGAAGTTGTTGATGATTTAAGTTTTCCGCTGTGCAATTTATAATTGAGATATGGGTGTAAGGATTGAAATTCCTTTCTGGATAGCTACCCCATTGTTGCATATCTGTTTGAGCAGGTGTTGTATGTTTTAACTTCACGTAATGTGGCATGCCCCTTTTTATGCTTGATTTAAATTATACTTTGACGAAATTTTATCTATGCCTAAATGATTTAATGTATTATTTAGGGGTATAGAAAGGGGGTGTTACATTAAGTGGTATCAGAGCTTGGTTCGAGTCAGTTGTGTCTGTCTTGATGTTGTTGTGATTGAACTTTTTTTAATCTTGTTGTTGTCTTGGGAATAATCAGAATATGGCTGGTAGAAATGACAATGTGATGGTTGCTGCTTTGGAAGCAATGGCTAGGGCGGTGCAGGGAGCGCCGAATGTGAATGTGAATGATGAGTTCAGGAAGAATCAACCGTCGGTCTTCAAGGGGAGGTTTGATCCTGATGGTGCTCAGAACTGGTTGAAGGAAGTTGAGAGAATCTTCCGAGTGATGGATTATGCTGAGGGAAGTAAGGTGAGGCTTGGTTCTCACATGTTGAAGGAAGAAGCCGATGACTGGTGGGTCGGTAGAAGTCTTGCTTTAGAGGAAGAAGGTGAAGAGATTGCATGGGAAGTTTTTCGCACTGAGTTATTAAGGAAGTATTATCCTGAGAGTGTTAAAGGAAAGAAGGAGATGGAATTCCTTGAGCTGAAGCAAGGTAGTGTGTCAGTGGTTGACTATACTGCTAAATTTGTGGAATTGGTTCAGTTTCATCCTCATTATGCTGCTGCTACTGCTGAGTTTTCTAAGTGTATTAAGTATGAGAATGGTTTACGTCCTGAGATTAAGCAAGCTGTGGGATATCAGAGGATCAGAAGGTTTTCGGATTTGACTGAATGTTGTAGGATCTTTGAAGAGGATAGTAAAGCTCGTTCTACGCACTATAAGAGTGTGAATGAGAAGAGAGGGAAGCAACAGGTTCGAAGTGGACCTTATGTGACACCTGCTGATAAGGGAAATCATAGGGGAAGCTTTGACAAAAGATCTAGTGGAGGGAGTTCTGGTCCCGTGAAGTGTTACAAGTGTGGCACCTTGGGCCACAAGTCTTTTGAGTGTGGAAAGAATTTGGTGAAGTGTGCTAATTTTGGTGGTCTTGGACATGCTACGATCGAGTGTCGAAGAAGTGTGGTTAAGTGCTTTAATTGTGGCGAAGTTGGCCACATTAGTACTAAGTGTACTAAGCCGAAGCAAGCTCAGGCAGGCAGAAAGGTGTTTGCATTAGTCGAGAAGGATACTACTAGGCAGACTGTTTGATTAAAGGTACATGCTTTATTAATAGTACGCCTTTAGTTACTATTATTGATACGAGAGCGACTCATTCGTTTATTTCTCTTGAGTTCGCTAAGCGTTTGAATTTGTTTATATCTTCTTGGGGTGGTGAGATGGTTATTGAGACTCCTGCTTCAGGGTCGGTTATTGCTTGTTTAGTGTGTGTAAGTTTTTCTTTGACCATGTTTGGTAAAGACTTTGTTTTGGATTTGGTTTGTTTGCCGTTGGAAGGTTTGGATGTAATCTTGGGTATGAACTGGTTGCAGTTTAATCGAGTTCATATAGATTGCTATCATAAGTTAGTGAGGTTTCCTTCTTTGGATGATGAAGAAGAGAGTTTCTTATCCACGAAAGAGTTGAAGAAACTTTTAGTGGACGAAGCTCAGTTGTTTGGTTTGTTTGCGTCATTGTCTGTGGAGAATGAAGTGGAGCTTAGTAGGTTCCCAGTGGTGTGTGACTTTCTCGAAGTATTTCCTGATGATATTGTGGATGTACCTCCGAAAAGGGAAGTTGAGTTTTCTATTGATCTAATTCCGGGTACTAGACCGATTTCGATGGCACCATATCGTATGTCAGCTTCAGAGTTGGTAGATTTGAAAAAGAAATTGAATTATTTGTTGGACAAGAGGTTTGTTAGGCCGAGTGTTTCTCCTTGGGGTGCACCGGTATTGTTAGTAAAGAAGAAGGACGAAAGCATGTAGTTATGTATTGATTATCGACAGTTGAATAAGGTGACAATTAAGAACAAGTATCCACTTCCGAGGATTGATGATTTGATGGATCAGTTAGTTGGTGCGCGTGTGTTTAGTAAGATTGATTTGAGATCAGGATATCACTAGATTCGTGTGAAAGAGGAGGATATTCAAAAGACGGCTTTTAGGAAACGGTATGGTCATTACGAGTATTCTGTGATTCCATTCGGAGTTTCTAATACGCCGGGTGTGTTTATGGAATACATGAATCGTATTTTTCATGAACATTTGGATTGTTTTGTGGTTGTGTTCATCGACGACATTTTGATTTATTCTAAGTCTCAAGAAGAGCATGAAGAACATTTAAGGATTGTGTTGCAGATTTTGAGAGAGAAACAATTGTATGCTAAGTTATCCAAGTGTGAGTTTTGGTTGACGAAGGTGAGTTTTCTTGGTCATGTTATTTCTGATGGTGGTATTAGTGTGGATCCATCCAAGATTGATGCTGTGATGCAGTGGGAAGTTCCTAGATCGGTTACGGAGATTCGAAGCTTTTTAGGCTTGGCGGGTTATTATCGGAGGTTTATTGAAGGATTTTCAAAGTTGGCACTTCCGTTAACGCAGTTGACTTGTAAAGGAAAGGCTTTCATTTGGGATATTCATTTTGAAGAAAGTTTTATGGAGCTTAAGAGAAGGTTGACTACGGTTCCGATTTTGGTTTTGCCGAATCCTACGGAACCATTTGTGGTGTTTTGTGATGCTTCATTGTTTTTACTAGGTGGTGTTTTGATGCAAGATGGAAAGGTTGTGGCTTATGCTTCAAGACAGTTGAGAGTGCATGAAAAGAATTATCCTACGCACGATTTGGAATTAGAGGCTATGGTTTTTGCTCTAAAGATTTGGAGGCATTATTTGTTTGGTGCGAGATTTGAAGTTTTTAGTGATCACAAGAGTTGAGGTATTTGTTTGATCAGAAAGAGTTGAATATGAGGCAACGAAGATGGTTAGAACTTTTGAAGGATTATGACTTTGGTTTGAATTACCATCCGGGTAAGGCGAATGTGGTGGCCGATGCGTTAAGTCGTAAGTTGTTACATATGTCCGCTTTGATGGTGAAAGAATGGGAGCTTTTGGAAGATTTCAGATATTTGAGTTTGGTTTGCGAGGTGACGCCGAGGAGTGTGAGACTTGGTATGCTCCATGTTACGAATGATTTTCTTGCAACCGTTTGTGAAAAGCAAAAGTTGGACTTGAAATTTGTTGATTTGATGATGAATGAGAATGAAGACTTTAGGGTTGATAATTTTGGAGTTTTAAGATTTCGTGGACCTATTTGTATTCCCGATGATGTAGAGTTGAAAAAGATGATTTTAGAGGAAGGACACCAGAGTAATTTGAGTATTCATCCGGGAGCGAATAAGATGTATCAAGATTTGAAGAAGATCTTTTGGTGATTTGGATTGAAGAGAGATGTGGCTCATTTTGTGTATGCGTGTTTGACTTGTCAGAAGTCTAAGGTGGAACATCAGAAGCCGAGTGGTTTGATGCAACCGTTAGATATTCCGGAATGGAAATAGGATAGTATATCGATGGACTTTGTTACGGGTTTTCCGAATACGCAAAGAGGTCATAATGCTATTTGGGTGATTGTGGATAGGCTTACTAAATCTACTCACTTTACTCCGATGGATATTAGTTATTCTTTGGAGAAGCTAGCCGAGATTTATGTTTCCGTGATTGTGAAGTTACATGGAGTTCCTAAGAGTATTTTATCGGATAGAGATCCTAGATTTACATCGAGGTTTTGGGAAAGTTTTCAAAAGGCTTTGGGTTCTAAGCTAAGATTGAGTTCGGCTTACCATTCGCAAACGGACGGTCAAACCGAGAGGACGATTCAATCGTTAGAGGATTTGTTGCGTGCTTGTGTGCTAGAACAAGGTGGCGTTTGGGATAGTTATTTAGCGTTGATTGAGTTCACCTATAATAATAGTTTTTATTCGAGTATTGGTATGGCACCATTTGAGGCTTTATATGGTCGGAGATGTCAAACACCTTTGTGTTGGCATGAAACCGGAGAGAGAACGGTAGTTGGACCGGAGATGGTACAACAAACGACGGAAAAGGTGAAGATTATTCGGGAGAAGATGAGAGCTTCTTAGAGTAGGCAAAAGAGTTATCATGATAAGAGACAGCAGGATCTTGAGTTTCAAGAAGGCGACCATGTGTTTTTGAGAGTTACACTGGTTACAGGTGTGGGTCGTGCTTTGAAGTCGAAGAAGTTGACTTCTCGTTTTATTGGTCCGTATCAGATTACTGCAAGAGTTGGTGATGTGGCTTATCGTGTGGCGTTGCCCCCGAACCTTTCGAATTTGCATGATGTGTTCCATGTTTCGCAACTTCGAAAGTATGTTCTGGATCCGTCACATGTTATTCCTATGGACGAGGTTGATGTGAGAGATAACCTAACGGTGGAAGCTTTGCCGGTTAGGATTTTGGATCGTGAGATCAAGAGATTAAGAGGCAAGGATATTGCGCTTGTGAAAGTAGCATGGGGAGGCGTTGCGGAAGGAAACATGACTTGGGAATTGGAGAGTGGGATGCGCAAGTCGTATCCGAAGTTGTTTGGATCAGGTAATATTTTCGAGGACGAAAATTTCTAAAGTAAGGGAGAGTTGTAACGCCCTGATTTGATTTTCCCATTTGTTTTTGTTGAGTCTTTAATTGATTTAATTGAGAATTGATTTGTTTGTAGAATTAACATGATTATGTGCTATGTTAATGTGATAAAATGTGAATATATGTTGTGTTGGTGTGTTGGTGTGAAATTTTACCGTTTTGTGGATTTCCGGGTAAAATTGGATAAGAGGGTATTTTAGAATTTTGTTAATTAATGATAAGTTAGAATTAGTAGAATTGGTATTTTTGTGAGAGAATTGATATTTGGTTGGAAAGAGTAGAAAATAGAAATAATAAGAGTAAGAATAGAATTAGAGAGAAAAGAGTATAAGTTGTGAGAAAGGGAAAGAAAAGGAAAGATATAAAGAAAAAGAGAAGAAAGAAAGAGGAGAGAAAGAGGAAAGAAGAGAAAAGAGAGAAAAGTTGGAAAAACTTCAAGATTGCTCCAAGGAATCAGAATAATCGGGTAAGGGTGATAAGCATTGTTATCTTAATCTTGTGTATGATTATGTATGTGTTTGATTGGTTGAGTTTTGGTTTTGATGAGAGTTAGAGAATATGAATAGTTAGGGTTTTAGTGGAAATGTGAGAAATTGGTAGATTAATCGGTTAGAAATCGTTATAATCGAAGTATGATGTTAGATATATGCTATTAAGCATGTTTGCTTGAGTTTTGGTGGAGTTTTGGAAGGGAAGAGTTGACTGTTCGCAGTTGGTGTGTGTAACACGGTGGGAGAACTGACTTTTAGTCATGTTGCAGATAGCAAGAGTCGCCACCGACTTTTATTTTATCCAAATGGAAAGGACATAAAAGAATAGGAAAGACCTATTTTAAAAGACTTGGGTTCGGGGGGTAGGTTATACAAAGGGAATGTGTTAGCACCCTTTATATCCATTGTTATCCATGGGCTCTTTGTTACTTAGCTCACTTAAATTGTTTTTGGAAAGTGTAGTGTGTGATTAAAAAATTTCTAAGTACTTTGTAATGATCCTCGTATGGATGTATACAAAGCCTTGTTTTGAAAAGTGGTTAAGAAAGTGAGGTGTAAAGAGTAATTTTAAGAAGTGAGCAAGTAATTAAGAGGTACCTACCTTAGATTAAGTCTTTCATGTTCTCGTATGTTCTTTCAATGCTAAGACTATCCCTATTATTAAGGAATAGGTAGTCATTACCTTGGATGTTAAGGGACAAGCGTAGGGTCATCGTATGGTCAATTCGTAGGGACTATCATCATTTATTCGAAGGGACAAGATCATTATTCCGTAGGCAACCTCGAAGGGACTTGATCTTTTAAATTTATAGGGACTTGATGATTTTATAAGTGAAGGGACTTTGCTTAAGACACCCCTATATTCGAGGGACTTGACCATTTTATTTTAAGGCAACCAAGAGGAATACCCTAGGAAGTGCAAGATGGCGATCAAAGATCGACTTACGTGTGTGAGTGTTTATTTTCAAATATTTATCTTTTAAAGTTAATTATCTAAATTAATTTTAATTACAAATAGTTTCCACACCCTATTTACTAACCACGCAGTTAATATGAAAAATAAATGGCAGAAATTAAAAGGCAGAAAATAAAATTCCTACACTATTACATGGCTTAGGGGCAGTTACATAATAATAATAATGGCGGAAAATAATAAAAAAACCAATTATTACAAAGGCGAAGCAGTTACATAATCAGGTAAACAATGAATGAATAACATAAAAATGAGTGAATAAATTAGAAAAAAAAAAGATTCCAAACTAGGTTAAGAAAACAATTAGGGTTAGGGTTTGAGAAAAAATTTAAGGTTTAAAATTTTTTTAAGGTTTTAGGAAAAATTTTAGGGTAAAAATTAGGGCGAAATCTGGGTTTTAAGATAAAGATTAGGGCTAAATTTTTAGGGTTTAAAGTTTATGAAAAAAATTAAGACTTAGGTTTTAAATTAAGGTTTAGGGAAAAAATTAAGGTTTATGAACAAAATTAAGGTTTATAATAAAAAATATAAGTTTTAAAAAAAAGATTTTGTTTTATCTTTTAGAAATTAGTTTAATAATAATAATAAGGAAATTCAAAGAAAATACATAATTTGATGAAAAAGGGAAAAATAAAGTTAGAGATACCCAAAATTTTGGGGGTTGGTGTTGAACCCACGTTTCTTTGCCAAAATGTTGGGAATGAGTGTTGAACCCACGTTTCTTTGCCAAAATGTTGGGAATGCGTGTTGAACCCACACCCTCAAACTTTCAACCTTAGGTTTTTGTCACTAGGCCAATCAGCGCACACCACACACCATCTTCTTCCTCCCACCTGGCTTACCTGTCATCCTGGAATGCTTATCATTACTGCAGCCTTCGAAGTATCGATGAAAACAGATTACAGCAGATTAACCAATAGTTTAGTTCTCCATGGTGCCCTATGATTCCTGCATCGAAACTTAAATCCAACTATCCAAAAACCATCTACACAATCAAACAAACATATTATGTAATCAAAATCAATTAATCATGCATAAATCATTGAAATTGAAAAAAATCAAAAGAAAAGCAAGAATATGAATTTGGTTTGTATGATTTGGCTGATGATGAGGATGATTGGAATAGGTTCAGGAAACCTCAAGGATTCATTTGCAGCCTTTAGTCCACTTGTAAAAGTGGTGGATTGTGGAAACCTAATTTTGAATTATGTGAAATTTTAAAGTACGAATATCATCATCTTGCTCTCCATCCTTTTTTTTGTCTTGTGATGTTGTTGTGGTTATATAGTAATGTAATTAGGTTAAGAATTTGGGCCTTGGTTGGAGTTGTATGGTTTGCTTGAAGGTGAAGAAATATCTTTCATAATTTGTCCAAAAATCACATCATATCTTACCAAATAGCCTTAGCACGAAATTTGATGATATCCAATCACCTTGAATGTCATTTAAGAGCTTCTAGAAGAAGAATCAAATCAAATATTTTTATTTTCATATTTTATTTTGATTTAAAATGAATTTTAATGAATAAAACCCAAATAAATAATAATAAAAATATAAAAAAATCAGAAATTGGTTGAATTGGGTCGTGCATGATGTCATCTTTGAGTTTGGGTTGGAATTTGGTGGGCCTATTTGGAAATATTTGGATTTGAGACCTCATTTGCTTCATACACTCCTCAAACATTTCCCAACTTTAACAAGGCACATCTCCCTCAATTTTAAGGCTATGAAGGTGTACTTAGACTTTTTAGAAAGCTTAGAGAGTCCTCTAACAAACCCCTTTGGTCTCATGTCCATATACTTTACCATTTTCAAGCTATGCCCTTTGGAAGATGTTGACTTTTTGTTGACTTTTGAAATGACCTGTAATGTTTTGGCTCATACCTTTCAAATGAAGCATTTTTAGGATTGGCTTGTGAGACACAAAGTTGTAGAGAATTCAATTTACTTAAAAATGAGCTTTGGATGGGAAATTTTTTATAAAGCATGTGAAAGTTATGGCTGGTCAAAGTTCAGTTGACTTTTCCTATGAAAACCCTAATTTAGAAACTCCTGATTCTTGATGATCTGAAATCTCCTTGATGAATCATGATCAACCCTTGATCAAATGATGAATTTTAATTCATAAACTTGATGTTGGCAAAAAATCATGAAGTTTGACTTTGGTTTGACCACAGTTGACTTCAGTTTGACTTTTTAACCACTTTGACTGATTTTTGCATATCTGATCATCTGACTGAGCAAACTTTTTGGGAAAGCCTTGAAACTTGACATAGGGATTCTTAAAGACATGTGTGATGTTATGAAGCTCACTTGAAGCCTTTAAAATCCATTTAGCCTGATGAAATTCAAAACCCTAGTTTAGGGTGCATTGCTTAGGAGGAGGCTTTGTCTGAGGGAATTTCCAAACTTTCTGACTAATTGTGAACCTTGTGAACCTCTTGGGATACCTTGTGAACCTTGAGAGGATCCTTGGGACACATTTACTTGACAAGGGGAGGGAAAATTTTGGGGTGCAACAGCTGCCCCTGTTTAATTTTCTGAAACCTGAGGAGTTAGATTGGCCTGTGTGCCATTCGTGACTTGGAAGGTTGAAGGGGATTGAAGACAAAAGCCCAAAAATTTGCACTCGCCGGTGCGTTAAGTAATACTGCTGATTGGTTGTAATTGCTTGAATGGGCTTAAAGATGCCACTCGGAGGGACTGAAGATGGGCTTATAGATGCCATCCATAATATCAGAAGGTGATAGTATCTTTATGTTGTCACTGGATATCAGTACTAGGTCTTCGTATAGGCCGTCTCTGAATCATTTCTGTAACATGGTTTGAGTTGAATGCCAACACTAGATCTTCGTATAAATCGTCTCTGCATTATCTCTGGGGAAAAAAGAATATCCTTTATTAGGTGTCAGTACTTAGATCTTCGTATAGATCGGCTCTGAATCGTCTTTAGGAACATACTTTAATTTAAGCATCAGAATCAAATCTTCGTGGCAATCTTTTCTGAATTGCTTTTGGTAATATCTTGGGCTAAGTACAAGATCTTTGTATCGATCATTTATGTACCATCCCACAGATAAACTATTGCATAGACCATTAGAAATAAATCTTCGTAGCGATTATCTCTTCTGGAAATATCCCGAATTAGGTAATAGATCTTCGTATAGACCATTTACATACCTTCCCAAGGACAAAAAGAATATCAGGATTACATCTTCTTGGCGATTATCCCTAAACTTCTTCTGAAAGAATCTCTTGGATTAAGTGTTAGATCTTCGTATAGATCATTTACACAATATCCCAAAGATATTTGACCATCAGAAATAAATCTTCGTAACGATTATCTCCTCTGGAAATATCCTGGATTAAGCACTAGATCTTTGTATAGATCATTTACGTACCCTTCCATAGATAAACTGTTGCATAGACCATTAGAAATAAATCTTCGTAGCGATTATCTCTTCTGGAAATATCCCGGATTAGGCAATAGATCTTCGTATAGACCATTTACATACCTTCCCAAGGACAAAAAAGAATATCAGGATTAAATCTTCGTGGCGATTATCCCTGAACTTCTTCTGAAAGAATCTCTTGGATTAAGTGCTAGATCTTCGTATAGATCATTTACACAATATCCCAAAGATAAATGACCATAAAAAATAAATCTTCGTAACGATTATCTCTTCTGGAAATATCCCGTATTAAGCACTAGATCTTCGTATAGACCATTTACGTACCATCTCAAGGACAAAAAAGAACATCAGGATTAAATCTTCGTGGCGATTATCCCTGAACTTCTTCTGAAGAATCTCTTGGACTAAGTGCTAGATCTTCGTGTATATCATTTACACACCATCCCAAAAATAAATGACCATCAGAAATAAATATTCGTAACGATTATCTCTTCTGGAAATATCCTGAATTATGCACTAGATCTTCGTATAGATCATTTACGTACCCTTCCAAGGACAATTTGAGCATCAGGATTAAATCTTCGTGGCGATTACTCCCAAATAGCTTCTGGTAATATCCTGGACTAAGCACTAGGTCTTCGTGTAGACAATTTATGTGCCATCCCAAGGACAATTTGTATTGATCATCATAAATGAATCTTCGTAGCGATTATCTCTGAATTGGATATCAGTATCTGATATTCGTATAAATCATCTCTGAACTGTTTGATAGTGTTTATCTGCCTGCAACTATCCTGAAAAGAAAAGGTTAGTTTATGCAAGATTATTTGATGTATGCATGTATAGCATGATGCTCTTAAGTAAGAATGTCATATGGATTATGGATGTGTATGTTGTGATATGGTGTAAATGATGTATGTATGAATCATGTAGCCTGAAGCGTCTGGGTATCTCTGTATAACAACTGCTGGCTGGGGAAAATAAATCCCAGTTCGTTGCTGCAGAATATGAAGACTTCGTTCCCGTCTTGTTTAAGAATATTGTACTCAGAACCTCCCGTCTTCGTTCGTCGTGCTTCTTATTGAAGGATTAAGTTCCTGAATATCCTGACTGAGGATAAAAGAGATGGACATAGATCCGGGAGACCTATGTAGTTAAGTATCAATTCTTCGGAGGATATGATACCGCTTAAAGACTTCGTCAAGCTGGAAGTGTAAATTATTACTTGAGGTATTCCGTAAGGATATCCATAAAGATTACTCCGTGGGGATGAACCGGCGAAGCTTCGTTGAATTCATATCTCCCTTTGTTCTTAGTAAATGCTATTATTGTATTTTATGCATTTCTGGTAAACATCAATCATATTCAAAGGCATATATACATTCAACCATAATCAACAAACGTTTTCGCCTGAGTGAAAGGGGAAAAGTAAACCTGAATTCGGAGATAGAGTTGTATCAATTTTGAAAGTTGATTCTCATTCAAAGTAACCAATGGTTTTAGGACTTCTGAGATTCTCGACATCCCCGAGTGATCTTCTGGAAATTTTCATGACTGAATCCGAAGACATGATACTGACACCATCTGATTAATTTCCATAATGGTTTATGCTTGAACTCAATACCAAAACAATGTAATGAGAAGAATATATCTTCAGACTGTAGGGGATCGTGTATGCCTTAGTCAACAATTAAAGGGCTTGCCAGTAAATTTGATCCAATTATGCTTGAAAAGAGAGCGTTGCCCCTAACTGAGGATGACTTGTCCAAGAACAACAGTGTTTTGAAAAAAACTACCACAAGAGGAACAACTAAAATGACACACAATAATATGCCCCTGACATCATGAACTTTGTAATGTTACCCTTAGTAATTCAAATATATGAGGAGAGCTGCCCCTGGCTATTAAGCATTGTTGAATCTGGACCTGATTGCCCCGAATGAATTGAACAGTAACTTAGTATGCCCCCTTGATTGGGAAACAGTGACTATGCCCTGACATTATGAACTTTGTAATGTTACCCTTGGTAATTTAGATAGATGAGGAGATCTGCCCCTGGCTACTTAAACATAGTTGAATCCTGTCCTGATTGCCCCAAATGAGTTAGGCAGTATCATGGTCTGCCCCTTGATTGGGAGATAATGACTATGCCCCTTTGTATACATGGACTTTGATCCAGGAAGCAACTTTGTTTATCGGAAGGACTTTGGTTTATTGAACATTCATCATGTAAGTTTCTCTGTTTATCAAACACTCAGGTATATGCAAACAAATATATTAAAAAATGCAATGCTTATGTCTGTCTTAAAGTTTTGAAAAAGAGTTATTTTAGAAAAACAATTTTTGTGAAAACTGTGATATTAACTCAAGTTTTATAATAAGCCCTAAAGGAGTCAGGATACCTTTTTGTAGCAGTACGCTTTCGAACTAACCATGCTTCAGTTAGGACTTTTAAAGGGTTGTAACGTGGTCTGGTTCACAGTTTAAGAAACAAAGGATAAAGGCTCAAATTTATTTGTACCCAACCCATTCTTCGTGATGTTCTTCAGTCCTATGTTCGATTAACTTATGCATTGAAGTTCCAAAGTAGTTTGGAATTGTAACACTGACATTTGTGATGATTCAGGAATAAAAAAAATTATTTGAAAATTCAGTCATCTTTCTTTATTTAGGATCTATAATGACCTCCTTTTTTCTTTTGACTTTGTAATCCCTTCTTTTTGCCTGAACTGTTTATTTCAAGGTTACAGTCAGCGGGATGTCTTAATTTTTTTTATTAAGTCTCCTTCATAGGTTTTGACTTAGTGAGCTTTTCTTTTGCTAGATATTGACTTGCAGACTTTAGTGATTATAGGGAAACATCATTAGTTGTGTACAACACAAACAATTGGCATGGTTGAGTTAACCGAGTAACTACCCTGCCCCAAGTTATGAATAAGGGTTTTAATTTGCGTGAGAATGAAACTCCTACTTCATAGGCTCAAAATGGTTGACTAGGGATTAACTTCCTTATATCTCCACTGTTTAGGAATTGAAACAATGTCTGTACATCGTCAACATAGTCTGTTCAAAAGCATACTGCATAAGATTATGGTATTGTTTTCGTCATCCTCCCTCTACAAGCTTATAGCTTTATCAGGAGTTAAATATCACAAAATAGAAATATGAAGCATAGTTTAAAATATAGTGAAACGAATGGATTAATTCAAGACAAACATATGCAATGCATTAATGAAAACAAAAGTTAAACATAATAGTAAGTGTTTAACCAAACAAAAGAAATTACAAATGAAAATTCAAATATTCTCAAAGTCTCTCCCTCTAAACTGGTTACTCTAGATGTTTGAACGCTTTGATGTTTGATGGGCAATAGAAAAACTCAATCTGGCCTTTTGGCGTAACCTCGAGGATTCCTTCATCAATCAGGTCTTGAATCCTTTTCTTCAATGCCCAACAACTATTAGTATCGTGTCCGGGACAGTTGGAGTGATACATACACCTTGCCTTGGGATTATAACGAGGAGAGGAAGTATTAGGATTTTGAGGAGGATTTTTCAAGGAAATTAGCTTCATCTCCAACAAGCATTGCAGAACTTGCGACATTGGAGTGCTGAATTTGATAAACTGTCTTCTACATTCCTTGTGTTGAGGTGGATTAACCTTACCAGGTCTTTTTTCTTCAACTGAAGAACAATCAGTGGCAACCTGTCTCTTACATTCTTTTATCCTCATCTTCCTTTCAACCAAGTCAGCTTGTTTTAACGGAGGTTGACTGATGATTAGATTCCTGACTCCATTACTTTGAAGTTTGTGGACAAAGGTTCTCAGTTCTTCTTGCCCCTGAGCTAAACTTTGAATAAGAGCCACCTGACCATTCATCTGGATCCTCATTTCTGTCATCTCAGCTTGCAATTGTTCCAACTGACCATTCTTGTTATCTTCAGGATTTTCAGAGAGGGATGTTTTCAACTCTTCTTGCCCCTTGGACAAATTCAGGATCACTTCTTGGAACTGAGCATTTTGAGCCTGGAGATCCTTGACAGTTTGTTCGAGAGCCATTTCTGTTGAAATAAACAGCAAGAAGATTGAGAAACCTGCTATGGAAACCTGTCATGCAATGATATGGTATGTAGATGCATATGCAATGTTTTCAAGGACCGCAGGATTTAAATTTTTTTAAAGAAAAAAAAACAAATTTTTATTAGTAAATCTTTAATATGAATTTTCCCCTTGGGCTTACAATGAAAGAAAATAGCAATAAAGTACAAAAATAAATATATGGGGTTTTAAGTCTCCCATAGACGCTTCCTCTTTGTGTGGAGGTACTTGTTGAGGTTTTTCTCCTCGTGAAGTTTCCTTGTCAGCTCCAGGTTTCTTTCTTGACTAGCTTTGAAATGAGTCTCAAAAGTATCCCTTTGTTCCTTCAACTGGATCCAGGACCTCTGCAACTCTTCCATGTCAGTGGGGATGTCTGGATGAAGGATGATATAAGGAGTATCTCCTTCAACAACAGGCTCCATGGTAACTGGCAAGATAGCAGGATATGGCATCATAAGAGTCTGAGTACGTGCTTATACCCATCCGAGATAAGGTTCCACAGGAATGGAGTACTTTGGTTCCAGAGTCTTGCTGTCAACCTTGTTCACTTTACCCCAAGCTCGTATGAACCTTTGACGGTAACCTTGCAGATCGTTGTCGTAGACGAACACAATACCCTGAATAAGCATGTCATGAGGACCATTACTCTGAGCATAACCAAACTCGCATAGAGCTAAAGAAGGGTTGTAATTAATGCCCCCTCTTATGCCAAGGAGTGGCACATTAGGGAACTCCCCACAACGGTCAATGATAGTAACATTCTCCATGGATCTAGAGCACCAATGAATGTCTGAATGAGAAAGTGACATGATTCTCTTGGACCACCTTAACCCTTGTTTGTTCTTTATCACTGATCGAGGAAGGTGAGAAATAAACCACCTAGACAATAGAGGTATGCAGCACATCAGAGTTCCTCGTGCCTTCATAGTACGGGTATGGAGAGAATGTAAGATGTCTCCAAGTAATGTAGGCACTGGATTGCGAGTCAGAAATATGTTGATGGCGTGTACATCTATGAACTGGTCTGGATTAGGGAACAATACTAAGCCATATATCAATAGGGCTAAGATCTCCTCAAAAGCATTATAACTCATAGCCTTCAAGAACACTTGAGCTTTCTCCATCAATACCTTAGGAAGAACACCTTTAACTCCGCTTCTTGTTTCTAGGACAATGTCTGATTTCTTCAGATGTAAGGATGCATCAATGACTTCAGGTTTAGGCTCTTTTTCTAAGCCTGTGAAGAGTCTCTGATCAAGGATAGGTATACCCAATAGTTTGGAGAATTCTTCCATTGTAGGAACCAACTGATAGTCGGGGAATGTGAAGCAATGATGTTTAGGATCAAAGAACTGAAATAGGACACTCATCATGTCTTCATTGAACCCTGAAGTGACTAGATCCAGTAGGTTACCATGCCTCTTGATGAATTGGGAGTTTTCAGAAACTTGAGAGATCAATTCCTTAAGCGTAGGAGGTATTCCTACAAAGTTGATCCGGATAGTATTCCTACGAGCAGAAGCCATGACCTAAAACAAAGAACAAAGATAAATCCTTTGGTCCTTGAAATGGTTAGTGAAAATGCTATGCTTATGATACATGATGTCATGATGTTATGCTCAATCACAAACATGTGGCACACATAAACAATTCACACAATAGCCCTAGGTTTGAAGACTTGCATGAGGTTTAAAGGTAAGTACCCTCCCCTGAAGTTAGTTGGTTCATCATGTCCTACAAAAGTAACCAGGTTCTAAGGGATCTCAATATCACTGATCCTTCCCAAGGGTAGTTGTTCAGTAGGCAACTTACTTGCCAACCAAAACCCTCCAAGTTTAGGATCTCAATGAGTGTAGCATCGAGTATCAACCAACTTCAGTCTTCACCAAAGCCGGTTATCTCACTACTTTCTAAAGGCCAAGATGGGATAACTAGGGTTCTAAAAGTTAATTAGTGTATTGACAACATATGGCAGCCTCATATTATCCTCAACTTACTTAAGGAACATAAGCACCAACCAAGAAGTCACACTAACTATGGCCACTAGATCAACCATATCCGTATACGCTGTACAGTTTCCTTGGTCTATTGCCATTTACCTAAGTTACACTAGATCCGGGTTAGGATCTTTCACACATAAGAGCCCCAACAAGTAAAGTAAAGCAAACAAAGCAAACAAATTTAAAGTGATCTAATTCCTAAGGGTACCCCTCTTTTATTAGTCCCCAGTAGAGTCGCCAGTTCTGTAACACGGTGGGAGAACTGACTTTTAGTCATGTTGCAGATAGCAAGAGTCGCCACCGACTTTTATTTTATCCAAATGGGAAGGACATAAAAGAACAGGAAAGACCTATTTTAAAAGACTTGGGTTCGAGGGGTAGGTTATATAAAGGGAAGGTGTTAGCACCCTTTATATCCATGGTTATCCATGGGCTCTTAGTTACTTAGCTCATTTAAATTGTTTTTGGAAAGTGTAGTATGTGATTAAAAATTTTCTAAGTACTTTGTAATGATCCTCGTATGGATGTATACAAACCCTTATTTTGAAAAGTGGTTAAGAAAGTGAGGTGTAAAGAGTAATTTTAAGAAGGGAGCAAGTAATTAAGAGGTACCTACCCTAGATTAAGTCTTTCATGTTCTCGTATGTTCTTTCAATGGTAAGACTATCCCTATTATTAAAGAATAGGTAGTCATTACCTTGGATGTTAAGGGACAAGCGTAGGGTCATCGTATGGTCAATGAAGGAAAATTAAGGGATGTCTTTAGCAATTCGTAGGGACTATCATCATTTATTCGAAGGGACAAGATCATTATTCCGTAGGTAACCTCGAAGGGACTTGATCTTTTAAATTTATAGGGACTTGATGCTTTTATAAGTGAAGGGACTTTGCTTACGAGACCCCTATATTGGAGGGACTTGACCATTTTATTTTAAGGCAACCAAGAGGAATACCCTAGGAAGTGCAAGATGGCGATCAAATATCGACTTACGTGTGTGAGTGTTTATTTTCAAATATTTATCTTTTAAAGTTAATTATCTAAATTAATTTTAATTACAAATAATTTCCACACCCTATTTACTAACCATGCAGTTAATATGAAAAATAAATGGCAGAAATTAAAAGGCAGAAAATAAAATTCCTACACTATTACATGGCTTAGGGGCAGTTACATAATAATAATAATGGCGGAAAATAAAAAAAACCAATTATTACAAAGGCGAAGCAGTTACATAATCAAGTAAACAATGAATGAATAACATAAAAATGAGTGAATAAATTAGAAAAAAAAAGTTTCCAAACTAGGTTAAGAAAACAATTAGGGTTAGGGTTTGAGAAAAATTTTAAGGTTTAAAAAAAATTTAAGGTTTTAGGAAAAATTTTAGGGTAAAAATTAGGGCGAAATCTAGGTTTTAAGATAAAGATTAGGGCTAAATTTTTAGGGTTTAAAGTTTATGAAAAAAAATTAAGACTTAGGTTTTAAATTAAGGTTTAGGGAAAAAATTAAGGTTTATGAACAAAATTAAGGTTTATAATAAAAAATATAAGTTTTAAAAAAAAAGATTTTGTTTTATCTTTTAGAAATTAGTTTAATAATAATAATAATAAGGAAATTCAAAGAAAATACATAATTTGATGAAAAAGGGAAAAATAAAGTTAGAGATACCCAAAATGTTGGGGGTTGGTGTTGAACCCACGTTTCTTTGCCAAAATGATGGGAATGAGTGTTGAACCCACGTTTATTTGCCAAAATGTTGGGAATGCGTGTTGAACCCACACCCTCAGACTTTCAACCTTAGGTTTTTGTCACTAGGCCAATCAGCGCACACCACACACCATCTTCTTCCTCCCACCTGACTTACCTGTCAGCCTGGAATGCTTATCATTACTGCAGCCTTCAAAGTATCGATGAAAACAGATTACAGCAGATTAACCAATAGTTTAGTTCTCCATGGTGCCCTATGATTCCTGCATCGAAACTTAAATCCAACTATCCAAAAACCATCTACACAATCAAACAAACATATTATGTAATCAAAATCAATTAATCATGCATAAATCATTGAAATTGAAAAAAATCAAAAGAAAAGCAAGAATATGAATTTGGTTTGTATGATTTGGCATGAATTTGATGATGAGGATGATTGGAATAGGTTCAGGAAACCTCAAGGATTCATTTGCAGCCTTTAGTCCACTTGTAAAAGTGGTGGATTGTGGAAACCTAATTTTGAATTATGTGAAATTTTAAAGTACGAATATCATCATCTTGCTCTCCATCCTTTTTTTTTGTCTTGTGATGTTGTTGTGGTTATATAGTAATGTAATTAGGTTAAGAATTTGGGCCTTGGTTGGAGTTGTATGGGTTGCTTGAAGGTGAAGAAATATCTTTCATAATTTGTCCAAAAATCACATCATATCTTACCAAATAGCCTTAGCACGAAATTTGATGATATCCAATCTCCTTGAATGTCATTTAAGAGCTTCTAGAAGGAGAATCAAATCAAATATTTTTATTTTCATATTTTATTTTGATTTAAAATGAATTTTAATGAATAAAATCCAAATAAATAATAATAAAAATATAAAAATCTGAAATTGGTTGAATTGGGTCGTGCATGATGTCATCTTTGAGTTTGGGTTGGAATTTGGTGGGCCCATTTGGAAATATTTGGATTTGAGACCTCATTTGCTTCATACACTCCTAAAAAATTTCCCAACTTTAACAAGGCACATCTCCCTCAATTTTAAGGCTATGAAGGTGTTCTTGGACTTTTTAGAAATCTTAGAGAGTCCTCTAACAAACCCCTTTGGTCTCATGTCCATATCCTTTACCATTTTCAATCTATGCCCTTTGGAAGATGTTGACTTTTTGTTGACTTTTGAAATGACCTGTAATGTTTTGGCTCATACCTTTCAAATGAAGCATTTTTAGGCTTGGCTTGTGAGACACAAAGTTGTAGAGAATTCAATTTCCTTCAAAATGAGCTTTGGATGGGAAATTTTTTATGAAGCATGTGAAAGTTATGGCTGGTCAAAGTTCAGTTGACTTTTCCTATGAAAACCCTAATTTAGAAACTCCTGATTCTTGATGATCTGACTGATTTTTGCATATCTGATCATCTGACTGAGCAAACTTTTTGGGAAAGCCTTGAAACTTGACATAGGGATTCTTGAAGACATGTGTGATGTTATGAAGCTCACTTGAAGCCTTGAAAGTCCATTTAGCCTAATGAAATTCAAAACCCTAGTTTAGGGTGCATTGCTTAGGAGGAGGCTTTGTCTGAGGGAATTTCCAAACTTTCTGACTAATTGTGATCCTTGTGAACCTCTTGGGATACCTTGTTAACCTTGAGAGGATCCTTGGGATACATTGCCTTGACTAGGGGAGGGAAAATTTTGGGGTGCAACAGTGTGTTGCTGAAATCGCAGTGGTCGCTCAGCGAAAGTTCCAGGGGGATTTTCGCTCAGCGAGCAAGAAGGCGCTCAGCGAGCCTGTAGGTTTTTGAGGGATTATATGTTTTAATCCGTAGCTTGAGTTTCGGGTATTCGTTTTTAGCGATCCTTATATCGATTCGAAGTTAAAAACATGTAGAATCCATTGATGCTAAAATATGTAATTTTTAGCCGACGTTTTCCCGACTTTTCCAATAAAACGTAATTATGTTAATTATGGAATTGTGGGTTTGATTGTTGTGTTGTAGCCTTTTGGCAAATAGATACATTGCTTGAATTAAATGCGAATGTATGCTAATTGTATGAGATGAATGCATAACTATATTGTGAATATGTACGCATTTTCAAGAATGTTGTGTGTCATTTTGCATGTAAGCATAATGTATGCATTCTTGTGCTGTGGGATTCTTTGTGAATCCGTTGTAGCATCGTGTGCTCATGTGGAGTATGAGAGATGACTACAACAAGATCGTGTGCCCATGTGGGGTGTGAGTGATCGGATCGTGTGCCCATGTGGGGTGTGAGCGATCGGATTGTGTGCCCATGTGGGGTGTGAGCAATCCATAAACATCGTGTGCCCGTGTGGGGTATGAGCGATGGGTGATTTATTCACATTAATTGTGTGCCCGTGTGGGGTGTGAGCAATCAGATTGTGTGCCTGTGTGGGGTGTGAGCAATCCTGAAACATTGTGTGCCCATGTGAGTTGTGAGCAATGGGGAACATCGTATGCCCGACAGGGAGTTAGTTTAGGTAACGAGCGATGATTCTATTTGGTTCCTGAGTGAACTTGATGAATGTTGAGTCGGTACCGCATTGCATCTGCATAGAGTCGTATGTCGGTCTCTATGAGTTGCATTTTATACATTGTATGTATATGCTGAAATAAACATGATTGTGCATATATTTATTTGGAATGTTGTGAAATGATTGGTATGTGTGAAGGACATACTTGCGGATATATATATATATATATATATATATATATGCATGTTGATATGTATATATGTATGTGATTTATACATTGAATGTATATGTGTGATTTAAAGATAGCTTGTCGTATGTTTATGCGGAATGAATGTAAATGAAGAATAGACATAAATAATATAAGATTTATGTGTATTTGTAAATGAAGATACATTGCGATGTATGTGGGTTATGTGAACATGGTTGGATATGATTTGTGTTATGTGAAAGAAATGGTGATAAGTATGCGTATAAATATGCTTTATGTTATGTATGAATGATATGTTGTGGTGAGAATATGTTGATGTATATGTTATATGTTGAGATATATAATTATATGCAATATTATTATGATAATGTTTCTCACCCTTCTGCTGTTTTATGATGCTCTACGAGGCATTGCAGATTAGGTGTGCCAGAGTCGTTTTTGTGAAGCTTGTCTTCATATCTTTTGGTCGGTCGGCTCTGATATGTAGCACCAGGTAGTTAGGTGGTGTAAACACCCCAAATTTGCCCTAACCCATTCAGACCATGGCTTGTGATCATTTCATAAGCATAAACTCAATCATACCATCTCATATCACATTTTTGATTCACTGCATTGATTCAAAGTCATCTGCACCTAGGGTTTGTGATCTGAGCAATCCAAGAGCTTCTTGGGCCACTACAAAGGTCATCAATCACTTCAAATGGGTTCATGTGTGTTCTTATATCATATTACATCCTCTCAAAATCAAGAATGCCAAAGAATCACAAGAACTGGGATTGGTAGGGAAGCAGAGCCAGGCTTAACTGCACAGATGACCTAAAATTAGGGTTTTGGTTTCAGAGGCCATAACTCCAAATTTTTTGGTCATTCTTGTTTCTATTGGTCTCTATATGGTATAGGGAGTATGCATATCAATTTTTATGAAGAAATTCCATGGGGAAGTCATCTGATCAAGAGTTGACTTTCTAGACAAGTCAGTGCAAAATCAGGGCATCTGAGGCCCCCAATGACCCAACCAAGGGGTGATCTTCATCATTTTGAGTGTATTTGATATTTATTTGATCATGGAAGAGGTTTTAAGTTCACAAAATTCAAGAATTACAAGTTTTTGCAAAGTTGACTTTTTTGGGCATGGTTGACTTTTAATGAAATGTCATTTTATGCAACTTTTTCAACCTTTACTTTTTGATCCAAAAATGCTTCAAATGGAAAAACTTTGGTCATGAAAGTTGTAGATTAGATCTTTCCCTTTTCAAAAAGTACAAGAACATGACCTAATTCATTTTGGATCAAAAGTTATGGTGTGTTAAAGTTGGCAAAAATCACTAATTTTCAAAATATGCACCAAATGGAAAACTTGCAAAAACTTTGTACCAAGGCATTTGTGACTTCTAATTCATGTCAAACCATTGCACAAACATCACATGTAACCTAAAGTTCAGATTGGACCAAGAGTTTCTCATGTTTCATGGTTTGTAAGGCAAGATATTTCCATGTGAACTAAAAGTGAACAAGTTGCAAAACCATCATAACACTTCTATCCATTTGCTGCCTATGATGCTGAACCATTCTAGCCTTTCCCTCACACCATGCTGCGCAGCCCACACCACTTGTACCAAGCTAGAACTTGACCCATGCTTCTCTTACACAAAAGTTGACAATTTGCAAAAAGCACCATACCAATCACAAAAGCACAAGTCACATCACCTGACCAATAGGATTTGTTTATGTGGATCAAATGCCAGCCATTTCACATAACAAGCCAGCCTGAAAACTCACCACAACACACATTCACAAACTCTCTCCAACTTGCATTTTCCTTCGAATGTGATCCCACAAGCCACAAACATTCAAACAAGTTTCACCAACCTTTTCATCATGCTTCACTGAACCCAAACCAACAAGACATAAGCCTGAAACCAGCAAGAACTCAACTTCCCCATTTTTCACTCTCAAAGCCAAAGCTTTCGAAACTCTTCATACAGGCCACAAATACTTGAACAAACTTCACAAACCTTCTCAAATCATCATCCTGATCACAAAGAACCCCTCACCCTTGCCTGAAACTGCCTGAATCACAAACACAGTTCTCACCTGAGCTTGAACAGAACTTGTTCAATCTCCCAAACTAGCCAGCATAAACTCCTTCTAAGCATTCAGGCATCATCAGGGGATCAAGTGGAGTGGATTGCATCAAAGGAAGGGGTCAGAAAGTTGCAAGATTGAAAGCTTCGAAATTCAGGTAGCTCAAGAACATTTTTTCCAGAAATCTGTTTTTAAGTTCTTAAGTTGTTCTTCATGCTTCCCTGATCATAAATATGTCATTGGTTTTGAAAATGGTGAAGAAATAAGAGTTTAATCATGTTCTGAAACTCCCTGACCTAAAAAATGTTTTTTTTCGATTCATGTGATTAAAGAAAGATAAATGAGTTTTAGCTTGGGGTTTTGATTCAGTGAAGTGTGGGAATCATTTCTGTGTTTTTAGATTTCATTTTAGTTGCGTTTTGAGGATTTTAGGGATTTTCAGGTGGGGTTCCCACCGGAGAAGACGATCGGAGGTCTTCTCCGGCCACCTGAAAATCATTAGGGTTTTAATCAGGTCATTAATGGACATTTGAATCTGGAGCGTTAGATGCTTTGACCCGGTTGACTTGGCGCGCGTGTGTGTGGCTGAGATTCACCATTAGAAACCCTAACCATAATTAATTAATTCATAAATATGTTTAACTCAGTTTGAATATGGGCCACTGGATTGCGCGCGTAGTCAATCTTTCTTCTCCCAGGATTCATCTTGGCCCTCCATTCAGTTGACTTCTCATTTTCATTAATTTTAATTCATTTCTTTTGCATTTGTTTTATACAATTTATTTAAAATAGCAAAAAGGCTTTAAAAATTATGAAATTTTTTACCAAGGGTTTCATTAATTTTTAAAACACAAAAATATTTTTATTTTTCATTTTTAGCATTAAAAAAGTATTTTTAAATATTTAAAAGTTTATTTTTAATTGATTAATGAAAATTAATTTATTAAAAATACTTTTAGGTATTTAAAAATCACCAAAAAATTCATGAAATGTTTTAAGACATTTAGAAACATTGTCCAACCTTCAAACCAAATTTATTTTTTGATCTTGATGCATTTTGAGAAATTTTCATTGAATTAAAATCATTTTGATGCATTATTTTGATCCAAACTTCAAAAAATCATTTCTGCCTATCCATGAAGAGTTGGACCTTGATTCTTTTTGCATTGCATTGTGTTTAGCATGTAGTTTATGAGATTAAATGGCCATGATTTGATCTTTCATTTTCCTTTTGTTTGATAATTTTCTTGTTAAGGAACCCTAAAACCCTAGAAAACTTAGGAAAATCATAACTTGAATTTGGTTAAGAGTTGAAACCTCTCCTTTGGGCAGTGAGTTAGTATAGGATTAGGGATCCTTTGAGTGCATTTTCAATTTTTTATAATGTTGTTTGCTTCTGGTTTTGGTTTTTGTTTGTTGCATTGTTCATAAACCCTAATTTGGGCTTCCATTTGCATTCATCTTGCCTTTGTTTGCATAACATGACTTGCCTTGACATTTCAAGCATCCATTTGATCCATTTGACATCATAAGACATATTGAAAGCATGTTTGATCATTGCATCATGTATTTGTCATGTTGTATGCCATATGCATCTCATAACTTTTCATGAATGTTCATGTTCCTTAACTTGCTCCATTTGCATTCATGAACTTGTATGATCATCCCCATGTGCTGCCTCATGTTTGTAACATCTCATAGCATCATTAACATCATGTATGTGCTTCTGGTTTTGTTTCTCATCATGTCATCTCATCTCATTTTGCATTGCATTGCATCTCCTTCACTAACTTTTCAGGTGGTAAGTTATCTTGAGAAGTGAATTTGCCTTCACTTCTCATAACTTCTCTTCATCTCTTTTTATGCATCCTTGCTGCACTTATGTTTGTGTTTGAGATTGAGCTTGCTCATTCTTCTTCTTCTCACTTTCTTTCCTCAAGTGACTTGACTTCTTGAATGAAGCAAGTTACTTTGCTTCTCCTGATCCTTTCATCTGCTTCCTGGTGGTTCCATTGAAGTTTGTTCTTGTAAACCTCACAAACCTTAGGAACACCCAAGCATGACAATGATTAGGGTTTTGATTAGTCTCCCCACTTAGTTTTACCTTTGTGTCTCTCTTGAGTCTTCTCTTCTCACCTCATAATCAGGGACTAAACCCTAAAGGTTTTAAGGCTTTGTGATTAAGCTTATGCCTGCATCCTTCTATTAGGATGGAGTGTATAACTTTAATCCTAAGTGTTAAACCCTTAATGTGTTTAAATCCTTTAATTAATCCACTTAATAATCACCAAGACATCACACTTGTAACTTGGGCCTTGCATTAGGGTTCTAATTCTTCCTTAATTGGTTAAGAAGGACTAACCCTAGTGTTAATGGACAAGTCCCCCTCAAGTTGTCTTACAAACCATAGAAAATCACTTCATCATTTCATCATTAAATAAAATCCACTTAATCAAAGGCATGTTTTGTCATGAGTTTAATCCCTAATCATAGATTAAGTTGAGGAGCTTTCCTCAGCTTAAATATTCTCATCTATTATCCTTCTATTAGGATGGTGTAATGAGTCTGTTTAATCTTTGATTATGGCTTAATCTCATTACTTAACACTAAACAAAAACAAAAAAAACATCTAAATAAATGCAAGTAGGTTAATGATCTTAATCCTACGTCATGGTGATTTAGTGTGAGATGCTGACTTCACACTTAAGGTATTCTCATTACCCCTAATCAGAGGGAGGATGTGATGAGTTTACTAACCCCTTGGTTTAGGCTTAAGCTCATTAACTTGTGACAAACTTTCAAAAGCAATAAAAGACTGAAAACTCAAAAACAAACAATAATCGTCTCCTACGGGATTCTTTTCTCATCTCATTCACTCACAACCGAGAACTTGCTTCTTCCGTCTAATGCAAGACAGTTTGCACCTGGGCCAGACAGGTCATACACTTGAGCATAGGCAAGTAAGCAGTTCACCAGTCAATTTATCTTTCAGTCTCTTTGGGTCGAACTACGGTGTTCTGACTTCCTCATTGCACGAGAGGATACGTAGGCATAACTTAACAGTTATCGAACAAAAGTCTCTGTATATTCCCCCTCTTTCAGCATTATTCTTAGCCTCATGATCTTGAGCATTTCACCCTTATTCTTACACTGACACTTCATTTATACACTTAACTCTCTTTTACACTGACACCTGTACATTCTTTTCCAGCTATTTTATACACAGATTGCACTGACACTACCCCTTTAAAACACAAACCTTTTAAGCGTGGATCCCGTCGAGTACGACGGACAATCTGGGTGCTAATACCTTCCCAGATTGTAACCAACCCCCTTTCTCAGTCTCTCTGGTTGGCAACCGTCTTATCCATCTCTTTCTAGGTCTATGCAGCATTGCCTTTCCTCCGGGATAAAAATGCCTAGCTGGCGACTCTTTTCATCTCCAGTGAGTTCACTGCTGTGTGTTCTCATTGTTCCTCTCGCCGACCGTTCGGGTCTGTACCTTTATTTGGGCCATTCCCATTTATCGGGAGCGACAGCTTGGCGACTCTGCTGGGGACCCTTATACTGCAACCAGGACTTCTGGTTCTTTTTGTGGGTTCCTCCTAGCGCTTGACTGATTTGTGTTTACTGGGGTGTTATGTGCTATCTGTGTTTGTATATTTGTATTTATTTTTGCTTTATGTACAGTTGTTTTACTGCTTTCTTTATAGCTTTGCATTATATCATATTGTCATACTGTGCTGCTGGCTGGATCTGTTTGTTTGCTTTGGTGGGTGGGTGTTCTATTGAGAGTTTAAGGTCCTATACCTGGGACCTGAGTGACACCTAGGCTAGAGTGGTTCATATTCTTTCCCATTCCATCTCGGTCTGGTGCGGGAATATGAAACACGGTTCAGATATGGGTTTCTTCTTGAGAACTCTGTGTTGCAGATTTCCTGCAGTACTAGGGCTATCTGGGAAGCCTGCTAAGTCTGGATGACCTTTAGTATTGACCTTCAGAAACTGAGGTGAATTAGAGGAGGAACTTTTATGGTTATTGTAAACACTGTACCTCCGGGTTAGAAGTGTTTACACTTCTCATAACTGATCCAAGTCTGAGGATCCTTGTTTTAGAACATCACCTGTGAGGGGGGTTGGGCTGTTTACAGGTTTGCAGGTACCCTTGACTTCAACATACCCTGTTACTTTGTTTGATTAAGAATACTTCATGTTGGAACAGTTCTTGTGATTCTAAACCCTGGACATGTGACTCTTTATTTGAGTCCCCCACCTTGGTTACTGGACTTATAGACCTCCATCTGGATTTCTTGAATACACATGGACCTATATCAGAGCACTTGATCAGATCCAGCTCAGTCACAAACCCTTGCATATCATTTGCAAACATCCTAATTGCATCATTTTGACATGTGTTTATTTGTTTTTCAGGGCATCCATCCTATCATTTTGGCTTGGTTTTGACCCCTTCTTCAGCATAGACCTATCTTCATCAGCACTTACATCAGCTATCAGCCACTTGCTTCAGTCACTTGCACCCTCAGACTCAGCCTATCAGTGGCCCATCTTCAGTGTTGTCCTCAGTCATCATCATCAGCAACATGGCACCTAAGAAGAGTAACATCTCCTATCACTTCTTTGAGCCTGAGCTAGCCAGCATCAGGAGGATTCAGACCCTGATTACTCCAGACCATATACCATATTTCAGAGAACATTATGGAGGAATCCTTGATGTGGTATTAGATTTGGACCCTTCACAGAGGAGCCTGATACATACTTGCCTGCAGTTCTATGATCCCCCTATGAGGTGTTTCACCTTTCAGAATTTCCAGTTGGGACCTTTGCTGGAGGAGTATTCATCATTGGTTGGTGTGCCCATCAGGGGTGGAATCCCTTTCAACCCTGAGATGGCTTTCCCAAGTAATGAGGAGATAGCCAAAGCATTACACCTGGAACCAGTTCTGATTGGGCAGAATTTGACATCTAAAGCTGGAATCTCTGGTTTTCATCTGGATTTCTTGATTTCTCAAGCTAGTCTGAAGGCCTCCCTGGGGGAGTGGAAGGCAGTCTGTGCTCTGTTGGCCCTTAGCATATATGGGGTCATACTTTTTGCAGATGAGCCTAGGTTTGTTAGCAAGAGTGCAATCCATCTTTTCATCCTGAGAAACCCAGTACCCACCTTACTGGGAGATCTTTACTACTCAGTTCATCAAAGGAATGAAAGGCAAAGGGGGAGATTAGTGAGATGCTGTGCACCTTTGTTCCATACTTGGCTGCTCAAGCATTTGCCAAAAACTGATGCATTCTTGAACCCTCACCAGCAGAAGAACTGGGCTAGGAGGCTTGTTGCTCTAACCTCAGATGACATCAGATGGTGTACTCAGAGTACTAAGGGCAGAGACATCATTACAAGTTGTGGGCAATTTCCCAATGTGCCTCTGATTGGAGTGAAGGGTTGCATCAATTACAACCCTCTGCTTTTCAAAAGACAACTGGGCTATGCATTAGTCCATCCCCCTAGAGCACAGGATCTGACTGAGACCCTTTATGTTGAAATCAAGCCTAATCTGGCTGTTGTCAGGAAAGCAGCCTGGGCCTGGGACAATGTGCAGACTAAAGGGGTAACCATTCTTGGGAAATGCAACAATGTAGCCTCAGCCCAGTACTATGAGTGGTCTCATGCCAGGGCTCAGTTATCTGGAATGCCTTTCACTATTGAAGATATGCCTGGACCTTCCACAACCCCACCTCCAGCAACTGTCAGCTTAGAGGAGTTTGAGAAATTGAAAGAGAGAAATGAGAAGTTGACTCAAGCTCTACAGAAGACCCTCTGGGAGAGGAGTGATGGTAGGTTGGATATTGAAAGGTTGGAAAAGCTGAAAATAGAGCATTTGGCTAGGATTGAGAAGTCTGAGGATTACATTAAGAAATCTAGGGCTGGAGAACAGATCTTGAAGAATGCCTGCAAGGAAGCTCAGTTCCAGAAAGCCAGGACTGATTTGTATCTGAAGGAGAGTCAGGCTAGGTGGGTCAGGATCACCGAAGCTCGTACTCTGGAGGATAAAAGGACTCAGGATAAGATGGAGCAGATGGAAGCTAGTGCAAAAGAGCAACAGGAAGCCCTGGCAGCAGCCCAGAGGGAGGTCTCAGAACTAAAGATCAGAGCTGGAGTGAAGAGGTCAAAGGACCAAAGTCAGCACAAGAAGCTAACAGCAGCTATTGCTACAAGGAATCTCCTTATCAGGAATCTTACAGAGCGTCTGGCTGATCCTGTGACTGAAGCACTTCTCAAGGAAGTTCAGGAGGATGAATTTGGCCTTGGTGTTTGACTTTTTGCTTGTTGTTGCTTTCATTCTTATGTATTTTTCTTTATGTTGTATTTTTGACCCCTCAGAGGGCTTGTATTGTAAAAGAAACAAATTATGTACCAGTTACCTTTTTGTAATATATGTGTTGGTTTGTTTCATCTGAATTCTTCAAGCAACATCACAAGCATCTTCTTCAAGGGGTCTGGAAAGGTCAAAACCAAGTACAAAGCCGGATACCTTGGAAACAAATAGACACACTGCATTTGCATACTAACCTTTTGTTTTGTTTTGTAGGTTTTGTTTTATGGTTACTAACTCTGTTGTGATCTCAGGAATTATTGCTCGACGTCGAGGGTTTCCACTCAACCGTCCACACAGATACCCCACCCGCAGCAATCTTCCGGGCATACAAATGGATCAGATGCAGCAGGACCTTACAGAGGTCAGGAATCAAATGACCAACGAGAGGTTGGAAATGAGGACTCAAATGACACAGTTTATGGAGGTAATAAACAATATGGCTCAAAGTCAGGAGAGGTTAAGAGCACTGGTAGAAGGGAGAAACCAGGAAGACCATCAGCCAGGGACTGCTGGGACAAGCAACAATGAAAGAGTCCAACCTCATGTCAATCCCCCAGTCTTTGGACCCCACCAGCATCCGGAGATCAACATCCCTGTCAATATACAAGGGACTGCCACAACAGGGAGAGTATTGCAAGAAGACCCCCAGGAGGATCAGTTCACAGTGATGGGAGCTGGGGAGGAGGCCTATGATAGAAGGCTGGATGAGATAGCTGAGAAATTAAGATCCTTAGAGTCTCAAAACTCTTTGGGTTTTGATGTTATGGATATGGGCTTGGTAGACGGGGTCAGGATCCCCCACAAATTTAAGCCACCATGCTTTGAGAAGTATAATGGGACTTTCTGTCCCCGGACCCATCTACAATCTTTTCTGGGGAGGCTGAAGGCCTATACCATGGACGAAAAGCTATGGATGTTTTATTTCGAGGATAGCTTAACTGGAGCATCGAGGGAATGGTACTCCCACTTGACAAGAGCAACCATTAGATGTTGGAAGGACCTGGCAGAGGCCTTTATCAGACAGTATCAGTACAACCTGGATATGGCTCCCAACAGGACCCTCCTGATGGGGATGTCACAGTCATCCAGGGAGAGCTTCCGTGAATACACTCAAAGATGGAGACAGCTTGCTGCTGCTGTCCAGCCACCTATGTCAGAGAGGGAGATGGCTGATATGTTCATGAACACCCTCCAGGGGACTTACATTGATAGGCTAGCTGCTTTCTCGTCTACCAGCTTTGCAGATGTGGTCATAGCCGGGGAGAGAATTGAAAGCCTGTTGAAGATGGGTAAGATCTCAGACAACGGTGCAAGCTCATCCAGTAATGCAAGAAAGCCTTTTGCAGGCCCAAGAAGAACTGGTGAAACCAATGCTATCCACACCAACAGGGGCAGGCCCCAATATGTTCATAGATCTGTGGCAGCAGTCACCATTCCCGCTCCAGCTCATCCACAACCAGCTTATCAACCGCTGCAACAAAACTATCAGCAACAACCTCAGTACCAGCAACAAACTCAGTATCCTCCGAGAAATTACAACAGCAACACCAACAACAATAATCAGCAGAGACCATTCCAACAGAGGCCCTCTCAGGCCAATAGGGTGATCGATCCGATCCCTATGCCCTATGCAACATTACTGCCACAACTCCTGAAACTCAACCTAGTTGAGCTAAGGACATTGGCCCCTCCAGATCCCAACAGTCTGCCCAGAAATTACGATGCCAGCGCCAGATGTGCCTTTCACTCAAATGCACCTGGTCATAGTACGGAAAAGTGCAGAGCTTTGCACATGAAAGTGCAGGATCTAGTGGACTCCAAAGCTCTAAACTTTGCACCACCACCAAATGTCAACAAGAACCCTATGCCACACCATGGTGGTCCCCGAATCAATGCTATTGAAGAAGACAAGCCGTCTTACTTGATAACCAGTGTGGGTCAGATTCGGACACCGTTGGTAGAGATCAAAGCTCAGCTCCTCGAATGTCAAATGTTCCCAGGATGTGAGTTAGGGTGTGCTTACTGCAACATTTCAGTGAATGGTTGCGATAACTTGAGGGATGGCATAGATGGTCTCATTCAGAGTGGCCTGCTTCAGATTACAACATCAATTCCTACCAATCCAGCAATCTCCTTAACAACGGCTCCAGAACCTCCTACAACTGCAGCAACCATTGTTCCAGACAACTTTTCAGCTTCATCAACAAATGTTCCATCTGTCATTTCAACTGACCAGATAACAACAAATTTTCCTTCTACAACTTCAGCACCACTTTATTTTGAACCTCCTACAACAAAAACACCCATCCTTCCAACAATGTCTCCTACAGCATCAGCAACAAACCATGAAGATGTCTCAACTGTTACAATTTATTATGACCCTGAAAACAACTCCGCCTACAACTCACAAAGTGCTACTCCCATCAGAGCACCAGTCACAATATATTATGATCCACAGACTATCACAGTCCCTTCTGCAGCTGCCATCAGTCCAGTCACTGTCACAGTGCCTGGACCAGTACCTTATGAAAGTAGTAATGCCATCCCTTGGCATTACGGCTCTGACTTATACTGCGAAGGACAGAAAATCACTTTCGAATCATCAACTTCCGCACCACAAATAGACAATGTGGGAGGAGGCGGAGGCTTCACCCGAAGCGGACGTCTTTTTGCCCCGCAAATTCAAAGACCCACTGCCGAAGCAGAAGCTGCTGCCAAGGAAAAAGGGAAGAGCATGGTGCAAGAAGAACAGGTTGTTAGAGAAGCTTTGAAAACACCTTTTGACCAAGAAGTTGATGAATTCATGAGAATCATCAAGAAAAGTGATTACAAAATAGTGGACCAGCTTCACCAGACGCCTTCCAAGATCTCCATTCTATCATTGCTTATGTGCTCCGAGGCCCATCGGAACGCACTACTCAAAGTCTTGCATGCAGCTTATGTGCCAGAAGAGATCACGGTCAATCAGTTGGAAGCTTTAGTTGGAAATGTTAATGCTAGTAATGGACTAGGATTCACTAACACTAATTTGACTTCGGAAGGCCGCAATCATAACAAAGCCTTGCACATTACCATGGAATGTAAAGGTGCAGTCCTTTCCCATGTGCCGGTAGACACAGGGTCATCCCTCAATGTCTTGCCCAAAAAGGCCCTTGTGAAACTGGAATATGAAGGATTGGCACTGCGACCCAGTAACTTGGTAGTGAGAGCCTTTGACGGCTCTAAGAGATCAGTTCTGGGGGAAATTGAGTTGCCTGTAACGATTGGCCCACAAACTTTCAAAACGACCTTCTACGTGATGGACATTCAGCCTGCCTACAGCTGTTTGTTGGGTAGACCATGGATTCATGCCGCTGGCGCAGTAACGTCTACCCTTCACCAGAAGTTAAAATTTGAGTGGGAAGGCCAGGTTGTTACAATTTGTGGAGAGGAGGATATATTTGTTAGCCATCTGGCTACTTATAAGTATATTGATATGGATGGGGAGATCCACGAGACGATGAGCCAAGGGTTTGAGGCCCTGAATGTTAATGAAACCTCTGCTGTGCTTGGGACCTCTATGACATCCTACCAACAGGCCCGGAAGGTGGTGGAAGAGGGAAACGCTCAAGGCTGGGGAAAATTGTTGCCTGTGGAGAAGAAAGAAGACAAATTTGGGTTGGGTTACAGACCAACTCAACAAAATCAAACAGAGGCTGCCAAGAAGCCCAACTTTGTTAGTGGGGGGATGCTCACCCCTGATGCTGTCAACAATTTGGAAGACGAGTTGGAAGAAGACCGCAACCTGGAAAGCTGGATTCGTCCAAGGATCCCGGGGAGCAGTATCTCAAACTGGTCTTCCCAGGAAATTATAAGAGTTACTCATGCAGAGTAATTATTATTTCCTGTATTTTTATAGCATGCATCAAAGTCTTGCATCTTGCCCAAGATGACAAGACTCATTTTGTAATCGGGCCATCTGTACTTTTTGTGCAACAAGATTAATCAATGAAATATCAGACATCTTTTGCAAATGAGTCTTTTTCTTTTCCACTCATTGTTTTTCCATTTTTCTTTTTGTACAAAAAATAAATGGCGATGTTTTCAAAATGACAACTTTATTTCACTTTTCTAAACAAGATTAAAATCAATCACTAAAATGAACAAACTGAACCCTTGCAGAGAGTGCCTTCCAGACAGCACCGACAACAGCACGGCTATGACTTCGTATGACTTTGACAATCCAATCAATCAAGCTGATGAAGGGGTTGAAGAGGATTATGAGCTTCCTGAAGAGCTAGCCAGATTGTTAAGACAAGAGGAAAAGGTTATCACTCCTCATCAGGAGGAGGTGGAAACAATTAATCTTGGTACAGATGAAGACGTGAAAGAGGTTAAAATCGGGGCCTGCCTACAAGACTCAGTGAAGAAACAACTGATTGATCTGCTTCAAGAATATGTGGATGTGTTTGCTTGGTCTTATCAAGATATGCCAGGGTTGGACACCTATATTGTTGTGCACAAGCTGCCGTTAAGAGAAGAATGCCCACCGGTTAAACAGAAGCTGCGCCGTACTCGCCCAGACATGGCAATGAAGATCAAAGAAGAGGTACAAAAGCAGTGGGACGCCGGGTTCCTTGCTGTAACTAGCTATCCGCCGTGGGTTGCTAATATAGTACCTGTGCCTAAGAAAGATGGTAAAGTAAGGATGTGTGTTGACTACCGGGATCTGAACAGAGCCAGCCCGAAGGATGATTTCCCATTACCTCACATCGATGTATTGGTTGATAATACGGCTCAGTTCTCGGTATTCTCCTTCATGGACGGATTTTCGGGATACAATCAGATCAAGATGTCACCTGAAGACATGGAGATGACAACCTTCATCACACCCTGGGGCACTTTCTGTTACAAGGTGATGCCATTCGGATTGAAGAATGCTGGTGCAACATATCAACGGGCTATGGTAACATTATTCCACGATATGATCCATAAAGAAATCGAGTGTTATGTGGATGACATGATTGCCAAGTCCCTTACAGAGGAAGACCACCTGGTGAATCTACTGAAGCTATTCAAGCGTCTAAGGAAGTACCAATTGAAGTTGAACCCCAACAAATGTACATTCGGGGTGCGATCCGGTAAGCTGCTGGGCTTTATTGTAAGTGAAAGAGGGATTGAGGTTGACCCTGATAAAGTCAAAGCCATTCAAGAGATGCCTGCGCCGAAAACTGAGAAAGAAGTTCGGGGGTTTCTAGGTAGATTGAACTACATTTCGAGGTTCATATCTCACCTTACGGCAACCTGTGAACCCTTGTTCAAACTGTTAAGAAAAGAACAGACGGTCAGGTGGAATGAAGACTGCCAGAGGGCTTTTGACAAGATCAAAGGATATTTACAAGAGCCCCCCATCCTTATGCCTCCAGTTGAAGGAAGACCTCTGATAATGTACTTGACAGTAATAGAAGAGTCAATGGGGTGTGTGCTGGGCCAGCATGACGAGTCTGGTCGAAAAGAGTATGCAATTTACTACCTAAGCAAAAAGTTTACCGACTGTGAACAACGTTATTCGCTGCTCGAGAAAACTTGTTGTGCTTTAGCGTGGGCTGCTCGCCGACTGAGACAGTATATGTTGACCCACACTACCTTATTAATCTCAAAAATGGACCCAGTTAAGTACATTTTCGAGAAGCCGGCTCTTACCGGACGGGTTGCAAGATGGCAGATGATTCTCACAGAATATGACATCCAGTACACCTCTCAGAAAGCCATCAAGGGCAGTGTACTATCTGAATATCTTGCTGAGCAACCTATTGATGACTACCAGCCTATGAGATTTGACTTCCCTGATGAAGACATCATGTTCATTAAAGCAAAAGATCATGAAGAGCCTGTTCACACTGAAGGGCCTGACCTGGAAGAGGAATGGACTATGATGTTTGATGGGGCTGTTAACATGAATGGTCGTGGTGTTGGTGCAGTACTCATTACACCTAAAGAAGTTCACATGCCTTTCTCGGCAAAACTCACCTTCAACTGCACTAACAACGAAGCTGAATACGAAGCTTGCATTATGGGTCTTGAGGAAGCCATTGACCTCAGGATCAAGACTTTAACCGTATTCGGAGATTCAGCTCTGGTAGTTAATCAAACCAACGGCAAATGGTACACACACCAGGATCATCTGATACCTTACAGGGATTATACAAGAAGGTTATTGACTTTCTTCACAATGGTCAAGCTTGAGTATATCCCTCGGGATGAGAATTAGTTTGCAGATGCCCTGGCTACCATTTCATCCATGATCAAGGTTCAAGCTGCCAATTTTGTACCTCAGATTTCAGTGTCCAGACTCGACAGACCAGCATACGTATTCGCAGCAGATATTGTCAAAGATAATAAGCCTTGGTTCCATGACATTAAGTGCTTCTTGGAGGATCAAACATACCCACCTGGGGCATCTTCCAATGATAAGAAAACATTAAGAAGGCTTGCTGGTAGTTTCTTCCTGAACACTGATGGCTCTTTGTACAAGAGAAACTTTGATATGGTGCTCCTTAGATGCGTGGATAAAACAGAAGCAGACTTGTTGATGCACGAGGTGCACGAAGGTTCCTTTGGTACCCATGCAGGAGGGCATGCCATGGCTAAGAAATTGCTACGATCAGGTTATTATTGGATCACAATGGATGCTGACTGCTGTGCTTATGCCAGAAAATGCCATAAATGCCAGATCTATGCAGATAAAGTGCATGTGCCTCCCAATCCTTTGAACATAATGTCTTCACCCTGGCCCTTTGCTATGTGGGGCATTGACATGATTGGCAAGATTGAGCCAACTGCTTCAAATGGCCATAGATTCATCCTGGTCGCCATTGACTATTTCACCAAGTGGGTTGAAGCAGCCTCATATGCAAATGTTACAAGGCAAGTGGTAGCCAGATTTCTGAAGAGAGATATCATCTGTCGATATGGAGTTCCCGAGCGAATCATTACTGATAATGGTTCCAATCTAAACAACAAGATGATGGCTGAATTATGCCGGGACTTCAAGATCCAACACCACAATTCTTCTCCTTACAGGCCGAAGATGAACGGCGCTGTTGAGGCAGCTAATAAGAATATCAAGAAGATTGTGCAGAAGATGGTAGTCACCTACAAAGACTGGCATGAAATGCTGCCATTTGCCTTGCATGGGTACCGCACGTCAATCAGAACATCCACTGGGGCAACACCGTATCAGCTTGTGTATGGAATGGAAGCAGTCCTACCAATTGAAGTTGAATTACCCTCCCTACGGGTACTGATGGATGTCAAACTGAACGAAGCAGAGTGGGTTCGGTCCCGATACGAACAACTGAGTCTGATTGAAGAGAAAAGATTGGCTGCAATCTGTCATGGGCAGTTATATCAGAAAAGAATGAAGAGAGCCTTCGATCAGAAAGTCAAGCACCGAGAGTACCAAGTAGGGGATCTTGTGCTGAAGAGAATCCTCCCTCCTCATACAGACCACAGGGGCAAATGGACTCCAAACTATGAAGGACCATTCGTGGTAAAGAAAGTTTTCTCTGGTGGAGCACTGATGCTCAGCACCATGGATGGCGAAGATTTCCCGTCCCCTGTGAATTCAGATGCAGTTAAAAAATATTTCGCATAAAAATGACCCGCTGGACACAAAAACAGAATGTAAGTCCAGGCAAAAATAGGGCATCCCGGCGAGTCAAAAACAGAATAAAAGACTCGGGCAAAAATAAGGGAAATAAACAAAAAAATTGTACACCCGCTGAGTTGAAAAGCCGCATTGGACAGCTCAGGCAAAAATGGGTATCCCGATGGATTGAAAACCCGAAAGGGCGGTCCATGCAAAATAAGGGAATAAGCGAACAACTGCATTCTGAATTCGTCTGTATCACCTGCAACTTGGTAAAACTTCGAAAGGATCAAGCTTCATTCGGAATCAACTTTCTTCAGAAAGCAAGACGAGAAGAAATGTCAAATGTCATGCGAGTCATAGCAAGAGGAAGCTCCTTTGAAAGCGTCGTCAACATTGCCAGCATTGTGTTTCCTAATTTGTAACAATCCCCTCATTTCAGGAGATATGTTTCCTTGACTGTATCTTGCCAATTCAGGGCACATGAATTAATAAAACCAGATTTTTCAGTCATGTTTCGTCTTGTACATTTTTATTTGCAAAAATGTCTGATGTCCTAAAAATCGGTTGCATGAATACAAATGCTTATCTTCAAAAATAATAAAACACATGCTTACAGGAAATATACTTACTCTCGAGAGTGTCTAACTCCTATGACGGAATCCAGTAAGGGATGCCTCGGGATTACTTGTGCATTTCTCTGACTTTTCAGGATTGCAGGTATTCAAAAGCGCAGCATGGGGCATGGAAGCTTCATCCCGGCAAGCTGGCACATCAACACTCACTCAATCTTAACACTCAAAGTGCATTCTCCCCAGCTGAGTTACCACTTGTCACTTATCCCCACCAGAGTTGCCAGGCATCACCTCTCCAACAGGGCAGTATTAGAAGATGCCCATATCCCCAGCTGAGTTGTCAAATATCATCCTCAGCAGAATTTTCTAGGAAGTTCTTTCAGTGATCTTTTCCCCAGCCAAGTTGCCATTGGCCAAGATCCAGGGAACCATCTCCCCACAGAATTTCAGCCTCTATTCAGAAGAGCGACGCTTGAAGGGGTCACAACAGAGTGAAGAAAGCTTCTACAGACCCCAGCTGGATCCCTCATTACAAGGATATGTCCATCAGTGACCTATATCCCCAAGCAGAATCATCTCATCAGATCTATCAATGATCTCATCCCCAGCTGGGATGTTCACTTCAGACAATTCAACCAGAGATCTTCGCAGCAGCGGGATCCGAATCCCGGTTTGGTATCTTTGCATAATCATAGCATTCGCATCATATTCACCCCACAAAGCGTAGCATTCCGTCTAAAACGGAGCATTACGGCAAAAATCAAACATATAGCATAATCATAAGCCATGTTGTGAATCGAACACTTGTGAATAATAACCGCTCATCAACAATATACAGAAAAATCCCCCAGATTCCCCAGCAAAAGCAGTTGCCTCACAATTCGCAAACACCAGTATATACTCCTTTTGACACCCGTCCGTGTCATCATTCCCCAGTAAAGTTGCCTGAACACTCTTTACAAACAAGGCCACCAGTATTACAGATACTTCCTGACACCCGTCCGTGTCATACCCCCAGCGAAAAAACCCAAAGACATCATCTTTGCACTCACCTATACTTGTATATACATTTTCTTGACACCCGTCCGTGTCATATCCCCAGCGCGGTCGCCTACACTTTTACACCCCATATACTTGTTGATACTATACTTTTCTCCTTTTGACACTCGTCTGTGTCACTCTCCCCAGCAGTTAAAATATTCATTTGTACAACACTCATCTATACCATATTCACACTCACACTTATAAAGATACTCGTCCGTATCTTGTATACACCATTTATATATCCCCACAGATTCAACATTGGTCCTTGTTCTTTGTTAACCAGTTGGTACTCGTCCATACCATCATCTCAGAACATGTGTCAAGTGTTCGTTTCTACATGATACTCGCCCGTATCATAGTCTTAAGGATGCTCGTCCGCATCTTTAATCCATACACTGCGTCAAGCACTTACGTCTCCTCAAATATAGATACTCGTCTGTGTCTACTATTCCCCAGAAGAGGATCCCCTCAGATTCAACACTCGTCCGTGTTCCTTGTTAACCAGTTGATACTCGTCCGTATCATCATCTCGGAACATGTGTCAGTACTTGTTTCTACCTGATGCTCGTCCGTATCATAGTCTTGAGGATGCTCGTCCGCATCTTTAATCTATACACATCTAAACACTTATACCTTTTGTTTCATAGATATAAACGCTCGTCCGTGTTTACTATTCCCCAGTAGATCACCAACAAAACAATTTTCCTTTTATCTGGCACTCGTCCTGTGTCATGATAAACTTTTTAGCAGTCGTCCCCTGCTAGGTGGTCGTCCTCCACCTCTTGATGGTCGTCCTCCATCATGCTCATCTGATGGCCGTCCCCATCGTTGATATTTAGCAGCCGTCCCCTGCTAGGTGGTCGTCCTCCACCTCTTGATGATCGTCCTTCATCATTTTATCCAATGGCCGTCCCCATTGTTGATCTCTGGTTATCTGACATTCGTCCTATGCCATGATAAGCCTCGAGAGCAGCCGTCCCCTGCTAGGTGGTCGTCCTCCACCTCTTGATGGTCGTCCTCCATCATGCTCGTCCGATGGCCGTCCCCATTGTTGACCTTTTCTATCCGGCATTCGTCCTATGTCGCGATATTTTCGGCAGCCGTACCCTGCCAGGTGATCGTCCTTCACCTTAGATGACCATCCCTCATCTTACCCCCAACAGAGCAGCCGTCCCCTGCTAGGTGATCGTCCTTCACCTTTGATGACCGTACGTCATCATCTGTTTTTTCATTTATTCTTTAACCCGATGGCCGTCCCCGTCGTGGTCCCTTTTCTTTTTTAAGCCCGATGGCCGTCCCCATCGATGATTATGTTACTTTATGAACTTGATGGCCGTCCCCGTCATGTTTCATTCGATCCCCAGAGAATCTTGCAGCTTTACTTGATGGCCGTCCCCATCATAATATCTTATTTTTCCCAGCTAGTCGGCCGTCCCCGTCTTTGCTTTATCTTTTATCCCTAGCATGTCGGCCGTCCCCGTCATCGCTTTATTTCATAACGCTTTTCCCAGCATGTCGGCCGTCCCCGTCATTTCCCTTTACCCAGCCGTCGTCCTCTGCTCGACGGTCGTCCTCCGTCGCCCACACTTTACAATATATTTTACTTTCTTTTACAATCTATATCCCTTTTCTTCTTCATTCTGTGAGTGCAAATTTCGGACTGTCTTTGATATTCAACCACAAGTTATCTTGTTTGCCTGTCAAGCCGTTGCTTACATCCTGCACAGCTAACTCATGTTTGAATAGGGGCAGCTGTAAACACCCCAAATTTGCCCTCACCCATTCACACCATGGCTTGTGATCATTTCATAAGCATAAACTCAATCATACCATCTCATATCACATTTTTGATTCACTGCATTGATTCAAAGTCATCTGCACCTAGGGTTTGTGATCTGAGCAATCCAAGAGCTTCTTGGGCCACTCCAAAGGTCATCAATCACTTCAAAGGGGTTCATGTGTGTTCTTATATCATATTACATCCTCTCAAAATCAAGAATGCCAAAGAATCACAAGAACTGGGATTGGTAGGGAAGCAGAGCCAGGCTTAACTGCACAGATGACCTAAAATTAGGGTTTTGGTTTCAGAGGCCATAACTCCAAATTTTTTGGTCATTCTTGTTTCTATTGGTCTCTATATGGTATAGGGAGTATGCATATCAATTTTTATGAAGAAATTCCATGGGGAAGTCATCTGATCAAGAGTTGACTTTCTAGACAAGTCAGTGCAAAATCAGGGCATCTGAGGCCCCCAATGACCCAACCAAGGGGTGATCTTCATCATTTTGAGTGTATTTGATATTTATTTGATCATGGAAGAGGTTTGAAGTTCACAAAATTCAAGAATTACAAGTTTTTGCAAAGTTGACTTTTTTGGGCATGGTTGACTTTTAATGAAATGTCATTTTATGCAACTTTTTCAACCTTTACTTTTTGATCCAAAAATGCTTCAAATGGAAAAACTTTGGTCATGAAAGTTGTAGATTAGATCTTTACCTTTTCAAAAAGTACAAGAACATGACCTAATTCATTTTGGATCAAAAGTTATGGTGTGTTAAAGTTGGCAAAAATCACTAATTTTCAAAATATGCACCAAATGGAAAACTTGCAAAAACTTTGTACCAAGGCATTTGTGACTTCTAATTCATGTCAAACCATTGCACAAACATCACATGTAACCTAAAGTTCAGATTGGACCAAGAGTTTCTCATGTTTCATGGTTTGTAAGGCAAGATATTTCCATGTGAACTAAAAGTGAACAAGTTGCAAAACCATCATAACACTTCTATCCATTTGCTGCCTATGATGCTGAACCATTCTAGCCTTTCCCTCACACCATGCTGCGCAGCCCACACCACTTGTACCAAGCTAGAACTTGACCCATGCTTCTCTTACACAAAAGTTGACAATTTGCAAAAAGCACCATACCAATCACAAAAGCACAAGTCACATCACCTGACCAATAGGATTTGTTTATGTGGATCAAATGCCAGCCATTTCACATAACAAGCCAGCCTGAAAACTCACCACAACACACATTCACAAACTCTCTCCAACTTGCATTTTCCTTCGAATGTGATCCCACAAGCCACAAACATTCAAACAAGTTTCACCAACCTTTTCATCATGCTTCACTGAACCCAAACCAACAAGACATAAGCCTGAAACCAGCAAGAACTCAACTTCCCCATTTTTCACTCTCAAAGCCAAAGCTTTCGAAACTCTTCATACAGGCCACAAATACTTGAACAAACTTCACAAACCTTCTCAAATCATCATCCTGATCACAAAGAACCCCTCACCCTTGCCTGAAACTGCCTGAATCACAAACACAGTTCTCACCTGAGCTTGAACAGAACTTGTTCAATCTCCCAAACTAGCCAGCATAAACTCCTTCTAAGCATTCAGGCATCATCAGGGGATCAAGTGGAGTGGATTGCATCAAAGGAAGGGGTCAGAAAGTTGCAAGATTGAAAGCTTCGAAATTCAGGTAGCTCAAGAACATTTTTTCCAGAAATCTGTTTTTAAGTTCTTAAGTTGTTCTTCATGCTTCCCTGATCATAAATATGTCATTGGTTTTGAAAATGGTGAAGAAATAAGAGTTTAATCATGTTCTGAAACTCCCTGACCTAAAAAATGTTTTTTTTCGATTCATGTGATTAAAGAAAGATAAATGAGTTTTAGCTTGGGGTTTTGATTCAGTGAAGTGTGGGAATCATTTCTGTGTTTTTAGATTTCATTTTAGTTGCGTTTTGAGGATTTTAGGGATTTTCAGGTGGGGTTCCCACCGGAGAAGACGATCGGAGGTCTTCTCCGGCCACCTGAAAATCATTAGGGTTTTAATCAGGTCATTAATGGACATTTGAATCTGGAGCGTTAGATGCTTTGACCCGGTTGACTTGGCGCGCGTGTGTGTGGCTGAGATTCACCATTAGAAACCCTAACCATAATTAATTAATTCATAAATATGTTTAACTCAGTTTGAATATGGGCCACTGGATTGCGCGCGTAGTCAATCTTTCTTCTCCCAGGATTCATCTTGGCCCTCCATTCAGTTGACTTCTCATTTTCATTAATTTTAATTCATTTCTTTTGCATTTGTTTTATACAATTTATTTAAAATAGAAAAAAGGCTTTAAAAATTATGAAATGTTTTACCAAGGGTTTCATTAATTTTTAAAACACAAAAATATTTTTATTTTTCATTTTTAGCATTAAAAAAGTATTTTTAAATATTTAAAAGTTTATTTTTAATTGATTAATGAAAATTAATTTATTAAAAATACTTTTAGGTATTTAAAAATCACCAAAAAATTCATGAAATGTTTTAAGACATTTAGAAACATTGTCCAACCTTCAAACCAAATTTATTTTTTGATCTTGATGCATTTTGAGAAATTTTCATTGAATTAAAATCATTTTGATGCATTATTTTGATCCAAACTTCAAAAAATCATTTCTGCCTATCCATGAAGAGTTGGACCTTGATTCTTTTTGCATTGCATTGTGTTTAGCATGTAGTTTATGAGATTAAATGGCCATGATTTGATCTTTCATTTTCCTTTTGTTTGATAATTTTCTTGTTAAGGAACCCTAAAACCCTAGAAAACTTAGGAAAATCATAACTTGAATTTGGTTAAGAGTTGAAACCTCTCCTTTGGGCAGTGAGTTAGTATAGGATTAGGGATCCTTTGAGTGCATTTTCAATTTTTTATAATGTTGTTTGCTTCTGGTTTTGGTTTTTGTTTGTTGCATTGTTCATAAACCCTAATTTGGGCTTCCATTTGCATTCATCTTGCCTTTGTTTGCATAACATGACTTGCCTTGACATTTCAAGCATCCATTTGATCCATTTGACATCATAAGACATATTGAAAGCATGTTTGATCATTGCATCATGTATTTGTCATGTTGTATGCCATATGCATCTCATAACTTTTCATGAATGTTCATGTTCCTTAACTTGCTCCATTTGCATTCATGAACTTGTATGATCATCCCCATGTGCTGCCTCATGTTTGTAACATCTCATAGCATCATTAACATCATGTATGTGCTTCTGGTTTTGTTTCTCATCATGTCATCTCATCTCATTTTGCATTGCATTGCATCTCCTTCACTAACTTTTCAGGTGGTAAGTTATCTTGAGAAGTGAATTTGCCTTCACTTCTCATAACTTCTCTTCATCTCTTTTTATGCATCCTTGCTGCACTTATGTTTGTGTTTGAGATTGAGCTTGCTCATTCTTCTTCTTCTCACTTTCTTTCCTCAAGTGACTTGACTTCTTGAATGAAGCAAGTTACTTTGCTTCTCCTGATCCTTTCATCTGCTTCCTGGTGGTTCCATTGAAGTTTGTTCTTGTAAACCTCACAAACCTTAGGAACACCCAAGCATGACAATGATTAGGGTTTTGATTAGTCTCCCCACTTAGTTTTACCTTTGTGTCTCTCTTGAGTCTTCTCTTCTCACCTCATAATCAGGGACTAAACCCTAAAGGTTTTAAGGCTTTGTGATTAAGCTTATGCCTGCATCCTTCTATTAGGATGGAGTGTATAACTTTAATCCTAAGTGTTAAACCCTTAATGTGTTTAAATCCTTTAATTAATCCACTTAATAATCACCAAGACATCACACTTGTAACTTGGGCCTTGCATTAGGGTTCTAATTCTTCCTTAATTGGTTAAGAAGGACTAACCCTAGTGTTAATGGACAAGTCCCCCTCAAGTTGTCTTACAAACCATAGAAAATCACTTCATCATTTCATCATTAAATAAAATCCACTTAATCAAAGGCATGTTTTGTCATGAGTTTAATCCCTAATCATAGATTAAGTTGAGGAGCTTTCCTCAGCTTAAATATTCTCATCTATTATCCTTCTATTAGGATGGTGTAATGAGTCTGTTTAATCTTTGATTATGGCTTAATCTCATTACTTAACACTAAACAAAAACAAAAAAAACATCTAAATAAATGCAAGTAGGTTAATGATCTTAATCCTACGTCATGGTGATTTAGTGTGAGATGCTGACTTCACACTTAAGGTATTCTCATTACCCCTAATCAGAGGGAGGATGTGATGAGTTTACTAACCCCTTGGTTTAGGCTTAAGCTCATTAACTTGTGACAAACTTTCAAAAGCAATAAAAGACTGAAAACTCAAAAACAAACAATAATCGTCTCCTACGGGATTCTTTTCTCATCTCATTCACTCACAACCGAGAACTTGCTTCTTCCGTCTAATGCAAGACAGTTTGCACCTGGGCCAGACAGGTCATACACTTGAGCATAGGCAAGTAAGCAGTTCACCAGTCAATTTATCTTTCAGTCTCTTTGGGTCGAACTACGGTGTTCTGACTTCCTCATTGCACGAGAGGATACGTAGGCATAACTTAACAGTTATCGAACAAAAGTCTCTGTATATTCCCCCTCTTTCAGCATTATTCTTAGCCTCATGATCTTGAGCATTTCACCCTTATTCTTACACTGACACTTCATTTATACACTTCACTCTCTTTTACACTGACACCTGTACATTCTTTTCCAGCTATTTTATACACAGATTGCACTGACACTAACCCTTTAAAACACAAACCTTTTAAGCGTGGATCCCGTCGAGTACGACGGACAATCTGGGTGCTAATACCTTCCCAGGTTGTAACCAACCCCCTTTCTCAGTCTCTCTGGTTCGCAACCGTCTTATCCATCTCTTTCTAGGTCTATGCAGCATTGCCTTTCCTCCGGGATAAAAATGCCTAGCTGGCGACTCTTTTCATCTCCAGTGAGTTCACTGCTGTGTGTTCTCATTGTTCCTCTCGCCGACTGTTCGGGTCTGTACCTTTATTTGGGCCATTCCCATTTATCGGGAGCGACAGGTGGCCTTGTACCTTTTGGGGATACATTTGTATATGTATTCGTTGTGGATATGTTTTGTATAACATGATATATTTGTACGCTTCTAACTTGTAGATATATTTTGATAAATATATAAGTTGAAGTTGTTGATGATTTAAGTTTTCCGCTGTGCAATTTATAATTGAGATATGGGTGTAAGGATTGAAATTCCTTTGTGGATAGCTACCCCATTGTTGCATATCTGTTTGAGCAGTGTTGTATGTTTTAACTTCACGTAATGTGGCATGCCCCTTTTTATGCTTGATTTAAATTATACTCTGACGAAATTTTATCTATGCCTAAATGATTTAATGTATTATTTGGGGGTATAGAAAGGGGGTGTTACATCTATCACACGTCCTGGTAGATACATGCTCTTCTCTCAATGTGCTCCCTAAGAAGGCCTTAATGAAGCTGAACATTGATGGCATCGTCTTGCGACCTAGCGCTTTGATTGTGAAAGCCTTCGATGGGTCCCGAAGATCTGTGTTTGGGGAGGTAGAGCTACCAGTGAAGATTGGGTCTCAGATATTCAAAAGCACATTCTACGTCATGGATATTCAAACCGCTTATAGCTGTTTGTTGGGACGTCCCTGGATTCATGCTGTCAGCGCAGTGACATCCACGTTGCATCAGAAGTTGAAGTATGTGGTAGACAGCCAGGTTATCACTGTATGCGGAGAAGAAGACATTTTCGTAAGCCATCTGTCAACCTTCAAGTATGTAGAAATGGACGGGGAGATCCATGAGACGCTTTGCCAGGCTTTTGAGACAATTAATGTCTGTAATTTGTCTCCAGCAGTTCAGAACAACGAGAAGGAAGGGACTCCTATCTACTCCTATAAGCAAGCTAAGGAGGTAGTTCAATCCGAAAATGCCCAGGGCTGGGGCAAGTTGCTGGAAATGGAAAAGAAAGATGACAAGTTTGGTCTCGAATATCAACCTGGTCAGTCCAGCTGGTCTCATGGTGGTAAACCCATAACATTCACCAGCGCTGGAATGCTAGACTACAATCATGTTTGTGCAACAGATGCCGATGGAGATACTGACTGCGACTTGGATAACTGGATTCACCCATGCGTACCTGGGGAGGAGCTCCGGAACTGGTCTGCTGAAGATTTTGTTCAAGTTACCTGGCAGTCAAAGTAATTTTCTTTGTTTCCATTTTTTATCATACTGTATGTAAAATCATGTACTCTGCCCAAGGTACATGGATCCATTTGTAGGGCCACCATGTTTTTAATGCATTTTCTTTTCCATGAAATAAAGGACATTTTTTCAAACAAATTGTGTTCTCTATCTTTCGTTTTAAGATTTTTCACAAAGCAAATAAAATGGCAATGTTTTTCTTTCCTGTGCTTTTGTGTGTTTGTGTCTCCTTCAGTTTCTGAAATAAGCACATCTTGTGCAGTGTGGATCATCCGGATTCCTGTGACAACGTTCCTGCTATGACTATGCATGACTTCGACAATCCTATCTACCAAGCTGATGAAGGGGTTGAGGAAGACTGTGAACTCCCGGAAGAATTGGTCAGGTTGCTGAAACAAGAGGAAAAGGTCATTCAGCCTCATCAGGAAGAAATAGAGATCATCAACATCGGGACCGAATATGTAAAGAGAGAGATAAAGATTGGGGCCAGTCTGCAGGCCGGGGTAAAGAAGGATTTGATTGGTATGTTGTGTGAGTATGTGGATATCTTCGCTTGATCGTATCAGGACATGCCAGGGTTGGATACTGACATTGTTGTGCACAAGCTGCCATTAAGGGAAGACTGCTCTCCCGTGAAACAAAAGCTGAGAAGAACTAGCCCCGATATGGCTATGAAGATCAAGGAGGAAGTTCAGAAGCAGTGGGATGCCAGGTTCCTTGCTGTGACCAGTTACCCACCTTGGGTAGCAACATTGTGCCTGTACCGAAGAAAGATGGCAAGGTCCGGATGTGCGTCGATTATCGGGATTTAAACAGAGCAAATCCAAAATATGACTTTCCATTACCTCACATCGATGTGTTGGTAGATAACACCGCTCAGTTCTCGGTATTTTCCTTCATGGATGGCTTCTCCGGGTATAATCAGATCAAGATGGCACCGGAGGACATGGAGAAAATGACGTTCATTACCCCATGGGGTACATTCTGCTACAAGGTTATGCCCTTTGGATTGAAGAACGTCGGGGCAATGTATCAACGGGCCATGGTAACTCTGTTCCACGACATGATACACAAAGAAATTGAATGCTATGTGGATGACATGATTGCCAAGTCCCGGGGCGAAGAAGAGCATCTGGTCAATCTCAAAAAGCGTTTTGACAGGTTGATAAAGTACAGATTGAGGTTGAATCCAAGCAAGTGCACATTCAAAGTGCGTTCCGGTAAATTTCTGGGTTTCATTGTTAGTCAGAGAGGAATCGAGGTAGATCCTGCAAAAGTAAAAGCAATACAAGATATACCTGCACCGAAAACAGAAAAAGAAGTGCGTGGGTTTTTAGGGAGATTGAACTACATTTCTCGGTTTATATCTCATCTAACTGCCATGTGCGAGCCAATATTCAAACTATTAAGAAAAGAAAAAACGGTCAGGTGGAGCGAGGACTGTCAAAGAGCCTTTGAAAAGATAAAAGAATATTTGCAGGAGCCTCCGATTCTGATGCCTCCAGTTCCAGGACGGCCGCTTATCATGTACTTGATTGTGTTAGAAGGGTCAATGGGGTGTGTTCTAGGCCAACATGACGAGTCTGGTCAAAAAGAGTATGTTATTTACTACCTTAGCAAAAGGTTTATCGACTGTGAATCTCATTACTCACTGCTCGAGAAAACTTGCTGCGCTTTGTGTAATACCTCAAAATTTTCCCTCATCTTATTACCACTAACTGGCTTATGTTTGCGTTCATTTGCATTCGTCCATTAGGTCATATTGTTTGCATTCTTCATTTGCATGGAGCTCTTAGGGCATGGGGATAAGGTTTTCTTTTGTGACTCGAATCCCCCTGTTCACTAGGGATTTCTCTGGTCATCACATTCGAGGTTAAGATCAACAATGGGCTCTTATTATCACAAGCGTCTTACTAAGTTACAAAAGCTTCAGCGAAAGTCATGGTATTAGGGTTTCCTGGCGAGGATTTTCTTGGACATATTGGTTGCCTTGATGGCATAGTCATCTTCAAAGTTTCCTCAAAGCATTCGCTTTGAGGCTACTGTTTATTGAATAGGTGAATTGTGAGGTATGAACCATGACGAGAGATGCGAAGGCGTGGGTATCCTTTGGAAGCCAGGCGTTTCTTCCATTGGAGTTATTTTGGCCAAAGGTTGTTTTGAGTTTGTTTGGTTAATTTGTAGGAAAATAAGGACATTTGGCACCAAAATATAAATGAAATGTCCCTATTGCAATTTAATTCGGATTTTATGGGAGCAAGAGAGGTTGAAGGTTACTTTTGGCATATAAGGTCCCAAGTTCATTCGAAATCCCAAGTTACAATTTTCCAAGTATATTCAGGTGGATCTCTGGTAGTTGTGGAACTACAACTACCCATGTCTTTACAAAGTTAGCACAACATCCAAGTCAAGGTTACATAGAATTTTGGTCAATTATGGATCAATATCCCAAGGCCTGCCCCTCATTGGTTTTCAAACTTCGTCTTTGTGTCCTTCGTGACCATAGTTGTGTTATCCAATCTTCGTATAGAACCATTAATATTTGGCTTGATGTTGAGATTTAGAGTATATTATTATGCTTAATGGATGAAGTTTTGTTTGGGTGTTATATGTGTTTCATTTTATTCATCCGAACTTGTTACTATTTGTTTGAGAGGAGCCTTGATGATTCATTTTGGGAAGCTTTGAATTCACTAAGTTAAGGGTGGGGTTTTTGAGATTAAGGGTCACATGATGATATGAGACCGTTCATTTTCTTTGAAGTCACAAGCCTAGGCCAAGCAATCAAAGGCATCGTTGTCGTTTTTCGTGGCTTTCTATGCTTGAGGTTACATCATTCATCTTGTTCATGCCACAAGTGTATTATCATGAATAATTCAAAAACAAAGAGATTCTTGAATATAATTCCTTCAATAGAATTGGAGAGACATATGCATATAAAGTTATTTTTTTTGTGTGATATAATTCCTTCACAAGTGTATTGTTCTATTTACAATCTTAATATCCGAAGTCAAGGTTTTACAAAACCAATTTTTTTTTTGCGTGATATTTAAAGCTACATCGGGTCTTACTTACATAACTATTACAACTTTGAAGTTCAAGGTCATTCTTTTCACCTCTTGCAAAAGCACCGAAATCTTAAAGAGTTCAGGCCATGTTTCACGGACGAAAATTATCCTCATCTCAAAGACAACATATGTTTCTTTTATTTCACAACCTGTAGCAATCCTCTCCATCTGAAATTCAAATAAGAAGGTCGTGTCGATTAGTTACATTGCACTTATGAGATCAATTATTAAGGACACAATGTGATACAAAAAACAGTTTTAAAAGCTTAACATTGCGATACAAGAAAAGGCGAAATTCGGAATTAACGAAAAGAAGAAAAAAGGAGAGTTACAGAATAGTAACCTTCATACAAATCCTCTCCGAGCAATACCAGCCGAAATCTTTTCCTCATCAACCTCCATTTCAATTTGCTTCAATAACCATAACTTGAGACTCCCTCTAACTGTCATAAAAAAAAACTTCATGTCAGTTTCAATCTCTAACTTCCTAACAGAATTTCTCAACCGACAGAACTAACTTAACCACTTTTTTTCTAACTATTTCTAACCACCTAGCCATCCCAATAACTAACAGAAAAATCAGAGGGGGAAGTACCTAACTCATTCTACAGTAGAGAAAAAGGGAGTTGGATCTCAACAATTTCTCTCCAATCTTCACAACTCATCAAACTTCATCAGACAATCTCCTCCACCAAAAATCTCCAATCACTTTTCTCCTTCAATCATCAACAACCTCCATTTTTCAGAACCTTCATCACTCTCTCCATTCTATAACTGTTTTCTGACAAAAAAGCTCCTTGCCAAAGTTCCTTCAATCAGTATCTTCATCATCATCTTCAGCTTTCAAGAACACGTCAAATCCATAAACGAGCTTCACACACCATTCAACATCCATCCTCATCGACCTCAAGCAAACCTCTCCTCACTCTCACGTGTGCAGAATCGAGAATGCATCACCAACACCACCATCATATTCGCGTCATTATCGCCACCGCGGATCAATACACAACCTGCAAATGAATCCACAAGCAACGAATATCAACACAATTCGCGTTCAAATGCAACCGCAAGAACAACAAACGAATTCAAGAATCCAACCTCGAAACGGATTTTGAAATCGCGGAACAGAAGAGGAAGAAATGCAAAAACGATTCGAGATCGCGGAGAATAAGAGGGAACGTCATCGATTTACCTCTGGATTATCGACCATCTTCTTCGATCTGAGGAAGCTTCGGAGTCTTGATGAACTGCTACGCGGTGATCTTCGGAACACCACAACAACGGCGTCCACTGACTCGGGTGGCTTCATTGACGGGGAGAACGAGGAGGTTTTGCTTTCTTCGTCGGTGAGTGGAATGAAAGCGGAGGCCGACGGAGCCCTTTCAAGGAAGAAGAAGAAGAGCAAGTCGCGGCGTGTTGGAGGCGAGGGAGAAGAAGTTAGTGTTATAAACTTAGGGTTTTTTAGAATTCTGAAATGTAGATTGGTCCTATTGTTCTTCACCATGGGTTTGCTATACACACCTCCAAATTCGTGCTCATAACCCCCCTCTGCACTATAATCCTTGGATGTGGGCCAGGCCTTGTTTTGCTATTTCGACCCTCCAAATTTCTATCTTCACCCTCCCTGCGTGTTATTGGGCTTCCCAAAGCCATGGATTGATATTCAGACCCCCCAATTCACTTATTATACCCCACACGCGTTGGTAATTGGTATTGGGCCTGGAGGCCATTATTTTTGTTATCAGCACCATGTTATTTCTATGCATCCCCTTATTCTCATTATTTCTTCATTTTGAAATTGTAAATTAGAATATTCTTGTTAAAATTTTTAATTAATTTTCTTATCAACTAATATTTGTGGATTAACATTTTGATCCATTTGGGCAATGTTTAATTAGAATTTTTGTTGATAATTTTAATTATTGTTTAGAACTAATTATGAATTAGTTTGTTTATGAGTTGTTTTTTCGATCGACTTGAATCGATTTTGATTATGACAAAGCTTCACAAAGTTAATATGGATGATAAGCATTTATTTTGCTTATGGGAGACTACAAGACCTTGGATGAAGTTTTGGATTTCTTTTATGTGAAAAATCGGCACTTCAACCAAGTAAGTAATCTCGATTCGCCACTTTAATGCACCCCTTTTTAGAATGAAAATATTAGGTAATGACCTTAGTTTAGAACTTAGACTTAGGATTCATATTAATTAGACTTAGAATAAAATTAGGACTATTTTAGGTTTATGTCTTTAATTGTTTTGCTTTGAATTTTATTCTTGCATTCAAATTTTAGTGCTTTGTATATTGATTGATATTTCACTTGTATAGGTCTCCCCCTTGGATTTAGAATCGACTTATCTTCCTTAGGAAGTAAGTTGCATTCTGTTAGTTCTAAGTTCTTTCTCCATTAGGTTAGAGTACCTCATTAACCATAGGATCTCACTTGTAAATAAATCAACAAAAATTAGGGTTGTGTCTTAGTTCCCCATTATATTTTCCCTTTTGCAATTTGAGTCATTCTTTCCCATCTCATAAAAAAGGGCAATAAAACATTTAATGAAAAACCGAACATTCTTGTACGACGCAAGACTTTGTTGCGGAGTGTTTATACGCGTCCAGTTTCGGGGCGAGGTGTAAATACTTCCCGCGATAGATAGGTCTTAGTACGAGAACGTTCACAAACAAATTTAAAACATTTCTTTCAAAAGACAAAAAAACAAATAACAAGCGACTATCCTGTGGGAATTTCTTTTCTCACCTCGTTCACTCTAAACGCGAACTCGCGACGACTTGTCTCGCATGCAAGACGGTTAACGCACTCGTATCGGACGAGCCTGCAACACTTGAGCATAGACATACGCAGTTCCAGTTATAAAAAACACAAACAAATAGTTCCCGCCTTAGTTAGGCGAACTACGTCGACTCTGATCCTCATTATCTTGATGAGGTACGTAGGCAGCGGGGTAGGGCCCGTTCGAGCACATTCTTTATTTTCCCTACATGTCCCTCTTTCTTTTCATCTTCTTTTTAAACTCTTTTCTCACTTCTCATTCCAGTTCCAGCTAGCAGTTCATTTTTTCAGCAGCAATTATATTTTCTCACCCTTTGAAACAAACAAGCAAGCGTGGATCCCGTCGGGTACGGCGGACGATTTGGGGTGCTAATACCTTCCCAGTTCGTAACCGACTCCCGAACCCAGATCTTTGGTTCGCAGGACCTTGTCCTTTCCTTCCTCCTTAGGTTTGTGCAACATTACCTTTTCCATTCTTCCGGGATAAAAATGTCTGGCTGGCGACTCAACCTTTTCCGCGCCACTTTTGCGTTTGTACTAGGATGAAAATCCCGGGAGCGACAGCTGGCGACTCTGCTGGGGACCGAACCCAGAATCTCTGGTTTCCCTTGTAGAGTCAATCCTAGCGCCTATTTGATTTTGTTTCTTTGGGGTGTTTATTTGTTTGCTGATGTGTGCTTTAGTTTAGCTTTACTGTTTTTATTTATAGTTTTTACTTTACAGCTTCACTTTACCGCATTTATTTACTTCTTTCAGTGTTTATTTTCCATGCACCATATTATACTGGACTGTCTGGCTGTGCTGGTTTTCATTTTTTATGCGGGACGGGACTTACTATTAGATAAGCCAAATAACCGGCTTGAGTGCACTATAGGATTAGCGTGGACACATTGTGCTTGCATGGTTACATGATGAGTGGTGATGTGTTCCACACCCAGACTGCGACCGTCTTGGGACTATTCTGTGTGGGGGTTCTTCCCCACTTCAGGGTACGATCTTGATAGTTATGTGCATCTGGGGACCGATCATTGAGAACCTTAGTGGAAACAACCCTCTCCAGTGATGACAATGACAGATCACATTTGTTGGAAAACTCACTCGCATCCGAGGGCCCACTGGGAACTCGCATAGGATGGCCTGGTTCTCTCATATGAATCCGGTTAAGGCAAACTGTTCGTATGACGATAGTATTGTACCCTTCAGGATGAATGTACTACTGTTTCTCGATTCAGTGCTTGAAGCTGGGGACTTATGAGGGATGCTTGTTTTTCCGGACTCAGCTGAGGCCTCCCTGAGTAGTGCATAATGCCAAACCGATTCCCTGATTTGGTCATGAGCCATTTCTCGGAAATGGTGAACGTATTATTGCTATTCGGCTTTGAGAGTCCGTGATGTTAACCCGAGTAACACACCCGTGATATTGGGAGGGGTTTAAAGGTTTGCAGGAACCCTAAGCTTCAACATACAAGTGTTCCTTGGTTCTTTGATTCTGAGATTCGGGATTTCTATTCAGAGAAATTGTTATTGTGATTACCATTGTGACCTTGATATTGTGACTGTTATTATGAATCTCCACAGACACTTGGCTCGTTGTTCAACTTCAACACCATCAGTGACTATTCTATTATGTGATTCAGTTCTACAGTTATTGGGTTCTCAGTTATGGGGTTCTATACAGAGATGGTGTTGTTATTGTGGCTCTATCCAGACACTTGGCTATCTGCTCAACACCAACATTAGACCATTGATCACATGCCTGTTGCATACATGACATCATAACATTTATGCACACATGTTCAGTTATTTATGAGGATCACATATATGAATCATGTTGTTGGTTTTTTCTGTGTCAAAACTTGAATTAAAGCAGATAGATTCCTCAGAAATAACTGAACATGGCATTTGCATACATCCTTGAATTCTTGACAGGTGTTTAGAGACAGATTCTTTTCCTGACTTGATTTCTCATCAGAATGGACAGCTTGAATCACAATCATCAAGGTATATATTTGAAGCAACTCCGGGCGGAGGTAATCGAAAGGAAGACCTAGTTGGGGCAATTCAAGGCCGAGGTGAAAGCTTTATTTCAGAACCAGAAACTGTTGAAACATGAAGTCAACAAGATAAAGACTCAAATGAGCTTGGTTGTGGAAATTCTGAACAAATCTATTTTCATCTCTAGTGAGGGGAACTACGCTGCTCTGATTCTCCATTGGTCAATGGAGATACGTAGGCAGGAGATCATATGAGATCTTTCCGAGCAACCTTATATATTAACTTTATCAACCTCTTCCCTCCAGATGTCATTTGTCAGCATCCAACCTGAGCTTCCCAAGAGAGTCCTACGGGCAGAGCATATAGGTAAAGGCCAGAACAACTCGAGAAGAAGTTTGATCATATTCTGATGTCGTACATGCAAAAAGTTTCCTCATTTACTCAAATTCGAACTGGTTGAGCTAGTTGCATCAGGATCATCTCCGATATAGCTTCCTTAGGGTTTTCAGTTCCAAGTATGATTACCATTCTGGGGCACCTGGCCTTTTAATTGAAGATTGCAAGTCTTTCAGAGATAAAGGTAAGTACAAGGCTGCGGATTTTATTGACTCCAAGACTATTGTGTTCACACCAGGAAAAAGGGGAGAATATGGCACTAAACTGTAATAGAATGAATATCCAGACTGCTGACTGCTGAAAGTCTCCGAGAGCAATAAATCCAGACAGAGTCAGGCCTCCTCAATAATGGTAACCACGATGTGAATGCTAGATGCAAGTACCACTCAAGGGCATTTAGGCATACCATTTGACAACTATGATGCGTTCAGGCACAAGGTGAAAACATTGATCGACTCAAAGGAAGTCTGCCCACATATTGAAATCTCCTCATCAAATTGGCATCCTAGTTTGCAAGGGCATCTTCAGAAGCAATAAGTCTAGACGAAGTCAAGTCTCCTCAATAACGACAATGTTCAGCTTCTTTACTACATTTTCATTTGTAGTTTCTATTGTTTGTTTAAACATTTGTATGCATGCATGAAACTTATTTGTTTTTGAACGAGAACCATAATAAAATGCACATATTTTTCTTGAAGTAATCCATTTGTATTCACTCATGATTTTGTGTATGCGCATTGCAATACCAACTATTGTGCTTAAACTCTGTGAGGGAGGATGACGAAATGAAAACGCAAAGACTCTAATTGTTTGCTTTTGAGAAAGACCCTGTTGACGATGTACAAGCATTGTTTCAAATCCTAAACACCGGAGATATAAGGGAGATAGACCCTCGCCAACCCATTTGAGCCTTGAAGTAGGAGTTTCTTTTAGTATGAAAAAAAACCTTTCATGTAACCCAGGGGCAGGGTAGGCGTCATTTAGTTTGACCGGGCGTTCGAATATAAAAAAGGAGTGCACATATAAGGATCCATTACCTTTCGTTGTACCAAATCAAGAGGTCCAATGACCAGAAACCACAATGGTTATCCCAAGCAAGAGGTCTAGAGACCGGAAACCACAATGGTTATCCCTCATCAACCAAGAAGTGAGACAGTCACGACCCTTTCAAAGCAATCAAGACAAACAGTGTCACACAATTTGTTCAAAAAAGAATATAAAAAATGATGAGAAAACACGCTAAGTCGAAACTTAAAAACAAGCGACTTAGGCAAAAATTAGGGCATCCCGCTGGACTTCGCAATCAAAGATTCACAAGAATCAGTCCAGGCAAAATTTAGGGATAAGCAAAATAATGCAAAAGCGAAAAACAAAGAGGATTACACAAGAAAGATCCTTAAACAAGAACAAAGTCGTGTGATACAGATACAAAAGAAAAAGGGGTGACTGACTCCAAATAACAACTTGATTGGTGCTTAAACCGTTAGTGTAATTGGTTCCTCAACCGTCACAAAACCCTTTTTGAGAGGTGAGCGCTTGTGAAAGTTAGCTGAACATAGGAATGGAGAACATCACGAAGATGGGTGGGCACAAATAAACTTCGAGCCTATATCCTTTATTTTTATAACCGTGAACCAGACCACGATACAACCCTCAAAAGTCCTAATTGAAACAGGGTTATTTCGAGAGCGTACTACCACAAGATCGCATTCCTGACTCCTATGAGTTGTGCTAAAAGTTATTTGTTGGTGTTGCATGTGCATGCTTTCATTCATCAAAAATCAATGTCGTATCTTAACTAGTGATTCACTCACAAAGGTTGGCGACATATTTTTACAGTAAAACTTCAAGATTAACATGTGTGTTGCATTAGAATTTTCATTCTTAAAATAAACATTTTCTTCTTACATACATTTGTTTGGCATCATAAAAGTTTACATATGGAATCTCAGTCCATAAGCTTAATCTTGCCAAGTTGAGAAGTCTGAAACTTCCGAAGGTCAATCTATTGAGATGCACTTTTCCAAAAAAAAAACTCCATTGAGTGGGGACTTTACCAACCATTCGTGGGAAGAGCTAGCCAATCCGGGGCAATCATGTCGAGCAATCTCTTCAAAATTCAGCCAAGCTGGGGCAATCACTTCGAGATTCAAATCTCTCAAAGAGCCATTAGTCTGAGGCATGTATTCAAATTTCAACCAAACTGGGGCAGTTACTTTGAGATCCAATCTTTCAAAGAACAATTGGCATGGGTGTTTTCTTCAAAACACAGTCAGTCATAGGTGATCACTTCAAGGCTCGTACTGGGGCAGGCCACCCCAAGAGCACTAGAAGTTACTTTCTCCTGAAGACGATTAATCAGAAGCACCTACCCAAGGTTCAAAATACTAGGACACACTATCTCACAGTGATATGAGGTTTTTCATGAATCCTCGCGAGGAATATTCTTTCACAAACCATGCAGTCTGGGGCAGTTATTTCGAGATCCAACGAATCTCTCCAAGAGTTTGAAGACACTGAGGAATTTTGTATGCCATGTTTTCTGTAAAATCCTCTTGAGACATTTTCTTCCGGTGGACCTTAATCTGAGGCAAGTTGAAAATTGCAAAGAACCATTGTTCCCTCATGATTAGTTGGAAACCTACCAACCTAGAGGCTGGAAGTAAAGCCATTGTCAGCACAGTACTTCAAGAGTTGTTTCATCAGCAGGCTTCATTGATCAGAATTCCTTCGCAAGTCTCATTAGACCATCTCGTCTCCAGCGGAGCGACAAGGAGAAAGTTGCTTCCTGAGCAAAATGGTATCATCACCATCTCATCCCCAGCATGAGATTTTATTCTATCATCCCTAACATGAGACCCTTCTTACCTCTCATTCTCAACAAGAGACGACCAAAGCTTTTATTTGCAACAAGAGTTATTCTCATTTGATATTATCCGTCATCCCTAGTAGAGGTGGAAGTTGAAATCTCCCTTAGCAAGGCAACAAAAAGTTGGTGTCCTCCCCAAGCAGAGACTTCCCTTTGATACAGGGGCAATCCCCAACAATATAAGGAGTGTCATTCCTCCCCAGTAGTTTGGTCCCTCAGTAGTGCCATGCCTATGGTTCCCAGCCAAATCAGGAGGTCTTCACTTCCCCACCAAAGTTCAAGAAGGGTCCATCTCCAGCAGGGTCTTGGCTCTCTAATCTCAAAGTCCAATTTATTTTTTGGCAGTGGCGGCTGTTCAAAGTCGGTGTATCATTAACAGCATTCCCCGCAGAGTTGTCTACTCCTCACAAGGATTAACCAGATCAATGCAGTGATCATCAGTTCCTCCCCAGTCAAGCCATCTGGGATACTTGCAGTCTCCTTATCAGGAGATCTCTTTGCATTTGCATACGCATAATCATCATTACATTTGCATCCTCCAGAGCGTAGCATTTCCATCCTCATGGAGCATTACGCCATAATTCCAAACAAATGCATACCAGCATGGGCCAGTTTTGAGGTATATTACGAATATCTTCCCAACCTGAAGTACTCCGCACAGAGGATACCAACATCATTTTTCAGACATCCTTGTCTTTTCAAGTCAATGTTTGTCACTTTTTCCGCGTCTTGTTTGGTACAATGGTCGCGTCGCAGGTTCCCATTTTGTACAACGGTCCTGTTTGCCTGGGCTCTCGTTTATGTACAACGATCCCGTTCCATCTTGTCCTATTTTCTTTGTTGTTTCTGGTTACCGCCTGAGGCCGTTATACCAGTGCGTCTCCATTCGAGGATGGCATTCTTTTCTTCAAGTCCTTCAGAGGATGGTCTTGTTGTTGTGGCTATCATTCGAGGATGATAGACCATTTTGAGCTTATTGATTGAGGTCAGTTTGTCTCATTTTCAAAGTCTGTCTGAGGTCAGTCTTTTTGTTTCTGGTTATCACCTGAGGCCGGTATACCAGCGCGTCTCCATTCGAGGATGGTTTCGTGTTAGATCCGAGGATCTTTTGATAATTGTCATTCGAGGATGGCATTCTTTTCTTCAAGTCCTTCTGAGGTTGGTCTTGTTGTTATGGCTATCATTCGAGGATGATAGACCATTTTGAGCTTATTGATTGAGGTCAGTTTGTCTCGTTTTCAAAGTCTGTCTGAGGTTAGTCTTTGTGTTTCTGGTTATCGCCTGAGGTCGGTATACCAGTGCGTCTCCATTCGAGGATGGTTTCGTGTTAGATCCGAGGATCTTTTGAGAATTGTCATTCGAGGATGGCATTCTTTTCTTCAAGTCCTTCTGAGGTTGGTCTTGTTGTTGTGGCTATCATTCGAGGATGATAGACCATTTTGAGCTTATTGATTGAGGTCAGTTTGTCTCGTTTGCAAAGTCTGACTGAGGTCAGTCTTTGTGTTTCTGGTTATCGCCTGAGGCCGGTATACCAGTGCGTCTCCATTTGAGGATGGTTTCGTGTTAGATCCGAGGATCTGTTGAGAACTGTCATTTGAGGATGGCATTCTTCCCAGCATATTTTATTCCCCACAAAATGCAACTTCATTTCCCAGTGTGGTTATTTCTACCAAGTCCTGTTTTGTTATCCCTAGTTGAGTCTTATTTCAGTACAACAATCTCATTTTTTCGCGTCTCTGTTTAATTACAACGGTCGCGTCTTGGGCTCTCGTTTAAGTACAACGATCCCGTTCCTTTCGAGTCTCCATTTAAGTACAATAGTCTCGCAGTTGAGTCTTGCATTTGCATAAGCATATCATCTCACACTGCATAAGTTGCACAATTAGGGTTTGTGATCAGGAAAATCCAAAGAAGTGATCTGAGCCATTCAAAGGCCTTGAAGCTTGCCAAGAGGGTCCATGTGGGCTCTAGGATAATAATATGCTCCCCAGGATTCTTAAAAGTCAAGTGATCACAAAGCATTGCAAAGGTATTCAGGCAGGCTGAGCGGTTTCTACACAAATGACCTAAAATTAGGGTTTTGGGTTTGAGGCCCCTAATCTCAATTTTCTTGGTCATTATTGATTCCATTGGTCTTAATATGTTATAAGGATAATGTGTACCAAATTTGATGAAGAAATTCATTGTGGAAGTCATTTGATCAACTGATAACTTATTGTGCAAGAAAAGTCAGAATCAGGGCATCTGAGGCCACCACCAATGGTACCAAGGGGTCATATTCATCATTTTGAGTTTCTATGATCTTTATTTGATCTTATAAGTGGTTAGAATTTCATAATATTGAATAATTTCAAGCCATTTGCAAACTTTCCATTTTTGGACATGACTTGTAATGAAAACTTTCCATTTTGGGAAAGATTTTCAACCTCCTCTTTCTTGATAAAAAATGCTTCAAATGAAAAATCTTTAAACATGAAAGTTGTAAATTGGATCTTCCCATTTTCAAAAATTACAAGAACTCCTCTTGATTCATCCTAGAACTCAAGATATGATGTTTCAAAGTTGGGAAAATCACATAATTTTTCAAGTCATGCAAAAGAGGGAATTTTGCAAATTGGATTTCCAAGACTTCTTGTGACCTATAATTGACTTCTACACTTCATAACATGTTCATACAACATTGCAAGATCAAAATCATGCCTTGGATCACAAGTTTCCATGGATCATTTTCACAAAATTCTCAAAGAGGGAAAAATGCAAAAGTCTTGCTATCTTGCAATCCAAGTGTTACAGCTCATCAAAACCAATCCAAGGGCCCTCCATAAACCCAGCTGAGGAAAATCCACCCTTTGGATCTCCTCTGACCCGTGCCATGCCTATTGTACATATTCTTTGACTTTTTTTGCAAATGAGGCCATACCAATCAAACTATGCCACACCAACTCTCTGAACCAATCAACATACCTTATACAAACATCATGGACCTCATTTCATACAACATTCAAGCCTGAAACATCCACAAGCTCAGATTGCACAAAATTTCCATTGAACTTCATCTCTTCGAATTTCATCACACAAACATCAAAACTCAAATCTTTTTCTACCAATCATTTCCACATAACCTAAGGATCACAAAACACCATTCACCGTGACCTAAAAGCCACTCAATCAAAAACACGATTTCTGCTTTGGCAGAACTGGACACTTCAAAATAGCCATTCAAAGCTTGTTCTAGGCATCTCATTAGCTTCAGGGAGTTCATTGGGGTTGATTTGCATCAAAGAAAGGGTCAGAAGGCTCAAGAGTGAAAAGCTTCAGTTCAGGTAGCTCTCTTGAAACATTTTTCCAGAACTTGTTTTTTAAGTTACAATATCAATCTACATGCTTCACTGATCATCATGATACTTTTACTTTTGAAAATAGTTGAGTTTTAAGCATTTCATAGCCTTCTGAAATTTTGTCCGTGAAACTTGTTTGCTTCGATTCTCTTGTTTGATGTGTGATAAATGATTTGTGTTGCTTGATTCTTGTTGTTTGATGCTAGAGGAACATTTCTGGGCAATTAATTTGGGGTGGGGTGGCCAGTAGAGAGACTTAGGGTTTTGGGGTCGCCGGAGAAGACGATCGGAGCTTCTCTTCGGTCGCCTGAATTTAATTAGGGCTTAATCTCATTTAATTAGCCAGTTTGAATTCTGACCCTTGGATTTGATTTACCCGTGTGCGTGAAGGGCCCATACATTTCACTTAACCCTAATCCAGATTAATTAATTTAATTAGTTTTAATTAGTCAGAAGCAATCTCAGCCACACAAACACGCGCCAAGTCACCAACTTCAAATCATGGCCATTGATTTTGCATACTTTTCATTTTTCTTTTTATTTTTCATATTTCTTTTCATATATTTATTAAAAATAGCAAAAATATGTTTGAAAATCTCATTTTCTGCATTTTCACTTCAAATATTTTTCTAAACTCAAAAATATTTTTATTTTTATTTTTTGCATTAAAAATGTATTTTTAAATCATTTAAATGTTTTATTTAATTAATTAATTGATTTTAATTAATTAAAAATACATTTAGGTATTTAAAAATCACAAAAAAAATTCATGAAGCATTCTTAGGCATTTAGAACAATTTACAAACTCACCATACAAATTTCTTTTTAAGTTTGATCATGTTTTCACAATTTATCATGAATTAGGGTTTCTAAATTTCACATTTTTCTAACCCTAACTTGAAAAAAACATTTATGATCAACCATGATGAGTTTGCATTTGGTTCTTTTTGAATTATTTCATACTTTGCATCTAGTATCTAGGTTATTTAACTCATAATTTTGCATTTCATTTTCAAATTGTTTAGCATTTTTCATGAAGAACCATCCAAAAACCCTAGCTAACTTAGGAAATTCATAACTTTCTCTAGGTTTAGCTTCTAACCTCCATCCTTGGGGAGTAATCTTGTGTATGTTTAGGGTTTGTTTGAGTGCATTTTCAAATTTTATCATGATGTATGCTTTTGTTTTGCTCATTTGCATCTCATACATTCATAAAACCCTAATTTCTCATGTTCATTTGCATTCATCTTTGCATATCTCAATCATATGAACTTTCCATGACATTTCATGCTTTTGTATGCCATCTTAGACATCTTAAGACATATTAGAACATTTCTTGATCATTTCTTCATTAATTTGATATGCTTTGCATTCATTACATTTCATGTGTATCCATGTGTTTTCAAGCTTCTTACATGCTTCTCTTTGCACCTCATCCCTTGTATGATCATACATAAGCATCTCACATCTCTTTGCATCATTGAATAACACATTTGCATAGCATATTCACTTCTGGTTTTGGTCTTTGCACCTTCATTTGCTTTATTTCCTTTTGCTTTGCATCTTATGCATTCACACTAACATTTTAGGGGCTTATGGTAAGTTGTTTAGGATGTGGATTTGCCTTCACATCCCACCTCTTCTCATCTTTTCATTTGCATCCTTTATATGTCTTTGAAGTGAACTTGCTTCACTTGTGCTCTTTTGTCCTTACTTTCTTTCTTTTCGGTTACTTATCTTCTTCAGGAAGTAAGTAACCTATCCTCCTTTCTCTTCTCTTTTCATCTGCTTCTCTTCCTTGGTGGCCTCCTGAAGATCTTTCTTTAAGCCTCACAAACCATAGGAACATCCAAGCATGATAATTTTAGGGTTGTATATAGTCACCCCTATTCTTTTACCTTTGAGTCTCCTTGAGTCTCTCTTCTCATCTCATAATCAGAGGCTAAACACTTAAAGCTTTAGGACTTTGAATTAGGGTTATGTCTGTATCCTTATCTTAGGATGAATTGTATAAATTTAATCCTTAGTGTTAAACCTTTAATTTGTTTACACCTTCTAATCAAAACACCTAATAACTATTAAGACTTAAGCTTGTAACTTGGGCCTTATATTAGGGTTACATCTCTTCCTTTTGGTTAAGAGGGACTAACCCTGGTATTTAATGGACAAGTCCCCATCAAGTTGTCTTACAAACATAAAACTCATTTCTTAATCTCACCCTTTAATTAAAATCCACTTAATAAAGGCTTGTTATATAATGATTTTAATCCCTAACCATGGATTAAGTTGAGGAGTCTTCCTCAGCTTAAGTGTTCTCATCTATCATCCTTCTCTTAGGATGGTGTAATAAGTTCACTAATCCCTGGTTAGAGATTAAACTCATTACTTAACACTAAACAAAAACCCAAAAACACTTAATAATTACCAAGGTAGGTTAATGATCTTAATCTTATATCACCCTGGTAATTAAGTTGAGATCTTCATCTCATACTTAAGTATACTCATTATCGCTAATCAGGGAGGATATAATGAGTTTACAACCCTTGATTTATGCTTAAGCTCAGTATCCTATGCAAAACACCAAAAACAATAAAAAACTGAAAACACAAAAAACAAACAATAAACGTCTCCTCCGAGATTCTTTTCTCATCACACTCATTCCGAAAACGAGAACTCGCTTCTTCCGTCTAATGCAAGACAATTAGCACTCGAGCCAAGTGAGTCACACACTTGAGCATAGACAAGCAGGTAGTTCACAACAAATCATCCCAGTCTCTTTGAGTCGAACTACGATGTTTTGACTTCCTCATTGCACAAGAGGATTCGTAGGCATAACTTAACAGTTATCGAACAAAAGTCTCTTTGTCTCCCCTCTCCTTCCAGCTTTCTTTCTAAGCCTCAGTCTTTGAGCACTCACCTTTTCTTTTGCACTGACACACTGTACATTCATTCCTAGCTTTTCATACACAGTCAACACATACACTATCCCCTTTTAAACACAACCAAGTAAGCGTGGATCTCATCGAGTATGACAAATGATCTAGGTGCTAATACCTTCCCAGGTCGTAACCAACCCCCTTTCTCAGTTTCTCTAGTTCGCAACCGTCTTATCCATACTCTTCTAGGTTTATGCAGCATTACATTTCCTTCGGGATAAAAATGCCTAGCTGGCAACTCTATTCAACCTCAACCTCCAACATCGCCGACCTTCCGCGTCTGCATCGGGACGGAAGTCCGGGGGAGCGACATTATGTTCCCAGGATTGACATCTCCAGGCTTGATGTACCTACTTATGTATTCTCTGTTGACGCAGTATTTGATGATAAGCCTTGGTATTATGACATTAAGTACTTCCTGGAAAGTAAAGAGTATCCAACCGGGGCATCTTCTAATGACAAGAAGACCTTAAGGCGACTTGCTGCTAGTTTCTTCTTAAACACTGACGGTGTTTTGTATAAGAGAAACTTTGACATGGTCCTGCTCAGATGTGTGGATAAGCAGGAAGCGAACATGTTAATGCAGGAAGTCCACGAGGGATCTTTTGGTACCCATGAAGGGGGACATGAAATGGATAAGAAATTATTGAGATCAGGGTATTATTGGTTAACAATGGATGTAGATTGTTGTTCATACGCCCAAAAATGTCACAAATGCCAGATTTATGCAGACAAAGTGCATGTTCCTCCAAGCCCGTTCAACGTCATGTAACCTCCTTGGCCCTTTTCCATGTGGGGAATTGACATGATCGGAAAAATAGAGCCTACTGCTTCAAACGGCCATTGTTTCATATTGGCCGCAATCGATTACTTTACCAAGTGGGTCGAAGCAGCGTCTTATGCCAACGTCACCAGACAGGTGGTGGCCAAATTTCTAAAGAAAGATATCATCTGCAAATATGGAGTTCTCGAGCGAATCATTACTGATGATGGTTCTAATCTGAACAACAAAATGATGGTTTAACTATGTCGAGACTTCAAGATTCAACATCACAATTCTTCTCCTTATCGGCCAAAGATGAATGCCACGGTTGAGGCAGCAAACAAGAATATTAAGAAGATTGTGCAGAAAATGGTCGTCACCTATAAATATTGGCATGAGATGCTACCATTTTCTTTGCATGGGTACTGTACGTCAGTCAGGACTTCTATTGGGGCAACTCTGTTTTCCCTAGTATATGGTATGGAGGCAGTCTTACCTGTTGAAATGGAAATTCCTTCTTTGCATGTATTGATGGATGTCAAGCTTGAAGAGGCTGATTGGGTGCATTCCCGGTACAACCAGTTATGCTTAATTGAGGAAAAGATATTAGCAGTTGTATGTCATGGTAAGCTTTATCAGAAGAGAATGAAGCGAGCATTCGTTCAGTGAGTACGCACTCGGGAGTATCAAGTTGGTGAGCTTGTGCTCAAGAGAATCATTCCTCCAAGTTCAGATCACAAGGGAAAGTGGACTCCGAATTATGAAGGCCCATTCATAGTAAATAAAGTTTTCTCTGGTGGAGCACTGATGCTTACTATTATGGATGGCAAAGACTTCCAGTCCCCTGTTAACTCAGACGCAGTTAAAAAAATACTTCACATAAAAGATCCGCTGGACAAAAAATACAGAATAAAAAGTCCATGCAAAAAAGGGGCATCCTGACGAGCTAAAAATAAAATAAAAAGCTCGGGAAAAAGTTAGGGAAAATAAATGAAAAATGTACACCCGCTAAGTTGAAAAGCCACATTAGACAACTCAGGATAAAAAGGGTATCCCGGTGGATTGAAAACTCGAAAGGGCGATCCACGCAAAATAAAGGAATAAGTGAATAACTGCAATCTGGGTAATCTGTACCACGTCATCGTCTCAGTTAACCTAGCAATCTCAAAAGGGTAGGGATTGATCCAGTCTTCTTCTTCAGAAAGCAAAAGCAAGAACGGAAACTCTTGAAGACATACGGGTCATAGCAGAAAGGAAACTCATTGAAATGTCGGGAACATTGCCATTAGGATAGTTTCTTTTCTCAATTTACAGTGATTACCTCTTTCCAGGTGATTGCTTCCTGATGTAAATTTTCGCCTATTCAGAGGCTCATCAATAAAAAGAATATTCAGCAAAAGCTTTATCTTTGTCTTTGTTTTACTTGCTTTGTTTGCAAAAATGTCCTGAATTTTTTATAAAAGAACATAGTATTTAAACTTGGTGGCTTTATAAATGACGTGTGTAAACACCCCAAATTTTCCCTCACCCATTCACACCATGGCTTGTGATATCTTCATATGCATAAATTCAATCATATCATTTCATATTGCACCTTTTGTTTCACTGCATTGCTCCTAAGTCATCTGCATCTAGGGTTTGTGATCTGGGCCATCTCTGAGCCATTTGAGCCACTCCAAAGGTCTTAAATCATGTCAAAGGGGTCCATGTGTGTTCAAGTATCATATTACATCCTCTAAAAGTCAAGAAAGTCAAAGAATCACAAGAACTAAGAATGGCATGGAAGCAGAGCCAGGTTTAACTCCACAGATGACCTAGAATTAGGGTTTTGGTTTCAAAGGCCATAACTCCAAATTTTTTGGCCATTCTTGTTTCTATTGGTCTCAATATGGTATAAGGATCATGCATATAAATTTTCATGAAGAAATTCCATGGGGAAGGCATCTAATTAAGAGTTGACTTCTTGAGCAAGTCAGTGCAAAATCAGGGCATCTGAGGCCCCCAATGACCCAACCAAGGGGTGTTCTTCACCATTTTTATTGTGTATGATCTTTATTTGATCATAGAAGATGTTGGAAGTTCACAAAATTGAAGAATTTCAAGCCATTTGCAAAGTTGCCTTTTTGGGAAAATGACTTGTAATGGAAACTTGCCATTTTGGGAAACTTTTTCAACCCTTTCTTTTTGATTCAAAAATGCTTCAAATGGGAAAACTTTGGTCATGAAATTTGTAGAATGAGTCATTCCCTTTTCAAAAAGTACAAGAACTCATTCTAATTCATTTTGGATCAAAAGTTATGGCTTGTCAAAGTTGGAGAAAATCACATAATTTCAAGTTATGTACCAAAGAGGCAAAGTTGCAAAACCACTTGCCAAGGCAAATTGTGCTTTCAAATGGACTTCTAATCTTTGTACAAACATGAACCAATGCCTAGAAGCCAGAATGCACCAAAGGTTTGCCCATTTTCATGACTTATGGATCAAGAAATCACAAAAGGGGCAAAATTGGACAAAGTTGCAAAACATCATACAAACCCTAATCCACTTGCTAATTGGCTGCAAGACTGATCCCATGGCTCTCCTCATTCCTTGCTGCGCAGGACACCCCTTTGTCCTTGGCCTACCATTGACCCATACCTCTCTTACACCTAGACTTGACTTTTTGCAAGAAGACCCATACCAATCAAGCTAGGCCACGCCAACTCCTCTGACCTATCCAAGAGTGATAAGTGGACCAAAAGGAACTCAACACAAGACACAACACAAGCTGAAACCAGATATTGCCAAAGTTATCAAAAATACCCCAACTTGCAAAACCTTTCGAATCTCTCAGCTCACTCAACCAATCTTCAAACCAACTTCACCATTGATCTCAAAATGACTCACTGACCACAAACCAACCATTGAAACAGCCAAAAACCTCCCATAAACCAAACACAATTTCTGACCAGTTGGCTTGCAAACTCCCAAATCAGCCAAAAGAAATTCCTTCCAAGCATCAAAACTTCATCAGGAGTTCAAGAGGAGTGGTTTGCACCAAGAGAGAAGGCCTAAAAGTCTCAAACTGAGAAAGCTCAAGCTCAAGTACCTTCTTGAAACATTTTTCCAGAACTCTTGTTTTTAGTTTCTAAATGATAAAGCATGCTCTCCTGATCATACTGGACTTTGAAATTTTGAAAATGGTGTAGAAATGAGCTTGTATTGACTGACTGAAATTTCTGCCATTTTTGTTCTTCCTTTCGAATCTTGTTAATGGTGAGAAATAAATTGTTTTTGAGGGCAGGGATGAGTTTAGGGAGGTGAAAGGAAGTGATCTGGAGCTTTAAAGCTCCAGAAATAACCTAGGGAGTGATTTTGAAACTTTCAGGGAAGGGGGTCACCGGAGAAGACGACCGGAGCTCGTCTCCGGTGACCTGAAAGTGATTAGGGTTTGATAATTAGGTTTAGCCAAGTTTGAATGTGGACCTTTGATTTTGAGGACTTTTGTTGACTCCCGCGCGAATGGAGGGCCTGGATCTCTCATTAAACCCTAATCTTCAATTAATTAGTTTAATTAAAATTAATTAGCCAGAAGCAATCTGGGCCACCCGTTTGCGCGCAAGTCAGCTCCCGCGTGTTTAGTTTGAATCTCAGCCTTAGATCCTGCATACTTTCCATTTAATTTCTTTTTTATTTCATTTTTATTCATTTATCTTTCATATTTATTTTAAAATAGTTAGAAAAATCCTAAAAATATTTCCCTTTGCATTCTTGTTTCAAATATTTTTCTTAATCAGAAAATGATTTTTATTTTATTTTTTGCACTGAAAATTATTTTTAAATCATTTAAATGTTTATTTTTAATTAATTAATGAAAATTAATTAATTAAAAATACATTTAGGTATTTAAAAATCACAAAAAAATTCACATAGCATTTAGGAACACTTAAAAACATTGTTCAACTCTCAAACCAAATTTATTTTTTGTTCTTGATGCCTTTTGATCATTTTCATTGGATTTAATTTCATTTTTAGGCAATATTTTGTTTCAAACTTCAAAAATTCCTTTCTGTCTAACCATTGAGAGTTGAATGATGATTCTTTTGGCATTGCATCTTGCATAGCATGTAGTTTATAGGATAAATTTGGTTTGAATTGATCTTGCATTTTCAATTTGTTTTGCATTTTTCCTGATGAAGTCCCCCAAAACCCTAGCAATCTTAGGAAATTCATAACTTTCAATAGGTTAAGAGTTGGATCCCCTCCTTTGGGCAGTGGGTTTGTATAGGTTTAGAGTATATTTGGTTGCATTTTCAAATTTTTATCATGTCATTTGCTTCTGGTTTTGGATTTTTGCTTTGTGTGATGCATGTAACCCTAATTTGTGCCTTCCCTTGCATCCATCTTTCATTTGCTTGCATCCATTGACTTGCCATGACATTTTGTGCATTCTTTTGATTCATAATACATTTTAGGTCACATTAGAACCATGTTTGATCATTGCATCTTTCATTTGCCATGTTGTATGTCCATTGCATTTCATAACTTTCCATGTACATTCTTGTTTCAATGCATGCCTCATTTGCATCTTTATGCTTGTTTGATCATTCTCATGCCTTGCCTCATGATTGCATCATCTCTTAGCATCATTAACATCATGTTTATGCTTCTGGCTTTGGTTTACATCATGACATTTCATCTCATTTGCATTGCATTTCATTTCTTTTGCTAACTTTTCAGGTGGTAAGTTGTTTTGAGAAGTGAATTTGCCTTCACTTCTCACAATCTCTCCTCATCTCTCTTGCATCATTTCTGCATTTTGTATTTGTCTTAGAGTGAGCTTGCTCATTCATGCTCTCTCCTTACCTTCTTTCTTCAAGCAACTTGTCTTCTTAAGTGAAGCAAGTTGTCTTGCTTCTCTCTGCTTCCTTCCTGGTGGTTTTTCTGAAGATCTTCTTGCAAACCTCATAAACCCTAGGATCTCCAAGCATGATAATAATTAGGGTTTGACTAGTTCCCCATTTAGCTTTTACCTTTGTGTCATCATTGAATCTTCTCTTCTCATCTCATAATCAAGGACTAAACCCTAAAGGTTTTAAGGCTTTGTGATTAAGCTTATGCCTGCATCCTTCTATTAGGATGGAGTGTATAACTTTAATCCTAAGTGTTAAACCCTTAATGTGTTTAAACCCTTTAATCAATCCATCTTAATAATCATCAAGACATCAAACTTGTAACTTGGGCCTTGCATTAGGGTTCTAATTCTTCCTTAATTGGTTAAGAAGGACTAACCCTAGTGTTAATGGACAAGTCCCCCTCAAGTTGTCTTACAAATCATAAAATCCATTTCTTAATCTTATCTTTAACTAAAATCCACTTTAATAAAGGTTTTGTTTTGTCATGAGGTTAATCCCTAATCATGGATTAAGTTGAGGAGTCTTTCTCAGCTTAAATGTTCTCATCTATTATCCTTCTATTAGGATGGTGTAATGGGTCCATTAAATCCCTGATTATGGCTTAAACTCATTACTTAACACTAAATAAAAACTCCAAAAAACATCTAAATAATCACAAGTAGGTTAATGATCTTAATCCTACATCAGGGTGATTAAGTGTGAGATGCTGACTTCACACTTAAGGTATTCTCATTACCCCTAATCAGAGGGAGGATGTGATGAGTTTACTAAATCCATTGGTTTAGGCTTAAGCTCATTAACTTATGACAAACTTCAAAAAGCAATAAAAGACTGAAAACTCAAAAACAAACAATAATCGTCTCCTCCGGGATTCTTTTCTCACCTCATTCACTCACAAATGAGAACTTGCTTCTTCCGTCTAATGCAAGACAGTTTGCACCTGAGCCAGAAAGGTCATACACTTGAGCATAGGCAAGTAAGCAGTTCACAAGTCAATTTATCTTTCAGTCTTTTTGAGTCGAACTACGGTGTTCTGACTTCCTCATTGCACGAGAGGATACGTAGGCATAACTTAACAGTTATCGAACAAAATTCTCTGTATATTCCCCCTCCTTCCAGCATTATTCTTTAAGCCTCATAGTCTCGAGCAATTCATTCTCATCTTTACACTGACACTGTACATACTACACTTCACATTTCTTTTACACTGACACTTGCATTCTTTTCCAACTTTGATACACAAATTGCACTGACACTACCCCTTTAAAACACAAATCTTTTAAGCGTGGATCCCGTCGAGTACGGCGGACAATCTGGGTGCTAATACCTTCCCAGGTTGTAATAAACCCCCTTTGTCAGTCTCTCTGGTTCGCAACCGTCTTATCCATATCTTTCTAGGTTTATGCAGCATTACCTTTCCTCCGGGATAAAAATGCCTAGCTGGCGACTCTTGTCTTTCTGAGTTCACCCCTGTGTGTTCTCTCTCCTTTCGCCGACCGTTCGCGTCTGTACCCCATTTGACCAGGTGTCATTTGGTGGGAGCGACAGCTTGGCGACTCTGCTGGGGACATTATACTGTAACCAGGGCTTCTGGTTCTTTTTGTGGGTTCCTCCTAGCGCTTGTTTGATTTGTGTTTACTGGGGTGTTATGTGCTAATTGTGTTTATATATTTGCTTTATTTACTGCTTTATGTACAGTTATTTATTGCTTTCTTTACAGCTTTATACATCATACTGTCATATTGTCATCTGGCTGGATCTGGTTTTTGTTTTGGTTGGTGGGGTTTCTATTGAGAGTTTAAGGTCCTATACCTGGGACCTGAGTGACACCTAGGCTAGAGTGGTTCATGTTCTTTCCCATTCCATTTCGGTCTGGTGCGGGAATATGAAACACGGTTCAGATGTGGGTTTCTTCTTGAGAACTCTGTGCTACAGATTTCCTGTAGTGCTAGGGCTATCTGGGAAGCCTGCTAAGTCTGGATGACCTTTATTATGACCTTCAGAAACTGAGGTGAATTAGAGGAGGATCTTCTATGGTTATTGTAAACATTGTACCTCCGGGTTAGAAGTGTTTACACTTCTCATAACTGATCCAAGTCTGAGGATCCTTGTTTTAGAACACCACCTGTGAGGGGGTTGGGCTGTTTACAGGTTTGCAGGTACCCTTGGCCACATCATACCCTGATACTTGTTTTGATTAAGAGTACCTCACTTTGGACAGTTCTTGTGATTTAACCTGGGCATGTGACTCATTATTTGAGTCCCCCACCTTGGTTGCTGGATTTCTGAACCTCCATCTGGACTTCTTGAACATACATGGACTTATATCAAAGCAGTAATCAGATCCAGCTTGATCACAAACCCTTGCATATCATTTGCATACTCATCATTTGCATCATTTAACATTTGTTTGTTTGTTTTTCAGGGTATCCACATTACATCTGGCTTGGTTTTGACCCCTTCATCTGCATAGACCCCTGTTCATCAGTTATCTGTTTCAGCTATCTTCATCAGCTGCCTGCTTTAGCTACTTTTATCACCAGCACTAGCCTATCAGTGGCTCATCTCCAGTATCAGTCTTCATCATCAGCATTTGTTTTCAGCTCTTCATCAGCAGTCATGGCACCCAAGAAGAGCAACATTTCATACCATTTCTTTGAGCCTGTGCTGACTGGCATCAGACAGGTCCAGGCACTTATCACTCCAGACCACATCCCATTATTCAGAGAGCATTATGGAGGCATCCTTGATATGGTTATGGACCTAGACCCTTCTCAGAGGAGTTTGATCCACACCTGCCTACAGTTTTATGACCCTCCTTTGAGATGCTTCACTTTCCAGAACTTTCAGTTGGGACCTCTTCTGGAGGAGTTCTCATCTTTGATTGGAGTACCTGTCAGGGGTGGTGTCCCCTTCAACCCAGAGATGACTTCTCCCAGCAATGGAGAAGTGGCAAAAGCACTGTATTTAGAACCTATTTTGATTGAGCAAAACATGACCACAAAGGCTGGGATCCCTGGTCTGCACTTGGACTTTCTGACTTCTCAGGCCATCCTGAAGGCTTCCTTAGGAGAATGGAGGGCAGTTTGTGCATTATTAGCCCTCAGTATATATGGGGTTATACTATTTGCAGATGAGCCCAAGTTTATCAGCAAGAATGCCATTCATGTTTTCCTTCTAAGGAACCCAGTACCCACCTTGTTGGGGGATTTCTATTATTCTATTCACCAAAGAAATGAGAAGCAAAGAGGAAAGTTGGTGAGATGATGTGCTCCTCTATTTCACACTTGGCTGCTTAAACACTTACCTAGGACTGATGCCTTCTTGAATCCTCACCAACAGAAGAATTGGGCTAAGAGACTTATTGCTCTGACTTCAGATGACATCAGATGGTGCACCCAGAGCACCAAGGGCAGAGACATAATCACTAACTGTGGGCATTACCCCAATGTACCTCTAGTAGGAGTGAAGGGTTGCATCAACTACAATCCTTTGCTGTTTAAGAGACAATTGGGCTATGCTTTGGTCCACCCTCCTAGAGTGCAAGACTTGGCTGAAACCCTGTATTGTGAGATAAAACCTAATCTAGCTGTTGTCAGACAAGCATCCTGGGCTTGGGACAACATCCAGACCAAAGGGATGGCCATTCTTGGGAGATGCAATAATGTGGCTTCAGCTCAGTACTATGAATGGTCCCATGCTAGAGCCCAGATTTCTGGGATGCCTTTCACCATTGAGGATACACTTAGACCATCCACAGTACCACCTCCAGCCACTGTCAGCCTGGAAGAATTTGAGAAGCTGAAGGAAAGGAATGAGAATCTGTCTCAAGCTCTGAAGAAGACCCTCTGGGAGAGGAGTGATGGTCGTCTAGACATTGAGAGGTTAGAGAAGCTTAAAGTAGAGCATCTAGCCAAGATTGAGAAAGCAGAGGACTACATCAAGAAATCAAGAGCTGGGGAGCAAATATTGAAGAATGCCTGTAAAGAGGCCCAGTTTCAGAAAGCTAGGACTGATCTCTATCTGCAAGAAAGTCAAGCTAGGTGGGTCAGGATCACTGAAGCTCGTACTCAAGCAGATAAGAGAACTCAAGCCAGGATTGAGCAGTTAGAGGCCAATGAAAAGAAACAACAGGAAGCTTTGCTGGCAGCTCAGAAGGAGATCTCAGAGTTGAAGCTTAGGTCTGGTTTGAAAAGGTCAAAGGACCAGGACAAGCACAAGAAGCTGACCACTGTTATTGCCACCAGAAATCTTCTCATCAGAAACATCACAGAGCATCCGGCTGGTCCTGTAACTGAAGCACTTTTGAAGGAGGTTAAGGAGGATGAGTTTGGATTAGATGTTTGACTTCTTTGCTTGTTGTTATTTCCATTTCATGTACTTCTCTTTTTATGTTGTATTTTGACCCTTCAGGGGCATATGTTGTAAAAACAAACTATGTATGATCCACCATGTGTAATATATTTGTTAGTTTGTTTCATTGAGTTTCTTTTCTCAAGCAACACCAAAGCATCTTCCTCAGGGTCTGGAAAGGTCAAAACCAAGAGCCAAGCCGGATACCTTGGAAAACAAATAAGCATACTGCATTGCATACTGACTTTTATGTTGTTTTGTAGGTTTTTGTTTTGTTTGTTACTAACTCTGTTGTGGTTCAGGAATTATTGCTCGCCGACGGGTGTTCCCTCTCAACCGTCCGCACCGGTATCCTACTCGCAACAATCTTCCTGGTATCCAAATGGATCAAGTACAGCAAGATCTAACAGAGGTCAGGACTCAGATGGCTAATGAAAGGCTGGAGATGAGAAACCAAATGACCCAATTCATGGAAGTAATGAATGGCTTGGCCCAAAGTCAAGAAAGGTTGAGGGCATTGGTAGAAAGACAAACCCCGGAAGAACCCCATCTGGGAACTGGAGGAACAAGTAACAATGAAAGGGGTCAGCCTCATGTTAATCCACCAGTATATGGGCCTCATCTACATCCGGAAGTCAACATCCCGGGTAATGTGCAAGGAAATACTACTGCAGGCAGGATCTTACAGGAAGACCCCCAAGAAGAGCAGTTTACTGTAATGGGAGCTGGGGATGAAGTTTATGATAGGAGGTTTGATGAAATTGCTGAGAAGTTGAGATCTCTGGAGTCTCAAAATTCCCTAGGTTTTGATGTCATGGATATGGGGTTAGTGGATGGGGTAAGGATTCCCCACAAGTTTAAACCCCCGTGCTTTGAGAAGTACAATGGGACTTCCTGCCCACGAACTCACTTACAGTCTTTTCTGGGAAGACTTAAAGCATACACCATGGATGAAAAACTGTGGATGTTTTACTTTGAAGATAGTTTGACTGGGGCTTCAAGGGAATGGTACTCTCACTTGACCAGAGCTACTATCAGGTGCTGGAAAGACCTAGTTGAAGCCTTCATCAGGCAGTACCAATACAATATGGACATGGCTCCTAACAGGACCCTTTTGATGGGAATGTCTCAGTCCTCCAGAGAAAGCTTCAGGGAATATGCCCAGAGGTGGAGACAGCTTGCTGCTGCTGTCCAGCCACCCATGTCGGAAAGAGAAATGGCCGACATGTTTATGAATACTCTGCAAGGAACATATATCGATAGGCTAGCTGCCTTTTCTTCCACCAGCTTCGCAGACGTAGTCATAGCTGGAGAAATAATTGAAAGCCTTCTGAAGATGGGTAAGATTTCTGATAATGGTGCAAGTTCGTCTAGTAACCCTAGGAAGCCTTTTGTGGGACCTAGAAGAACCAGTGAGACAAATGCCATTCATGCCAGCAGGGGCAGACCTCAGTATGTCCACAGATCAGTGGCAGCTGTCACTATTCCAACTCCGATTCCTCAGCAACCAACATATCAACCACAACAACAACCACACTATCAACAGCAAGTTCAATATCCGCCACAGAGGACCTACAACAACAACAACAGCAATCAACAGCAAAGACCCTTTCAGCAAAGACCATCACAAGCAAATAGGGTGATTGACCCTATCCTTATGCCTTATGCTGCCTTATTGCCACAACTCCTGAAACTCAACTTGGTTGAATTAAGGACGTTGGCACCACCAGATCCCTCCAATCTCCCAAGGAATTACGATGCCAACGCCAGATGTGCTTTCCACTCCAATGCACCTGGCCACAATACTGAGAAATGCAGGGCTTTACAAATGAAGGTACAGGATCTGGTGGATTCTAAAGCCCTCAACTTTGTACCCCCTCCAAGTGTCACCAAGAATCCCATGCCCAATCATGGAGGGCCAAGAATTAATGCCATTGAGGAAGAAAAGCCATCTTTCTTAATCACCAGTGTTGGACAGATTCGAACACCTCTGGTCGAAATTAAAGCTCAGCTTCTAGAGTGCCAGATGTTCCCCGGGTGTGATCTCGGTTGTGGGTATTGCAACATTTCAGTCAACGGGTGTGATAACTTGAGAAGCGGCATAGATGGTCTTATCAAAAGTGGTATACTTCAGATCTCAACAACGGTGCCTACAAATCCAGCAAATCCTTTGACAACAATTCCTGATTCTTCTACAACTGCAACAACAATCATTCCGACCAATTCATCAATATCATCAACAATGGCTTCATCCATCACTTCAACAAATCAAATGTCAACAACCATTTCTTCTACAAAATCAGCATCCATTTATTCAGCAGAATCTTCTACAACGCCAACAGAAAATAATGAAGATATCTCAGCAGTCACTATTTACTATGATCCATCAAATGTTCCTCCAAGCAACAACTTTCAACAACAAACAGTGGCACCTCCCGCCAAGTCACCAGTCACCATTTACTACGATCCGCACACCGTTACAATACCCTCCTCTGCAGCAGTCAGTCCAGTTACCATCACGGTGCCTGGCCCCGTTCCATATGAAAGCAATAATGCCATACTCTGGCATTATGGCTCTGATCTTTACTGTAACGGGGAGAAAATCACTTTGGATTCTTCAACCTCTTCTCCACAGATTGATAATGTTGGGGGAGGCGGAGGCTTCACCAGAAGCGGACGCCTTTTTGCCTCACAATTGCAAAGACCTAATGCCGAAGCAGAAGCTGCTGCCAAAGCAAAGGGAAAGAGTGTGGTATTCGAAGAGCCGGCTGTCAAAGAGACTCAGAAGACATCTTGTGAGCAAGATGTAGATGAGTTCATGAGAATTATAAAAAGAAGTGATTACAAGGTGGTGGATCAGCTTCACCAAACTCCCTCAAAAATCTCCATATTATCCCTGTTGATGTGTTCTGAAGCTCACAGGAATGCATTATTGAAAGTCTTGCACGCAGCATACGTGCCAGAGGAGATCTCTGTTAATCAGCTAGAAACTATGGTGGCAAATGTCAACACCAGTCATGGACTGGGCTTTACCAATGCTGACTTAACAACTGAGGGGCGTAACCACAACAAGGCTTTACATATCACCTTGGAATGCAAAGGTGATGTTCTATCCCATGTACTGGTAGACACTGGGTCCTCACTCAATGTTTTGCCAAAGAAAGCCTTAGTGAAGCTGGAGTATGATGGCTTGGCATTACGTCCAAGTAATTTGGTGGTGAGAGCATTCGATGGCTCTAAAAGATCAGTGCTAGGGGAGATTGATCTGCCTGTGATGATTGGCCCGCAAACCTTCAAAATTACCTTCTATGTGATGGACATTCAGCCGGCCTACAGCTGTTTGTTGGGTAGACCCTGGATCCATGCCGCTGGCGCTGTTACGTCTACCCTTCACCAGAAGCTGAAATTCGAGTGGGAAGGCCAGATCATCACCATCTGTGGTGAAGAAGACATCTTTGTTAGCCATCTGGCTACGTACAAGTACATTGAGATGGATGGAGAAATCCATGAAACTATGAGCCAGGGGTTTGAGGCCCTAAACATTAATGAAGCGTCTGCTGTACTGGGAACCTCCATGACATCTTATCAGCAAGCCAGGAAGGTTGTTGAAGAGGGTACTGCCCAAGGCTGGGGCAAGTTGATGCCCGTGGAAAAGAAGGAAGACAGATTTGGGTTGGGTTACAAACCAACTCAACAAGATCAATCAGAGGCTGCCAAGAAGCCCAACTTTGTCAGCGGGGGAATGCTAACCCCGGATGCAGTAAACAACTTGGAAGACGAGGATGAAAGCGACCGCAACCTGAAGAGCTGGATACGTCCAAGGATCCCGGGGAGCCAAGTCCTTAACTGGTCTTCCCAGGAAATTATAAGGGTTACTCCTGCAGAGTAATTATTATTTCCTGTATTTTTAAGCATGCATCAAGTCTTGCATCTTGCCCAAGATGACAAGACTTATTTTGTAATCGGGCCATCTTGTAATTTTGTGCAAACAAATCAATCAATGAATATCGGACATCTTTTGCAAATGAGTCTTTTTCTTTTCCGCTCACTGTTTTTCATTTTTCTCTTTGTACAAAAATAAAATGGCATTGTTTTCCAAAATGACAACTTCATTTCACTTTTTTCTAAACAAGATTAAAATCGATCACTAAAATGAACAATCTAAACCCTTGTAGAGAGTGCCTTTCAGACCGCACCGACAACAACACAGCTATGGCTCCGTATGACTTTGACAATCCAATCAATCAAGCCGATGAAGGGGTTGAAGAAGATTATGAGCTACCTGAAGAGCTAGCCAGGTTGTTAAGGCAAGAGGAGAAGGTTATCACTCCTCATCAGGAGGAGATTGAAGCGGTTAATCTTGGTACGAAAGAAGACGTGAAAGAAGTTAAGATCGGGGCCTGCCTACAAGACTCAGTAAAAGAGCAACTGATTGATATGCTTCGGGAGTATGTGGATTTCTTTGCTTGGTCTTATCAGGATATGCCAGGGTTGGATACCGATATTGTTATGCACAAGATGCTTTTGAAAGAAGACTGCCCGCCAGTAAAACAGAAACTGCGCCGTACTCGCCCAGATATGGCAATGAAGATCAAAGAAGAGGTACAAAAGCAGTGGGACGCCGGGTTCCTTGCTGTAACTAGCTATCCGCCGTGGGTTGCTAACATTGTACCGGTACCTAAGAAGGATGGCAAGGTGAGGATGTGTGTGGATTACCGGGATCTGAACAGAGCCAGCCCGAAAGATGATTTCCCTTTACCTCACATTGATGTATTGGTTGATAATACGGCTCAGTTCTCGGTATTCTCCTTCATGGACGGATTTTCAGGATACAATTAGATTAAGATGTCACCTGAAGACATGGAGAAGACAACTTTCATCACACCCTGGGGCACGTTCTGTTACAAGGTGATGCCGTTCGGACTAAAGAATGCTGGTGCTACGTATCAACGGGCTATGGTAACATTATTCCATGACATGATCCATAAAGAAATTGAATGTTATGTGGATGACATGATTGCCAAGTCCCTCACAGAAGAAGACCACCTGGTGAATCTACTAAAGTTATTCAAGCGTCTGAGGAAATACCAATTGAAGTTAAACCCCCACAAGTGCACATTCGGGGTGCGATCTGGTAAGCTGCTAGGATTTATTGTAAGCGAGAAAGGGATTGAAGTTGACCCTGATAAAGTCAAAGCCATTCAAGAAATGCCTACACCGAAGTCAGAAAAAGAAGTTCGGGGGTTTCTAGGTAGATTGAACTACATTTCAAGGTTCATATCTCACCTTACAGCAACCTGTCAGCCTTTGTTCAAATTGTTGAGAAAAGAACAAACGGTCAGGTGGAACGAAGACTGCCAGAGGGCTTTTGACAAGATCAAGGAATACTTACAAGAGCCTCCAATCCTTATGCCTCCAGTTGAAGGAAGACCTCTAATAATGTACTTGACAGTATTAGAAGAGTCAATGGGGTGTGTGCTGGGCCAGCATGACGAGTCTGGTCGAAAAGAGTATGCAATTTACTACCTAAACAAAAAGTTTACCGACTCTGAACAACGTTATTCACTGCTCGAGAAAACTTGCTGTGCTTTAGCGTGGGCTGCTCGCCGACTAAGGCAATATATGTTGACCCACACTACCTTATTGATATCAAAGATGGACCCAGTTAAGTACATTTTTGAGAAGCCAGCACTTACCGGACGGGTTGCAAGATGGAAAATGATCCTCACAGAATATGACATCCAGTACACATCTCAGAAAGCCATCAAGGGCAGTGTACTGTCTGATTATCTTGCTGAGCAACCCATTGATGATTACCAGCCTATGAGATTTGACTTCCCTGATGAAGACATCATGTTCATAAAAGCAAAAGATCATGAAGAGCCTGTTCACACTGAAGGGCCTGACCCGGAGGAAGAATGGACTATGATGTTTGTTGGGGCTGTTAATATGAACGGTCGTGGTGTTGGTGCAGTACTCATTACGCCTAAAGGGGTTCACATGCCGTTCTCGGCAAAGCTCACCTTTAACTGCACTAACAACGAAGCTGAATACGAAGCTTGTATTATGGGTCTTGAGGAAGCCATTGACCTCAGGATCAAGACGTTGACTGTGTTCGGGGATTCAGCTCTGGTAATTAATCAAACCAACGGCAAATGGTACACCCACCAAGATTATCTGATACCTTACAGGGATTATACAAGAAGGTTATTGACTTTCTTCACAACAGTCAAGCTTGAGTATATCGCTCGAGATGAAAATCAGTTTGCAGATGCTCTGGCTACCATTTCATCCATGATCAAAGTTCAAGCTGCCAACTTTGTGCCTCGGATTTCAGTATTCAGACTTGACAGACCAGCATATGTATTCTCAGCGGATGTTGTTAAAGATGATAAGCCTTGGTTCCATGACATTAAGTGCTTCTTGGAGGATCAAACTTACCCACCTGGGACATCTTCCAATGATAAGAAGACATTAAGAAGGCTTGCTGGAAGCTTCTTCCTGAATACTGACGGTTCCCTGTACAAGAGAAACTTTGATATGGTACTCCTCAGATGCGTTGATAGAACAGAAGCAGACTTGTTGATGCACGAGGTGCACGAAGGATCCTTTGGTACCCATGCAGGAGGGCATGCCATGGCTAAAAAGTTGCTAAGATCAGGCTACTACTGGATCACCATGGATGCCGACTGTTGTGCCTATGCCAGAAAATGCCATAAATGCCAGATTTATGCGGATAAGGTGCATGTGCCTTCGAATCCCCTGAATGTAATATCTTCACCCTGGCCCTTTTCTATGTGGGGCATTGATATGATTGGCAAGATCGAACCGACTGCTTCAAACGGCCACAGATTCATCCTGGTAGCCATTGATTATTTTACCAAGTGGGTTGAAGCAGCTTCCTATGCAAATGTTACAAGGCAAGTGGTAGCCCGATTTCTAAAGAGAGACATCATCTGTCGGTATGGAGTGCCCGAGCGAATCATTACTGATAATGGTTCCAACTTAAACAATAAAATGATGGCAGAGCTGTGCCGGGACTTCAAGATCCAACACCACAATTCTTCTCCTTACAGACCGAAGATGAATGGTGCTGTTGAGGCAGCTAATAAGAATATCAAGAAGATTGTGCAGAAGATGGTGGTTACCTACAAAGACTGGCATGAAATGCTACCATTTGCCTTGCATGGGTACCGAACGTCAATCAGAACATCCACTGGGGCAACACTGTATCAGCTTGTTTATGGTATGGAGGCAGTCCTACCTGTTGAAGTTGAATTACCCTCCCTACGGGTACTGATGGATGTTAAGCTGAACGAAGCAGGGTGGGTCCGGTCCCGATACGAACAACTGAGTCTGATTGAAGAGAAGAGATTGGCTGCAATCTGTCATGGGCAGCTGTATCAGAAAAGAATGAAGAAAGCCTTTGATCAGAAAGTCAGGCTCCGAGAGTACCAAGTAGGGGATCTTGTGCTGAAAAGGCTCCTCCCTCCTCATACAGACCACATGGGCAAGTGGACTCCGAATTATGATGGGCCATTCATAGTAAAGAAAGTTTTCTCCGGTGGAGCACTGATGCTCAGTACTATGGATGGTGAAGACTTCCTGTCCCCTGTGAATTCAGATGCAGTTAAAAAATACTTCGCATGAAAATGACCCGCTGGACATAAAAATAGAATGTAAGTCCAGGAAAAAATAGGGCATCCCAGCGAGTCAAAAACAGAATAAAAGACTCGGGCAAAAATAAGGGAAATTAAAATAAAAATGTACACCCGCTGAGTCGAAAAGCCGCATTGGACGACTCAGGCAAAAAAGGGAATCCCGATGGATTGAAAACCCGAAAGGGCGATCCATGCAAAATAAGGGAATAAGCGAACAACTGCATTCTGAATTCATCTGTATCACCTACAACCTGGCAAGCTCCAAAAGGTTCGAGCGTCGGTCAGAACCAGCCTTCTTCAGAAAGCAAGATGAGAAGAACGTCAATGTCATACGAGTCATAGCAAAAGGGGAAGCTCCTTGAAGCGTCATCAACATTGCCAGCATCTTTTTGTTTCTCAATTTGTAACGATTTCCTCATTTCAGGGGATCCGTTTCTTTGACTGTATCTTGCCAATTCAAGGCACACAAATTAAATAAAATCAGATTTTTAGTCATGTTTCGTCTCATACATTTTATTTTTGTTTGCAAAAAATGTCCGATGTCTTCAAGATATTGATTGCATAAATACAGATGCTCTTCTTCTAAAAAATACGTGCTTGCAGGAAATATACTTACTCCCGGGAGTGTCTAAACTCCTATGATGGAATCCGGTAAGGGAAACCTCGGGATTACTTGTGCGTTTCTCTGTATTTTTAGGATTGCAGGTATTCAAAGCGCAACATGGGGCATGAAAGCTTCACCCCAGCAAGTTGGCAAATCATTATCTACTCAGTCTATCTCCCAATTAGCACCGGAGGTGCTTTCTCCCCAGCTGAGTTGCCAGTAATCATTCCTTCTCGACCAAGTGCAAAGACCGGGAACCATATTCCCACAGAGTTTCAGCCTCTACCCAGAAGAACAACGCGCGGAGAAATCACAACAGAGTGAAGGAAGGCTTCTACAAACCCCAGCTGGGTCCCCCATTACCAGGATAGGTCTATCAGTGATCTACTTCCCCAAGCAGAGTCATATGTGATCTTATCCCCAGCTGGGATGTCTACCTCAAGCAGACCAGCCAGAGATCTTCACGGCAACGGGATCCGAATCCCGGATCGGTATCTTTTCATAATCATAGCATTCGCATCATATTCTCCCCACAAAGCGTAGCATTCCGTCTAAAACGGAGCATTACGGCAAAAGTCAAACATATTGCATAATCATAAGCCATGTTCTGAATCAAACCCTTGTGAATACTGACAATCCGTCAGTGATATACAGGAAACTCCCCAGATTCCCCGGCAGAGAGCCAAGGCACCTTCCCTAAAGATACAGATACTTCCTGACACCCGTCCATGTCATATCCCCAGTAGAAAGCCAAAGCGTCCCCTTTGCACTCACAGATACACATATATACAATTCCCTGACACCCGTCCGTGTCACCTTCCCAGCATAATTACCCAAACACTTGGTAAACCATATACTTGTTTATATTACAATTTTCTCACTCTCCCCAGCGAGTTAAACACTCATCTGTACACCATTCATACTTGTTACTCCTGTTTTACTCATACAGATACCCGTCCGTATCTTGTATACACCACTTATATCCCCTCAGATTCGGCACTCGTCCGTGTTCTTTGTTAACCAGTTGGTACTCGTCCGTATCATCATCTCTGAACATGCGCCAGCGTTTATTTCTACTGATATTTGTCCGTATCATGGTCTTAAGGATGCTCGTTCGCATCTTTAATCCATACACAATGTCAGATACTTTTACCTCTTTTTAGAGTTTAGACACTCGTCTGTGTCTATTATTCCCCAGAAGAGTCCCCGCAGAATCAATACTCGTCCGTGTTCTTTGTTAACTAGTTGATACTCGTCCGTATCATCATCTCCGAACATGTGTCAGCATTTGTTTCTACCTGATACCCGTCTGTATCATAGTCTTAAGGGTGCTCGTCCACATCTTTAGTCTATACACAGTACCCAAACACTTATACCTTTCATTTCTTGGATGTAGACACTCGTCCGTGTTTACTGTTCCCCCAGCGGAGTCCCTAACAAAACTTGTTAAACTATTTCCTTTCTATCTGACATTCGTCCTATGTCATGATACCTTTCGGCAGCCGTACCCTGCCAGGTGATCGTCCTTCACCTTTTTGATGATCGTCCTTCATCAACCCCCAGTGGAGTTTCTATTCATTAGAACCCTTTTTTTTTACCCGACATTCATCCTATGACGTGATACTTTCAGTAGAGCAGCCGTCCCCTACCAGGTGATCGTCCTTCACCTCTTGATGATCGTCCTTCATCATTTTATCCGATGGCCATCCCCATCGTTGATCTTGTTATATGACATTCGTCCTATGTCATGATAAACCCCGAGAGCAGCCGTACCCTGCTAGGTGATCGTCCTTCACCCCTTGATGATCGTCCTTCATCATGCTTATCCGATGGCCGTCCCCATCGTCGACCTTGTTACCCAACATTCGTCCTATGTCGTGGTACATTCGGCAACCGTACCTTGCCCGGTGATCGTCCTTCACCTTAGATGACTGTCCCTCATCTTATTCCCAACGGAGCAGCCGTCCCCTGCTAGGTGATCGTCCTTCACCTTTGATGACCGTACCTCATCATTTTTATTTTTGCTTACCCATAATCCCCAGATAGTCTTATATCTTTACCTGATGGTCGTCCCCATCATGATCCCTCTATTTCCCCAGCATGTCGCCCGTCCCCGTCATTGCTCTTTCCCCAGCAGTCGTCCTCTGCTCGACGGTCGTCCTCCATCGCCCGCACTTTATAAACATACTTTATTTTCCTCTTACAATCTATATCCCTTTTCTTCTTCATTCTGTGAGTGCAAATTTTGGACTGTCTTTGGTATTGAACCACAAGTTATCTTGTTTGCCTGTTAAGCCGTTGCTTACATCCTGCACAGCTAACTCATGCTTGAATAGGGGCAGCTGTAAACACCCCAAATTTGCCCTCACCCATTCACACCATGGCTTGTGATATCTTCATATGCATAAATTCAATCATATCATTTCATATTGCACCTTTTGTTTCACTGCATTGCTCCTAAGTCATATGCATCTAGGGTTTGTGATCTGGGCCATCTCTGAGCCATTTGAGCCACTCCAAAGGTCTTCAATCATGTCAAAGGGGTCCATGTGTGTTCAAGTATCATATTACATCCTCTCAAAGTCAAGAAAGTCAAAGAATCACAAGAACTGAGAATGGCATGGAAGCAGAGCCAGGTTTAACTGCACAGATGACCTAGAATTAGGGTTTTGGTTTCAAAGGCCATAAATCCAAATTTTTTGTCCATTCTTGTTTCTATTGGTCTCAATATGGTATAAGGATCATGCATATCAATTTTCATGAAGAAATTCCATGGGGAAGGCATCTAATCAAGAGTTGACTTCTTGAGCAAGTCAGTGCAAAATCAGGGCATCTGAGGCCCCCAATGACCCAACCAAGGGGTGTTCTTCACCATTTTGATTGTGTATGATCTTTATTTGATCATAGAAGATGTTTTAAGTTCACAAAATTGAAGAATTTCAAGCCATTTGCAAAGTTGCCTTTTTGGGAAAATGACTTGTAATGGAAACTTGCCATTTTGGGAAACTTTTTCAACCCTTTCTTTTTGATTCAAAAATGCTTCAAATGGGAAAACTTTGGTCTTGAAAGTTGTAGAATGGATCATTCCCTTTTCAAAAAGTACAAGAACTCATTCTAATTCATTTTGGATCAAAAGTTATGGCTTGTCAAAGTTGGAGAAAATCACATAATTTCAAGTTATGTACCAAAGAGGCAAAGTTGCAAAACCACTTGCCAAGGCAAATTGTGCTTTCAAATGGACTTCTAATCTTTGTACAAACATGAACCAATGCCTAAAATTCAGAATGCACCAAAGGTTTGCCCATTTTCATGACTTATGGATCAAGAAATCACAAAAGGGGCAAAATTGGACAAAGTTGCAAAACATCATACAAACCCTAATCCACTTGCTAATTGGCTGCAAGACTGATCCCATGGCTCTCCTCATTCCTTGATGCGCAGGACACCCCTTTGTCCTTGGCCTACCATTGACCCATACCTCTCTTACACCTAGACTTGACTTTTTGCAAGAAGACCCATACCAATCAAGCTAGGCCACACCAACTCCTCTGACCTATCCAAGAGTGATAAGTGGACCAAAAGGAACTCAACACAAGACACAACACAAGCTGAAACCAGAGATTGCCAAAGTTATCAAAAATCCCCCAACTTGCAAAACCTTTCGAATCTCTCAGCTCACTCAACCAATCTTCAAACCAACCTCACCATTGATCTCAAAATGACTCACTGACCACAAACCAACCATTGAAACAGCCAAAAACCTCCTATAAACCAAACACGATTTCTGACCAGTTGGCTTGCAAACTCCCAAATCAGCCAAAAGAAATTCCTTCCAAGCATCAAAACTTCATCAGGAGTTCAAGAGGAGTGGTTTGCACCAAGAGAGAAGGCCTAAAAGTCCCAAACTGAGAAAGCTCAAGCTCAGGTACCTTCTTGAAACATTTTTCCAGAACTCTTGTTTTTAGTTTCTAAATGATAAAGCATGCTCTCCTGATCATACTGGACTTTGAAATTTTGAAAATGGTGTAGAAATGAGCTTGTATTGACTGACTGAAATTTCTGCCATTTTTGTTCTTCCTTTCGAATCTTGTTAATGGTGAGAAATAAATTGTTTTTGAGGGCAGGGATGAGTTTAGGGAGGTGAGAGGAAGTGATCTGGAGCTTTAGAGCTCCAGAAATAACCTAGGGAGTTATTTTGAAACTTTCAGGGAAGGGGGTCACCGGAGAAGACGACCGGAGCTCGTCTCCGGTGACCTGAAAGTGATTAGGGTTTGATAATTAGGTTTAGCCAAGTTTGAATGTGGACCTTTGATTTTGAGGACTTTTGTTGACTCCCGCGCGAATGGAGGGCTTGGATCTCTCATTAAACCCTAATCTTCAATTAATTAGTTTAATTAAAATTAATTAGCCAGAAGCAATCTGGGCCACCCGTTTGCGCGCAAGTCAGCTCCCGCGTGTTTAGTTTGAATCTCAGCCTTAGATCCTGCATACTTTCCATTTAATTTCTTTTTTATTTCATTTTTATTCATTTATCTTTCATATTTATTTTAAAATAGTTAGAAAAATCCTAAACATATTTCCCTTTGCATTCTTGTTTCAAATATTTTTCTTAATCAGAAAATGATTTTTATTTTATTTTTTGCACTGAAAATTATTTTTAAATCATTTAAATGTTTATTTTTAATTAATTAATGAAAATTAATTAATTAAAAATACATTTAGGTATTTAAAAATCACAAAAAAATTCATATAGCATTTAGGAACATTTAGAAACATTGTTCAACTCTCAAACCAAATTTCTTTTTTGTTCTTGATGCCTTTTGATCATTTTCATTGGATTTAATTTCATTTTTAGGCAATATTTTGTTTCAAACATCAAAAATTCCTTTCTGTCTAACCATTGAGAGTTGAATGATGATTCTTTTGGCATTGCATCTTGCATAGCATGTAGTTTATAGGATAAATTTGGTTTGAATTGATCTTGCATTTTCAATTTGTTTTGCATTTTTCCTGATGAAGTCCCCCAAAACCCTAGCAATCTTAGGAAATTCATAACTTTCATTAGGTTAAGAGTTGGATCCCCTCCTTTGGGAAGTGGGTTTGTATAGGTTTAGAGTATCTTTGGTTGCAATTTCAAATTTTTATCATGTCATTTGCTTCTGGTTTTGGATTTTTGCTTTGTGTGATGCATGTAACCCTAATTTGTGCCTTCCCTTGCATCCATCTTTCATTTGCTTGCATCCATTGACTTGCCATGACATTTTGTGCATTATTCTGATTCATAATACATCTTAGGACACATTAGAACCATGTTTGATCATTGCATCTTTCATTTGCCATGTTGTATGTCCATTTCATTTCATAACATTCCATGTACATTCTTGTTTCAATGCATGCCTCATTTGCATCTTTATGCTTGTTTGATCATTCTCATTCCTTGCCTCATGATTGCATCATCTCTTAGCATCATTAACATCATGTTTATGCTTCTGGCTTTGGTTTACATCATGACATTTCATCTCATTTGCATTGCATTTCATTTCTTTTGCTAACTTTTCAGGTGGTAAGTTGTTTTGAGAAGTGAATTTGCCTTCACTTCTCACAATCTCTCCTCATCTCTCTTGCATCATTTCTGCATTTTGTATTTGTCTTAGAGTGAGCTTGCTCATTCATTCTCTCTCCATACCTTCTTTCTTCAAGAAACTTGTCTTCTTAAGTGAAGCAAGTTGTCTTGCTTCTCTCTGCTTCCTTCCTGAGGGTTTTTCTGAAGATCTTCTTGTAAACCTCATAAACCTTAGGATCTCCAAGCATGATAATAATTAGGGTTTGACTAGTTCCCCATTTAGATTTTACCTTTGTGTCATCATTGAATCTTCTCTTCTCATCTCATAATCAAGGACTAAACCCTAAAGGTTTTAAGGCTTTGTGATTAAGCTTATGCCTGCATCCTTCTATTAGGATGGAGTGTATAACTTTAATCCTAAGTGTTAAACCCTTAATGTGTTTAAACCCTTTAATCAATCCATCTTAATAATCATCAAGACATCAAACTTGTAACTTGGGCCTTGCATTAGGGTTCTAATTCTTCCTTAATTGGTTAAGAAGGACTAACCCTAGTGTTAATGGACAAGTCCCCCTCAAGTTGTCTTACAAATCATAAAATCCATTTCTTAATCTTATCTTTAACTAAAATCCACTTTAATAAAGGTTTTTTTTTGTCATGAGGTTAATCCTTAATCATGGATTAAGTTGAGGAGTCTTTCTCAGCTTAAATGTTCTCATCTATTATCCTTTTATTAGGATGGTGTAATGGGTCCATTAAATCCCTGATTATGGCTTAAACTCATTACTTAACACTAAACAAAAACTCCAAAAAACATCTAAATAATCACAAGTAGGTTAATGATCTTAATCCTACTTCAGGGTGATTAAGTGTGAGATGCTGACTTCACACTTAAGGTATTCTCATTACCCCTAATCAGAGGGAGGATGTGATGAGTTTACTAAATCCATTAGTTTAGGATTAAGCTCATTAACTTATGACAAACTTCAAAAAGCAATAAAAGACTGAAAACTCAAAAACAAACAATAATCGTCTCCTCCGGGATTCTTTTCTCACCTCATTCACTCACAAACGAGAACTTGCTTCTTCCGTCTAATGCAAGACAGTTTGCACCTGAGCCAGACAGGTTATACACTTGAGCATAGGCAAGTAAGCAGTTCACAAGTCAATTTATCTTTCAGTCTTTTTGAGTCGAACTACGGTGTTCTAACTTCCTCATTGCACGAGAGGATACGTAGGCATAACTTAACAGTTATCGAACAAAAGTCTCTGTATATTCCCCCTCCTTCCAGCATTATTCTTTAAGCCTCATAGTCTCGAGCAATTCATTCTCATCTTTACACTGACACTGTACATACTACACTTCACATTTCTTTTACACTGACACTTGCATTCTTTTCCAGCTTTGATACACAAATTGCATTGACACTACCCCTTTAAAACACAAATCTTTTAAGTGTGGATCCCGTCGAGTACGGCGGACAATCTGGGTGCTAATACCTTCCCAGGTTGTAACCAACCCCCTTTCTCAGTCTCTCTAGTTCGCAACCGTCTTATCCATATCTTTCTAGGTTTATGCAGCATTACCTTTCCTCCGGGATAAAAATGCCTAGCTGGCGACTCTTGTCTTTCTGAGTTCACCCCTGTGTGTTCTCTCTCCTTTCGCCGACCGTTCGCGTCTGTACCCCATTTGACCAGGTGTCATTTGGTGGGAGCGACAACGTGCAAAGGGGAAAACATTTAAAATCACTTGGAATGTCAAATGACATGGGATGATTAACTCATACCATACAATGTACCGGGGCATATGTGTGTACTTTGTTGTTGCAGGTTGCAAGCTAACAAGAGATGTTATCAGACAACATTTCCCAAGCAGAGTGTTTCTCACCAGCAAGAGACACTTTACATTTCCTACTTCCAGCAGGAAGATGATCCACAACATCCTCAGTAGAGTGTCCGAAAGAACAATCCCCAGCTAAGTCATAGTAGGGTAGTATCCCCAGCAGAATATCAAGTAAGTTGAACAATTCTCACCTCCAAGAGGAGTAATTAGAATGATCAGAAATCTATCCCTAATCAGGTCTTGATAGTTTGTTTCCTCAGTCGGGCCAGAAGATTGTCATTTCTCTGCATAGTTTCATGATAGGAAGTCAACCATCATTGAAATATCCCCAAAGAGGTCGCCAATTTATTTTTGGCTAGTGTGACACAGTAATGCAGATGGTGTTCTCATTCCTCAGTTAAGATCAAGTATTGTAAGAATATCTTGATGTCTTTTCTTCAGCAGAATGTCAGTCAGATTGTTCTCATCCCCAGCAGGGTTACAAACAGTATTCTCCCTTGAAGAGTTGTTACTCTCCTCAAAAATCTTGTGTTGATTCGCGTTTGTCTAGTGTCAATGGACTCCTTTTGCTCAGTTCGCGTTTGTCCAGTGTCAACAGACTCCTTTTGCTCAGTTCGCGTTTGTCCAGTGTCAACGGGCTCCTTTTGCTCAGTTCGCGTTTGTCTAATGTCAACAGACTCCTTTTGCTCAGTTCGCGTTTGTCCAGTGTCAACAAAATCCTTTTGCTCAGTTCGCGTTTGTCTAATGTCAACAGACTCCTTTTGCTCAGTTCGCGCTATCCAGTGTCAACAGACTCCTTTTGCTCAGTTTGCGTTGTCTAGTGTCAACAGACTACTTTTGCCCAGTTCCCGTTGTCCAATGTCAACAGACTCATTTTGCTCAATTCGCGTCGTCCAGTGTCAACGGGCTCCTCTTATTCATCGCTTTGTCCCGTGTCAACGAACCTGGTGTAATACCTCAAAATTTGCCCTCTCATATCCTCAACATTTTGCATAGTATTTATCATATATAGGTTCACAAATAGCCAAAAAAACATTGCATCATGTGTAGCATAGCTGAGGCATAGGTATGTGGTCAATGATTGGAGCAACTGAGGGCTATACAAAGACAATCAAAGGGCCATAAAGCTTCTCAACATCGTGGAAAGGGTCCACAACATCCCACAAGTTCTCATTTGAAGCCACAAGTCATGGAAAGATTTGGTCTGATCAAGGAAGGCAAGCAGTGCAATACCTCCTGACGAAAATGGCCAAATTAGGGTTTCATTTCTACTGGGCTTCTGTAAGAAGTTTTGATTCAAAGTGGATTTTATTGTCTTATATATGATGACAAGTGCCTAGGGGTCAAATTTCATTCACAAATTCATTATGGAAGAGGTTCAATTGGCCAGATGATTGAAAATCAGGGATTTGGGGAAACGTCAACCATGTTGAAGAAAAAGTCAACTCCTGACTTTTTGAGATCAAAATCATGAAATTAGGGTTACAAGGATCCTATGGTTCGAATTTGATCAAGAAATGATGGAGGAATCAAGAGAAATCAAGAAAACCAAAACTTACCATTTTTGGAAAATTAGGGTTTCCAAAAATGGCAAGTTTTGACCATTTTTGCAGCATCTTTGAGAGAGGTCGTCTCCCAAAATATGAGGGCTATCAAAATTCTACTTGGAGCCAATTAAATAGGGCATCTTGAGCTTCAAATCCATGGGTGGAACTCCTCCATAGCATAAAAAATGAGGGAGATATGATCTTGCAAAGTGGAAGAAAATTAGGGGAAAACTAGGCCATGGGCGAGGCAAGTGGTAGGCCTGCATGTGCGTTGCAAGTAATATCATCAAACAGGTGGAGGGTCATATCTCAAGACATTTTTCTTGGTCAAAAACACTTCAAATCAATTTTTGGTGAACTACAAAGTTGTTCCCCTGTATGATTGCTACAACTTCCATGTTCAACATTTTTTCATGTGATCAATGGATTGAAAGTTATGGAGAGGCAAAGTGTAGGTTTTCAAACTGAAAAATACAAGGCATATGGCCAGGCCAAGGACAGGCCATGCAGGCCTGCTTTGCAGCTTCATGACATGATGTTTATTGGCATATTTGAGATGGTTATAGGTCATGTTTCATCTTGAACCAAACATCAAACATGTTCTATGAAGATTGATCTTCAATTTGCTCATAAAAATTACATCATTTGATCCTTTGATCATGGAGAATTCATCCCTGGAAGATCATGTGTCACAACTGATTTTCTTGCTGCACAAGTTATTGGATCAAGGGAGGTTTCAAACTCATTTCAGTGTGCACACCTCATTCCTCATGCTATGATCACTATGGCTCATCAATTATAGTGTGTTTGGTCCTATGCTGGCATGCTCACCATAATTGTAATGTTCCATTCCAATGAAGCTCGAGCAAAGATAAAGCTTCATTCACATTGCACCATCTGATCTATTCAGCCTCATTACATTGCATTAAGCCTCATGCTAACCAAGGTGGACATCATCACATGGAATCTGGCTCGAGAAAAACCACTCATTTACTGCAAACTTGCTTCAATCCACTTGTTTCAGCTTGCATAACAAACCTGACTCAACCATAACAAACCTGACTCAGTTAACCAGGGTTCTAACCCTGGTTCTAACTGTCAACTGAAGGTTAAGCATAGTATATAAGTTGATCTCCAACTGAATTGCAGGTTCACCACTCTCATTTGCACAAAATCAAACCCAAAAATCATTTGAGTTTTCTCTCTGCAAGAAGAAGAAGCTCCTTCTGCATTTTTCCTCGAGCAAGCACCATCATCATTGATCCATCCTCATTCTTCATTCAACTATCATCTTCATCATCTCAGTCTCAACCACCAAGCATTGCATAACCTGAATCATCAAGATCAAGCATGGCATATTATTGAAGTTGCACTGCATTTTTGATTCACACTCCTCCAGTTGACACCATCTTGCTTCAATCTCTCTCAATCCATCATCAGTGACATCTCAAGCTCAAGATCCATGGAAGGCATAGTTTGAAACCTCAAGGAATCAGCACTGTATAACACTGATCTTCATTGCATTTTCTTCAATTACTCAGGATCCATAACTCCCATAGTGTTTATTTCACTTCCATTGATCAAGATCAAGATCCAGCAAGCTAGGGATCCTCATCTCTGGCCTTCTAGCAACAATTTGTCATCTCTGCAACTCAGGTATGTCCTGAACTTCTACTTGTTCGAATTGCACATTTCTAAGTGTTTTTATGTTGTTTAAGGTCTGATAGAGGTTATGGCTTGGCTGGCTAGTTGGTAGGCATCATAGATGCATAGATTCAATTTTCTCAGGTTTTGTTTTTGCTTTCGATTCTGGAAATTTAAGAACTTAGAATAAGTTTTGTAGCCATATTTGAGATCAGGATAGTGAGGCGAGCATTGTTACGGTCTTAGAATTCATTTTTATGAAGGATTCAAGAAACCCTAGGTCAGGGGTGACCAGAGAAGATGACCGGAGGTCACTTCCGGCCACTTGAACAGTAACCCTAGGCCGGACCTATCTTTAAGTCACAACCATCAGATGAAATCAATCCAAGAGCCAAGAATCTGCCAGCGCATAAATGAAACTCGTGCCCAGCACATGACCAAAGTCAACACAAAAAGTCTTCAGTCTTCTCTTCACACCCCCTGCGCAATTGAACTGAGCCCAATCATGTTCTTTTTCTTACTTTTCAGACCCCCCAGGCCCAAACCAATTTTATTCCATTTTATTTCTTTTTTTACATTTTATATCAATTTTGTTTCCTATTTTTAGAAATACTAAATTATATCAAAACATTCCAAATAAATTCATATAGAATCCTCTCAATTTACTCTAAGTTTTCATATTTTTAGATTCTATGTTTATTAATTGTTGAAGTCGGAATTAATTTCTCTTTTAATTGTTTCACAATTCCCCCATTTTGAACCATTCATTTTGTACATTTTTTTTCTCACAAACCATGTAGCATAAATGTCCCATTCCTTTTTTATTATCTTAATAACTCATTGAATTTCCTCAAGATATTTTTCTCTGATTTTTTAGGTTTTTGTTTGAGTCCTTTTTGAGTCCATTTTCCCACATTGGTCACATAAACCCTAATTGCACTCTAAGGATTCTTTTACCACTCAAAATTGGGAATTTTCATGAGATTTTTTGTACACATGTCATTCTCTGGATTGTGAAGTTAAATGTCAAATTTCATAATTTTTTTTAGGTCATTGGATATTTTTCCAAGTTACTTAAGTCCTATGTCCTTTTGGTCCCTTTTAGAAGTTTCTCCCATCTCCCTTTGAATAAGGCATTAAAGCCATGGATCTAAGGTCTTGATTATGGTTCTTGTAGGTCATATTAGAGGTCCTTAAGTGTATAATGCAATCATTAGGTTTTTATCTTTTGATTTTAGGGTTTGCTTGAGCCATAAGTTTCTTTTGCCTCCTTTTTACCTAATTCTTCTCCATCATCCATCTTAACCCCTCAAAACCTATTGTGTGATGATCATTGCATGTTTAAACCCCATTTTAACATTCCATAAAGTCCCTAGTCTTTGTATGGGGATTTCAAATCCTCTTATTCATATTTGAGTCTTACTTTAAATTTTTCTTCCTTTTGAAGTTTCATATGCATTTTTTCATATGTTCACACTACTTCTCATATAGTTTGCATCTCTTTCACTTGGTGTAAACACCCCAAATTTGCCCTCACCCATTCACACCATGGCTTGTGACTCTTTTCATTTGCATAAGTTCAACCATATCACAACATATTGCATTTTTCTTCACTGCATTGGTTCTAAGCCATCTACATCTAGGGTTTGTGATCTGAGCCATCCCTAAGCCATTTGAGCCACTCCAAAGGTCTTCAATCATCTCAATAGGGTCCATGCATGTTCAAGCATCATATTATATCCTCATAAGGTCCAGAAAGTCAAAGAATCACAAGAACTGAGAAAGGCATGGAAGCAGAGCCAGGTTTAACTACACAGATAACCTAAAATTAGGGTTTTGGTTTCAAAGGCCATAACTCCAAATTTTTTGGTCATTCTTGTTTATAATGGTCTCTGTATGTTATGAGGATCATGCATATCAATTTTCATGAATAAATTCAATGGGGAAGGCATCTGATCAAAGGATGACTTCTTGAGCAAGTCAGTGCAAAATCAGGGCATCTGAGGCCTCCAGTGACCCAACCAAAGGGGTTTCTCCATCATTTTGAATGTGTGTGATCTTTATTTGACCATATAAGATGTTAGAAGTTCACAAAATTGAAGAATTTCAATCCATTTGCAAAATTGCCTTTTTGGGAAAGTGACTTATAATGTAAACTTGCTATTTTGGGAAAGTTTTTCAACCTCCTCTTTTTGATTCAAAAATGCTTCAAATGGAAAAACTTTGGTCATGAAAGTTGTAGATTGGATCATTCCCTTTTCAAAAAGTACAAGAACTCATCCTAATTCATTTTGAATCAAAAGTTATGGCCTTGCAAAGTTGGGCAAAATCACTAAATTTCCACTTTTGGCACCAAAGAGGGATTTTTGCAAATTCAAGTTTTAAGCACTTTCAAGACCTCTAAATGACTTCTTTGCATCATTATAACATATTGAAACTTAGCAAAATCAGAATTGCCCAAGAGTTTACAAGGTTCATGCCTTGGATCACAAGCTTTCATGAGCCATTTTCCATAAAATTCTCCAAAAAGGAATTCTTGCAAGAATGAGGTCCAAGGATTGGTTTGACTTCTAATTGGTATCAAAACACCATAACAACATCACATAACTCATTTTTCCACAAATTGCCCAAGGAATCATAAGATTTCATGCCTTGGTTCACAAGAAACTTCAAAGAGGGCAAAATGCAAAACTTATGCCATCTTGCTATCCAAGCCATCCAGCTGTATCTTTTTGATCCTAGGGCTCACCACAAACTATGCTGAGGCCAGACACCCCATTGAACCACTTCTGTTCCAGCCCATGCTTATAGTACACAAACTTTTGACTTTTTTGCATTTTTGCCCATGCCAATCAAACTGTGCCACTACCAACTCTCTGCCCAATCAGAGTCTAATATGTGGACCTCAAGCATCCCAAAACACACCACACACAAGCCAGAAACTTCCCACAATCCAGCTTGCACAAAATCTATCCAAAACTTCTTCTCTTTGAAATTCTTCACACAGCCTTCAAACATCCAAAATTCCTTCACCAACAAATCACATATCACTCATAGAACAAAACCCACCCCCTGAAACAGCTTGAATCACCACACACACTAACCTCCATTTCTGCTACACCAGAACCAAACAGCATCAACCAGCCATCCTCAAAGGTTTCTAAGCTTCATTTCATCATCAGGGTGTTCAAAGAAGTGGGTTTGCACAAAGGGTGAGTCCAGAAAGCTCAGAATCAGAGGGTCTTCATCTCAGGTAACATGGAGAACTTTTTTCCCAGAAACTAGCTTTTAAGTTCTTTTATGGTGCTATATGCTCCCCTGATCATGAATATGTGTTTACTTTTGAAAATGGGTGCGAAAGCATCATGTATGCTGTCTCTGAACATTTGCCCGTGTTTTACATTTTTCTTCGATTCATGCTGGTGAGGTAAAATAAATGAGTCTTAGATCAGGGGTTAGTTTTGAATGATTAGAGGATCTTTTTTGTGAAAGAAATTTGAAGATTGGTGACCTGTAGAAGAAGCTAGGGTTTTGTGTCGTTGGAGAAGACGACCGGAACACTGTTCCGGTCGCCTGAAAGTCATAAACCCTAATCTGAATTAATTAGGCCAGTTTGAATTAGGATCCTTAGATGAGAGTTTCGCGCGCGTGCTGGATGGTCTGGATCTCACATTTTAGCCCTAATCCACGTCATTAAGTTAATTAATTAGGTTTTAGTTTTAATTTAGCCAGTTTGAATCTGAACCATAGGATCTGGCTCCAGTCAACTCCCTCCAATTCTATTTGAATTTCAGCCACATGATTTGCATACTTCTCCATTTAATTAATTTTAATTCATTTTGTTTGTATTTTATTTACACGAATTTTTAAAAATAGTAAAATGCATTGAAAAATTCTGAAATTTTTTGTCAAACCATTTATTAATTTTTAGAACCCAAAAATATTTTTATTTTTATTTTTTGCATTAAAAATTATTTTTAAATCATTTAAATGTTTATTTTTAATTAGTTAATGAGAATTAATTAATTAAAAATACATTTAGGTATTTAAAAATCCCCAAAAAATTCACATTGCATTTTGACATATTCAGAAACATTATCAAACTCTCAAAACAAATTTCTTTTTGGTCCTTGATGTATTTTGACAATTTTCATTGGAATTAAAGTTGTTTAAAGGCAATATTTTGGTCCAAACTTGAAAAAATTCATTCTGCCTAACCATGAAGATTTTGATGATGGTTCTTCTTGCATTGCATCCTTCATAGCATGTAGTATTTAGGGTAAAATTGGTTTGAATTTATCTTTCATTTTCAATTTGATGAGCATTTTTCCTTTTGAGGTGCCTAGAAACCCTAGTTGACTTGGAAAAATCATAACACCCATTAGGTTAAGAGTTTGGTCCCCTCCTTTGGACAGTGAACTTGTGTAGGGTTAGGGTTCCTTTGATCCCATTTTCAATTTTTTGTCATGCCATTTGCTTCTGATTTTGCATTTTTGTGTTACATGATGTTCATAAACCCTAATTCTTGCTTTCCTTTGCATCCATCTCCCATTTGCTTGCATACATGAACTTACCATGATATTTTGTGCATCTTCATGACATATAAGACATCTTAGGACACATTAGAATCATGTTTAATCATTGCATCATCCATTTGCCATGTTTTGTATCCATTGCATTTCATAAGTTTCCATGGACTTTCATGCTTCCTTTATGTCTCATTTGCATTCTCATCTTTTGTATGATCATCCATATCTCATGACATACATTTGCCTCATATCTTTGCATCATTCATACCTTTATCATGATTCTGGTCTTGGTTTGCATCATTGCATCTTTCTCCTTTTCATTCCATTTCATTTTCTTGTTGCTAACTTTTCAGGTGGTAAGTGTTTGAGAAGTGAATTTGCCTTCACTTCTCATAATCTTTTCTCATCCCTCCTATGCATCATTGCTGAATTTTACTTTTGTATTAGGGTGAGATTGCTCATTCATGTCCCCTTATCATCTTCTTCCCTCAGATAACTTGTCTTCTTAAGTGAAGCAAGTTGTCTTGCTTCTCTCTGCTTCTTTCTCCTTTCATCTGCTTCTTTCCTGGTGGCTTCTCTCCTGGAGATCTTTTGCAAACCTCATAAACCCTAGGAACAACCAAGCATGATAACAATTAGGGTTTGATTAGTCCCCCATTTAGTTTTGCCTTTGTATCATCTTTGAGTCTTCTCTTCTCACCTCTTAATCAGGGACTAAACCTTAAAGGTTTTAAGGCTTTTGTGATTAAGTTTATGCCTGTATCCTTCTATTAGGATGGAGTGCATAACTTTAATCCTAAGTGTTAAATCCTTAATGTGTTTAAATCCTTTAATAAATCCTTCTAATAATCACTAATAAGGACTAACCCTAATGTTAATGGACAAGTCCCCCTCAAGTTGTCTTACAAACCATAAAATTCATTTCTTAATCTTATCATTAACTAAAATCCATCTTAATAAAGGTCTTGTTTTGTCATGAGGTTAATCCCTAATCACGGATTAAGTTGAGGAGTCTTCCTCAGCTTAAAAGTTTGTCATCTATTATCCTTCTATTAGGATGGTGTAATGAGTCCATTAAATCCTTGATTATGGCTTAAACTCATTACCTAACACTAAACAAAAACTCCAAAAACATCTAAATAATCACAAGTAGGTTAATGATCTTAATCCTACATCATGGTGATTAAGTGTGAGGTTCTTACTTCACACTTAAGGTATTCTCATTTCCCCTAATCAGAGGGAGGATGTGATGAGTTTACTAACCCTTGGTTTAGGCTTAAGCTCATTAACTTATGACAAATCTCAAAAGGTAATAAAAAGATTGAAAACACAAAAACAAACAATAATCGCCTCCTCCGGGATTCTTTTCTCATCTCATTCACTCACAAACGAGAACTTGCTTCTTCCGTCTAATGCAAGACAGTTTGCACCTGAGCCAGACAGGTCATACACTTGAGCATAAACAAGATAAGCAGTTCATAGGTAAATTTATCTTTCAGTCTCTTTGAGTCGAACTACGGTGTTCTGACTTCCTCATTGCACGAGAGGATACGTAGGCATAACTTAACAGTTATCGAACAAAAGTCTCTGTATTCCCCCTCTTTCAGGCATTATTCTTTAAGCCTCATAGTCTTGAGCATTTCACTCTTGTTCTTACACTGACACTTCTCTTATGCATTTCATACTTCTTTTGCATTGACACTTGCATTCTTTTCCAGCTTTGATACATAGATAGCACTGACACTACCCCTTTTAAACACAGTCTCTCAAGCGTGGATCCCGTCGAGTACGACGGACAATCTGGGTGCTAATACCTTCCCAGGTTGTAACCAACCCCCTTTCTCAGTTTCTCTGGTTCGCAATCATCTTATCCATCTCTTTTCTAGGTCTATGCAGCATTACCTTTCCTTCGGGATAAAAATGCCCAGCTGGCGACTCTATTCATTCCCTCTCCTCTCGCCGACCGTTCGCGTCTGTACCCCTTCTGACCAGGTGTCATTTGGTGGAAGCGACAGCTTGGCGACTCTGCTGGGGACCCTTATACTGTAACCAGGGCTTCTGGTTCTTTTTGTGGGTTCCTCCTAGCGCTTGTTTGATTTGTGTTTACGGGGGTGTTATGTGCTAATTGTCTTTATTTATTTTTGCTTTATTTATTGCTTTATGTACATATTTATTTATTGCTTTCTTTACAGTTTTACATTTTTAATACTGTCATTATCATTGCTGGATCTGGCTTCTGTTTGGTGGGTGGGGTTTCATTGAGAGTTTGAGGTCCTATACCTGGGACCTGAGTGACACCTAGGCTAGAGTGGTTCATGTTCTTTCCCATTCCATTTCGGTCTGGTGCGGGAATATGAAACACGGTTCAGATATGGGTTTCTTCTTGAGAACTCTGTGCTACAGATTTCCTGTAGTGCTAGGGCTATCTGGGAAGCCTACTAAGTCTGGATGACCTTTATTATGACCTTCAGAAACTGAGGTGAATTAGAGGAGGATCTTTTATGGTTATTGTAAACACTGTACCTCCGGGTTAGAAGTGTTTACACTTCCCATAACTGATCCAAGTCTGAGGATCCTTGTTTTAGAACACTACCTGTGAGGGAGGTTGGGCTGTTTACAGGTTTGCAGGTACCCTGGGCCACATCATACCTTGTTCTTTTTGATTAAGAGTACCTCATTTTGGACAGTTCTTGTGATTTAACCCTGGACATGTGACTCTTTATTTGAGTCCCCACCTTGGTTACTAGATTTCTGAACCTCCATCTGGACTTCTTGAACATACATGGGCTTTATATCAAGACAGATAATCAGATCCAGCTTGATCACAAACCCTTGCATATCATTTGCATACTCATCATTTGCATCATTTAACATTTGTTTATTTGTTTTTCAGGGTATCCATATCATATCTGGTTTGGTTTTGACCCCTTCTTCTGCATAGACCTTTGCTTCATCAGTTGTCTGCTTCAGTAATCTTCATCATCACTAGCACCAGCCTGTCATATGGCTCATCTTTAGTATCAGTCTTGATCTTCATCAGCACCTATCTTCATCATCTTCAGCAGCATTCATGACTACTCCCAGGAAGAGCAACATATCCTACCATTTCTTTGAGCCTGTGTTGACTGGTATCAGGCAGGTCCAGTCACTCATCACACCAGACCACATCCCTTTGTTTAGAGAGCATTATGGAGGTGTCCTGGATATGGTTATGGACCTTGACTCTTCTCAGAGGAGCATGATCCACACTTGCTTACAGTTTTATGACCCTCCTTTGAGATGTTTCACATTTCCAGACTTTCAGTTAGTACCTCTGCTGGAGGAGTTTTCATCATTGATTGAAGTACCTGTCAAGGGTGGAGTCCCCTTCAACCCAGAGATGCCAGCTCCCAGCAATGAAGAGATAGCAAAGGCACTATACCTAGAGCCTGCCTTGATTGAGCAAAGTATGACAACAAAAGCTGGGATCCCTGGTTTGCACTTGGACTTCTTGATTTCCCAGGCCATCCTGAAGGCCTCTTTGGGAGAGTGGAGGGCAGTCTGTGCACTGTTAGCCCTCAGCATATATGGGTTATACTGTTAGCAGATGAGCCCAAATTTGTCAGCAAGAATGCCATCCATCTGTTTCTTCTGAGGAACCCAGTGCCCACCTTGCTGGGAGATTTCTATTACTCTATCCATCAGAGGAATGAGAAACAAAGGGGGAAGTTGGTGAGATGTTGTGCTCCTTTGTTTCACACCTGGCTGCTCAGACACCTGCCTAAGTCAGATGCCTTCCTGAACCCCCACCAACAGAAGAATTGGGCCAAGAGGCTCATTGCTTTGACTTCAGATGATATCAGATGGTGTACCCAGAGCACCAAAGGCAAGGATATTATCACCAGCTGTGGAAAATACCCAAATGTACCTCTGATAGGAGTAAAGGGTTGCATCAAATACAATCCTTTACTGTTTAAAAGACAATTGGGCTATGCTTTGGTTCATCCTCCTAGAGTGCAAGATTTAGCTGAGACCCTGTATTGTGAAGTGAAACTTAATTCAGCTGTTGTCAGACAAGCATCCTGGGCTTGGGACAACATCCAGACAAAAGGGATGGCTATTCTTGGAAGGTGTAATAATGTTGCTTCAGCTCAGTACTATGATTGGTCCCATGCTAGAGCTCAGATTACTGGAATGCCCTTCACCTTGGAGGACATACCTGGACCCTCTATAGTACAGCCAGCAGCAACTGTCAGCCTGGAAGAATTTGAGAAACTGAAGGAAAGGAATGAGAATCTGTCTCAAGCCTTGAAGAAAACCCTGTGGGAAATGAGTGATGGTCGTCTGGACATTGAGAGGTTGGAGAAGCTTAGGGTGGAGCATCTGGCCAAGATTGAGAAGACAGAGGACTACATCAGGAAAGCAAGAGCTGGGGAGCAAATATTGAAGAATGCTTGTAAAGAGGCCAAGATTCAAAAGGCTAGAACTGAGCTCTATCTGCAAGAGAGTCAAGCAAGATGGGTCAGGATCACTGAAGCCCGTACACAAGAAGATCAGAGAATTCAAGCTAAGATTGAATAGTTAGAGGCCAATAAAAAGAAGCAGCAAGAAGCTTTGCTGGCAGCCCAAAAGGAGATTTCAGAGTTAAAGCTTAGAGCTGGATTGAAGAGATCAAAGGACCAGGATATGCATAAGAAACTGACCACTGCCATTGCCACCAGGAACCTCCTCATTAGGACCATTACAGAGCGCCCAGCTGGTCCAGTGACTGAGGCACTCCTGAAAGAGGTCAAGGAGGATGAGTTTGGATTGGATGTTTGACTTCTTTGCTTGTTGTTCATTTCCATTTGATGTACTTTTCTCTTTTTGTATTTTGACCCTCCAGGGGCATGTGTTGTGAAACAAACTATGTATTGTTCATCTTTTGTAATATATTAGTTTGCTTTCATTGGGTTTCTTTTCTCAGCAACATCAAGCATCTTCCTCGAGGTCTGGAAAGGTCAAAACCAAGAACCAAGCCGGATACCTTGGAAAACAAATAAGCATACTGCATTGCATACTAACTTTTGTTTTGTTTTGTAGGTTTTGTTATTATCTTTATTTCTAACTTTGTTGTGATCTCAGGAAATATTGCTCGTCGCCGGGTGTTCCCTGTCAACCGTACGCACCGGTACCCTACTCGCAACAACCTTCCTGGTATCCAAATGGAGCAAGTACAGCAGGACCTGACTGAGGTCAGAACTCAGATGGCTAATGAAAGAGTGGAGATGAGAAACTAAATGACTCAATTCATGGCTATGATGACTGGCTTGGCCCAGAGTCAAGAAAGGTTAAGGGCATTGGTGGAAAGACAAACTCCCGAGGAACCTCATCCTGGAACTGGAGGAACTAGCAACAATGAGCGGGGTCAGCCTCATGTTAATCCACCAGTATTTGGACCTCATCTAGATCCGGAAGTCAACATCCCGGGAAATGTGCAAGGAAATACTGCTGGGGGGAGGATCTTACAAGAGGATCCCCAAGAGGAGCAGTTTACTGTCATGGGAGCAGGAGATGAAGTCTATGATAGAAGGTTAGATGAAATTGCTGAGAAGTTGAGATCTTTGGAGTCTCATAACTCCTTGGGCTTCGATGTAATGGATATGGGGCTAGTGGATGGGGTGAGAATTCCCCACAAATTCAAACCCCCGTACTTTGAGAAATACAATGGAACCTCTTGTCCACGAACTCACCTGAAGTATTTCCTAGGAAGACTTAAAGCATATACTATGGATGAGAAGCTATGGATGTTCTACTTTGAAGACAGTCTGACTGGGGCTTCAAGAGAGTGGTATTCACACCTGACCAGAGCTACTATTAGATGCTGGAAGGACTTAGCTGAAGCCTTCATTAGACAATATCAATACAATCTGGACATGGCTCCTAACAGGACCCTCCTGATGGGAATGTCCCAGTCTTCTAGAGAAAGCTTCAGGGAATATGCCCAAAGGTGGAGACAGCTTGCTGCTGCTGTCCAACCACCCATGTCAGAAAGGGAGATGGTTGACATGTTCATGAATACTTTGCAAGGAACATATATTGATAGATTGGCTGCTTTTTCTTCTACCAGTTTTGCTGACGTAGTTATAGCTGGGGAAAGGATTGAGAGTCTATTAAAAATGGGCAAAATTTTTGATAATGGTGCAAGTTCATCCAGTAATCCCAGGAAGCCTTTTGTGGGACCCCGAAGGACTGGTGAGACAAATTCCATTCATGCCAGCAGGGGCAGACCTCAGTATGTTCACAGATCAGTAGCAGCTGTCACCGTTCCAACTCCGATTCCTCAGCAATCAGCATATCCTCAACAACAACAACCACATTATTAACAGCAAATTCAGTACCCGCAACAGAGAGCCTACAACAACAACAACAACCAACAACAGCGACCATTCCAACAAAGACCATCACATGCAAACAAGGTGATTGACCCTATCCCTATGCCTTATGTTGCCTTATTGCCACAACTCCTGAAGCTTAACTTGGTTGAGTTAAGGACGTTGGCACCACCGGATCCCCTCAACCTCCCAAGGAATTATGATGTTAACGCTAGGTGTGCTTTTCACTCCAATGCACCTGGCCACAATACTGAAAAATGCAGGGCCTTACAAATGAAAGTCCAAGATCTGGTGGATTCTAAAGCCCTCAACTTTGCACCTCCTCCGAATGTCAACAGAAATCCTATGCCTAATCATGGCGGGCCAAGGATTAATGCCATTGAGGAAGACAAGCCATCTACCTTGATCACCAGTGTTGCACAAATTCGAACACCTTTGGTAGAAATTAAAGCTCAGCTTCTAGAGTGCCAAGTGTTCCCTGGGTGTGAGCTCGGTTGTGGGTATTGCAACATTGCGGTCAACGGGTGTGAAAATTTAAGAAGCGGCATAGATGGTCTTATTAAGGATGGTATCCTTCAGATTTCAACAACGGCGCCTACAAATCCAGCAATTCCTTTAACAACAATTCCCGATTCTTCTACAACAACAGCAACAATCATTCCCACCGATTCATCAATATCATCAGCAATGGCTCCATCCATCACTTCAACAAATCAAATGTCAACAACCCTTTCTTCTACAACATCAGCATCCATTTTATCAGCAGAATCTTCTACAACGCCAACAAAAATTAACGAAGATGTTTCAACAGTTACAATCTACTATGACCCATCAGAGGTTCCTCCCAGCAGCAATTTCCAGCAACAAACAGTAGCACCTCCTGCCAGGTCACCAGTCACAATTTACTATGATCCGCACACCATTTCAGTACCCTCTTCTGCAGCAGTCAGTCCAGTTACTATTACGGTGCCTGGACCAGTTCCTTATGAAAGCAGTAATGCCATACCTTGGCATTATGGCTCTGATCTCTATTGCAACGGGGAGAAAATCACTCTGGATTCATCAACCTCTTCTCCACAAATTGATAATGTTGGGGGAGGTGGAGGCTTCACCAGAAGCGAACGTCTTTTTGCCTCACAAACACAAAGACCTAATGTTGAAGCAGAAGCTTCTGCCAAAGCAAAAGGAAAGAGTGTGGTATCTGAAGAGCCAACTGTCAAAGAAACTCAGAAGACATCTTTTGAACAAGATGTAGACGAGTTCATGAGAATCATAAAAAGAAGTGATTACAAGGTGGTGGATCAACTTCACCAAACTCCCTCAAAAATCTCCATACTATCACTATTGATGTGTTCTGAAGCTCACAGGAACGCATTGTTAAAGGTCCTGCACGCTGCATATGTGCCAGAGGAGATTACTGTTAATCAGCTAGAAACTGTGGTGGCAAATGTCAACACCAGTCTTGGACTGGGCTTTACCAATGCTGACTTAACAACAGAGGGATGCAACCATAATAAGGCTTTGCATATAACCTTGGAATGCAAGGGTGCTGTTCTATCTCATGTACTGGTGGACACTGGGTCATCACTCAATGTTCTGCCAAAGAAAGCCTTAGTGAAGCTGGAGTATGATGGCTTGGCACTGCGTCCGAGTAATTTGGTGGTGAGAGCATTTGATGGCTCTAAAAGATCAGTGCTTGGAGAGATTGATCTGCCTGTGATGATTGGCCCGTAGACCTTCAAAACTACCTTCTTTATGATGGATATACAGCCGGCCTACAGCTGTCTGTTGGGTAGACCCTGGATTCACGCCGCTGGCGCTGTGACGTCTACCCTTCACCAGAAGTTAAAATTCGAGTGGGAAGGCCAGATCATCACCATCTGTGGGGAGGAGGACATCTTTGTTAGCCAGCTGGCTACGTATAAGTACATTGAAATGGATGGAGAAATCCATGAAACTATGAGCCAAGGGTTTGAGGCCTTGAACATTAATGAAGCATCAGCTGTACTGGGAACTTCCATCACGTCATATCAGCAAGCCTAGAAGGTTGTTGAGGAAGGTACCGCCCAAGGTTGGGGCAAGCTGTTGCCCGTGGAAAAGAAAGAAGACCGATTTGGGTTGGGTTACAGACAAACTCAACAAGATCAATCAGAGGCTGCAAAAGAGCCCAAGTTTGTCAGCGGGGGAATGCTCACCCCGGATGCTGTGAACAATTTGGAAGACGAGGAGGAAAGAGACCGCAACCTGGAAAGCTGGATACGTCCAAGGATCCCGGGGAGCTAAGTCCTTAACTGGTCTTCCCAGGAAATTATAAGGGTTACTCCTGCAGAGTAATTATTATTTCCTGTATTTTAAAGCATGCATCAAGTCTTGCATCTTGCCCAAGATGTCGAGACTCATTTTGTAATCGGGCCATCTTGTATTTTGTGCAAAGATCAATCAATGAATATCAGGACATCTTTTGCAAATGAGTCTTTTCTTTTCCACTCACTGTTTTTCATTTTTTTTTGTAAAATAAAATGGCAATGTTTTTCAAAATAAATAACTTCATTTTCACTTTTTCTAAATAAGATAAAACTGATCACTAAAATGAACCAATCTAAACCCTTGCAGAAAGTGCCCTCCGGACTGCACCGACAACAACACTGCTATGACTTCGTATGACTCTGACAATCCAATCAATCAAGCTGATGAAGGGGTTGAGGAAGATTATGAGCTACCTGAAGAACTAGCCAGGTTGTTGAGACAAGAGGAGAAGGTCATCACTCCTCATCAGGAGGAGATTGAAACGGTTAATCTTGGTACAGAAGAAGACGTGAAAGAGGTTAAGATCGGGGCCTGCCTGCAAGATTCAGTAAAAGAGCAATTGATTGACATGCTTCGGGAGTATGTGGATGTTTTCGCTTGGTCTTATCAGGATATGCCAGGGTTGGACACCGATATTGTCATGCACAAGCTGCCTTTGAAAGAAGATTGTCCACCAGTAAAGCAGAAGTTGCGTCGTACACGCCCAGATATGGCAATGAAGATAAAGGAAGAGGTACAAAAACAGTGGGACGCCGGTTTCCTTGCTGTGACTAGCTATACACCGTGGGTCGCTAATATTGTACCTGTGCCTAAGGAAGATGGCAAGGTGAGAATGTGTGTGGATTACCGGGATCTGAACAGAGCCAGCCCGAAAGATGACTTCCCTTTACCTCACATTGATGTATTGGTTGATAATACGGCTCAATTCTCAGTGTTCTCCTTCATGGATGGATTTTCAGGATATAATCAGATCAAGATGTCACCTGAGGACATGGAGAAGACAACTTTCATCACACCCTGGGGCACATTCTGTTATAAAGTGATGCCATTCGGACTGAAGAATGCTGATGCAACTTATCAACGGGCTATGGTAACATTATTCCATGACATGATCCATAAAGAAATTGAATGTTATGTGGATGACATGATTGCCAAGTCCCTCACAGAAGAAGACCACCTGGTGAATCTGTTGAAGTTATTCAAGCGTCTGAGGAAGTACCAGTTGAAGTTAAACCCCAACAAATGCACATTCGGGGTGCGATCCGGTAAGCTGCTGGGATTTATTGTGAGTGAGAAAGGGATTGAAGTTGACCCCGACAAAGTCAAAGCCATTCAAGAAATGCCTGCACCGAAGTCAGAAAAAGAAGTCCGGGGATTTATAGGTAGATTGAACTACATTTCAAGGTTCATATCTCACCTTACAGCAACCTGTGAGCCTTTGTTCAAGCTGTTAAGAAAAGAACAAACGGTCAGGTGGAACAAAGACTGCCAGAAGGCTTTTGACAAAATCAAGGAATACTTACAAGAGCCTCCAATCCTTATGCCTCCAGTTGAAGGAAGACCTCTAATCATGTACTTGACAGTATTAGAAGAGTCAATGGGGTGTGTGTTGGGCCAGCATGACGAGTCTGGTCGAAAAGAGTATGCAATATACTACCTAAGCAAAAAGTTTACCGACTGTGAACAACGTTATTCACTGCTCGAGAAAACTTGTTGTGCTTTAGCGTGGGCTGCTCGCTGAATAAGGTAGTATATGTTGACCAACACTACTTTATTAATCTCAAAGATGGATCCAGTTAAGTACATTTTTGAGAAGCCAGCACTTACCGGATGGGTTGCGAGATGGCAAATGATCCTCACAGAATACGACATTCAGTACACATCTCATAAGGCCATCAAAGGCAGTGTATTGTCTGATTATCTTGCTGAGCAACCCATTGATGATTACCAGCCTATGAGATTTGACTTCCCTGATGAAGACATCATGTTCATAAAAGCAAAAGATCATGAGGAGCCTGTTCACACTGAAGGGCCTGACCTAGAAGAAGAATGGACTATGATGTTTGATGGGGCTGTTAACATGAATGGTCGTGGTGTTGGTGCAGTACTCATTACACCTGAAGGAGTTCACATGCCTTTCTCGGAAAAACTCACCTTTAACTGCACTAACAACGAAGCTGAATACGAAGCTTGTATTATGGGTCTTGAGGAAGCCATTGACCTCAGGATCAAGACTTTGACTGTGTTCGGAGATTCGGCTCTGGTAATTAATCAAACCAACGACAAATGGTACACTCACCAAGATCATTTGATACCTTACCGGGATTATACAAGGAGGTTATTGACTTTCTTCACAACGGTCAAGCTTGAGTATATCCCTCGAGACGAGAATCAATTTGCGGATGCTCTGGCTACCATTTCATCCATGATCAAAGTACAAGCTGCCAACTTTGTGCCTCGGATTTCAGTGTCCAGACTTGACAGACCAGCATACGTGTTCTCAGCAGATGCTGTTAAAGATGATAAGCCTTGGTTCTATGACATCAAATGCTTCTTGGAGGATCAAACATACCCACCTGGGGCATCTTCCAATGATAAGAAGACATTAAGAAGGCTAGCTGGTAGTTTCTTCCTGAATGCTGACGGTTCCCTGTACAAGAGAAACTTCGATATGGTACTCCTCAGATGCGTTGATAGGACAGAAGCAGACTTGTTGATGCACGAGGTGCACGAAGGATCCTTTGGTACCCATGCTGGAGGGCATGCAATGGCTAAGAAGTTGCTAAGATCAGGCTATTACTGGATCACAATGGATGCAGACTGTTGTTCCTATGCCAGAAAATGCCATAAATGCCAGATTTACGAGGATAAAGTGCATGTGCCTCCGAATCCTCTGAACGTGATGTCTTCACCCTGGCCCTTTGCCATGTGGGGCATTGATATGATTGGCAAGATTGAACCGACTGCTTCAAATGGCCACAGATTCATCCTAGTTGCCATAGACTATTTTACCAAGTGGGTCGAAGCAGCTTCTTATGCAAATGTTACAAGGCAAGTGGTAGCCCGATTTCTAAAGAGAGACATCATCTGTCGGTATGGAGTTCCCGAGCGAATCATTACGGATAATGGTTCCAACTTAAACAATAAAATGATGGCAGAACTATGCCGGGACTTCAAGATCCAACACCACAACTCTTCTCCTTACAGGCCAAAGATGAATGGCGCTGTTGAGGCAGCTAATAAGAATATCAAGAAGATTGTGCAGAAAATGATGGTCACCTACAAAGATTGGCATGAAATGCTACCGTTTGCCTTGCATGGGTACCGTACATCAATCAGAACATCCACTGGGGCAACACCGTACCAGCTTGTGTATGGTATGGAGGCAGTTTTACCTGTTGAAGTTGAATTACCTTCCTTACGGGTATTGATGGACGTTAAGCTGAACGAAGCAGAATGGGTCCAATCTCGTTACGAACAACTAAGCCTGATTGAAGAGAAGAGACTAGCTGCCATCTGTCATGGGCAGTTATATCAGAAAAGAATGAAGAAAGCCTTCGATCAGAAAGTCAGGCTTCGGGAATACCAAGTAGGGGATCTTGTGCTGAAAAGACTCCTTCCTCCTCATATAGACCACAGGGGCAAGTGGACTCCAAATTACGATGGTCCGTTCATAGTAAAGAAAGTTTTCTCTGGCGGAGCACTGATGCTTAGTACTATGGATGGTGAAGACTTCCTGTCCCCTGTGAATTCAGATGCAGTTAAAAAATACTTCGCATAAAATGACCCGTTGGACATAAAAACAGAATGTAAGTCCAGGCAAAAATAGGGCATCCCGTTAAGTCAAAAACAGAATAAGAGACTTGGGCAAAAATAAGGGAAAATAAATAAAAAAATGTACACCCGCTGAGTTGAAAAGTCGCATTGGACAACTCAGGCAAAAATGGGTATCCCGGTGGATTGAAAACCCGAAAGGGCGATCCACGCAAAATCAGGGAATAAGCGAACAACTGTATTCTGAATTCATCTGTATCACTTGCAACATGGTAAGCTTCGAAAGGTCCGAGCGTCGATCAGAATCAGCCTCCTTCAAAAGCAGGATGAGAAGAACGTCAAGAGTCGTACGAGTCATAGCAAAAGGGAAGCTCCTTGAAGCGTCATCAGCATTGCCAGCATCTTTTTGTTTCTCAATTTGTAACAATTTCCTCATTTTAGGGGATTTGTTTCTATGACTGTATCTTGTCAATTCAGGGCACACAAATTAATAAAATCAGATTTTCGGTCACACACTGTCTCGTACTCTTTTATTTGCAAAATGTCCGATGTCATTAATATATTGATCGCATAAATACAGATGCGTCTTTCCTAAACTACATGCTTGCAGGAAATATATTTACTCCCGGGGGTATCTAGACTCCTATGATGGAATCCAATAGGGGATACCTAGGGATGCTTGTACATTTCTTTGTCATGCGGGATTGCAGGTACTTGAAGCACAACATGGGGCATGAATGCTTCTCCTTAGCAAGCTGTCAAACCATTTCTACAGCATATCTTCCAAACAACACAAGGTTGCTTTCTCCCCAGCCGAGTTGCCAGTCATCATTTCCTTTTCAGACAAGTGCAAAGACAGGGAACCACCTCCCCGCAGAGTTTCAGCCTCTATCCCGAAGAGCAATGCCTGAGGATCTCACAACAGAGTAATGAAAGCTTCTACAAACCCCAGCTAGGTCCCTCATTACCGAGATAGGTCTATTAGAGATCTATTTCCCCAAGCGGAGTCATATATGTCAGATCTACCAATGATCTCATCCCCAGCTGGGATATCCACTTCAAGTAGATCAGCCAGAGATCTCCTCAGCAACGGGATCTGAATCCCGGATCGGTATCTCTGCATAATCATAGCATTCGCATCATATTTCCCCCACAGAGCGTAGCATTCCGTCTAATGCGGAGCATTACGGCAAAAATCAAACATATTGCATAATCATAAGCCATGTTCTGAAACACGCTTGTAAATACCAACAATGCCACATCAGCAGAATACAAATATCTCTTAAACTCCCCGGCAGAATGTTAGAACATTTCCTTTACACTCACAAATACAGATACATGCTCCTTTCGGCACTCGTTCGTGTCATCATTCCCCAGTAAATTGCCCGAGCAAACAGATACTTCTTGACACTCGTCTGTGTCATATCCCCAGCAGAAAGCCAAAGCGTCCCCTTTTCACTCACAACACATGTGTACGTATATCTACACTTTCTCTTTTGACACTCGTCCGTGTCACCTCCCCTAACATAGTTACCTAAACACTTTGTAAATCAAATACTTGTTTATAATACACTTTTTTCGACACCCGTCCGTGTCATGCTCTCCCTAGCAAGTTGAACACTTGTCTATGTCTCACCCATCCCTCATACAGATACTCGTTCGTATCTTGTATATACCACTTAAAACCCTTCAGATTCGACACTTGTCTGTGTTCTTTGTTAACCAGTTGATACTCGTCCGTATCATCATCTCTGAACATGCGTCAAGCGTTTGTTTCTACTGATACTCGTCCGTATCATAATCTTAAGGATGCTCGTCCGCATTTTTAATCTATACACCGTGTCAAACATTTATGTCTTCTTGAATTTAGACACTCGTCTGTGTCTACCCTTCCCCAGAAGAGTCCCCAGCAAACCCCATTGATTTATTACCTTTTCTATCTGACATTCGTCCTATGTCATGATACTTTCGGCAGCCGTACCCTGCCAGGTGATCGTCCTTCACCTTTTTAATGATCGTCCTTCATCACCCCCAGTGGAGTCTCTATTCATAGAACCCCTCCCTATCCGGCATTCGTCCTATGTCGTGATATTTTTAGCAGTCGTCCCCTGCTAGGTGATCGTCCTTCACCTCCTGATGATCGTCCTTCATCATTTTATCTGATGACCGTCCCCATCGTCGACCTTTTCAACCGACATTCGTCCTATGTCGTGATACTTTCGGCAGCCGTACCCTGCCGGGTGATCGTCCTTCACCTTAGATGACCGTCCCTCATCTTTATCTCCAACAGAGCAGCCGTCCCCTGCTAGGTGATCGTCCTTCACCTTTGATGACCGTACCTCATCATCTGTTTCATTTATTTCTTCAATCCGATGGCCGTCCCCATCATTTACTTTTAATCCCCAGAAAGTCTTATTTCTTTACTTGATGGCCGTCCCCATCATGATCCCTCTATTTTCCCAGCATGTCGGTCGTCCCCGTCATTGCATTATCCCCAGCAGTCGTCCTCTGCTTGACGGTCGTCCTCCGTCGTCCGCCCTTTATAAACATACTTTATTTTCTTTTACAATCTATATCCCTTTTCTTCTTCATTCAGTGAGTGCAAAGTTTGGACTGTCTTTGGTATTCAACCACAAGTTACCTTGTTTGCCTGTTAAGCCGTTGCTTACATCCTGTACAACTAACTCATGTTTGAATAGGGGCAACTGTAAACACCCCAAATTTGCCCTCACCCATTCACACCATGGCTTGTGACTCTTTTCATTTGCATAAGTTCAACCATATCACAACATATTGCATTTTTCTTCACTGCATTGGTTCTAAGCCATCTGCATATAGGGTTTGTGATCTGACCCATCCCTGAGCCATTTGAGCCACTCCAAAGGTCTTAAATCATCTCAAGATGGTCCATGCATGTTCAAGCATCATATTATATCCTCATAAGGTCAAGAAAGTCAAAGAATCACAAGAACTGAGAAAGGCATGGAAGCAGAGCCAGGTTTAACTACACAGATAACCTAAAATTAGGGTTTTGGTTTCAAAGGCCATAACTCCAAATTTTTTGGTCATTCTTGTTTCTAATGGTCTCTATATGTTATTAGGATCATGCATATCAATTTTCATGAATAAATTCAATGGGGAAGGCATCTGATCAAAGGATGACTTCTTGAGCAAGTCAGTGCAAAATCAGGGCATCTGAGGCCTCCAGTGACCCAACCAAAGGGGTTTCTCCATCATTTTGAATGTGTGTGATCTTTATTTGACCATTGAAGATGTTAGAAGTTCACAAAATTGAAGAATTTCAAGCCATTTGCAAAATTGCCTTTTTGGGAAAGTGACTTATAATGTAAACTTGCTATTTTGGGAAAGTTTTTCAACCTCCTCTTTTTGATTCAAAAATGCTTCAAATGGAAAAACTTTGGTCATGAAAGTTGTATATTGGATCATTCCCTTTTCAAAAAGTACAAGAACTCATCCTAATTCATTTTGAATCAAAAGTTATGGCCTTGCAAAGTTGGACAAAATCACTAAATTTCCACTTTTGGCACCAAAGAGGGATTTTTGCAAATTCAAGTTTTAAGCACTTTCAAGACCTCTAAATGACTTCTTTGCATCATTATAACATATTGAAACTTAGCAAAATCAGAATTGCCCAAGAGTTTACAAGGTTCATGCCTTGGATCACAAGCTTTCATGAGCCATTTTCCATTAAATTCTCCAAAAAGGAATTCTTGCAAGAATGAGGTCCAAGGATTGGTTTGACTTCTAATTGGTATCAAAACACCATAACAACATCACATAACTCATTTTGCCACAAATTGCCCAAGGAATCATAAGATTTCATGCCTTGGTTCACAAGAAACTTCAAAGAGGGCAAAATGCAAAACTTATGCCATCTTGCTATCCAAGCCATCCAGCTGCATCTTTTTGATCCTAGGGCTCACCACAAACTATGCTGAGGCAAGACACCCCATTGAACCACTTCTGTTCCAGCCCATGCTTATAGTACACAAACTTTTGACTTTTTTGCATTTTTGCCCATGCCAATCAAACTGTGCCACTACCAACTCTCTGCCCAATCAGAGTCTAATATGTGGACCTCAAGCATCCCAAAACACACCACACACAAGCCAGAAACTTCCCACAATCTAGCTTGCACAAAATCTGTCCAAAACTTCTTCTCTTCGAAATTCTTCATACAGCCTTCAAACATCCAAAATTCCTTCACCAACAAATCACATATCACTCATAGAACAAAACCCACCCCCTGAAACAGCTTGAATCACCACACACACTAACCTCCATTTCTGCTACAACAGAACCAAACAGCATCAACCAGCCATCCTCAAAGGTTTCTAAGCTTCATTTCATCATCAGGGTGTTCAAAGAAGTGGGTTTACACAAAGGGTGAGTCCAGAAAGCTCAGAATCAGAGGGTTTTCATCTCAGGTAACATGAAGAACTTTTTTCCCAGAAACTAGCTTTTAAGTTCTTTTATGGTTCTATATGCTCCCCTGATCATGAATATGTGTTTACTTTTGAAAATGGGTGCGAAACCATCATGTATGCTGTCTCTGAACATTTGCCCGTGTTTTACGTTTTGCTTCGATTCATGCTGGTGAGGTAAAATAAATGAGTTTTAGATGATGGGTTAGGTTTAGAATGATTAGAGGATCATTTTTGTGAAAGAAATTTGAAGATTGGTGACCTGTAGAAGAAGCTAGGGTTTTGTGTCGTCGGAGAAGACGACCAGAACACTGTTCCGGTCGCCTAAAAGTCATAAACCCTAATCTGAATTAATTAGGCCAGTTTGAATTAGGATCCTTAGATGAGAGTTTCGCGCGCGTGCTGGATGGTCTGGATCTCACATTTTAGCCCTAATCCACGTCATTAAGTTAATTAATTATGTTTTAGTTTTAATTTAGCCAGTTTGAATCTGAACCATAGGATCTGGCGCCAGTCAACTCCCTCCAATTCTATTTGAATTCCAGCCATAGGATTTGCATACTTCTCCATTTAATTAATTTTAATTCATTTTGTTTGTATTTTATTTACACGAATTTTTAAAAATAGAAAAATGCATTGAAAAATTCTGAAATTTTTTGTCAAAACATTTATTAATTTTCAGAACCCAAAAATATTTTTATTTTTATTTTTTGCATTAAAATTTATGTTTAAATCATTTAAATGTTTATTTTTAATTAGATAATGGGAATTAATTAATTAAAAATACATTTAGGTATTTAAAAATCACCAAAAAATTCACATTGCATTTTGACATATTTAGAAACATTATCAAACTCTCAAAACAAATTTCTTTTTGGTCCTTGATGTATTTTGACAATTTTCATTGGAATTAAAGTTTTTTAAAGGCAATATTTTGGTCCAAACTTGAAAAAATTCATTCTGCCTAACCATGAAGAGTTTGATGATGGTTCTTCTTGCATTGCATCCTTCATAGCATGTAGTATTTAGAGTAAAATTTGTTTGAATTTATCTTTCATTTTCAATTTGATGAGCATTTTTCCTTTTGAGGTGCCTTGAAACCCTAGTTGACTTGGAAAAATCATAACACCCATTAGGTTAAGAGTTTGGTCCCCTCCTTTGGACAGTGAACTTGTGTAGGGTTAGGGTTCCTTTGATCCCATTTTCAATTTTTTGTCATGCCATTTGCTTCTGATTTTGCATATTTGTGTTGCATGATGTTCATAAACCCTAATTCTTGCTTTCCTTTGCATCCATCTCCCATTTGCTTGCATACATGAACTTGCCATGATATTTTGTGCATCCTCATGACATATAAGACATCTTAGGACACATTAGAATCATGTTTAATCATTGCATCATCTATTTGCCATGTTTTGTATCCATTGCATTTCATAAGTTTCCATGGACTTTCATGCTTCCTTTATGTCTCATTTGCATTCTCATCTTTTGTATGATCATCCATATCTCATGACATACATTTGCCTCATCTCTTTGCATCATTCATACCTTTATCATGATTCTGGTCTTGGTTTGCATCATTGCATCTTTCTCCTTTTCATTCCATTTCATTTTCTTGTTGCTAACTTTTCAGGTGCATCTTTCTCTCTTTAGATTCAACTTAACTTCCTTAGGAAGTAAGTTGAATTCTAACTTGTTCTTTATTTTCCTTAGGATATAATACCTCATTAACCATAGGATCACACTTGTACATAATAAGATAACTTAGGGTTGTGTCTTAGTCCCCCATTAGCTTTGACCTTTTTCCTTTTGAGTCCTCTCTCCTCATCTTAAAACAAAATCAAAAACACTTAATAAATGCATGAAAGGATCCCTTGTGTATAGCCTTATTCCATGGGACACTTGCATTCATTCCATATTGGAATGGTGTAAAGTTGTCTAGCATGATGCACAAGTCTTATGAGGGGTTTTTTCACAAAGAAAAACATAAAATATAGTTCTTCACTAAAGCTACAAAACATTTAATAAAGTTCAACAGGCTAGTGAACTTAAACCTTAATTCATGGAAACAAGTATTGGATTAATTCTCCTTACTTTGTGTGTTTGTTCTATTATTCCATCTTGGAATGTAGTAGCAAGTACACATTCCATGGAAAAGAGTTTGAATTCACTTCCTTGTGCCAAATTCATACAAAACTCTTAAAAAGCGAACAACAAACAATAAGTGACTTTCCCACGAGAACTTCTCTTCTCATCTCATTCACTCATAACACGAACTCGCGACGACTTGTCTCACATGCAAGACGGTAAACGCACTCGTACCAGACGAGCCTGCAACACCTGAGCATAGACATAGGCAGTTCCATCCATAAAAACACTGGCCGTAGGCCGCGGGGTAGGGCCCGTTCGAGCGCATTCTTTATTTTCCCTACATTTTCCCCTTTCTATCTTTTCATTCTCTTTTTTGAATTCCTTTTCCATTCTCATTCCAGTTAGCGGTTTTATTCAGCAGCAATTTTATTTCTTCACCCTTTGAAACAAGCAAACAAGCGTGGATCCCGTCGGGTACGGAGGACGGCCTGGGGTGCTAATACCTTCCCAGGTCGTAACCGACTCCCGAACCCAGATCTTTAGTTCGCAGGACCTTGTCCTTTCCTTCTTCCTCAGGTTTGTGCAACATTACCTTTCCCGTTCTTTCGGGATAAAAATGCATGGTTGGCGACTCTACCTTTTCCGCGCCACGTTCGCGTTTGTACTAGGATGAAAATCCTGGGAGCGACAGCTGGCGACTCTACTGGGGATCGAACCCAAAATCTCTGGTTTCCCTTGTAGAGTCAATCCTAGCGCCTTTTTGTTTTGTTTCTTTGGGTGTTTACATATATCTTGTTGTGTACTTATTTACTGTTCTCGTTTACAATTTACTTTACAGCTTTATTTACTGCTTTCAGTATTTATTTTCACATGCATGATATACTGGACTGTGCTGGTTTCATTTTTTATGTGGGATGAGCTTTGTTACTGTGAGATAAGCCAAATACCTAGCTTGAGTGCACCTAGGATTTATAGTGGTTCCATTTTGGCTTCATGGCATCTTGCTATGTTGGTATTAGTGAGTTCCATGCCTTGACTTGCGACCTTCTCGGAAATGTATTGACGCCAGAATCTTTCTAGGGAAATACACTACCTTGATAGTTATGTGCAGTCAAGGGACCGATCATTGAGAACCTTTATGGAAACATCCCTCTCCAGTGATGACAGTGCCAGACCACATTTGTTGGCAAACCCACTCGCATCCGAGGGCCCACTGGGAACTCGCATAGGATGGCCTGGTTCTCATAGAAATCCAGTTAAGGAAAATTGTTCGTATGACGATAGTATTGTACCTTTCAGGATGAATGTACTATTATTTCTCGATTCAGTGCTTGAAGCTGAGGACTTATGAGGGATGCTTGTTTCCTTGGACTCAGCTGAGACCTCCCTGAGTAGTACATAATGCCAAACTGATTCCCTAATTTGGTCATGAGCCATTTCTCGGAAATGGTGAACGTATTATTGTTATTCGGATTTGAGAATCCGTGATGTTTGACCCGAGTTTCACACCCGTGAGATGTGGAGGGGTTTACAGGTTTGCAGGAACCCTGAACTTCAACATACCCATTATTCCAGCATGCTTCAGTGATATGATCTTGTTCTGCTAATTATGGATTCTGAAATCATGAACTCCTGATCGGAAAGATACTTGTGATGATGTTGTGGCCTTGCACAGACACTTGATTACCTGATTCACTACACAGACACATCACTGATAACGTGCCTTGCCTTGCATAACATCATAACATCATTAATCATTTTGTGTTCTTTTTATTCTCATGGTTCATTACCTCCTATTCCTGGTCATATTTGCTGCTTCAACATGGATATTCCAAGGAAGAGAAATGTCCATTATACTTTCCCACATCCAGAGACAGATGATATTCAGAAGTTAATTAACTTGATGGGTGACAAAGTGCTTGATGATTTCAGAAAGGAGTTTGGAAAGATCCTAGACTGTGTGAACAAGCCAACCATTGACCAAAAAGATAGCTTGCATTCTCTACTGCAATTCTATGATCCACAACTGAGGGTCTTTGTTTTCCCTGACTACATCCTGGCTCCCTCAATAGAAGAGATATCCAGCATCCTCAGAATCCCCATCAAAAATGGTGCTCCTTACTACAGCTTAGAGAAGATGCCTTCATCCAAAGATATAACCGACTCTTTTCTTCTAGACTTATCCAAGGTTAGCAGAGGATTGGATGCCACCAAAGGTAAAGGACCTATCTTAGATTTTCTTATCAAGGAAGCTCATGATCTGGCCTTTGAAAAAAAATGAGCTAAGTTCAGTACCTTGCTTGCTTTGATAGTGTATGGGACCAGCTTGTTTCCAGGAGAAAAGGGTTTGATCAGCATGGAAGCCATCACTATATTTGCTAGAATAAATCCAGTACTTACTTTGCTAGGTGACTTTTACTATGGAATTCACCACAGGAATGAAAAGAGGAAGGGACATGTAAATTGTTGTGCTCCCTTATTTGTTGATTGGTTTGTAAGGCAACTCCCTAAATCAGGACCTTTCTAGGATTTGAAACAATCTTGGAAGTGGTCCAAAAGATTAATGGGCTTAACCTCAGCTGACATTGCTTGGGGATGCAACAGGGATCTTGTGGTCAAAGAAATATTGGTCAGTTGTGGTAGCTTCCCAAATGTGCCCTTGATAGGAAGGAAAGGTGGGATCAATTACAATCATGTCTTATCCAGGAGTGATGAAAGGGAAGAAAGACTTTGGGAGAGTAGATCCCAATACTTATGATCCTTTTTCCAGCTGGTTGAAGGATCATGTAGAGACTTTGTTGCTCCCATTCTCTAAGGAAGCACCTCTCAACCCTAAGGAGGTAGCACCCATAATTTCAGTGCCTTTTCAAGAATATCAAAAATTGGAAGCCTTGGTTCAGCAACTCAGGTTGGAGAATCAAGAAGCCTACAATTCATTCCAGAAATTGAAGATGCAAAACCAAAAGTTGGAGGAAAGAGCTCACAAAGCTGAGGAAATGGCAAGGCTCAAGCAGCAAGACTTTCAGGAGAGAGAGCTCTACTTCAAGAAAATGGGATTAGCTGAAACTCACAAGGAGGACCAGCGTCGGAAGGAGAAGAAAGATTTGAATGAAGCTAATGAGGCTGTCACCTTATGGCAAGAGAAGTGGGAAGACAACTTGAGAAAGCAGAAAGAGCTGGAAGTCAAGCACAAGCTAGAAATCAAGAGTCTTCAAGATTCCTTGGATGGACAGAGAGAGCTCCTTCAGAAGGCTTATCATCAAGAGAAGAGTCGTCTCCAAAGTCTAGTAGAAATCCATCAAGTAGTAAAGGAAGCAAAGAGAGAAATAGAAGAGTTGAGATTGAAAGCTGATGTCAAGAAAGTCAAAACTGATTCCATTACAAGCCAAGAAAGTGAAAAGGTGTTCCTACAACAAATTCAGGAATTGCATGCCTCCTTTGACCTTAGGGATATCCTAATTCAGAAGCTTGTGCAGGAACCTACGCATCCAGATATAACTCAGCTGTTGCAAGGTGTCAAGCGCCTTAGTTGGAGGTTGCAGGATGTAGATCTTCCTAAGCTTTAGTTTTGTATTCATATGACTTGGATTACCCACAGGCTTGTTGTGGGAATCCCCTCTCTCTGGATGCACTTTTTCTTTTTGACATATGAATTTGTACCTTGTGAGGATTTTTGTTATTCCAATTGTCTTCTGATTTACCTGAAGTCTCTGGTTATTATCTGTTGCACGGACCCAAAATAAATGCCACCACTTCAAGTTTGAATGTCACACAGGATTTTCTTGCAAAGGATATTTTCTCAACACCAGAATGGGAAAGTAAACAGAATCTTGAGGATAAAAGGAACACATTGCATTGCATACACATCATTTGCATTTCTTCTTTGTTTTTGCAGGTTTTTTGCAGGTTGCTTAACTTATTTGTGTTGCAGGCAAAGATTGCGAGAGCTGCCAAGACCCGACATCTCTGACAAAATATCCTGCATCGTTATGCAACTCGCAACAACCAGAGGACAGTCATGGATGCTATGTAAACTGAGCTTAATGAGTTTCGCACCAGAATGGGGGAATTCATGGTCATGATGCAAGGGATGGCTCAGGGACAACAAGATTTGAGAAATGCAATTCAGGGGCTCAACTCTCCTCAGACTAATCCTCCTGTAACCACTCCTGAAGTACAGGTGATTCCTCCCAACACCAACAATGGCCCAGGTGGACCTCAAGTTCCAGAACCTGGCACAACAACCTTCATCCCGGTACAAGGCAGACAGGAGGATCAATTCCCTCCTTTTAACAATGATATGGGATTTTGCGGAGAAGGAAATCTTCAAGACTTCTTGATGCTTGCTGAGAAAGTCAAAGCTCTCGAGTGTAGAGACACTCTTGGGATAGATGTTTCTGACATGGGCCTAGTCCCTAGGGTGGTTATTCCTCACAAGTTCAGGCCACCTACTTTTGATAAGTATAACGGTAACTCCTGCCCTAAAACTCACCTGCAGGCATTCTACCGAAAGATTGCTGCCCATACTAGGGACGAAAAGCTCTGGATGTACTATTTCCAGGATTGTCTCTCTGGAGGATCCTTAGAATGGTATATGAAGTTAGAGAGAAGCTCTGTGAGAAGCTGTAAGGAATTGGGAGAAGCATTCCTTAAGCAATATCAGTATAACATTGATATGGCGCCCAGTCGCACTCAACTCCAGAGTCTGACTCAGAAGAACTCAGAGAGCTTCAAAGATTACACACAGAGGTGGCGTGAAGTGGCCGCCAGAGTGCAACCGCCTTTGCTAGAAAGAGAAATGGTAGACCTTTTCCTGGACACCCTCCCTGGGCATTTCATGGAAAGGTTGGATGGATGTTCCTCAAGCGGATTTTCAGATATTATCTTGACTGGCGAGAGGATAGAAAGCTGGATCAAGCAAGGGAAGATTCAGAATGGGGGCGCTTCAACTTCTGGTGTCAAGAAACCCTTCCTAAAGAGGAGAGAAGGAGAGATTGGGGAAGTGTATGCACAGAGAGGCGGAGGTAACAGTGGTGTTTATTAGCAAGTGGCCCTTATCACTATCTCAGCTCAACCTGTTCAACAACAAGTCCAACAACCACAACAGAAACGCCAACATCGGTATCAACAAAGAGCTCCTCGTCTGTATTATCCCTAGAAGACCAGAGAAAGACATCTTGAAACTCCACCTATGTCTTACTCACAACTTTTGAAGAATCATCTACAGCTCCAAATGGTCCAGCTTAGAACTCTACAACCTCCAAGGCAGGGCCAACTCCCTGAAGGTTATGATACGAATGCCCGATGCGAATTCCATTCCGGAGCCCCCGGTCATACCACAGAAAAATGCAAAGCTCTGAAGCATGTTGTTCAAGACCTGTTAGATTCTAAAGCGATTAATTTCGCTCCTACTCCTTATGTAATACAGAACCCCATGCCTCCTCATGGGGGTACAGTTGGGGAAATCGACGATAGGGCGAATCTAAACTTGGTGTGTGATATCAATGACCTAAAAACTCCGATGAGTGATGTTAAAGCTTGTTTGGCCCATGCAACACCCCAAAATTTGCCCTCTTATTTATCATCAACCTCGAGCGGTTTACGCTTCATTCTTGCATCATTCCTCATATCATTGCATCGCATTTGAAAAATATATAAATAAACAAATCATCATCCTTTGCATGCGCATGAGGTGTGTGGTTGATCGAGGCTTGCGAAACATTGGAGTTCAAGAGAAAAATAATATACCATAAATAATCCAAACCACTTCCAAGCTAACCAACTAAAAGGGAATATTTCACCTTTCCCTCCCTTTTCTTTCCACCTTTCCTCCTACTTTCCTTCCACGTTTCCTTTCATTCTTTCCCTCTTGTTTTTCCACTTCAATTCCACTCCATTTCCCTTGGAAACTTCTACCATGTTCTACCATCTTCTAGAGTGTTCCAAGGAATATTCCAAGGAATATTCCTTCTCCAACCCTAACCCTAACTAACTACCAAACCATAATTTTGGATCCTAAGCCTAATTTTTGGGCCCCAAACCTAACTTCATTCCCAAACCTAGATCCAAGCTAGCCTCTATATATTCATTAATCACTTCAATGCAAGGGTCCCACAATTTCCCAAATTTTTCACTCTCTCACAATCACTTTTTCTCTCTCATTTTCCCTCCATTTTCCTTTTTTTTTACCAAAGCTTTTTTAAGCTCTTCAAGTTTCACATTGAAACTTGAAGATCTTGAAGCTTAGCCTCCAACCTCCATTGTTTTGTGGATTGTGGAAGAAGAAGCTACTGTTTTTGGTGAAGGTTTCGACTTATCGGAAGCGTACGAAGGTTCAAGCATCAAGAACGCATTTATTTTGCGGTTTCACGGTTTTCGTGGTTTTCTCTTCAATCAAGCTTCGATTCTTGCAACATTCACCGAAGCACTTCTCCGCTTCGTAGGTTGGTGATCTAAATCACTTATCCTTTAAGTTATTATCTTCATCTTGCCACTTTTGGCGTTCTTTAATTGCTTTTCGTTTTGCTTGCGATCGATTTCGTTTCCGATATGTGTTGCTTGCGATTTACGATTTGTAATGGATTAGAATTTAAGGTGTAGATAGTTATAGGTTTTAGCAAGTGTAAATAAGCCCTAATTGAGTAGAAATTAGTGTTAACATGTTCCTAGGTGTGTTAGAGATCATTAGAAGTGAGTTTGTGGCCAAAAACACTTATTTCTAAACTTTTTTCACATTCTGGATCAGTGTTAACCGGTTAACCATTTGGTTAACCGGTTAACGCTTGCGTTTTTGCCACAAACAGTGCAGTTTTAGGTCCGTTAACCGATTAACCATTTGGTTAACCGGTTAACGCTGTTGATTTTTGGTTTTCTAGCTTATTTGATAGCTTAGTCCTTATTTCTAGTGCCTTTAATGTTCATACATGTTTAGGTATTAATTTTAGGGAATTTTTGGGTCCATTTCCAGTAGTTCATTCCCCCATTTCGAGTCGTTTCGACGTGTTTCCGTTCATGTCACGTATTATGCATTTTAGTGTTTCTTTGTGCATAGCTTGATTTCTTGCATTTTGTTGCCATGTTTATGCATCATTTGGCATGTGATAGTCATGTTGCATTATGTTTTAACATATTTGCATTGCATTAAATCACTTTGCATTCCATTGTATCAAGGCATGTTACATTTCACATAACCATATATGTATGTGCATTTGGCTGCATTTGTTACATGTTTGACCATGTTATTCACATCAATTCAATTCTGAATTTTGCATTGAGCTTGGCATTCTTGTTGATCCATCATATTGCATGTTCATAATCAATGATCATCATGTTCATATGACATATTCATGTGCCATGTTTTGCATACTTGTTGCACAATCCACCATGTGATGCATTCTTGCATAATCCCTTAAAATAATCATGTTCCTTTCATTTGTGTTTGTTGATTTAGGTTCAAATGCATGTTCATGATGAATTGGTACATGTTTCATTGAGTTTGTGCATTAAAAAATGAAAATAATCAAATCTGGATTTTGCATTTCATAGCTGTTCTTGCATATAGGTGCTGTAAAATGCATGTTGTTTGTTATGTTTACATGTTGTATTTGACTTTTTACACCTACTTTTTCATGCTGCATGCTGGCTGTAAAAAAGCTGATTCGTGTTATGCATTATTTTCATAGCTGATTGTGTGTTTGAGTGCTATAAATAGTTGCTGAATTTTAGTTTAGTATAGTGTAGGCACCCTTAAACTTAAGATTGAGTCTAGTTTAGGTCCAAGTTGCCTTAGGAATTTTTTGGTATGTGTTTACCTCATTCCTTTTTAATAAATTGCACACTAATTCTTGTTTTGTAGGGAGGGAAAGGTATGTTTCCTTACACCTTATCCTTTTATTTTTATTTTTTTTATGCATTTTTTATGCATTTAATTCATTTCTTTCCTTCCATAATTTTTGTTTGGTAGGATTTCTCCCTTTGTTAGGATCAACTTATCTTCCTTAGGAAGTAAGTTGCATCCTTTTTCTTCTTTCTTTTCCTTTTATTCCTTAGGAATAGAAAAACCTCACTACCCATTAGGATCTCCCTTTTGTGCATAATAAATAACTTAGGGTTGGTCTTAGTCCCCCTTAGTTTTTGTCCTTTTTCTGATTTGAGTCTTCTTCTCTCATCATCAAACAAAATCTAAAAGACACTTAATAAAAGATTGAAATTGTCTCTTGCGCATAGCCTTATTCCATGGGGCACTCATATTCATTCCATCTTGGAATAGTGTGGGCTTGTCTAGCATGATGTACAAGTCTAATCATGAGACTATCTTCATAAGTAAAAACACTCAAAACACTTCTCATAAAAGACAATCAACAAATACATCGTGTCTTCTCTTCTCATCTCCTAATCTTTGCAGGCGAATGCGACTTGCCTCGACAGTTCAAACAGCGATACGGTAAACACCCTCGAGTCAGAGCCGGTAACACCTGAGCTAGAGCTATGACAACATCATCCTAAAAATTACAAACAAATAGTTCCCGCCTTAGTTAGGCGAACTACGTCGACTCTGATCCTCATTTTCCCGATGAGGTACGTAGGCATTGGGGTAGGGCCCATTCGAGCACATTCTTTATTTTCCCTACATTTCCCCATTTCTTTTCATTCTCTTTTCCAGTTCCTTTCTCATTTCCATTCCCATTCCAGTCAGCGGTTTTGTTCAGCAGCAATTATTTTCTCACCCTTTGAAACAAACAAGCAAGCGTGGATCCCGTCTGGTACGGCAGATGGATTGGGGTGCTAATACCTTCCCAATTCGTAACCGACTCCCGAACCTAGATCTTTGGTTCACAAGGCCTCGTCCTTTCCTTCTTCCTCAGGTTTGTGCAACATTACCTTTCCCATTATTTCGGGATAAAAATGTCTGGCTGGCGACTCTACCTTTTCTGCGCCACTTTTGTGTTTGTACTAGGATGAAAATCCCGGGAGCGACAACCCAAAGGGGTGTTTTACAGGTTGTGGAAATGATTGTCCAGGGTGTGTTGAAGCTCCAAATGGTTGTGAGCAGTTAAAAACGGGGATCCAGAGCATGATTAATGAAGGGGTTTTACAGTTTGACAAAGTTGTAAAAGAAAGCGAAGTCTCCACAGTAACCATTTTCTATGATCCATCTCAAGTTCCTCCACAGGCCAGAGTGACACCGATAACAATCACCACTGCAGGGCCAATAATGTATCAAAGTGATAAGGCCATTCCCTGGAATTATGGTGGTGAAGTATATTGTAACGGCCAGAAGCAAGATTTGGCCACGTCTAGCACGACCCCAGATCAAGTAGAAAACATTGGAGTAGGGGGCTTTACTAGAAGTGGAAGGTTATTTGCGCCGGAAACACTAAGAAACGGTGTGATACCACCCAGGGACACTGCAGAAGCCCAAGCTAGGGCAAGAGGGAAGCAGCCAGTGGTTGCCAATGAGCCCACACTAGTGACTGATCCAGACATTACATTCGTTAAGGAAACTGAAGAATTTTTGAGAATTATCAAAAAGATCGACTACAAGATTGTGGACCATTTGCAGCAGACTCCATCGAAGATTTCCATCTTGTCTTTGCTAATGTGTTCCGACTCCCACTGGAAAGCTCTCTTGAACATCCTGAACAAGGCTTATATGCCTCAAGATATCTCGGTGAACCAATTAGAAGCGGTGGTATCCAGTGTTAATACCAGTCATGGATTGGGTTTTACAGACATGGATTTAACATCTGAAGGTCGTGCTCATAATCGGGCACTGCAGATCTCTTTAGAGTGTAAAGGTGCAGTACTTTCTCACGTGTTGGTAGATACCGGATCATCGCTGAATGTTCTTCCCAAGAAGGCATTGATGAAGTTGGATTATGATGGAGTAATTCTAAAGCTCAACGACCTGGTGGTTAGAGCATTTGATGGGTCGACAAGATCAGTGTTTGGGGAGGTGGATTTACCAATTAAAGTAGGTCCACAAATCTTCAATACCACATTCTATGTGATGGATATACATCCTACATATAGTTATTTGCTGGGGAGGCCCTAGATACATTCAGCAGGGACAATGTCATCCACACTTCATCAGAAATTGAAATTCGTCTGGGAGGGCCAAATTGTAACAGTCTGTGGGGAAGAGGATATCTTCGTCAGTCATCTAGCTTCATTCAAATATGTGGAGATGGATGGTGAGATAGTTGAGACTCCATGTCAGGCTTTTGAGCCCCTGAAAACTGAATTGGCATCTTCATTAGTAGCTTCTTCTGAAGAACCAAAGAAGGGGGTTTCCATAGCCTCTTATAAGCAAGCTTTAGAGGTGGTAGAGTCGGAGATACGAGAAGGTTGGGGCAGTCCAGTAGAAGTGTCAGAAAAGAAGGATATGTTTGGTGTTGGCTACCATCCTGGGCAGTCATCATTTGGACAGAGCGCTAGAGGTCGTCAAGGCCCAATTACCTTTACGAGTGCGGGAATGGTGGATTACGGAAGCATCAGTGCCGTGCAGGACAACATAGTTGATAGTGACTGCTGTCGCTCCCAAAGATTTGCATCCAGGTACAAGCGCGAACGGTCGGCGAAAGGGAACAGTGAGAACACACAGCCGTGAACTCACTGGAGAATGAATAGAGTCGCCAGCTAGGCATTTTTATCCCGGAGGAAAGGCAATGCTGCATAGGCCTAGAAAAAGATGGATAAGACGGTTTGCGAACCAGAGAGACTGAGAAAGGGGGTTGGTTACAACCTGGGAAGGTATTAGCACCCAGATTGTCCGCCGTACTCGACGGGATCCACGCTTAAAATATTTGTGTTTTAAAGGGGTAGTGTCAGTGAAATCTGTGTATAAATGAGCTGGGAAAGGATGTACAGGTGTTAGTGTAAAGAAATGTGATGTGTATAAATGTACAGTGTCAGTGTGAGATCAGGAATGAAATGCTCAAGAATATGAGGCTAAAGAATGAAGCTGGAAGGAGGGGGAATGTACAGAGACTTTTGTTCGATAACTGTTAAGTTATGCCTACGTATCCTCTCGTGCAATGAGGAAGTCAGAACACCGTAGTTCGACCCAAAGAGACTGAAAGGATTGACTGGTGAACTGCTTGCAGTCTATGCTCAAGTGTATGATCTGTCTGGCACAGATGCAAACTGTCTTGCATTAGACGGAAGAAGCAAGTTCTCGGTTGTGAGTGAAGGTGATGAGAAAAGAATCCCGGAGGAGACGATTATTGTTTGTTTTTGAGTTTTCAGTCTTTTATTTCTTTTTGGAGTTTGTCATAAGATAATGAGCTTAAACCTAAATCAATGGATTTGGTAAACTCATCACATCATCCCTCTGATTAGGGGTAATGAGAATTACCTTAAGTGTGAAGTCAGATTCTCACACTTAATCACCTTTGATGTAGGGTTAAGATCATTAACCTACTTGTGATTAATTAGATGTTTTTGTGATTTTTGTTTAGTGTTAAGTAATGAGGTTAAGCCATAATCAGGGATTTAACAGGCTCATTACACTATCCTAAAAGAAGGATAATAGATGAGGGTGTTTAAGCTGAGGAAGGATCCTCAGCTTAATCCATGATTAGGGATTAAACCCATGACAGAACAAACCTTTGATTAAGTGGATTTTATTAATGATATGATGATGAAGTGTTTTTTATGATTTGTAAGACAACTTGAGGGGGACTTGTCCATTAACTTTAGGGTTAGTCCTTCTTAACCAATTAAGGAAGAATTAGAACCCTAATGCAAGGCCCAAGTTACAAGTGTAATGTCTTGATGATTATTAGATGGATTAATTAAGAGAGTTCAACACCTTAAGGGTCCAAGACTTAGGATTAAAGTTATACACTCCATCCTAAAAGGAGGATGCAGGCATGATCTTAATCACAAAGTCTTAAAGCCTTTAGGGTTTAGTCCCTGATTATGAGGTGAGGGGAGATGACTCAAGGAGAGACACAAAGGTAGAAACTATGGGGGAGACTAATCAAAACCCTAATTCATTATCATGCTTGGTTGGTCCTAATGTTTGTGAGGTTTTCAAGAACAATCTTCAGATGAACCACCAGGAAGCAGATGAACAAGATCAAGAGAAGCAAAGTGACTTGCTTCATTCAAGAAGTCAAGTCACTTGAAGAAAGAAAGTGGGAGGAGGAAGAATGAGCAAGCTCAAACTCAAACACACATAAGAATGCAGCAAGGTATGCAAGAGAGATGAGAATAGAGGTTATGAGAAGTGAAGGCAAATTCACTTCTCAAGTTACTTACCACCTGCAATGTTAGAAAGGAATGCAATGCAATGCAAAAGGAGATGAAATGGCATGAGGCAAAGCACAACCAGAAGCATGGTGATGATGATTATGATGCCATGAGGTGCTATGAACATGAGACAAGACAATGAGATGTTCATACAAAGTCATGGATGCAAATGATGCAAGTTGAGGAGCATGGACAAACATGAAATGTTATGAAAAATACAAGACAAATGACATGGTAAATATGCAATGCAATGATCAAACATGATTCATACATGTCTTAAGATGTTAAATGAATCATGAGAATGCACAAAATGTAATGGCAAGTCATGTTATGCAAGAGAATGCAAGAGGGATGCAAATGAAAGCCCAAATTAGGGTTCATGGATCAAACATCACACATAAACCAAAAACAGAAGCAAACCTTAACATAAAAAATGGAAAATGGTACCCAAAGAAACCCTAGACCTATAATGAATCACTGCCCAAAGGAGAACTCTCAACTCTCAACCAAACTCAAGTTATGAATTTTGCAAGTTATTAGGGTTTTTTAGGGTTTGTAACAAAAGAAATGCCAATCAATTAGAAAATGCAAGATCAAATCATGGCCTTTTTATCCTTGAAAGTTCATGCTAAATGGAAAACAATGCAAGAAGAATCAATGTCTCAACCTTCACCAAAAGGCAGAAATGAATTTTTAAACACATGATCAAAATGATGCATAAAATATGATTTAATTCCATGAAAAATTCTTAAAATACATCAAGATCAAAAAAGAAATTTGGTTTGAAGGTTGGACAATGTTTCTAAATGTCTTAGAACATTTCATGAATTTTTTTGTAATTTTTAAATACCTAAAAGTATTTTTAATTAATTAATTCTCATTAATCAATTAAAAATAATCTTTTGAATATTTAAAAATACTTTTTTAATGATAAAAAATAAAATAAAAATGTTTTTGTGTCATAAAAATTAATAAAACCTTAAAGAAAAAGTTTCATAATTTTTATGATTTTTTAACTATTTTAAATAAATTGTGCAATTTAAATGAAATAAATATGAATAAAAAATTAAAAGAAAATGAAAGTAAGCAGGATGAATGGCCAGGATGCGCTCTGGATTCAAAGGCATTGACTGCGCGCCAGAATGAGAGGCCAAGATTGCTTCAGATTAAATTAAATAAAACATGGATTAATTAACCCTAACACGTGGATTAGGGCTAATGGGACAGATCCTGGCCATCAAAAAGGGTGGGAAGTCAACCAGTCAACGCGTATCTACGGCCAGAATTCAAACTAGCATTAATCACTGGATTAAGCCCTAATCACAATCAGGTGGCCGGAGAAGACTTCCGGTCGTCTTCTCCGGCCAGCTCTCACCTGAGAATCACCCAACTTCCTCAAAATGTAACATAAATGAAATCCAAAGCCAGAGAAATGATCCTAACACTCTCACGAACCAAACCCCTCTCTCAAAACAAATTTATCTAACCTAAACAAGATGAATCGAAAGGAACTAGTTTTAGGGTTCGTAAGCTTCAAACACAAATTAAATGCTCAAAACGAAACCATTTCAAAAACTAAAGGTACCAGAATGATCAGACAAGCATGAAGATCAAGTTTGTAACACAAAAAGAGATTTCTGGAAAAATTATTTTTGAGCTACCTGAGTTTTGCAGTTTTTGATTTAGGAACTCTCAGGCTACTTCCCTTGATGCAAGCTGCTCTACTTGATCCCCCAAGTGTGTCTGGATGCTCAAATGGAGTTTAGATTTGCTGGATGATGAGTTTCGAAGAGAACTGCTTCAGTTCAGTCAGCAATGGCTATGGTGATCTTGGCACTTTCAGGCTGTGAAAAGGGGTGGTTTGTGATCTATGAAGTGTATTGAGTTGCTTTGCAGGGTTTGTTTTGGTGTTTGTGGGCTAGGATGAGAGATTCGATAGAATCTGCAGAATGAAGGTGAGCAATGGCAATGGAGGATTCAGGGTGTTTCAGGCTGGTGCTTTGGGTGGTTTCTACTCAATGGAGTGTGTTGAGTTGAATGATGATGAGAGTTTGAATGTTTGATGGCTGTGTGAATGGATTCGAAGCAAGCTGCAGTTAGGAGTGTTTATGTGAATGTTGTGAATATGTATGCTTCAGCCTTGCCTCTTGAGTGTTTTGGCTTGCAAATTGATAACATATTTTAATCCAAGTGGCCAGAGGATGTGACTTGTGCAGCTGTGATAGGTAAGTTTGCTTTTGCATAAAAGGTCAACTTTGTGTAAGATAGGGCATGGGCAAGATCTAGGCAAGTACAAGGCATGGCTGGCGCAGCAAAGGTGAGGGAGAGGCCTAGCAAAGCTCAGCAGCCAATGCACCAAGTTGTAGGAAGTGATCATGAGTGTTTTGCAAGTTGGCTAGCTTTTGGTTCACATGTGATAAAGCCTTGTTACTCAAACCAAACCATGAGCAAATTCAATTCAATTCTGATTTTTAGGACTTAGAGAATGTTTGTGTAATGGTTTGAAATGAATTAGAGGTCACATGATGCATTGGTCCAAGATTTTGCAAAGTTTCCAAATGAGGCATGCCTTGAAAATTAATGATTTTTGGCAACTTTGCATAGTCATAACTTTTGATCCAAGAAGAGTTTGATCATGTTCTTGTACTTTTTGAAAAGGGAAAGATGAGATCTACAACTTTCATGACCAAAGTTTTTCCATTTGAAGCCTTTTTGGATCATGAATCAAGGCTTGAAAATTGACCTAAAATGAGGCATTCTTAAAAAGTCAACTATGCCCAAAAAGTCAACATTTGCAAAAACCCTAAATTCCTGATTTTTATGAACTTCAACCTTCTTCCATGATCAAATAAAGATCATATACACTCAAAATGATGAAGATCACCCATTGGTTGGGTCATTGGGGGCCTCAGATGCCCTGATTTTGCACTGACTTGTCTGAAAAGTCAACTCTTGATCAGATGACTTCCCCATGGAATTTCTTCATGAAAATTGATATGCATACTCCCTATACCATATAGAGACCAATGGAAACAAGAATGACCAAAAAATTTGGAGTTATGGCCTCTGAAACCAAAACCCTAATTTTCAGTCAACTGTGCAGTTCATCCTGGCTCTGCATCCACTCAAACCCTAGTTCTTGTGATTCCTCTGCATTTTTGACTTTGAGGAGATGGAATATGATGTAAGAACACACATGGACCCCTTTGATTTGATTGGTGGCCTTTGGAATGGCTCAAGATGCCCTGAGGTTGCTCAGATCACAAATCCTAGGTGCAGATGCCTTAGAAACTATCCAGTGAAACCAAATGAGACATGAGATGATGTGATTGTGTTTATGCATATGAGAATGATCACAAGCCATGGTGTGAATGGGTGAGGGCAAATTTGGGGTGTTTACAGCTGCCCCTATTCAAACATGAGTTAGCTGTGCAGGTTGTAAGCGGCGGCTTAACAGGCAAACAAGATAACTTGTGGTTGAATACCAAAGACAGTCCAAAATTTGCACTCACAGAAATGAAGAAGAAAAGGGATATAGATTGTAAAAGCAAATAAAGTATATTGTAAAGTGTGGGCGACGGAGGACGACCGTCGAGCAGAGGACGACTGCTGGGTAAACGGGGACGGCCGACATGCTGGGGAAAGTGTGTAAAATAAAGCGATGACGGGGACGACCGACATGCTGGGGATAAAAGATAAAGCTAAGACGGGGACGGCCGACTAGCTGGGAAAACTAAGATAATATGATGGGGACGGCCATCAAGATAAAGTAGTAATATTCTCTGGGGATTGGTGAAACATGACGGGGACGGCCATCAAGTTCACAAAGGTAAAGTAACCAATGATGGGGACGGCCATCGGGTTAAAAAAGAAAAGGGACCACGACGGGGACGGCCATCGGGTTAAAGAATAAATGAAATAAACAGATGATGGGGTACGGCCATCAAAGGTGAAGGACGATCACCTAGCAGGGGACGGCTGCTCTGTTGGGCATAAAAGAAATATGATGGGGACGACCATCAAAGGTGGAGGACGACCACCTGGCAGGGTACGGCTGCCAAAATATCAACGATGGGGACGGCCATCGGATAGAAAAGGTCAACGATGGGGACGGCCATCGGACGAGCATGATGGAGGACGATCATCAAGAAGTGGAGGACGACCACTCAGCAGGGGACGGCTGCTCTCAAAGTTTATCATAACACAGGATGAGTGTTAGACAACTAAAATCAACAATGGGGACGGCCATTGGATAAAGTGATGAAGGACGATCATCAAAAGGTGGAGGACGACCACCTAGCAGGGGACGGCTGCTAAAATCAACGATGGGGACGGCCATCGGATGAGCATGATGGAGGACGACCATCAAGGAGTGGAGGACGACCACTTAGCAGGGGACGGCTGCTCTCAAAGTTTATCATAACACAGGACGAGTGTTAGATAAAAAGGAAATTTGACTGCGATCTACTGGGGATATAGTAAATACGGACGAGCGTTTACATCCAAGAAACAAAAGGTATAAGTGTTTGGTATTGTGTATAGATTAAAGATGCGGACGAGCATCCTTAAGACTATGATACGGACGAGTATCATGTAGAAACAAACTGACACGTGCTCAGAGCTGATGGTACGGACGAGTATCAACTGGTTAACAAGGAACACGGACGAGTGTTGCATCTGAAAGTATCCTTCTGGGGAATAGTAGACACAGACGAGCATCTATATTCACGAAGACATAAGTGTTTGACACGGTGTATGGATTAAAGATGCGGACGAGCATCCTTAAGATTATGATACGGACGAGTATCATGTAGAAACAAACATTAGACGCAATGTTCCGAGATGATGGTACGGACGAGTACCAACTGGTTAACAAAGAACAAGGACTACTGTCGAATCTGCGGGGATATACATGGTGTATATAAGATACGGACGAGTATCTGAGTAGGTGTACCAATGAGTAGTGAGTATATAATGTATAGGTGAGTGTTTATCTGCTGGGGATATGACACGGACGGGTGTCAAGAAAGTGTATAGGTATATGTAAGTGCAAAGAGGGTGTCTTTGGCTTTCTGCTGGTGACACGACACGGACGAGTGTCAGGATGTATCTGCAATACTGGTGATCTTGGTTTGTAAAGTGTATTCAGGCAACCTGCTGGGAAATGATGATACGGACGGGTATCAAAAAGGAGATATGCACTGGTGTTTGTGATATGGGGCAACTGCTTTTGCTGGGACTCTGATGGGGATGTATTCTGTATGCTGACAGATTGTCAATATTTACAAGTGTTCAAATCACAACATGACTTATGATTATGCTATGCATTTGATTTTTTGCCGTAATGCTCCGTATTAGACGGAATGCTACGCTCTGGGGGTGAATATGATGCGAATGCTATGATTATGCAAAGAGGCACTGATCCGGGATTCGGATCCCATTGCTGCAAAGATCTCTGATCGATCTGCTTGAAGTGAACATCCCAGCTGGGGATGAGATCATTGATAGATCTGTAGTTGTATCTGCTTGGGGATATACGTCATCGATTGACATATTCTCATAATATGGGACCCAGCTGGGGTTTGTAGAAGCTTTCTCTCTCTCTGTTGTGATCTCTTCATGCGTTGCTCTTCTGGATAAAGGCTTGAAGCTCTGTGGGGAGATGATCCCCTGATTTCTGTATTCTGTTGAGGAAGAATGGCAACCCGGCTGGGGAAGTGAGAGGCAACTCAGCTGGGGAGAGCAATGGGGAGCAGCTCAGCTGGGGATAGAGCATCTCGGATGCTGAGATTGAGTGTATGCTGATTTGACAGCTCCGCTGGAGAGATGGGCACATCCCATTGCCACGTGGAGGATAGACCGAGTTGATAACGATTTGCCATCTTGCTAAGGCGTAACTGGCATGCCCCAGGTTGTGTTCTGGATACCTGCAATCCTGCAAAGATAAAGAAACGCACAAATGGTCCCGAGGTATCTTTTACTGAGATTCCGTCATAGGAAATAAGTACTTTCGAGAGTAAGTATATTCCCTGCAAGCATGTGTTTTATTTTTAGAGAGAGGCATCTGTACTTATGCAATTGTGTTTTTAGAGACATCAGACAACTCTTTGCAAAACATAAATGTAAAACGAGACATGACTGAAAATCTGATTATATTAATTCGTGCGCCCTGAATTGGCAAGATACAGTCAGAGAAACATATCTCCTGAAATGAGGAGATTGTTACAAATTGAGAAATAAAGTGCTGGCGGTGCTGGCGATGCTTTCAAGGAGCTTCCTCTCCCGCTATGACTCGTATGACAATGACGTTCTTCTCGTCTTGCTTTCTGGAGAGAGTTGATTCTGATTGCAGCTTGATCCCTTGGAGCTTACCAAGTTGTAGGTGATACAGACGAATTCAGAATGCAGTTGTTCGCTTATTCCCTTATTTTGCATGGATCGCCCTTTCGGGTTTTCAATCCATCGGGATACCCATTTTTGCCTGAGCTGTCCAATGCGGCTTTTCAACTCAGCGGGTGTACATTTTTTAATTATTTCCCTTATTTTTGCCCGAGTCTTTTATTCTGTTTTTGACTCGCCGGGATGCCCTATTTTTGCCTGGACTTACATTCTGTTTTTATGTCCAGCGGGTCATTTTATGCGAAGTATTTTTTAACTGCATCTGAATTCACAGGGGATGGGAAATCTTCACCATCCATGGTGCTGAGCATCAGTGCTCCACCAGAGAAGACTTTCTTCACAACAAATGGTCCTTCGTAATTTGGAGTCCATTTGCCCCTGTGGTCTGTATGAGGAGGGAGGATTCTTTTCAGCACAAGATCCCCTACTTGGTATTCTCGGTGCTTGACTTTCTGATCGAAGGCTTTCTTCATTCTCCTCTGATATAACTGCCCATGGCAGATTGCAGCCAATCTCTTCTCTTCGATCAGACTCAGTTGCTCGAATCGGGACCGTACCCATTCTGCTTCACTCAGTTTAACATCCATTAATACCCGTAAGGAGGGTAATTCAACTTCAACAGGTAGGACTGCTTCCATACCATATACAAGCTGATACGGTGTTGCCCCAGTGGATGTTCTGATTGATGTGCGGTACCCATGTAAGGCAAATGGCAGCATTTCGTGCCAGTCTTTGTAAGTGACTACCATCTTCTGCACAATCTTCTTAATATTCTTATTTGCCGCCTCAACAGCGCCATTCATCTTTGGCCTATAAGGAGAAGAATTGTGATGTTGGATCTTGAAGTCCCGGCACAGCTCTGCCATCATTTTGTTGTTTAAATTGGAACCATTATCAGTAATGATTCGCTCGGGCACTCCATACCGACAGATGATATCTCTCTTTAGAAATCTGGCTACCACTTGTCTTGTAACATTTGCATATGAGGCTGCTTCAACCCACTTGGTGAAATAGTCAATGGCGACCAAGATGAATCTGTGGCCGTTTGAAGCAGTCGGCTCGATCCTGCCAATCATATCAATGCCCCACATAGCAAAGGGCCAGGGTGAAGACATGATGTTCAGAGGATTGGGAGGCACATGCACCTTATCTGCGTAGATCTGGCATTTATGGCATTTTCTGGCGTAAGCACAACAGTCTGCATCCATTGTGATCCAGTAATAGCCTGATCTTAGCAACTTCTTAGCCATGGCATGCCCTCCAGCATGGGCACCAAAAGATCCTTCGTGCACTTCATGCATCAGCAAATCTGCTTCCGTCCTGTCAACACATCTGAGGAGTACCATGTCAAAGTTCCTCTTGTATAAAGACCCATCAGCATTCAGGAAGAAACTACCAGCAAGCCTCCTCAACGTCTTCTTATCATTGGAAGATGCCCCAGGTGGGTAAGTCTGATCCTCCAAGAAGCACTTAATGTCATGGAACCAAGGCTTATCATCTTTTACAACATCTGCTGCAAATACATATGCTGGTCTATCAAGTCTTGATACTGAAATCTGAGGTACAAAGTTAGTGGCTTGAACTTTGATCATGGATGAAATGGTAGCAAGAGCATCTGCAAACTGATTCTCATCTCGAGGGATATACTCAAGCTTGACTTTGGTGAAGAAGGTCAATAACCTTCTTGTATAATCCCTGTAAGGTATCAGATGATCTTGGTGGGTGTACCATTTTCCGTTGGTTTGGTTGACTACCAAAGCTGAATCTCCGAATACGGTCAATGTCTTGATCCTGAGGTCAATGGCTTCTTCAAGACCCATAATGCAAGCTTCGTATTCAGCTTCGTTGTTAGTGCAGTTGAAAGTGAGTTTTGCCGAGAAAGGCATGTGAACTCCCTTGGGTGTAATGAGTACTGCACCAACACCACGGCCATTCATGTTAACAGCCCCATCAAACATCATAGTCCATTCTTCTTCTGGGTCAGGCCCTTCGGTGTGAATAGGCTCTTCGTGATCTTTCGCTTTAATGAACATGATGTCTTCATCAGGGAAGTCAAATCTCATAGGCTGGTAGTCATCTATAGGTTGTTCAGCAAGATATTCAGATAGTACACTGCCCTTGATGGCTTTCTGAGATGTGTACTGTATGTCGTATTCTGTGAGAATCATCTGCCATCTTGCAACCCGTCCGGTAAGAGCTGGCTTCTCGAAAATGTACTTAACTGGATCCATTTTTGAGATTAATAAGGTAGTGTGGGTCAACATATACTGTCTCAGTCGGCGAGCAGCCCACGCTAAAGCACAGCAAGTTTTCTCGAGCAGTGAATAACGTTGTTCACAGTCGGTAAACTTTTTGCTTAGGTAGTATATTGCATACTCTTTTCGACCAGACTCGTCATGCTGGCCCAGCACACACCCCATCGACTCTTCTAATACTGTCAAGTACATAATCAGAGGTCTTCCTTCAACTGGCGGCATAAGGATTGGAGGTTCTTGTAGATATTCCTTGATCTTGTCAAAAGCCTTCTGGCAGTCTTCGTTCCACCTGACCGTTTGCTCCTTTCTTAACAGCTTGAATAAGGGTTCACAAGTTGCTGTAAGGTGAGATATGAACCGTGAAATGTAGTTCAATCGACCTAAGAACCCTCGAACTTCTTTCTCAGTTTTCGGTGCAGGCATTTCTTGAATAGCTTTGACTTTATCAGGGTCAACTTCAATCCCTTTCTCACTTACAATAAAGCCCAGCAGCTTACCGGATCGCACCCCGAATGTGCATTTGTTGGGGTTCAACTTTAGTTGGTATTTCCTCAGACGCTTGAATAACTTGAGCAGATTCACCAGGTGATCTTCTTCTGTAAGGGACTTGGCGATCATATCATCCACATAACATTCGATTTCCTTATGGATCATGTCATGAAACAATGTTACCATAGCCCGTTGATACGTTGCACCAGCATTCTTCAGTCCGAATGGCATCACTTTATAACAGAACGTGCCCCAAGGTGTGATGAATGTTGTCTTCTCCATGTCTTCAGGTGACATCTTGATCTGATTGTATCCCGAAAATCCATCCATGAAGGAGAATACCGAGAACTGAGCCGTGTTATCCACCAATACATCAATGTGAGGTAATGGGAAGTCATCTTTCGGGCTGGCTCTGTTCAGATCCCGGTAATCAACACACATTCTTACTTTTCCGTCCTTCTTAGGCACAGGTACTATGTTAGCAACCCACGGAGGATAGCTAGTCACAGCAAGGAACCCGGCGTCCCATTGCTTTTGTACCTCTTCCTTGATTTTCATAGCCATGTCTGGGCGAGTTCGGCGCAACTTCTGTTTGACTGGTGGGCATTCTTCCCTCAAAGGTAGCTTATGCACAACAATATCGGTATCCAACCCTGGCATATCTTGGTAGGACCAAGCAAACACATCAACATACTCTTGAAGCAGATCTATCAGCTGTCTCTTCACTGAGTCTTGCAGGCAGGCCCCGATTTTGACTTCTTTCACGTTCTCCTCCGTACCAAGATTAATCACTTCAATCTCCTCCTGATGAGGAGTAATAACTTTTTCCCCCTGTCTCAGCAACCTGGCTAGCTCTTCAGGAAGCTCATATTCTTCATCAACCCCTTCATCAGCTTGATTGATCGGATTGTCAAAGTCATACAATGTCATAGCTGTGCTGTTGTCGGTGCTGTCTGGAAGGCACTCTCTGCAAGGGTTAAGTCGGTTCATTTTAGTGATTGATTTTAATCTTGCTTTAGAAAAAAAGTGAAATGAAGTTATCATTTTGAAAACACCGCCATTTATTTTTGTACAAAAAGAAAAATGGAAAAACAGTGAGCAGAAAAGAAAAAGACTCGTTTGCAAAAAGATTGTCTGATATTTCATTAATTTAATCTTGTTTGCACAAAAGTACAGATGGCCCTGATTACAAAATGAGTCTTGTCATCTTGGGCAAGATGCAAGACTTTGATGCATGCTATAAAAGATACAGGAAATAATAATTACTCTGCTCGAGTAACACTTATAATTCCCTGGGAAGACCAGTTCGAGAGACTGCTCCCCGGGACCTTTGGACGAATCCAATTCTCCAGGTTGCGTTCTTCTTCCAGCTCGTCTTCCAGACAGTTGATAGCATCGGGGGTTAGCATTCCCCCACTGACAAATCCAGGCTCTCCAGCAGCCTTTGCTTGATGTTGAGTTGGTTTGTAACCCAACCCAAATTTGTCCTTCTTCTCCTCCACAGATAAGACCTTGCCCCAGCCTAGGGCAGTTCCTTCTTCAACAACCTTCCGGGCTTGTTGGTAAGATGCCATTGGAGTACCAGATACAGCAGATGCTTCATTCACATTCAAAGCTTCAAACCCCTGGCTCATTGTTTCATGGATCTCTCCATCCATTTCAATGTACTTGTAGGTTGCCAGGTGGCTGACAAAAATGTCCTCCTCTCCACAGATTGTGACAACTTGACCTTCCCACTCAAATTTTAACTTTTGGTGAAGGGTAGACGTTATTGCGCCGGCGGCGTGAATCCAGGGTCTACCCAACAAACAGCTGTAGGCGGGCTGAATGTCCATCACATAAAAGATAGTTTTAAAAGTCTGTGGGCCAATTGTCACAGGCAGCTCAATCTCTCCCAGAACCGATCTCTTCGAGCCATCAAAAGCTCTAACCACCAGGTTGCTGGGTCTCAATGCCAGTCCATCGTATTCAAGCTTCACCAGAGCCTTCTTTGGTAAGACATTCAGGGATGACCCTGTGTCCACCAGCACATGCGAAAGGACAGCTCCTTTGCATTCCATGGTTATGTGCAAGGCTTTGTTGTGGTTACGACCATCCACTGTCAAGTCAGAATTGGTAAACCCTAGCCCGTTGCTAGCAGTAACATTCCCAACCACCGTTTCCAACTGGTTGACAGTAATCTCCTCTGGCACGTAAGCTGCGTGCAGGACTTTCAGTAGTGCATTCCGATGGGCTTCGGAGCACATGAGCAGTGAGAGGATAGAGATTTTGGATGGCGTCTGGTGAAGTTGATCCACAATTTTGTAGTCACTCTTCTTGATGATCCGCATAAACTCATCAACTTCCTGATCAAATGGAGTCTTCAGGGCTTCTTTGGCAGCTGGATCTTCCTGCACCGGTCCTTTACCCTTTGCCTTGGCAGCAGCTTCTGCTTCGGCAGTGGGTCTTTGGACTTGTGAAGCGAAGAGACGTCCGCTTCGAGTGAAGCCTCCGCCTCCCCCCACATTATCAACTTGTGGTGCAGGTGATGATGTTTCCAGAGTGATTCTTTTCCCTTCACAGTACAAGTCAGAGCCATAGTGCCAAGGGATGGCCCTATTGCTTTCATATGGTACAGGTCCAGGTACCGTGACGGTGACTGGACTGATTGCTGCTGCTGAGGGGACTGTTATTGTCTGTGGATCATAAAAGATTGTAACTGGTGCTCTAGTGGGAGCAGCACCTTCTGAATGATAAGCGGAATTGTTTTCTGGATCGTAGAATATGGTAACAGTGGAGACATCTTCGTGATTGTTTGCTGGTGTTGTAGAAGGTTCTGTTGGAAGAACTGTTGTTGTTGTTGATGGGGAGTCGAAGTGGACTGAAGCTGAAGTTGTAGCAGGAGAAACTGTTGACAACTGATCATTGGGTAGAACAGATGAAGTACTTGCTGATGTTGCTGATGAATTGTTGGGAACAATTGTTGCTGTATTTGTAGGAGGATCTGAAACCATTGCTGATGAAGTCGTCGGGTTTGCCGGGAATGATGTAGTGATCTGCAGTAAGCCACTCTGAATAAGGCTGTCAATGCCATTCCTCAAGTCTTCACACCCATTCCAAGAAATATTGCAGTATGGGCACCCTAGTTCACACCCCGGAAATATATTGCTTTCACGGAGTTGAGCCTTGATTTCCACCAATGGTGTCCTGATCTGATCCACACTGGTTATCAAATAAGACGGTTGGTCTTCTTCGATAGCATTAATTCGGGGACCACCATGGTGTGGCATTGGGTTTTTGTTGACGTTGGGCGGAGGTGCAAAGTTCAAAGCCTTGGAGTCTACTAAGTCTTGTACCTTCATATGCAGTGCCCTGCATTTTTCTGTACTGTGACCAGGCGCGTTTGAGTGAAAAGCACACCTAGCATTAGAGTCATAATTTCTTGGTAGACTGTTTGGATCCGGAGGTGCCAACGTTCTTAGCTCAACCAGGTTGAGTTTCAGAAGCTGTGGCAGCAAAGCAGCATACGGCATTGGAATCGGGTCGATCACTCGATTAGCTTGAGAGGGCCTTTGTTGGAATGGCCTCTGTTGATTGTTGTTGTTGGAGTTGTTGTTGTTGTAGTTCCTTGGAGGATATTGGTTCTGCTGATACGGAGGTTGTTGTTGGAAGTTTTGTTGAGGAGGTTGATAGACTGGCAGAGGATGTGCTGGAGCAGGGATAGTGACTGCTGCTATGGACCTTTGAACATATTGGGGCCTACCCCTGTTGGTATGAATGGCATTGGTCTCGCCAGCTCTTCTAGGGCCTGCAAAAGGCTTCCTTGTACTGCTGGACGAACTGGCGCCGTTATCGGAAATTTTACCCATTTTTAACAGGCTTTCAATTCTCTCCCCAGCTATAACAACATCTGCGAAGCTAGTGGACGAGAAAGCAGCCAACCTGTCAATATACGTTCCCTGGAGAGTGTTCATAAACATGTCTGCCATTTCTCTCTCAGACATTGGTGGTTGAACAGCAGCAGCCAATTGCCTCCATCTCTGGGCATATTCTCGGAAACTTTCCCTTGACGACTGTGACATTCCCATTAGGAGAGTCCTGTTGGGTGCCATGTCTAAGTTGTATTGATACTGTCGGATGAAGGCCTCTGCCAGGTCCTTCCAGCATCTTACAGTTGCCCTTGTCAAGTGGGAATACCATTCCCTTGATGCTCCAGTCAAACTGTCTTCGAAGTAAAACATCCAGAGCTTCTCATCCATTGTATAGGCCTTCAGCCTTCCCAGAAACGATTGCAAATGAGTCCGGGGGCATGAAGTCCCATTATATCTTTCGAAACAAGGAGGCTTGAACTTATGAGGGATCCTGACCCCCTCTACTAAACCCATGTCCATGACATCGAACCCCAAAGAATTTTGGGATTCCAAAGACCTCAACTTCTCAGCCAACTCATCCAATCTCCTATCATAGGTTTCCTCTCCAGCACCCATGACTGTAAACTGATCCTCCTGAGGATCCTCTTGAAGTACTCTGGCTGCAGTGGCTGTTCCTTGAACGTTTGCAGGAATATGAATCTCAGGATGTAGGTGTGGACCAAATATAGGGGGGTTAACATGTGGTTGCACCCTTTCATTGTTACTGGTGCCAGCAGTTCCCACATGGGGATCATCTTGAGTTCTCCCCTCTACCAAAACTCTAAGCCTCTCCTGGCTTTGAGCTAAATTATTCATCACTTCCATGAATTGAGTTATTTGGGTTCTCATCTCCACCCTTTCATTAGCCATCTGGGTTCTGGCCTCATTGAGGTCTTGCTGCAACTGGTCCATCTGGATGCCCGGAAGGTTGTTTCTTGTAGGGTACCTGTGTGGCCTGTTGAGAGGGAATAGCCTGCGGCGAGCAATAATTCCTGAATGTCACAACAGAGGTTAGAAACAATAAAACAAAACCTACAAAACAAACAAAAGGGTTAGTATGCAATGCAGTATGCTTATTTGCTATCAAGGTATCCGGCTTGGTCTTCAGTTTTGACCCGTCCAGACCCTTGAAGATGATGCTGTTGAAGTTGCTTTTGAAGTGAACCCAGATGGAAACAAACACAAATATATTACAAAGGTAAAATAATACAAATTGTTCATTTTTTACAACACTAGCCCTCTAAGGGGTCAAAAATACATCACCAAAAAGCAAAAGTACACGGAAAAGGAAAAACAACAAGCAAATAATCAGACTCCAAGGCCAAACTCATCCTCGCGAACTTCCTTAAGAAGTGCTTCGGTCACAGGATCAGCCGGATGCTCCGTAAGATTCCTGATGAGAAGGTTTCTTGTTGCAACAGCTGTAGTCAACTTCTTGTTCTGGCTTTGGTCTTTGGATTTCTTCACTCCAGCTTTGATTTTTAACTCTGAAATTTCCTCCTGGGCTGCTGCCAGGGCTTTTTCCATCTGCTCCATCTTATCTTGAACTCTCTTGTCTTCTAGAGTACGGGCTTCAGTGATCCGGACCCACCTGGCCTGACTCTCTTTCAAGTACAAGTCTGTCCTTGCTCTTTGGAACTGGGCTTCTTTACAAGCATTTTTCAGAATCTGCTCACCAGCTTTAGACTTGTTGATATAGTCTCCAGACTTCTCAATCTTAGTCAAGTGTTCCACTCTCAGCTTCTCCAATCTTTCAATCTCCCTTACACCTTCACTCCTCTCCCTGAGGGTCTTCTGCAGGGCTTGGGATAGCTTCTCATTTCTTTCTTTCAAGCCTTCAAACTCTTCCAAACTGACAGTAGCAGGGGGTGGTGCTGATGATGACTCAGGCATTTCTTTGATGGTGAAGGGCAATCCTGAGATTTGGGCCCTAGCATAGGACCACTCATGATATTGGGCTGATGCCACATTATTGCACTTCCCCAGAATGGTGGTTCCCTTGGTTTGAACATGATCCCAGGCCCAGGCAGCCTGCCTAACAACAGCCAAATCAATCTTGTTCTCACAATAGAGGGTCTCCACCAAGTCCTGTACCCTAGGAGTGTGGACTAGTGCATAGCCCAATTGCCTTCTGAACAGCAGAGGGTTGTAATTGATACTTCCCTTAACTCCTATTAAGGGCACATTGGGAAAGTGCCCACAGCTGGTGAGGATATCTCTGCCCTTGGTGCTTTGAGTACACCATCTGATGTCTGCTGAAGTTAGAACAGTGAGTCTCTTAGCCCAGTTGCTTTGCTGATGAGGATTCAGGAATGCATCTGTCCTGGGTAGATGCTTGAGAAGCCAAGCATGGAATAGTGGAGCACAACACCTCACTAGCTTACCCCTCTGTTTCTCATTCCTCTGATGTACTGAGTAATAGAGGTCACCCAACAAGGTTGGCACTGGGTTCTTCAGGATGAACAGGTGGATGGCATTCTTGCTGATGAATCTGGGCTCATCTGCAAACAACACAATTCCATATACACTCAAGGCCAGCAATGCACAAACAGCTTTCCAATCCCCCAGGGAGGCCCTCAAACTAGCTTGAGAAATCAGGAAGTCCAGATGAAAACCGGGGATCCCAGCTTTAGAGGTCATATGCTGCTCAATCAAAGCAGGTTCCAGGTGCAAAGCTCTTGCTATCTCTCCGTTGCTGGGAAAGACCATTTCAGGGTTAAAAGGAATTTCTCTCTTGATAGGCAAACCAACCAAAGATGCATATTCTTCTAAGAGAGGTCCCAACTGAAAGTCTTGAAAGGTGAAACACCTCAATGGGGGGTCATAGAACTGGATGCAGGTATGGATCAGGCTCCTCTGAGATGGGTCCATGTCTATAACCAAGTCAAGTATATCCCCATAATGCTCCCTGAACAGAGGTATGTGATCTGGGGTCATCAGGGTTTGGACCCTCCTGATGTCTGACAAGTCTGGTTGGAAGAAATGATAGGTGATATTGCTTTTCTTTGGAGCCATGATGCTGAAGACTGGGTAGAGTGCTGATGACAATGCTGAAGTAGAGAAAACCACTGACTGGCTGGTGCTGAAGCAGACAGCTAAACTGAAGCAGATGCTGGTGAAGATGGGTCAAAGCTGCAGATGGGGTCAAAACCAAAACCTGATGAAAATGGATACCCTGAAAAACAAATAAGCACATGTTAATATGATGCAATGAGGATGTATGCAAATGATATGCAAAGGGTTTGTGACTGAGCTGGATCTGGATAAACTGCCTAGGTATAGATCCATGTGTGTTCAAGAATTCCGGATGGAGGTCTATAAATCCGGTAACCAAGGTGGGGGACTCAAATAAAGAGCCACATATCCAGGGTTTTAGAATCACAAGAACTATCCAACATGGAGCATTCTTAACAAAGTCAAAGTAACAGGGTATTCTGAGGTCAAGGTACCTGCAAACCTGTAAACAGCCCATCCCCCTCACAGGTAGTGATCTAGAACAAGGATCCTCAGACTTGGATCAGTTATGAGAAGTGTAAACACTTCTAACCCGGAGGTACAGTGTTTACAATAACCATAACAATTCCTCCTCTAATTCACCTCAATTTCTGAAGGTCAATACTAAAAGGTCATCCAGACTTAGCAGGCTTCCCAGATCCCCCTAGCACTACAGGAAATCCGTAGCACAGAGTTCTCAAGAAGAAACCCATATCTGAACCGTGTTTCATATTCCCGCACCAGACCGAAATGGAATGGGAAAGAATATGATTCACTCTAGCCTAGGTGTCACTCAGGTCCCAGGTATAGGACCTTGGCTCTCAATAGAACCCCACCCACTAAAACAAAACCAGATCCAGCACAGACAGCATGACAGTATGATATATACAAAAGTAATAAAGAAAGCAGTAAAGCAACTGTACATAAAGCAAACATGAATACAGATATACAAACACAAATAACACATAACACCCCAATAAACACAAATCAATCAAGCGCTAGGAGGAACCCACAAAAAGAACCAGAAGCCCTGGTTGCAGTATAAGGGTCCCCAGCAGAGTTGCCAAGCTGTCGCTCCCAAAGATTTGCATCCAGGTACAAGCGCGAACGGTCGGCGAAAGGGAACAGTGAGAACACACAGCCGTGAACTCACTGGAGAATGAATAGAGTCGCCAGCTAGGCATTTTTATCCCGGAGGAAAGGCAATGCTGCATAGGCCTAGAAAAAGATGGATAAGACGGTTTGCGAACCAGAGAGACTGAGAAAGGGGGTTGGTTACAACCTGGGAAGGTATTAGCACCCAGATTGTCCGCCGTACTCGACGGGATCCACGCTTAAAATATTTGTGTTTTAAAGGGGTAGTGTCAGTGCAATCTGTGTATAAATGAGCTGGGAAAGGATGTACAGGTGTTAGTGTAAAGAAATGTGATGTGTATAAATGTACAGTGTCAGTGTGAGATCAGGAATGAAATGCTCAAGAATATGAGGCTAAAGAATGAAGCTGGAAGGAGGGGGAATGTACAGAGACTTTTGTTCGATAACTGTTAAGTTATGCCTACGTATCCTCTCGTGCAATGAGGAAGTCAGAACACCGTAGTTCGACCCAAAGAGACTGAAAGGATTGACTGGTGAACTGCTTGCAGTCTATGCTCAAGTGTATGATCTGTCTGGCACAGATGCAAACTGTCTTGCATTAGACGGAAGAAGCAAGTTCTCGGTTGTGAGTGAAGGTGATGAGAAAAGAATCCCGGAGGAGACGATTATTGTTTGTTTTTGAGTTTTCAGTCTTTTATTTCTTTTTGGAGTTTGTCATAAGATAATGAGCTTAAACCTAAATCAATGGATTTGGTAAACTCATCACATCATCCCTCTGATTAGGGGTAATGAGAATTACCTTAAGTGTGAAGTCAGATTCTCACACTTAATCACCTTTGATGTAGGGTTAAGATCATTAACCTACTTGTGATTAATTAGATGTTTTTGTGATTTTTGTTTAGTGTTAAGTAATGAGGTTAAGCCATAATCAGGGATTTAACAGGCTCATTACACTATCCTAAAAGAAGGATAATAGATGAGGGTGTTTAAGCTGAGGAAGGATCCTCAGCTTAATCCATGATTAGGGATTAAACCCATGACAGAACAAACCTTTGATTAAGTGGATTTTATTAATGATATGATGATGAAGTGTTTTTTATGATTTGTAAGACAACTTGAGGGGGACTTGTCCATTAACTTTAGGGTTAGTCCTTCTTAACCAATTAAGGAAGAATTAGAACCCTAATGCAAGGCCCAAGTTACAAGTGTAATGTCTTGATGATTATTAGATGGATTAATTAAGAGAGTTCAACACCTTAAGGGTCCAAGACTTAGGATTAAAGTTATACACTCCATCCTAAAAGGAGGATGCAGGCATGATCTTAATCACAAAGTCTTAAAGCCTTTAGGGTTTAGTCCCTGATTATGAGGTGAGGGGAGATGACTCAAGGAGAGACACAAAGGTAGAAACTATGGGGGAGACTAATCAAAACCCTAATTCATTATCATGCTTGGTTGGTCCTAATGTTTGTGAGGTTTTCAAGAACAATCTTCAGATGAACCACCAGGAAGCAGATGAACAAGATCAAGAGAAGCAAAGTGACTTGCTTCATTCAAGAAGTCAAGTCACTTGAAGAAAGAAAGTGGGAGGAGGAAGAATGAGCAAGCTCAAACTCAAACACACATAAGAATGCAGCAAGGTATGCAAGAGAGATGAGAATAGAGGTTATGAGAAGTGAAGGCAAATTCACTTCTCAAGTTACTTACCACCTGCAATGTTAGAAAGGAATGCAATGCAATGCAAAAGGAGATGAAATGGCATGAGGCAAAGCACAACCAGAAGCATGGTGATGATGATTATGATGCCATGAGGTGCTATGAACATGAGACAAGACAATGAGATGTTCATACAAAGTCATGGATGCAAATGATGCAAGTTGAGGAGCATGGACAAACATGAAATGTTATGAAAAATACAAGACAAATGACATGGTAAATATGCAATGCAATGATCAAACATGATTCATACATGTCTTAAGATGTTAAATGAATCATGAGAATGCACAAAATGTAATGGCAAGTCATGTTATGCAAGAGAATGCAAGAGGGATGCAAATGAAAGCCCAAATTAGGGTTCATGGATCAAACATCACACATAAACCAAAAACAGAAGCAAACCTTAACATAAAAAATGGAAAATGGTACCCAAAGAAACCCTAGACCTATAATGAATCACTGCCCAAAGGAGAACTCTCAACTCTCAACCAAACTCAAGTTATGAATTTTGCAAGTTATTAGGGTTTTTTAGGGTTTGTAACAAAAGAAATGCCAATCAATTAGAAAATGCAAGATCAAATCATGGCCTTTTTATCCTTGAAAGTTCATGCTAAATGGAAAACAATGCAAGAAGAATCAATGTCTCAACCTTCACCAAAAGGCAGAAATGAATTTTTAAACACATGATCAAAATGATGCATAAAATATGATTTAATTCCATGAAAAATTCTTAAAATACATCAAGATCAAAAAAGAAATTTGGTTTGAAGGTTGGACAATGTTTCTAAATGTCTTAGAACATTTCATGAATTTTTTTGTAATTTTTAAATACCTAAAAGTATTTTTAATTAATTAATTCTCATTAATCAATTAAAAATAATCTTTTGAATATTTAAAAATACTTTTTTAATGATAAAAAATAAAATAAAAATGTTTTTGTGTCATAAAAATTAATAAAACCTTAAAGAAAAAGTTTCATAATTTTTATGATTTTTTAACTATTTTAAATAAATTGTGCAATTTAAATGAAATAAATATGAATAAAAAATTAAAAGAAAATGAAAGTAAGCAGGATGAATGGCCAGGATGCGCTCTGGATTCAAAGGCATTGACTGCGCGCCAGAATGAGAGGCCAAGATTGCTTCAGATTAAATTAAATAAAACATGGATTAATTAACCCTAACACGTGGATTAGGGCTAATGGGACAGATCCTGGCCATCAAAAAGGGTGGGAAGTCAACCAGTCAACGCGTATCTACGGCCAGAATTCAAACTAGCATTAATCACTGGATTAAGCCCTAATCACAATCAGGTGGCCGGAGAAGACTTCCGGTCGTCTTCTCCGGCCAGCTCTCACCTGAGAATCACCCAACTTCCTCAAAATGTAACATAAATGAAATCCAAAGCCAGAGAAATGATCCTAACACTCTCACGAACCAAACCCCTCTCTCAAAACAAATTTATCTAACCTAAACAAGATGAATCGAAAGGAACTAGTTTTAGGGTTCGTAAGCTTCAAACACAAATTAAATGCTCAAAACGAAACCATTTCAAAAACTAAAGGTACCAGAATGATCAGACAAGCATGAAGATCAAGTTTGTAACACAAAAAGAGATTTCTGGAAAAATTATTTTTGAGCTACCTGAGTTTTGCAGTTTTTGATTTAGGAACTCTCAGGCTACTTCCCTTGATGCAAGCTGCTCTACTTGATCCCCCAAGTGTGTCTGGATGCTCAAATGGAGTTTAGATTTGCTGGATGATGAGTTTCGAAGAGAACTGCTTCAGTTCAGTCAGCAATGGCTATGGTGATCTTGGCACTTTCAGGCTGTGAAAAGGGGTGGTTTGTGATCTATGAAGTGTATTGAGTTGCTTTGCAGGGTTTGTTTTGGTGTTTGTGGGCTAGGATGAGAGATTCGATAGAATCTGCAGAATGAAGGTGAGCAATGGCAATGGAGGATTCAGGGTGTTTCAGGCTGGTGCTTTGGGTGGTTTCTACTCAATGGAGTGTGTTGAGTTGAATGATGATGAGAGTTTGAATGTTTGATGGCTGTGTGAATGGATTCGAAGCAAGCTGCAGTTAGGAGTGTTTATGTGAATGTTGTGAATATGTATGCTTCAGCCTTGCCTCTTGAGTGTTTTGGCTTGCAAATTGATAACATATTTTAATCCAAGTGGCCAGAGGATGTGACTTGTGCAGCTGTGATAGGTAAGTTTGCTTTTGCATAAAAGGTCAACTTTGTGTAAGATAGGGCATGGGCAAGATCTAGGCAAGTACAAGGCATGGCTGGCGCAGCAAAGGTGAGGGAGAGGCCTAGCAAAGCTCAGCAGCCAATGCACCAAGTTGTAGGAAGTGATCATGAGTGTTTTGCAAGTTGGCTAGCTTTTGGTTCACATGTGATAAAGCCTTGTTACTCAAACCAAACCATGAGCAAATTCAATTCAATTCTGATTTTTAGGACTTAGAGAATGTTTGTGTAATGGTTTGAAATGAATTAGAGGTCACATGATGCATTGGTCCAAGATTTTGCAAAGTTTCCAAATGAGGCATGCCTTGAAAATTAATGATTTTTGGCAACTTTGCATAGTCATAACTTTTGATCCAAGAAGAGTTTGATCATGTTCTTGTACTTTTTGAAAAGGGAAAGATGAGATCTACAACTTTCATGACCAAAGTTTTTCCATTTGAAGCCTTTTTGGATCATGAATCAAGGCTTGAAAATTGACCTAAAATGAGGCATTCTTAAAAAGTCAACTATGCCCAAAAAGTCAACATTTGCAAAAACCCTAAATTCCTGATTTTTATGAACTTCAACCTTCTTCCATGATCAAATAAAGATCATATACACTCAAAATGATGAAGATCACCCATTGGTTGGGTCATTGGGGGCCTCAGATGCCCTGATTTTGCACTGACTTGTCTGAAAAGTCAACTCTTGATCAGATGACTTCCCCATGGAATTTCTTCATGAAAATTGATATGCATACTCCCTATACCATATAGAGACCAATGGAAACAAGAATGACCAAAAAATTTGGAGTTATGGCCTCTGAAACCAAAACCCTAATTTTCAGTCAACTGTGCAGTTCATCCTGGCTCTGCATCCACTCAAACCCTAGTTCTTGTGATTCCTCTGCATTTTTGACTTTGAGGAGATGGAATATGATGTAAGAACACACATGGACCCCTTTGATTTGATTGGTGGCCTTTGGAATGGCTCAAGATGCCCTGAGGTTGCTCAGATCACAAATCCTAGGTGCAGATGCCTTAGAAACTATCCAGTGAAACCAAATGAGACATGAGATGATGTGATTGTGTTTATGCATATGAGAATGATCACAAGCCATGGTGTGAATGGGTGAGGGCAAATTTGGGGTGTTTACAACTGCGACTTAGATGAGTGGATCAGACCTTCTGTTCCAGGGGCTCAACTTAGCAATTGGTCGTCTGAAAGGCTTATCTTAGTCACCTCCTTCGAAGAGTAATGATTTTTTTGCTTTTGTCTTTCCTGTACTCAAGCACTATGTCTTACCCAGGGGCATAATAGCTTTTTGTAAGGGTTCTTTTGTTCCTAACATAATTCATAATCATTAATAAAGCTGACGTTTCACATTCATCCATGTTGTTCTTTGTCTTTCATTTTTTATTTTGTTTTTCAAAAAGAAATAAAAGTTTTAAAAGGGCAATGTTTCTCATTTTCTCAAGCTTTTTCTAAAAGCCTTGCATGAGTCTCATTCATGTAGGTGCTCGTCACTGGATCTTATCAATAACGACCCTATTATGGCGAAGTATGACTTTGACAATCCAATTTATCAAGCCGATGAGGAAGGTGAAGAAGATTGCGAACTACCTGAAGAGTTAGCCAGACTGCTTAAACTGAAGGAAAAGATGATTCAGCTGCATGAAGAAGACATTGAAGTGATAAACCTGGGTACCGAAGAAGACAAGAAAGAAGTTAAGATCGGGGCCGTGTTAGAAGAATCTATCAAGACTCGTCTAATTGCCATGCTTCGAGAATATGTTGATGTCTTTGTATGGTCTTACCAGGATATGCCTAGTTTAGACACTGGCATTGTGGTACACAAGCTGCCTCTGAAAGAAGACTGCCCACCAGTGAAGCAAAAGTTGAGGCGCACACGCCCTAATATGGCAATCAAGATCAAAGAGGAAGTACAAGAGCAATTTGATGCTGGTTTCTTGGCAGTGACTAGTTACCCTCTGTGGGTTGCCAATATTGTGTCATTCCCTAAAAAAGACGGTAAAGTCAGGATGTGTGTAGACTACAGGAATTTGAATAGGGCCAGCCCTAAAGATGATTTCCCTCTGACTCACATAGATGTGCTTGTTGATAATACTGCTCAGTTTTCTGTGTTCACTTTCATGGACGGGTTTTCAGGTTATAACCAGATTAAGATGTCTCCTGATGATATGGAAAAGACTACCTTCATCATGCCTTGGGGCACTTTCAGTTACAAGGTCATGCCGTTTGGTTTGAAGAATGTTGGAGCCACTTACCAACGGGAAATGGTAACGCTATTTCACGACACGATTCATCATGAAATTGAGGTTTATGTTGATGATATGATAGAAAAATCCTAAACAGAAGAAGAGCACTTGGTCAATCTAGCAAAGTTGTTTGACAGACTCCGGAAGTTCAGATTGAGGTTGAATCCGAACAAGTGCACCTTTGGGGTCTGTTTTGGCAAGCTACTTGGCTTTATTGTTAGTGAGCGGGGAATTGAGGTTGATCCAGCCAAAGTAAAAGCCATCCAAGAGATGCCTGAGCCAAAGACTGAAAAGCAAGTGCGTGGTTTCTTAGGGAGACTAAACTACATTGCATAGTTTATCTCTCACCTGACAGCCACATGTGATCCCATCTTTAAGCTTATGAGGAAGACTCAGGCCATTAAATTGAATGAGGATTGTCAGCAAGCCTTTGATCGAATCAAGGAGTACCTGCTAGAACCTCCAATTATCATGCCTCTAGTACCAGGGAGACCTTTGATCATGTATCTTACTATGCTTGAAGGATCGATGGTGTTGCACCCCAAACTTTTCCCTTCCACAATCAATACAATCTCTCTCAAGACTTCTAAATGATCATAAGGTCCTCAAGACTCCCAATTTGTCAAGAAGTGTGGAAGTTTCCCCAGACAATGCCTCCTCCTAAGCAAAGTGTCCAAAACTAGGGTTTTGAGTTTCCTCAGGTTAAAATGAGTTTCAAGGCCTCAAGTGAGCTTCATAACATCCCACATTTATTCAAGAATCCCCATGTCAAGTTTCAAGGCTTTCCCATTAAGTTTGCCCAGTCAAATGATCAGATATGCAAAAATCAGTCAAAGCAGTTAAAAAGTCAAACTAAGGTCAATTGTGGTCAAATCAAAGTTAAACTTCAAGATTTTTTGCCAACATCAAGTTTATGAAGTAAAATTCATCATTTGATCAAGGGTTGATCATGATTCATCAAGGAAGTTTCAGATCATCAAGAATCAGGAGTTTCTAAATTAGGGTTTTCTTAAGAAAAGTCAACTGAACTTTGACCAGCCATAACTTTCACATGCTTCTTCAAAAAAATCATCCAAAGCTCATTTTGAAGGAAATTGAATTCTCTACAACTTTGTGTCTCACAAGCCAAGCCTAAAAATGCTTCATTTGGAAGGTATGAGCTAAAACATTATAGGTCATTTTAAAAGTCAACAAAAAGTCAACATCTTCCAAAGGGCATAATTTGAAAATGGTAAAGGATATGGACATGAGACCAAAGATGTTGGTTAGAGAACTATCTAAGCTTTCCAAAATGTACAATAACACCTTCATAGCCTTAAAATTGAGGGATTTATGCCTTTGCAAAGTTGGGAAATTTTGAGAGGTATATTGAACAAATGGGGTCTTAAAACTAATTCTTTCCACATGGGCTTACAATTTTGTGATCCAATCTTTACCATGACATCATGCACGACTAAATTCTTATTTATTCAGATTTTTATAATTTATTTTATATTTATTTTGATTTTATTCATTAAAATTAAATTTAAATAAAAATAAAATATGAAAACTCAATATTTAGGTGTGATTCTTCTTCTAGAAACTCTTAAAGACCAATTAAGTTGATTTGATCACATACAAATTCGTGCTAAGACAATTTGGCATGAATATATTTGATTTTTTAACCAATTTGGCAAGAAGATTTCATCACACTCAAGGTATCCAAAAATCCCACAAAGTGGTATGTTTTTTTGACCTAATTTGACTCTACTACATAAGCATAAGAGAACCACTGCAAGAGAGGACAAAAATTGGCAGCCAAAAGCACTCATCCAAAGTTCAAAAACTCAAGAAATTTCAAAATTCGGTTTCACAAATCCAACCATCCAAAACGGGTTTTTAAGGTTGAGAAAGCTTCTTTGAGGCTACTTGAACATGTTTGAACGATCACATTCATCAAAAGCATCATAAAATAGGAATTCAGAATTTGTTTTTGTTCTTGAATTTCGAATTTTTGATTTCACTAATATATCCATTATGAATTGTTTTTTAATGATTGTTATGTGTTTATTATGATGCCTAGAATGATTCTGGACGTTTGGATTGAAGTTTCATGGCCGATTTGAGAGAATGCCATTGTTAGCGTTTTAGTTTCGAATTTGGGACTTATCAATTCGAGGACTATAAGAAGCTTTCGAGGGGATTTTTGAATTCTACAGTACCTGGGCTTTGATCCCCCATAAAAATTGTGAATCAATCATGTTTATTTTGTATCATATGAAAATTGCAGGTTTTGTTACAAAATATATTCGCAGGAAATCGCATAGCAAAATTCGCAGGAAATTGCGCAGGGTGGGAGGTTGAAGACGACTGCGTGGCAAGGCATGATTGGATGAAGCTGGAAACAGAGATGTGCACGGAATAAAAGGAATTAGTGATGAATTGTTGTCACAAGCGCATGAGTTGTCCCACTGGTTGCGCAGGCTGTGTATTGAGGTACCTGGGGCGGGTTCGATCCTTGGCTGATCCCCCTCCCCATTTTTTTTAGCACATTATTTTATTTTTCTTTATATTTTCCTTAATAATTATCATTATATTATAATTAACTATTATATTAACTAATCAATTCTATAATTACACATCAATCAATCCTTAACCATCTTTTATAAAATAAATAATAAGTTTGACTATTTTTTTTTACAAGAATATATTAATAATTGTTTTTTTATAAGTTGTAAATAAATAATAATTTAGCTAGATTTTCTAAAAGTTTTTTTCATAATTTTATTCCAATTAATATTTTTTTATTATCTCCTTAATATTAATTTGGTACATAATTAATCATTACCATTTTTTGTAAATTAATTAATAACTTTTTTTTAATACTAATAATTTGTATATGTTTTTGTTATTAATGATCAAGTAAATATTTTCTAAAATTTTCTTAACAACTTTTTTCTAATTAAAATTCCTTTTTTTTATATAATAAAGTAAATAATTAAAAATTTATATCTATTCTTATAAATTTATCATAGTTCATAATTAATTTAATCTTTCTTTAAATTTCTAATTTTCTTAACAAACTTTTTTTTATAAACCCTGTTTTCTCTAATTACCCTTAAAATAAATACTAACCCTAATCATTTATTTTTACTTTATTATTATTATTATCATTGCTTTATTATTATCGCTTATTTATTATTTCGTTATATTTTTTATTCTCGCTTTATAATTTATCGGACTATTATGTACCTGCCCATAAGCCTTGTAATAGCATAGAAATTTATTTTTTATTTTTTTATTTTTTGTAAATATAATTGCGTGGTTAATAAATAGGGAGTGCAATATTTACTTGTAATTAAAATTAACTTAGAAAATTAATTTAAAAAAGATAAATATTTGAAAATAAACACTCACACACGTAAGTCGATCTTTGATCGCCATCTTACACTTCCTAGGGTATTCCTCTTGGTTGCCTTAAAATAATATGGTCAAGTCCCTCGAATATATGGATGTCTTAAGCAAAGTCCCTCCATAAATAAATCATCTATTCCCTCCCAGATTTAAAAGATCAAGCCCCTACGATGTTGCCTATGATAATGATCTTGTCCCTTCGATAAAAGATGATAATCCCTTCCAGGTTGCTAAAGACACCCCTAAAGGTTGCCTTCTATGACCGTACGATGACCCTACGCTTGTCCCTTAAACATCCAAGGTAATGACTACCTATTCCTTAATAATAGGGACAGTCTTACCCTTGAAAGAACATATAAGAACATGAATGACTTAGTCTAGGGTAGGTACCTCATAGTTACTTGATCACTTCTTAAAATTACTTTTTTACACCTCACTTTCTTAAACATTTTTCAAAACAAGGCTTTGTATACATCCATATGAGGATCATTACAAAGTACTTAGAAAATTTTCTAATCACACACTACACTCTTCAAAAACAATAAGTGAGCTAAGTAACTAAGAGCCCATGGATAACCATGGATATGAAGGGTGCTAACACCTTCCCTTTATATAACCTACCCCCCGAACTCAAGTCTTTTAAAATAGGTCTTTCCTGTTCTTTTATTTCCTTTCCTTATGGATAAAATAAAAGTTGGTGGCGACTCTTACTATCCGCAACTTGACTAAAAGTCAGTTCTCCCACCGTGTTACAGAACCGGCGACTCTGCTGGGGAGTTACTAAGTAAAAGAGGGGTACCCTTAGGAATTAGATCACTTTAAATTGTTTGCTTTGTTTGCTTTATATTACTTGTTGGGCTTTATGTGTGAAAGATTCTAACCCGGATCTAGTGTACCCTAGGTAAATGGCAATAGACCAAGGAAATTGTACGGCGTATACCGATATGGTTGATCTGGTGGCCATAGTTAGTGTGACTTCTTGGTTGGTGCTTATGTTCCTTAAGTAAGTTAAGGATAATATGGGGCTGCCATATGTTGTCAATACACTAACTGACTTTTAGAACCCTAGTTATCCCATCTTGGCCTTTAGAAAGTAGTGAGATAGCCGGCTTTGGTGAAGACTGAAGTTGGTTGATACTCGATACTACGCTCATTGAGATCCTAAACTTGGAGGGTTTTGGTTGGAAAGTAAGTTGCCTACTGAACAACCACCCTTGGGAAGGATCAGTGATATTGAGATCCCTTAGAACCTGGTTACTTTTGTAGGACAGGATGAACCAACTAAACTTCAGGGGAGGGTACTTACCTTTAAACCTCATGCAAGCCTTCAAACCTAGGGCTATTGTGTGACTTATTTGTGTGTGTTGCATGTCTGTGATTGAGCATAACATCAAGACATCATGCATCATAAGCATAGCATTTTCACTAACCGTTTCAAGGACCAAAGAATTTATCTTTGTTCTTTGTTGCAGGTCATGGCTTCTGCTCGTAGGAATATTATCCGGATCAACTTTGTAGGAATACCTTTTAAGCTTAAGGAATTGGTCTCTCAGGTTTCTGAAATCTCCCAATTCATCAAGAAGCATGGTCACCTACTGGATCTAGTCACTTCAGGGTTCAATGAAGACATGATGAGTGTCCTGTTTCAGTTCTTTGATCCTAAACATCATTGTTTCACATTCCCCGACTATCAGCTGGTTCCTACAATGGAGGAGTTCTCCAAACTACTGGGTATACCTATCCTTGATCAGAGACCCTTCACAGGCTTAGAGAAGGAGCCTAAACCCGAAGTCATTGCTCCATCCTTACATTTGAAGAAATCAGACATTGTCCTAGAAACGAGAAGCGGAGTTAAGGGTATCCTTGCTAAGGTATTGATGGATAAAGCTTAGTGTTCTTGAAGGCTATGAGTTATGATGCTTTTGAGGAAATCCTAGCCCTATTGATATATGGCTTAGTTTTGTTCCCTAATCCAGATCAGTTCATAGACGTACACGCCATCAATATATTTTTGACTCGTAATTCAGTGCCTACATTACTTGGAGACATCTTACATTCTCTTCACACCCGTACTACGAAAGCGAGGGGAACTTTGATGTGTTGCATACCTTTATTGTCTATGTGGTTTATTTCTCACCTTCCTCGATCAGTGATGAAGAATTAACAAGGGTTTAGGTGGTCTAAAAGGATTATGTCACTTTCTCATTCAGACATTCGTTGGTGCTCTTGATCTGTGGAGAATGTTACTATCATTGACCATTGTGGGGAATTACCTAATGTGCCACTTCTAGGCATAAGAGGGGGCATTACCTACAACCCTTCTTTAGCACTACGTCAGTTTGGTTATGCTCGGAGTAATGGTCCTCATGACATGCTTATTCAGGGTATTATGTTCGACTACGACAACGATCTTCAGGGTTACCGTCAAAGGTTTATACGAGCTTGAAGCATGGTGAACAGGATTGACAGTAAGACTTTGGGTTCGATCTCGTGCTCAGATGGGTTCGATCTCGTGCTCAGAATCTTATGATGCCATATCCTGCTGTTCTACCAGTCACTATGGAGCCTGTTGCTGAAGGAGAGGTTCCTTATACCATCCTTCATCCAGACATGCTCACTGATTTGGAAGAATTGCAAAAGTCCTGGATTCAGTTGAAGGAGCAAAGGGATACTTTTGAGACTCATTTCAGAGCTGGTCAAGAAAGAATTCTGGAGCTAACAAGGCAACTTCACGATGAGCAAAACCTCAACAAGTACCTCCACGCAAAGAGGAAGCGTCCATGGGAGACTTAAAACCCCATATATTTATTTTGTACTTTATTGTTATTTCTTTTCATTGTAAGCCCAATGGGAAAATTTATATGAAACACTTACTAATAAAATTCTGTTCTTGTTTTTCGTTTAAACAAATTTAAATCCTGCGGTCCTTGAAAACATTGCATACGCATCTACATACCATATCATTGCATCACAGGTTTCTTATGAACATGTATCTTATCTTCTCGTTTTTTATTTCAGCAGAAAAGGCTCTCGAACAGACTGTTAAGGATCTCCAGACTCAGAATGCACAATTTCAAGAAATGATCTTGAACTTGTCCAACAGACAAGATGAGCTGAAGACACTTCTGACTAAGAAAAAGAAGAAGACTAGAAAATCAACGGGCCTTATCAACCTGGGTAGAAGATTCAGAGGACCTGTCAAGAAAGAAGAAGAGGTTGAGAACCTGGAATCTGAAAATTCTGAGGGAGAAGGAGGCAGCCTTCATGACACTATGGAAGATTCTGATTTTGAGGAGAATTATTATCATGGTCCTGCTAGTAAGGAGAAGTACAAGATGCTGGTAGACAAAATGAATGCTATAGAACTACAAAAGAATTTTGGGTTTGACTTTGAAGATTTGAGTTTGATTTCTGGAATCTCCATCCCTATAGGTTTCAAGGTTCCAACTTTTGTGGTGTATGATGGTGTGTCTTGCCCAAAGCTGCATTTAAGGTCTTATGTCAGGAGAATTCAACCTCATACTCCTGATAAGAAGTTATGGATACATTTCTTTCAAGAGAGTTTTTCTGGATCCCAACTGGAATTGTATTATCAACTGGAGAGTATCAACATTCGCAACTGGAATGATCTTGATGAGGCTTTCTATAAGCAGTACCAATACAATTCTGATTTAGCATCAACTCGCATGCAACTCCAAAGCATGTCCATGGATTTCAAAGAAAGTTTCAAGGAGTATGCTCAGAAATGGAGAGATTTGGCAAGTAGAGTTCAACCCCCTTTGACTGATAGGGAGTTGGTTGATATGTTCATGAGTACGTTGATTGGTCCTTTCTATAGTCATCTCATTGGAAGCTCATCATCTGGCTTCACTGAGTTGATAATGACTGGAGAATGTGTGGAAAGTGGGATACGAAGTGGAAAGATTCAAATAGTTTCCTCTTCAGGTGTTACTAAGAAGCCCCCTCCTGGGAAGAAAGAATCCAATGTTGTGTATAGCCAGCGTAGTCGTAATGATCGTAACCAATCTGTGGGAGTTGTTTTGATTTCTAGTCCTACACCTCCACCACAAGAGCAACAATAGAATAATCATCCCAAGCCTAGGAGGGAGTTTACCAAGCTCAATATTTCATTGGCTCAGGCTTTGCAGCATATGTTGAAAGGAGAACTGATTACTTTGAAGGACCCACCATAGAATATCAATACCTCCTCTTCTCGTTACAATCCCAATGCAAGGTGTGCATACCATTCTAATAGTCCTGGCCATGATACTAACAGTTGCTGGTCGTTGAAGAACAAGATCCAGGATATGATTGAGAATGGAGAGATTGAATTTGACCCTTCAGAGACTCCTAATGTAATTACTGCTCCCATGCCCAAACATGAGAAGACTGTTAATGATGTTGATGAGGTTGTTTATGTTCGTATGTGGATGAAATAATTACTCCTCTAGCTATTGTCAAGAAGAAACTTGTGCAAGCCAGTTTATTTCCGGGTTGTAGGGAAGATTGTTTTTACTGTGCCTATAAACCTTATAGTTGTTGGAGGTTGAGGTCAGGTATTCAACGCCTGATAGATAGCTATATTATACTATTTGAGAGGACCCCTTCTATGGAAATTTTGTGTGGAGGTTTGGCTCAAGATATGAAATTTGAAGATGTGGCTATGGTTAACAAGATTCTTGTGAAGATTACTTCCAGTGGTCCAGTAAGGATCACTTCTAAAGGTCCTGTGAAGATTACTGCTGAGCCAAAGGTGGCTCCAATGATTATTACTACTCCTGGTCCTATCCCATACACTTTTGACAAAGCTATACCCTGGAATTATGGTTCTGATGTTTATATCAATGGTGTCAAACAAGAGCCTTTGACTAATGCACCTGTTACTGATGTTAATCTTGATGTGGACAATATTGCTGGATCCAGTAAGGTTACCAGGAGTGGAAGAATTTTTTCTCCAGAAGACACCTCAAAAGCTGCTGCTCCAGTTCATATCTCTAACTCTGGGCCAAGTACTAAGGCTCAGGGCAAAGGACCAGTGATTGAACCTGTCTAAGCTGAAGCACTAGTTAATGAAGATCTCTCTAAGCAGATGGAAGAAGTACTGAAGATTATCTGCATGATTGATTATGATGTTGTTGACCAGTTGGGGCATACTCCCTCCAAAATCTCCATGATATCTCTGCTACTATGTTCTGAAGCCCATGCCAAGGCTTTAATCAAATTCCTGAAGGCTTCTCATGTGCCACATGAAATCTTTGTGGGCCAATTTGAAAATTGTGTTGCTCATCTAACTAGTGATAATGGCTTGGGTTTTAATGATGCTGATTTGACTCCTGCCGGCAGAAACCATAATAAAGCTCTGCACGTCTCCATTGAGTGTAGGGGCACTAATTTGTCTCATGTATTGGTGGATAATGGTTATTCATTAAATGTATTACCTAAGGAGGTTCTAGACAAACTCAATTTGAATGATTTAGTGTTAAGGCCAAGTAATATGGTGGTGAAGGCCTTTGATGGTTCAAGAAGAATGGTGCATGGAGAGGTGGATCTTCCAATTAAAGTAGGCTCTCAAGTTTTTTATTCCACTTTCTATGTGATGGATATTCGTCCTGCGTACTCCTGTTTGCTTGGGTGCCCCTGGATCCATGGGGCAGGTGCTGTGACTTCCAATTTACATCAGAAGTTTAAATATCCGGTGAAAGGAAAAGTTGTCACTGTTTATGGGGAAGAAGAATACATGGTCAGTCATGTGAACACTTTTAAATATGTTGAGATGGAGGGTGAATTTGTTGAGACTCCTTGTCAGATATTTGAAGTTGTTCCTTGGGTCGTTCCTGCTACTGAAGCTCCCCCTGTTGTCAAAAGTGTTCCTGTGATTACTAGAGTGCCTCCTACAATGGCCTCCCTCAAAGATGCTAGAGTTGTGGTTGAAAAAAGTGGTTGTACTATTTGGGGTCAGCTTCCTGACATTCCTTACAAGTCTGACATGTTTGGTTTGGGTTTTACTACAGAATCTCAGAAGGCTGTTCATCGTGCTCGTGCTGCTCGTATCACTCATGGAGGAATCATAAGGGACCAAGTCAATGCTGTGGAAGATTATGATGAAGGTTCCAACCTGGACGATTGGATTTTTCCTACCGTGGGGAATGGACTCAACAATTGCAAAGCAGAAGATGTTATTCCTATCTCCTTTAGTCGGGAGTAAATGCTATTTCATTTTTCTAAATTTGTTTTTGTAACTTTGAACAATTAATTACTTTTAAGCCTTGTGCCTTGCTCGGGGCACAATGGTATGCTTGTTAGGGTTGTCATTTCATCCGCATATTTTCATTCAATAAAAGCAATGGACGTTTCTCGTTTTCGTAAATATTGTGATCTTTGTCTTTCTTTTATTTTCATTTTTCTTTCTTTTATAAAAAAAAGCTATGTGTTCTTACACACACCCGCATCACTAAATGCAGATATTCATCCACTCTGGATCCTATTAATAACAATTTTGCTATTGCCAATTATGACTTCGAAAATCCGATCTATCAAGCCGAGGATGGAAAGGAGGATGATTGTGAAGTACCTCTAGAGTTGGCTAGATTGCTACAGCAAGAAGAGAAAGCTATACAACCACACGAGGAACCAATTGAAGTCGTGAACTGGGGGACCAAGGAAAATAGGAAAGAAGTCAAGATAGGTGCTGAATTGGAAGACAGTGTTAAGAACAGGTTGATTCAAATGTTACATAAATATGTGGAGGTTTTTGCTTGGTCCTACGAAGATATGCCAGGATTGGATACAGATATTGTGGTTCACCGTCTACCAGTGAAAGAGGATTGTCGTCCGATAAAACAGAAAGTTCGTCGTATGCGTCCTGATATGTCAGAAAAGATTAAAGCAGAGGTGATGAAACAATTCAATACAGGGTTTCTAGCTGTTACTTCTTATCCACAATGGGTTGCAAACGTGGTGCCAGTGCCTAAGAAAGATGGTAAAATACGCATGTGTGTAGATTACATGGATTTGAATAGAGCCAGCCCAAAAGATGATTTTCTGCTTCCACATATTGATGTTCTGGTAGACAACACTGCTCAGCATAAGGTATTATCTTTTATGGATGGTTTCTCTGGGTATAATCAGATCAAGATGGAACTTGAAGATATGGAGAAGACTACATTTGTTACACAATGGGGCACTTTCTACTATAAAGTAATGCCATTTGGTTTGAAGAATGCTGGGGCAACATATCAGCGTGCTATGGTAGCTTTGTTCCATCATATGATTCACCATGAGATAGAGGTATATGTGGATGATATGATAGCCAAATCTCAGAATGAAGAAGAGCACGTTGATCACCTGCACAAGTTGTTTGAGAGGTTGAAGAAATGCAAGTTGAGGTTAAATCCAAACAAATGTACTTTTGGAGTTAGACCGGGTAAACTTATGGGTTTTATTGTCAATAGTAAGGGTATTGAAGTAGATCCTGCAAAGGTAAAAGTTGTACAAGAGATGCCTGCTCCTCGTACTGAGAAAGAAGTTAGAGGTTTCCTGGGACGACTGAATTACATTGCAAGATTTATTTTCCAGTTGACTGCTACTTGTGAGCCAATCTTCAAGTTGTTGAAGAAAGATCAAGTATTGGAATGGAATGATAAATGTCAGACAACATTTGATGAAATTAAAAGATACCTACAGGAACCTCCTATATTGATGCCACCTGTTGAAGGAAGGCCTTTGATTATGTACTTAACAATATTGGATAACTCAATGGGGTGTGTATTGAGGCAACATGATGAGTCTGGTCGAAAAGAGAAGGCAATATACTACCTTAGCAAAAAGTTTACCGACTGTGAAACAAGATACTCACTGCTTGAGAAAACTTGCTGCGCTTTGGCATGGGCTGCTCGCCGACTAAGACAGTATATGTTGACTCATACCACTTTATTGATTTCAAAATTGGATCCAATCAAGTATATATTTGAGAAACCTGCTCTCTCCGGACGAATAGCAAGATGGTAAATGATCTTGACAGAATATGACATACAGTATACTACTCAGAAAGCAATCAAGGGAAGTGTAGTAGCTGACCATCTGACTTATCAAGCAGTGGATGACTACCAATCTATGAATTTTGAGTTTCCGGATGAAGATATTATGATTGTTACTAAAGAACCTAGACAATATGAAGGACCTGGACAAGGATCCCGATGGACTATGGTTTTTGATGGAGCTTCTAATGCGCTTGGTAATGGTGTTGGTGTTGTGATTATCTCTCCTAAAGGTTGTTATACACCAATTAATGCAAAAGCTTTGTTTTAAATGTACTAATAATATGGCTGAGTATGAAGCGTGCATCATGGGTATCAAAGTTTCTATTGAAATGAAGATCCAATTTTTGAATGTGTATGGAGATTCAGCCTTAGTAGTCAGTCAAGTTAAAGGTGATTGGGATACCAGGAATCCTAATCTCATCCCTTACAAAGAGTATGTTTTGTCTCTGATCCCGTATTTTGAAGATATCACTTTTGGGCATATTCCACGAGAAGAGAATCAATTGGCAGATGCATTAGCTACCATGGCATCTATGTTTGAAATTAGTTGGGAGGATGAAGCTCTGAGAATTACTATTGATCGATTTGATAAACCTGCATACTGCAATGAAGTGGGTACTGAAGGAGTAGAAGAAAAGCCTTGGTTCCATGAAGTGAAGAGGTATCTTGAAGCCTAGGAGTTCCCTGAAGGGACATCTGTCAATGATAAGAAGTTTCTAAGGAGGTTTTCTGCTAAATTCTTCCTGAGTAATGGAATTCTGTACAAGCGCAACCACGATTCAACTTTGCTTCGCTATGTGGATAAGAAAGAAGCAGTAGAGATTATTGAAGACATGCATGATGGGATCTTTGGTACTCACTCTAGTGGGCATACAATGGCTAAGAAGATTCTGAGAGCAGGTTATTATTGGTCTACCATGGAAGCTGACTGCTATCAACACTCCAAAACTTGTCACAAATTCCAGATTTATGCTGATAAGGTTCACGTGCCTCCAGTTCCGTTGAATGTTCTAACTGCTCCATGGCCTTTTGCCATGTGGGGCATTGATATGATTGGTTAAATCAAACCTACTACTTCTAATGGACATCGTTTCATCCTTGTAGCTATTGATTACTTCACAAAATGGGTAGAGGCAGCTTCATTTGCTTCTGTTACCAAGAATGTTGTGGCTCGGTTCATCAAGTATAATCTTATATGCAGATATGGAATCCCTGAAAGGATTATCACAGATAATGGTACTAATTTGAACAACACTATGATTACTGATCTCTAAACGCAATTCAAGATTAAAAATCACAATTCTTCTCCATATCGTCCAAAGATGAATGGCGCAATGGAAGCCGCCAACAAAAATATTAAGAAGATCTTGCAAAAGATGACAGTTACATATAAGGATTGGCATGAGATGTTACCATTTGTTCTTCATGGTTATCGTACCACCATGCGTACTTCAACAGGGGCAACCCCATTTTCGCTTGTCTATGGTATGGAAGCAGTTTTACCCATTGAGGTTAAGATTCCCTCTTTGAGAATTATGAAGGATGCATGCTTAGATGAAGATGAATGGATTCAGACTCGACTTGACCAGATAAACCTGATTGATGAGAAAAGATTAGCAGTTTTTTGTCATGGTCAGATGTATCAGAAGCGGATGATCAAAGCCTTCAATAAGAAAGTTAGGCAGCAAGTGTATCAGACTGGTGATTTGGTAATCAAGTGCATTATATTACCACAAGGTGATCCCAGGGGAAAATGGACTCCCACCTATGAAGGGCCATTTGTTGTTAAGAGAATATTTTCTGGAGGTGCCATGATGCTTACCACTATGGATGGTGAAGACCTCCCACAACCTGTGAACACAGACATAGTTAAAAAATACTACGCATAAAAAGAGACCCGCTAGGTTGACTGGCCTAGGCAAAAATAAGGGCATCCCGGCGAACCAAAAAGGTTCGGGGAAAAATTAGGGATATATATAAAAAAATGTACACCCGGCAAGTCGAAAACCTGGAAAGGCGGTTTGGGAAAAAAAGGGTATCCCAGTGGATTGAAAACCTGAAAGGGAAATCCAGGAAAAAGTTAGGGATTAAAGCGTATGACTATGTCTCATTGGATCACCCATGCAACCTCTACTAGTTGTGTTATCTACGTCAAGTTCAACAGATACCGATCGGTCCAATCCTTTCTTCTCCAATAGCTGAAGATGAGATAATTGAAGATAATGGCAATAGCAAAGTTGAAACTCAATAGGGTCATGTACACATAGCTATTTCTTCTTGTAAAAATTTCTTTAACGAATTCCTCTTACAAGGATTTCCATCTCCGTATTAAAACATGTCTAGTTATAAAGAATAAGAAAAATTCCATTTTTTATATTCAGCTTTACTTTTCCCTCTTTATTCAGCTTTACTTTTCCCCTTTTACTAAAACGAAAAACGTCCATTGATTATGTTTGAATGTATATATGCCTTTGAATATGATTGATGTTTACCAGAAATGCATAAAATACAATAATAACATTTACTAAGAACGAACGGAGGTAGGAATTCAACGAAGCTTCGCCGGTTCATCCCCACAGGGTAATCTTTACGGATATCCATACAGAATTCTTCAAGTAATATCTCATACTTCCCACTCGACGAAGTCTTCAAGCAGTTTCATATCCTCCGAAGAATTAGGTCCTCCGGATCTATGTCCATCTCTTTTATCCTCAATCAGGATATTGAGGAACTTATTCCTTCAATAAGAAGTACGGCAAACGAAAACGAAAAGGTTCTAAGTACAATATTCTTAAACAAGACGGAAACGAAGTCTTCATATTCCTCAACAAAAAATCTGGATTTATTTTCCCCGGCCAGCAGTTGTTATATGAAGCTACTGACTAGCTTCCCGTCATAATTCATTCGTTCATACATACATCATATCGTATCATATCATATCATACATATTCTCATAAAATATTATCTTGCAAGTTGTTATATATATCATTATACTTGTACCCAACTAACCTTGTTTTTCAGGTAAATTCTCCAGCAGACAAACTTCATCAACAACTTACCATGGGTCGTCGTTTATTCTTGCCAATGGTTATTTTGTTACCTCGGGCCATCGTTCATTCTTCTCGCAGGTTATCTCATTTCTGGGCTGTCGTTTATTCTTCCCAGAAATCAACTTACCTTGGGCCATTGTTTATTCTTCCCAATGGTTATCTTGTTACCTCGGGCCGTCGTTCATTCTTCCCATAAGTTATCTCATTTTTGGGCCGTCGTTTATTCTCCCCAGAAATCAACCTACCTTGGGTCGTCGTTCATTCTTCCCAATGGTTATCCTGTTACCTCAGGCCGTCGTTCATTCTTCCCGCAGGTTATCTCATTTCTGGGCCGTCATTTATTCTTCCCAAAAATCAACTTACCTTGGGCCTTCGTTCATTCTTCCCAATGGTTATCCTGTTACCTCGGGCCGTCGTTCATTCTTCCCGCAGGTTATCTGATTTTTGGGCTGTCGTTTATTCTTCCTAGAAATCAACTTACTTTAGGCCATCGTTCATTCTTCCCAATGGTTATCCTATTACCTCGGGCCGTCATTTATTCTTCCCGCAGGTTATCTCAATTTTTGGGTCGTCGTTTATTCTTCCCAGAAATCAACTTACCTTGGGCCGTCGTTCATTCTTCCCAATGGTTATCCTGTTACCTCGGGTCGTCGTTTATTCTTCCCGCAGACTATCTCATTATTCAAGAAACATATCAGAAGGCTCTTTATTCAAATGGCATCTTTAAGCCCATTCAAGCATCACAATCAACCAACATTATCATTCTACATGCCAGCGAGTGCAAATTTTTTGGGTTTTTGTGTTCAATCCTCTTCAATCTTCAAGTCACGAATGGCGTACATGCCAATCTAACTCCTCAGATTCCAAAACATTGAACAAGGGGCAGCTATTGCACCCCAAAATTTTCCCTCCCACAATCAATACAATCTCTCTCAAGACTTCTAAATGATCATAAGGTCCTCAAGACACCCAATTGGTCAAGAAGTGTGGAAGTTTCCCTAGACAATGCCTCCTCCCAAGCAAAGTGTCCAAAACTAGGGTTTTGATTTCCTCAGGTTAAAATGAGTTTCAAGGCCTCAATTGAGCTTCATAACATCCCACATGTATTCAAGAATCCCCATGTCAAGTTTCAAGGCTTTCCCAATAAGTTTGCCCAGTCAAATAATCAGATATGCAAAAATCAGTCAAAGCAGTTAAAAAGTCAAACTAAGGTCAATTGTGGTCAAATCAAAGTCAAACTTCAAGATTTTTTGCCAACAACAATTTTATGAAGTAAAATTCATCATTTGATCAAGGGTTGATCATGATTCATCAAGGAAGTTTCAGATCATCAAGAATCAGGGGTTTCTAAATTAGGATTTTCTTAAGAAAAGTCAACTAAACTTTGACCAGCAAAAACTTTCACATGCTTCATCAAATTTTTTCATCCAAAGCTCATTTTGAAGGAAATTGAATTCTCTACAACTTTGTGTCTCACGAGACAAGCCTAAAAATGCTTCATTTGGAATGTATGAGCTAAAACATTATAGGTCATTTTAAAAGTCAACAAAAAGTCAACATCTTCCAAAGGGCATAATTTGAAAATGGTAAAGGATATGGACATGATAACAAATAGGTTGGTTATAGAACTCTCTAAGATTTCCAAAATTTCCAAGAACACCTTTATAGCCTTAAAATTGAGGGATTTATGCCTTTGCAAAGTTGGGAAATTTTGAGAGGTATATTGAGCAAATGGGGTCTTAAAACCAATTCTTTCCACATGGAATTACAATTTTGTGATCCAATCTTTACCATGACATCATGCACGACCCAATTCTTATTTATTCATATTTTTATAATTTATTTTATATTTATTTTGATTTTATTCATTAAAATTCAATTTAAATAAAAATAAAATAAGAAAACTCAATATTTAGGTGTGATTCTTCTTCTAGAAACTCTTAAAGACCAATTAAGTTGATTTGATCACATACAAATTCGTGCTAAGACAATTTTGCATGAATATATTTGATTTTTTGACCAATTTGGCAAGAAGATTTCTTCACACTCAAGGTATCCAAAAAGCTCACAAAGTGATATGTTTTTTGACCTAATTTGACTCTACTACATAAGCATAAGAGAACCATTGCAAGAGAGGATGAAAATTGGCAGCCAAAAGCACTCATCCAAAGTTCAAAAACTCAAGAAATTTCAAATTTCGGTTTCACAAATCCAGCCATCCAAAAGGGGGTTTTAAGGTTGAGAAAGCTTCTTTGAGGCTACTTGAACATGTTTGAACGATCACATTCATCAAAAGCATCATAAAATAGGAATTCCGAATTTGTTTTTGTTCTTGAATTTCGAATTTTTGATTTCACTAATATATCCATTATGAATTGTTTTTAATGATTGTTATGTGTTTGTTATGATGCCTAGAATGATTCTGGACGTTTGGATTGAAGTTTCATGGCCGATTTGAGAGAATGTCATTGTTAGGGTTTTAGTTTCGAATTTGAGGCGTATCAATTTGTGGACTATAAGAAGCTTTCGAGGGGATTTTTGAAATCCATAGGTCCTGGGCTTTGATCCCCCATAAAAATTATGAATCAATCATGTTTATTTTGTATCAAATGAAAATCGCAGGTTTTGTTACAAAATATATTCGCAGGAAATTGCGCAGGGCGGGAGGTCGAAGCCGATTGCGTAGCAAGGCATGATTGGATGAAGCTGGAAACAGACATGTGCACGGAATAAAAGGAATTAGTGATGAATTTTTGTCACAAGCACATGGCTTGTCCCAGTGGTTGCGCAGGCTGTGTATTGAGGTACCTGGGGCGGGTTCGATCCTTGGCTGATCCCCCTCGCCATTTTTTTTAGCGCATTAATTTATTTTTCTTTATATTTTCCTTAATAATTATCATTATATTATAATTAACTATTATATTAACTAATCAATTCTATAATTAACACATCAATCAATCCTTAACCATCTTTTATAAAATAAATAATAAGTTTGACTATTTTTTTTACAAGAATTATAAGTTTGAATTATTATTTTTTTTATAAGTTGTAAATAAATAATAATTTAGCTAGATTTTCTAAAAAAAATTTTCATAATTTTATTCCAATTAATTTATTTTTTATTATTTCCTTAATATTAATTTGGTACATAATTAATCATTACCATTTTTTGTAAATTAATTAATAACTTTTTTTTAATACTAATAATTTGTATATGTTTTTGTTATTAATGATCAAGTAAATATTTTCTAAAATTTTCTTAACAACTTTGTTCTAATTAAAATTCCTTTTTTTTATATAATAATGTAAATAATTAAATATTTATATCTATTCTTATAAATTTATCACGGTTCATAATTAATTTAATCTTTCTTTAAATTTCTAATTTTCTTAACAAACTTTTTTTTATAAACCCTATTTTCTCTAATTACCCTTAAAATAAATACTAACCCTAATCATTTATTTTTACTTTATTATTATCATTGCTTTATTATTATCGCTTATTTATTATTTCGTTATATTTTTTATTCTTGCTTTATAATTTACCCGACTATTATGTACCTGCCCATAAGCCTTTTAATAACATAGAAATTTATTTTTTCTGTTTTTATTTTCTGTAAATATAATTGCGTGGTTAATAAATAGGGAGTGCAATATTTACTTGTAATTAAAATTAACTTAGAAAATTAATTTAAAAAAGATAAATATTTGAAAATAAACACTCACACACGTAAGTCGATCTTTGATCGCCATCTTACACTTCCTAGGGTATTCCTCTTGGTTGCCTTAAAATAATATGGTCAAGTCCCTCGAATATAGGGATGTCTTAAGCAAAGTCGCTCCATAAATAAATCATCTAGTCCCTCCCAGATTTAAAAGATCAAGTCCCTACGATGTTGCCTACGATAATGATCTTGTCCCTTCGGTAAAAGATGATAATACCTCCCAAGTTGCTAAAGACATCCCTAAAGGTTGCCTCCTATGACCGTACGATGACCCTACGCTTCTCCCTTAAACATCCAAGGTAATGAATACCTATTCCTTAATAATAGGGACAGTCTTACCCTTGAAAGAACATATAAGAACATGAATGACTTAGTATAGGGTAGGTACCTCATAGTTACTTGCTCACTTATTAAAATTACTTTTTTACACCTCACTTTCTTAAACATTTTTCAAAACAAGGCTTTGTATACATCCATACGAGGATCATTACAAAGTACTTAGAAAAATTTCTAATCACACACTACACTCTTCAAAAACAATTTAAGTGAGCTAAGTAACTAAGAGCCCATGGATAACCATGGATATGAAGGGTGCTAACACCTTCCCTTTATATAACCTACTCCCCGAACTCAAGTCTTTTAAAATAGGTCTTTCCTGTTCTTTTATGTCCTTTCCTTATGGATAAAATAAAAGTCGGTGGCGACTCTTGCTATCCGCAACATGACTAAAAGTTAGTTCTCCCACCGTGTTACAGATGGGATGTGTGTTGGCTCAGCAAGACGATTCTAGTCGAAAAGAGCATGCCATTTATTACCATAGCAAAAAGTTTACCGATTGTGAGACACGTTACTCACTACTCGAGAAAAATTGCTGCGCTTTGGCATGGGTTGCTCGCCGACTAAGACAGTACATGCTGGCTCACACCACTCTCTTAATTTCCAAGATGGATCCTGTGAAATATATCTTCGAGATGCCGACTCTAACAGGAAGGGTAGCCCGATGGCAGATGATTCTAACGGAGTATGATATCCATTACATTTTGCAAAAAGCATCAAAGGAAATGTATTGTCATAATACCTGGCTCAGCAGCCAATCGACGATTATCAACCCATGAAATTCGAGTTTCTGGATGAGGACATCATGTTACTCCAGTTGAAAGATTGTGAAGAACCACTTCCGGAGGAGGGGCCAGACCCTGAATCCAAATGGAAGTTGATGTTTGACGGAGCTGTGAACATGAACGGAAGCGGAGTAGGTGTTGTTATTATCTCACTAGAAGGGGTCCATACACCTTTAGCTGCTTGGTTGACTTTCGAATGCACTAGCAATGAGGCAGAGTATGAAGCTTGAATCATGGGGGTTGAAGAGGCAATCAACTTGCGAGTCAAGAACCTCGAGATCTTCGGAGATTCTGCTCTGGTGGTGAACCAATTCAATGGCAAATGGTTAGTTCATCAACTTCACTTGATTTCTTACAGGGATTATACCAAGAGGCTGCTAACTTTCTTCACCAAGGTCAAGTTGAGTTATATTCCCCGAGACGAAAATCAGTTCGCTGATGCTCTAGCAACTTTGTCATCTATGATTAAAGTTTGTCAAGAGAATTTCGTGCCTCGAATCATGGTCTCCCGTCTTGAAAGACCTGCTTATGTCTTTGTAGTTGACGGTGGTGAAGATAATAAACCTTGGTATCATGATATCAAGCACTTCTTGAAAACTCAAGAATACCCGGCTGGGGCATCCAGTAAAGACAAGAAGACCCTCAGAAGACTAGCAGGTGGTTTCTTCTTGAATCAGGATGGTGTGTTATACAAGCGAAACTTCGACATGGTTCTGCTCAGATGCGTGGATAGATACGAAGTAGACCTGTTGATGCAATGGTTTCATAAAGTCTCCTTTGGTACCCATGTTGGAGGACATGTTATGGCCAAGAAATTGTTGAGATCGGGATATTATTGGATCACCATGGAATCCGATTGTTGTAAATACTCCCGTAAATGTCACAAGTGCCAGATTTGTGCTGATAAGATCCATGTGCCTCCGAATCCATTGAGTGTCATGTCTTCACTGTGACCGTTCACCATGTGGGGAATTGATATGATTGGCAAGATTGAGCCGACAACTTCCAACAGTCACCGCTTCATCCTGGTTGCTATAGACTATTTCACGAAGTGTGTCGAAGCAGCGTCTTATGCCAATGTTACTAAACAAGTGGTAACCCGGTTTATTAAAAGAGACATCATTTTCCGGTACAGAATTCCCGAAAGAATCATTACTGATAATGGTTATAACTTCAACAACAAGATGATGGCTGACTTGTGTCGGGATTTCAAAATAGAACATCACAACTCCTCTCTATATCGCTCGAAGATGAATGGCGTCGTTGAGGCAGCCAACAAGAACATCAAGAAGATCGTGCAGAAGATGGTGGTGACATACAAAGACTGGCATGAGATGCTACCATTCGCGTTACATGGGTACCAAACGTCTGTGCGTACCTCAACAGGGGCAACCCCGTTCTCATTGGTATATGGTATGGAGGCAGTCCTACCAATTGAAGTGGAGATCCCCTCGTTGAGGTTAATGATGGACATTAAGCTAGATGAAGCTGAGTGGCTCCAATCCAGATACAATCAACTGAGCCTCATTGAAGAAAAACGCTTAACAGTTGTATGCCATGGGCAGTTGTATCAATGACGCATGAAATAAGCCTTCGACAAAAAGGTATGACCTCAAAGGTAAATAACAGGTGACGTGGTGCTGAAAAGGATTCTTCCTCCTCTTAACGATCACATGGGAAAATGGACACCCAATTATGAAGGACCATTTGTGGTTAAAAAGGTTTTCTCAGGTGGAGCCTTGATGCTAACAACCATGGATGGGGAAGACTTCCATTCCCCTGTCAACGCAGACGCAGTAAGAAAATACTTCGTGTAAAAAGACCCGATGGATAAAAACAGAATAAAGATCCAGGAAAAAATGGGCATCCCGGCGAGCAAAAAAAACATAATAAAAGGCACGGGCAAAAATTAGAGAAATCTTGAAAAAATGTACACCCGCTGAGCTGAAAAGCCACATCGGATAGCTCAGGAAAAAAAGGGTATCTCGGTGGATTGAAAACCCGAAAGGGCGATCCACGCAAAAGAGGGACTAACACGAACGGTTGCGATCTGCGAAATTCGTAACCCATCTGCAATTGAGGTTATTCTAAGGGTTGAAGACTAGTTCAATCACCTTTCTCAAGGGGAAGAGCGAGCGGATAGTCTTGAAGATGTACGAGTCATAGCCGGGTCGAAACTTGATGAGATCCACTTCTCACATTGCCAATAGGATAGTTTGTTTTCCTTTTTGGCTATTTCCTCTTTCCAAGGAATTGCTTCCTTTGTACTGCCTATTCATGGCCATGTTCCAAATCAATAAAATTCAATTTATGTTAACTCGTGACTATTTGCTTCTTGTTTTTTGTTTTTCATCTAGCATTGATTTGATTGCAAAAAAATGTCCAGCAAATTTTGGTTTATATTATGTTGTAAACATTTGAATGCTTTCTGACTCATGCAGGAGGACATAAATATTTAATACAACTCTAAAAAGGGTGTTAAGAGGCCTGGATGATGATTCATGCTATGAGTCTGAGGCATACAGGTCCAAACTAACTCTCCATGTTGCGGACACTATCAATTGTGTTTACGCAGGTACAGGTACAGGTGTTGCTAATAGAGCTAAAGCAGATTTCCAGGAGGAACATTTCAATATACTTGAACAAGAACAGGTGTTTTCCCGGGTGTCTCCTGTTATCCCCAGTAGAAGTGAAGTTGAAGTTCTTCTCCAGCATTAATGACAAAAGATGCTTGTCCTCCCTAAGCATGAGGTTCCCTTTCAATACATGAGCAATCCCCAGCAGTACAAGGAGTGCCTTTCCTCCCCAGCAGGTTGCCTCCTCAACAATACCATACCTCTGGTTCACAGTCAAATCAGGAGGTTTTCACTTCCCAATCAGAGTTCAAGAAGGGTCCATCTCTAGCAGGGTCTTGGCTCTTCGATCTCAAATTCCAATTTATTTTTGGCAATGGCGGCAGTTCAGAGTCGGTGCATCATTAACAACATTCCCCGCAGAGTTGTTTCCTCCCTATCAAGATGGACCAGGTCAATGCAGTGATCACCGTTTCTCCCTAATCAAGCCACCTGGGATACTTGCAGTCTCATTTCCAGGAGATCTCTTTGCATTAGCATATGCATAATCATCATTACATGTGCATCCTCCTAAGCGTAGCATTTCCATTGCCATGGAGCATTACACCGTAAATCCAAACATATTCATACCAACATGGGCCAGTTTTTAGGTACATTACATATGACCCGGAGCATCTTCTCAACCTGAGATATTCCCCACATAAGATACTTATACGATTTGCCAGACATCGTTGTCTTTCTAAGTCAATGTTGTCATTTTTTTTCGTGGCTTGATTCGTTCAGCAGTCGCGTGTTTTCTTTGTAGTTTGATTCGCTCAGCAATCACATCTCTGAGTTCTGTTTTGTACAATTGTCTTGTTCCAAGCCCTATTTTGTACAACAGGCTCCCTTTTCGTGGCTTGATTTGCTCAACAGTCACGTGTGTTCTTTGTGGCTTGATTCGCTCAGCAGTCACATCTTCGAGTTCCGTTTTGTACAATGGTCTCATTCCAAGCCCTGTTTTGTACAACAGGCTCCCTTTTCGTGGCTTGATTCGCTCAGCAGTGGCGTCGTAGGTTATCATTTTGTACAACGGTCCTGTTTTCCTGGGCTCTCGTTTATGTACAATGGTCCCGTTCCACCCTGTTCTTTTCCCGCTACCTATTCAGAGGTCAAAACAAAAGAAAAAAAAAATAAAATTAAAATCAGATGGCATTTCTATTATCCACCGAGCTCAAATTTCCAAGTTTAATTCGAGTATTCAATCACTCCATACCTTGAATGTCTAAAAAGCTTTTGCAATTATTCATTCAAGCTTGCAGGTGATTGAATAAGGGCAGCTGTAATACCTCAAAATATTCCCTCTCATATCCTCAACATTTTGCATAGCATTTAACATATATAGGTTCACAAATAGCCAAAAAAAACATTGCATCATGTGTAGTATAGCTGAGGCATAGGTATGTGGTCAATGATTGGAGCAACTGAGGGCTATACAAAGACAATTAAAGGGCCACAAAGCTTTTCAACATTCTGCAAAGGGTCCACAACATCCCACAAGTTCTCATTTGAATCCACAAGTCATGGAAAGATTTGGTCTGATCAAGGAAGGCAAGCAGTGCAATACCTCTTGATGAAAATGGCCAAATTAGGGTTTCATTTCTACTGGGCTTTTGTAATAAGTTTTGATTCAAAGTGGATTTTATTGTCTTATATATGATGACAAGTGCCTAGGGGTCAAATTTCATTCACAAATTCATTATGGAAGGGGTTCAATTGGCCAGATGATTGAAAATCAGGGATTTGGGGAAAAGTCAACCATGTTGAAGAAAAAGTCAACTCCTAACTTTTTGAGATCAAAATCATGAAATTAGGGTTACAAGGATCCTATGGTTCGAATTTGATCAAGAAATGATGGAGGAATCAAGAGAAATCAAGAAAACCAAAACTTACCATTTTTGGAAAATTAGGATATCCAAAAATGGCAAGTTTTGGCCATTTTTACAACATCTTTGAGAGAGGTTGTCTCCCAAAATATGAGGGCTATCAAAATTCTACTTGGAGCCAATTAAAGAGGGCATCTTCAGCTTCACATCCATGGGTGGAACTCCTCCATAGCATAAAAAATGAGGGAGATATGATCTTGCAAAGTGGAAGCAAATTAGGGTAAAACTAGGCCATGGGCGAGGAAAGTGGTAGGCCAGCGCGCGCGCCCTGCAAGGTATATCATCAAATAGGTGGAGGGTCATATCTCAAGCCATTTTTCTTGGTCAAAAACAATTCAAATCAATTTTTTGTGAACTACAAAGTTGTTCCCCTATATGATTGCTACAACTTTCATGTCCAACATTTTTTCATGTGATCAATGGATTGAAAGTTATGGAGAGGCAAAGTGTAGGGTTTCAAACTGCAAAATGCAAGGCATCTGGCAAGGCCAAGGGCAGGCCATGCAGGCCCACTTTGCAACTTCATGACATGATGTTTATTGGCATATTTGAGATGGTTAGAGGTCATGTTTCATCTTGAACCAAACATCAAACATGTTCTATGAAGATTGATCTTCAATTTGCTCATAAAAATTACATCAATTGATGCTTTGATCATGGAGAATTCATCCCTAGAAGATCATGTGTCATGACTGATTTGCTTGCTGCACAAGTTATTGGATCAATGGAGGTTTCAAACTCATTTTAGTGTGCACACCTCATTCCTCATGCTATGATCACTAAGGCTCATCAATTATAGTGTGTTTGGTCCTATGCTGGCATGCTCACCATAATTGTAATGTTCCATTCCAATGAAGCTCGAGCAAAGAGAAAGCTTCATTCACATTGCACCATTTGATCTATTTAGCCTCATTACATTGCATTAAACCTCATGCTAACCAAGGTGGACATCATCTCATGGAATCTTGCTTGAGCAAAACCACTCATTTACTGCAATCTTGCTCCAATCCACTTGTTTCAGCTTGCATAACAAACCTGACTCAGCCATAACAAACCTGACTCAGTTAACCAGGGTTCTAACCCTGGTTCTAACTGTCAACTGAGGGTTAAGCTTAGTATATAAGTTGATCTCCAACTGAATTGCAGGTTCACCACTCTCATTTGCACAAAATCACAGCCAAAAATCATCTAAGTTTTCTCTCTGCAAGAAGAAGAATCTCCTTCTGCATTTTGCCTCGAGCAAGCACCATCATCATTGATCCATCCTCATTCTTCATCCAGCTATCATCTTCATCATCTCAGTCTCAACCACCAAACATTGCATAACCTGAATCATCAAGATCAAGCATGGCATATTATTGAAGCTGCACTGCATTTTTTATTCACACTCCTCCAATTGACACCATCTTGCTTCAATCTCTCTCAATCCATCATCAGTGACATCTCAAGCTTAAGATCCATGAAAGGCATAGTTTGAAACCTCAAGGAATCAGCACTGCATAGCACTGATCTTCATTGCATTTTCATCAATTACTCAGGATCCATAACTCCCATAGTGTTTATTTCACTTCCATTGATCAAGATCAAGATTCAACAAGCTAAGGATCCTCATCTCTGGCCTTCTAGCAACAATTTGTCATCTCTGCAACTCAGGTATGTCCTGAACTTCTACTTGTTCGAATTACACATTTCTAAGTGTTTTTATGTTGTTTAAGGCCTGATAGAGGTTATGGCTTGGCTGGCTAGTTGGTAGGCATCATAGATGCATATAATCAATTTTCTCAAGTTTTGTTTTTTCTTTCGATTATGGAAATTTAAGAACTTAGAATAAGATAGTTAGCACTCATCATCTTCATCTCATACTTAAGTATACTCATTATCCCTAATCGGGGAGGATATAATGAGTTTACAACCCTTGATTTAGGTTTAAGCTCATTAAACTATGCAAAACACCAAAAACAATAAAAAACTGAAAACACAAAAAATAAACAATAAACGCTCCTCTAGGATTCTTTTCTCATCACAGTCATTCTGAAAACGAGAACTCGCTTCTTCCGTCTAATGCAAGACAGTTAGCACTAGAGCCAGACGACTCACACACTTGAGCATAGACAAGCAAGCAGGTCACAACAAATCATCCCAGTCTCTTTGAGTCGAACTACGATGTTCTAACTTCCTCATTGCACGAGAGGATATATAGGCATAACTTAACAGTTATCGAACAAAAGTCTCTTTGTCTCCCCTCTCCTTCCAGCTTTCTTTCTAAGCCTCAGTCTTTGAGCACTCACCTTTTCTTTTGCACTGACACACTGTACATTCATTCCTAGCTTTTCATACACAGTCATCACATACATCATCCCCTTTTAAACATAACCAAGTAAGCGTGGATCCCGTCGAGTACGACGGACAATCTGGGTGCTAATACCTTCCCAGGTCGTAACCAACCCCCTTTTTGAGTTTCTCTGGTTCGCAACTGTCTTATCCATACCCCTCCAGGTTTATGCAGCATTACCTTTCCTTCGGGATAAAAATGCCTTGCTGGTGACTCTATTCAACCTCAACCTCCAACATCACCGACCATCCGCGTCTACACCGGGACAGAAGTCCGGGGGAGCGACATTATGTTCCCAGGATTGACATCTCCAGGCTTGATGTACCTGCTTATGTAATCTCTGTTGACGCAGTATTTGATGATAAGCCTTGGTATTATAACATTAAGAACTTCCTGGAAAGTAAAGAGTATCCAACCGGGGCATCTTCTAATGACAAGAAGACCTTAAGGCGACTTGCTTCTAGTTTCTTCTTAAACACTGACGGTGTTCTGTATAAGAGAAACATTGAGATGGTCCTGCACAGATGTGTGGATAATCAGGAAGCGGACATGTTAATGTAGGAAGTCCACGAGGGATCTTTTGGTACCCATGCAGGGGCACATGCAATGGCTAAGAAATTATTGAGATCGGGGTATTATTGGTTAACAATGGATGCAGATTGTTGTTCATACGCCCGAAAATGTCACAAATGCCAGATTTATGCAGACAAAGTTCATGTTTCTCCAAGCCCGTTCAACATCATGTCATCTCCTTGGCCATTTTCCATGTGGGGCATTGACATGATCGGAAAAATAGAGCCTACTGCTTCGAACTACCATTGTTTCATATTGGTCGCAATCGATTACTTTACCAAGTGGGTCGAAGCAGCGTCTTATGCCAACGTCACCAGACAGGTGGTGGCCAAATTTCTGAAGAAAGATATCATCTGCAGATATGGAGTTCCCGAGCGAATCATTACTGATGATAGTTCTAATCTGAACAACAAAATGATGGTTGAACTATGTCGAGACTTCAAGATTCAACATCACAATTCTTCTGCTTATCGGCCAAAGATAAATGGCACGGTTGAGGCAGCAAACAAGAATATTAAGAAGATTGTGCAGAAAATAGTTGTCACCTATAAAGATTGGCATGAGATGCTACCGTTTGCTTTGCATGGGTACCGTACGTCAGTCAAGACTTCTATTGGGGCAACTCCGTGTTCCCTAGTATATGGTAAGGAGGCAGTCTTACCTATTGAAATGTAAATTCCTTCTTTGCGTGTATTGATGGATGTCAAGCTTGAAGAGGATGATTGGGTGCATGCCCGGTACAACCAGTTATGCTTAATTGAGGAAAAATGATTAGCAGTTGTATGTCATGGTAAGCTTTATCAGAGGAGAATGAAGCGGGCATTCGTTCAGCGAGTACGCACTCGGGAGTATCAAGTTGGTGAGCTTGTGCTCAAGAGAATCATTCCTCCAGGTTCAGATCACAAGGGCAAGTGGACTCTGAATTATGAAGGCCCATTCATAGTAAAGAAATGTTTCTCTGGTGGAGCACTGATGCTTACTATTATGGGTGGCAATGACTTCTAGTCCCCTGTTAACTCAGACGCAGTTAAAAAAATACTTCGCATAAAAGACCCGCTGGACAAAAAAACAGAATAAAAAGTCCAGGCAAAAAGGGGCATCCCGGCGAGCAAAAAAAATAAAAAGCTCGGGCAAAAGTTAGGGAAAATAAATGAAAAATGTACACCCGCTAAGTTGAAAAGCCACATTGGACAGCTCAGGCAAAAAAGGGTATCCCGGTGGATTGAAAACCCGAAAGGGCGATCCACGCAAAATAAGGGAATAAGCGAATAACTGCAATCTGGGTAATCTGTACTACGTCATCGTCTCAGTTAACCTAGCAATCTCAGAAGGGTAGGGATTGATCCAATCTTCTTCAGAAAGAAAGAAAAAGAAAGAACGGAAAATCTTGAAGACATACGGGTCACAGCAGAAAGGAAACTCATTGAAATGCCGTGAACATTTCCATTAGGATAGTTTCTTTTCTCAATTTACAGTGATTACCTCTTTCCAGGTGATTGCTTCCTGATGTAAATTTTCGCCTATTCAGAGGCTCATCAATAAAAATAATATTCAGCAAAAGCTTTATCTTTTTCTTTGTTTTAATTGCTTTGTTTGCAAAAATGTCCTGAATTTTTTATAATAGAACATTGTATTTAAACTTGGTTGCTTTATAAATGACGTGCAAAGGGGAAAACATTTAAAATCACTTGGAATGTCAAATGACACGGGATGATTAACTCATACCATGCAATGTCCCGGGGCATATGTGTGTACTTTGTTGTTGCAGGTTGCAAGCTAACAAGAGATGTTATCAGACAGCATTTCCCAAGCAGAGTGTTTCTCACCAGCAAGAGACACTTTACATTTCCCACTTCCAGCAGGAAGAGGATCCACAACATCCTCAGTAGAGTGTCCGAAAGAACAATCCCCAGCTGAGTCATAGTAGGGTAGTATCCCCAGCAGAACCTCAAATAAGTTGAAAAATTCTCACCTCCAAGCGGAGTCATTAGAATGATCATAATTATATCCCTAATCAGGTATTGACAGTTTGTTTCCCCAGTCGGGCCAAAAGATTGTCATTTCCCTGCATAGTTTCATGATAGGAAGTCAACCATTATTGAAATATCCCCAAAGAGGTCGCAAATTTATTTTTGGCTAGAGTGACACAGTAATGCAGACGGTGTTCGCATTCCTCAGTTAAGATCAAGTATTGTAAGAATATCTTGATGTCTTTTCTTCAGCAGAATGTTAGTCAGATTGTTCTCATCCCCATTAGGGTTACAAACAGTATTCTCCCTTGCAGAGTTGTTACTCTCCTCAAAAATATTGTGTTGATTCGCGTTTGTCTAGTGTCAACGGACTCCTTTTTCTCAGTTCGCGTTTGTCCAGTGTCAACAGACTCCATTTGCTCAATTCACGTTTGTCCAGCGTCAACAGGCTCCTTTTGCTCAGTTCACGTTTGTTCATTGTCAACGGACTCCTTTTGCTCAGTTCGCGTTTGTCTAGTGTCAATGGACTCCTTTTGCTCAGTTCGTGTTTGTCTAATGTCAACGGACTCCGTTTGCTCAGTTCGCACTATCTAGTGTCAACGGACTCCTTTTGCTCAGTTCGCGTTGTCTAGTGTCAACAAACTACTTTTGCTCAGTTCCTGTTGTCCAATGTCAACAGACTTCTTTTGCTCAATTTGCGTCGTCTAGTGTCAACGGGCTCCTCTTATTCATCTCTTTGTCCCGTGTCAACGAACCTGGTGTAATACCTCAAAATTTTCCCTTTCATATCCTCAACATTTTGCATAGCATTTATCATATACAGGTTCACAAATAGCCAAAAAAATATTGCATCATGTGTAGCATAGCTGAGGCATAGGTATGTGTTCAATGATTGGAGCAATTTAGGGCTATACAAAGACAATCAAAGGGCCACAAAGCTTCTCAACATTGTGCAAAGGGTCCACAACATCCCACAAGTTCTCATTTGAAGCCACAAGTTATGGAAAGATTTGGTTTGATCAAGGAAGGCAAGCAGTGCAATACCTCCTGATGAAAATGACCAAATTAGGGTTTCATTTCTACTGGGCTTTTGTAAGAAGTTTTGATTCAAAGTGGATTTTATTGTCTTATATATGATGACAAGTGCCTAGGGGTCAAATTTCATTCAAAAATTCATTATGGAAGGGGTTCAATTGGCCAGATGATTGAAAATCAGGGATTTGGGGAAAAGTCAACCATGCTGAAGAAAAAGTCAACTCCTGACTTTTTTGAGATCAAAATCTTGAAATTAGGGTTACAAGGATCTTATAGTTCGAATTTGATCAAGAAATGATGTTGGAGTCAAGAGAAATCAAGAAAACCAAAACTTACCATTTTTGGAAAATTAGGGTTTCCAAAAATGGCAAGTTTTGGCCATTTTTGCAGCATCTTTGAGAGAGGTCGTCTCCCAAAATATGAGGGCTATCAAAATTCTATTTGGAGCCAATTAAATAGGGCATCTAGAGCTTCAAATCCATGGGTGGAACTCCTTCATAGCATAAAAAATGAGGGCGATATGATCTTGCAAAGTGGAAGCAAATTAGGGCAAAACTAGGCCATGGGTGAGGCAAGTGGCAGGCCAGCGCGCGCGCCCTGCAAGGTATATCATCAAATAGGTGGAGGGTCATATCTCAAGCCATTTTTCTTGGTAAAAAACACTTCAAATCAATTTTTGGTGAACTGCAAAGTTGTTCCCTATATTATTGCTACAACTTTCATGTTCAACATGTTTTCATGTGATCAATGGATTGAAAGTTATGGAGAGGCAAAGTGTAGGGTTTCAAACTGCAAAATGCAAGGCATTAGGCCAGGCAAAGGGTAGGCCATGCAGGCCCACTTTGCAGCTTCATGACATAATGTTTATTGGCATATTTGAGATGGTTAGAGGTCATGTTTCATCTTGAACCAAACATCAAACATGTTCTATGAAGATTGATCTTCAATTTGCTCATAAAAATTACATCATTTGATCCTTTGATCATGGAGAATTCATCCCTGGAAGATCATTTGTCATGACTGATTTGCTTGCTGCACAAGTTATTGGATCAAGGGAGGTTTCAAACTCATTTCAATGTGCACATCTCATTCCTCATGCTATGATCACTAAGGCTCATCAATTATAGTGTGTTTGGTCCTATGTTGGCATGCTCACCATAATTGTAATGTTACATTCCAATGAAGCTCGAGCAAAGAGAAAGATTCATTCACATTGCACCATCTGATCTATTCAACCTCATTACATTGCATTAAGCCTCATGCTAACCAAGGTGGACATCATCACATGGAATCTGGCTCGAGCAAAACAACTCATTTACTGCAAACTTGCTTCAATCCACTTGTTTCAACTTTCATAACAAACCTGACTCAGCCATAACAAACCTGACTCAGTTAACCAGGGTTTTAACCCTGGTTCTAACTGTCAACTGAGGGTTAAGCTTAGTATATAAGTTGATGTCCAACTGAATTGCAGGTTCACCACTCTCATTTGCACAAAATCACACCCAAAAATCATTTGAGTTTTCTCTCTGCAAGAAGAAGAAGCTCCTTCTGCATTTTTCCTCGAGCAAGCACCATCATCATTGATCCATCCTCATTCTTCATCCAGCTATCATCTTCATCATCTCAGTATCAACCACCAAGCATTGCATAACCTGAATCATCAAGATCAAGCATGGCATATTATTGAAGTTGCACTGCATTTTTGATTCACACTCCTTCAATTGACACCATCTTGCTTCAATCTCTCTCAATCCATCATAAGTGACATCTCAAGCTCAAGATCCATGAAAGGAATAGTTTGAAACCTCAAGGAATCAGCACTGCATAACACTGATCTTCATTGCATTTTCATCAATTACTCAGGATTCATAACTCCCATAGTGTTTATTTCACTTCCATTGATCAAGATCAAGATCCATCAAGCTAAGGTTCCTCATCTCTGGCCTTCTAGCAACAATTTGTCATCTCTGCAACTCAGGTATGTCCTGAACTTCTACTTGTTCAAATTGCACATTTATAAGTGTTTTTATGTTGTTTAAGGCCTGATAGAGGTTATGGCTTGGCTGGCTAGTTGGTAGGCATCATAGATGCATAGATTCAATTTTCTCAGGTTTTGTTTTTGCTTTCGATTATGGAAATTTAAGAACTTAGAATACGTTTTGTAGCCATATTTGAGATCAGGAGAGTGAGGCGAGCATTGTTACGGTCTTATAATTTATTTTTATGAAGGATTCAAGAAACCCTATGTCAGGGGTGACCGGAGAAGATGATCGGAGGTCACTTCCGGTCACCTGAACAGTAACCCTAGGCCGGAGCTATCTTTAAGTCACAACCATCAGATGAAACCAATCCAAGAGCCTAGAATCTGCCAGCGCATAAATGAAACTCGTGCCCAGCACATGACCAAAGTCAACACAAAAAGTCTTCAGTCTTCTCTTCACACCCCCTGCACAATTGAACTGAGCCCTATCATGTTCTTTTTCTTACTTTTTAGACCCCCCAGGCCCAAACCAATTTTATTCAATTTTATTTGTTTTTTTACATTTTATATCAATTTCGTTTCCTATTTTAAAAAATACCAAATTACATCAAAATATTCCAAATAAATTCATATAGGATCCTCTCAATTTTCTCTAATTTTTTATATTTTTAGATTCTAATTTTATTAATTTTTGAAGTCATAATTAATTTCTCTTTTAATTGTTTCACAATTCCCCCCTTTTAAACCATTCATTTTGTACATTTTTGTTCTCACAAACCATGTAGGATAAATGTCCCATTCATTTTGTATTATCTTAATAACTCATTGAATTTCCTCAAGATATTTTTCTCTGATTTTTTAGGTTTTTGTTTGAGTCCTTTTTAAGTCCATTTTCCCACATTGATCACATAAACCCTAATTGCACTCTAAGGATTCTTTTACCACTCAAAATTAGGAATTTTCATGAGATTTTTTGTACACATGTCATTCTCTGGATTGTGAAGTCAAATGTAAAATTTCATAATTTTTTTAGGTCATTGGATATTTTTCCAAGTTATTTAAGTCTTGTGCCCTTTTGGTCCCTTTTAGAAGTTTCTCCCATCTCCCTTTGAATAAGGCATTCAAGCCATGGATCTAAGGTCTTGATTCTGGTTCTTGTAGGTCATATTAGAGGTCCTTAAGAGTATAATGCAATCATGAGGTCTTTATCTTTTGATTTTAGGGTTTGCTTGAGCCATAAGTTTCTTTTGCCTCCTTTTGACCTAATTCTTCTCCATCCTCCATCTTAACCCCTCAAAACCTATTGTGTGATGATCATTGCATGTTTAAACCCCATTTTACAATTCCATAGAGTCCCTGGTCTTTGTATGGGGGTTTCAAATCCTCTTATTCATATTTGAGTCTTACTTTAAATTTTTCTTCCTTTTGAAGTTTCATATGCATTTTTTCTTATGTTCACACTACTTCTCATATAGTTTGCATCTCTTTCACTTGGGTCTCTTCCTCCCTTGTAGTTTGACCTCTTAGGAGACTTTATTGAGGTGTTAGCCCCTGGATTTTCTATTCACCTTAGGGTTTAAACCTTTTTAGATTACTTAATCCTTTAAGGTTTCTTCATGTAACTTTACCTTAGATCTTATCAGGGTTTAGCTTCTTTTTAGGGCTTAGTTTAAAGTTGTCCACCTTTGTAGCTTTAGAATACTTAAGTTGAGTTTAGCTACAGACATTTTAAGTTTACCATCTTATAAATTTCCTTAGGCTTAGGTAATTGTCTTAGGGGTTCACTAATCTCTTCCTTAGATAGTGTTAATGGTTTGTGAAGATTTACCATGTAATAATTGTTCATTTTGTTTCATCATACTAATATTTGTTTTGTAGGGGGAAGATGAGGTAATCACTTCACTTCTTATCTCTTATGCATCAATTTGTTTTGCCTTAGCACCTTTGTGCTTTGTTCATAGGTTCCCCTTTCTCTCTTTAGATTCAACTTAACTTCCTTAGGAAGTAAGTTGAATTCTAACTTGTTCTTTCTTTTCCTTAGGATAGAATACCTCATTAACCATTGGATCACACTTGTACATAATAAGATAACTTAGGGTTATGTCTTAGTCCCCCATTAGCTTTGACCTTTTGCCTTTTGAGTCCTCTCTCCTCATCTTCAAACAAAATCAAAAACACTTAATTAATGCATGAAAGGATCCCTTGTGTATAGCCTTATTCCATGGGGAACTTGCATTCATTCCATCTTGGAATGGTGTAAGCTTGTCTAGCATGATACACAAGTCTTATCAAGGGGTTTTTTCTCAAAGAAAAACATAAAATATAGTTCTTCACTAAAGCTACAAAAACACTTAATAAAGTTCAACGGGATAGTGAACTTAAACCCTAATTCATGAAAACAAATCTTGGATTAATTCTCATTACTTGGTGTGCTTGTTCTATTATTCCATCTTGGAATGTAGTAGCAAGTACACATTCCATGGAAAAGAGTTTTAATTCACTTCCTTGTGCCAAATTCATACAAAACTCTTAAAAAGCGAACAACAAACAATAAGTGACTTTCCCATGGGAACTTCTCTTCTCATCTCATTCACTCATAACGCGAACTCGCGACGACTTGTCTCGCATGCAAGACGGTAAACGCACTCGTACCAGACGAGCCTACAGCACCTGAGCATAGACATACGCAGTTCCGGCCATAAAAACACAAACAAATAGTTCCCGCCTTAGTTAGGCGAACTACGTTGACTCTGATCCTGATTTTCCCAATGAGGTACGTAGGCAGCGGGGTAGGGCCCGTTCGAGCACATTCTTTATTTTCCCTACATTTTCCCCTTTCTATATTTTCATTCTCTTTTTCCAATTCCTTTTTCATTCTCATTCCAGTTAGCAATTTTATTCAGTAGCTGTTTTATTTCTTCACCCTTTGAAACAAGCAAATAAGCATGGATCCCGTTGGGTACGGCAGACGGTCTGGGGTGTTAATATCTTCCCAAGTCGTAACCGACTCCCTGACCCAGATCTTTGGTTCGCAGGACCTTTTCCTTTCCTTCTTCCTCAGGTTTGTGCAGCATTACCTTTCCCGTTATTTCGGGATAAAAATGTCTGGCTGACGACTCTACCTTTTCCGTGCCACTTTCGCGTTTGTACTAGGATGAAAATCCCGGGAACGACACATGGGTTTGAAATCTTGACGGTAGAAATCTTCGAAACTTTGCTTCAGAATCGTAAGCGCATGTTAAGATGCGAATTCTAGATAGGGTCGTTCCAACGTAATCAAGGCGAGATCCTGACAGTGGGATTTTATTGTCAAAATAATGCAGAGGATCGTAAGCGCATGTTAAGATGTGGATTCTCCCAGAAGCACGCGTTCACTGTATATCCGACTCGAGGATATATGAAGAGAATCATAAACGCATATTAAGATGCAGATTCTAATCAGTATCATAAGCGCATGGTAAGATGCGGATCCTGATCAGTGCATGTCTACCCACAGACTCAGATGCACCAATGGGAAGCATAGGAAGACGTGAGATTCGTAAGGAATCACCCATTTTAAAGCCCATTGTCGCTGTGGCAAGCCAGTAGTCGTCTGGCGTCGTTCAAAAGACATGTTTCAAAGTCCATAGTCAATGTGGCAAGCCAGTAGTCATCTGACGTCATTCAAAATACAATTTCAAAGTCCACAGTCGTCGTGGCAAGCCAGTAGTCTCCTGGCGTCATCTAAAAGACATTTCTTTGGTTACTTGTCACCTTGCCAGGGTTTTGCAGGAGCTATCCTTTGGTTGGGTTTATTTCCTAGTTTCTTTCCTCATCATAATGCAAATTTCAGGGTTATTTTGGTATTCAAACACAGTTCATCTCGAACGGTCGACAGCAGGAGCTTTCCTCCTTTTCAGATTAACATATTTTTGAATAGGGGCAGTTGTAACACCCCAAAATTTGACCACTATTGTTCCTCATCATTTGAATATCATATATCACATCATGTCATTTACATATCCTAGCATATGGCATAGAAAAATGAGTCATGACATTCATATTTACAAGCATAGGGCATATGATCAGTTATCCAGCGAATTTGATTTTTCAAAGACAAAATAAGCCAAGCGGTTTGCAAGAAGCTCACAAAATATTCTCACAATTTTACAAGCTCAAAGTCATGAGAATCACGATCAACTCAAAATGGATGGCTCATATGCATTCTTGGAGTTTCCCACCTAAAGGAGGAAAAAAATTCAAATTTGGCCTGTGTTAACTGGTTAACGCTATGAGTTAACCGGTTAACGACTACGAATTTTGAATTTCTGCAGCAAGAAAGGCATGCATATTTTTGGCTCCAATTCCAATTTTCAAATTTTAATTCACTCAAATTATTTGAATATTGTTGAGAAGGATCTAGAATTCTTTACCAAGCCTAATTCCAAATCCAACTCCTAATCACCTTTCTAAGCTAACTCCAAACCACATTTTTGGGCCCCAAACCTAAATGCTATATATCCCATTTCCCTCCAAACCAACACACACACACACACTCTCATAATTCACATTTTTCATTTCTGAATTTTCAGAGCTCTCTCACATTTCTCTCATTCCTCTTCAAACCTTCAAACACTCAAAGTTCCTCTTCTTTAAAGATCATTAAATTTTGCATTGAAATTTGTTGATCTTGGAACTAGACCTTCATTCGTTGCCTTCTATACATCCATTTTCTGTTTTTTGCTACTGGTTCAGATCAGAATTGTTGCTTGGAAGTGCTTTTGGATTAAGCTCTTGCATCAAGATCATCTACTTGCATTTATTTTTCATTGTGTGTGAAGAAGAGCATCGTATCTTGGGAATTCTCTACTAGATTCATCATTTTCAGCTTGAACAACACTCGCCAAAGAAAATTTCAGCTTTGTAGGTTGGTTAATTTTAGATCTACCTATGTTTTTAGCTTATTTGCATGTTCATGATGTAGATCCATATTGTGCTTGTGTTGTTTGGTTGATTTGTGAACTAATCTATGTGATGATGTTTGTGAATCTATTTGTGTTGATTAGTGCTGAATTTGGTGTTATTTTCGTGCACGATTGATTATTGAATTGTTGGAAGATTATTGAAATAAGCTAGTTTGGAAACTGACTTTTTTTGCAGAATTTGTTGTTGTTTGCACAATGTTAACCGGTTAATGCTATAGGTTAACTGGTTAACGCGCTGTTTTGCTGATGTTTTGCTGCAGGTTGAGGTTCGTTAACCGGTTAACCCCTGGGGTTAACCGATTAACACTGGAGCAGAGTGTATTTTTTGAGTTGTTGTGGATTTATTTGCTTGCCATATCCTCTTTATTCACCATGGATTAGTATGTTACCATTTTATGTGCTTGTTTAGTGTGATTTGCATGCTGATTCATGTATGTTTGTGTTCCTCGACACATGACTTTTTATGTTTCCAATATTTGGCATATTTGGTGATTTTGTTTGCTTGAAGCTTTGGGTATGATGATTATGTGATTTTGTTCATATGATAATACTTGATCAATTTGCTGGATTTTTATAATTGGAGTATGCTTCTAACCATGTAGGTGCAATGGTAAGTGAAGTGTGGTTGTTTTCCACATTTCATATCTTTTTCTCTTCTCTTTTAATGCTTTCTTATTTGTCTTTGAGATGTGCTTTAGGCCATCACTTCACCTCTTTTCTTCCCCTTTTGAGTTCAACTTAACTTCTTCAAGAGAAGTAAGTTGAATCTCATTCTCCTTTCTTCTTTCTTTTTCTTTCCTTCTTCTTTATTAGGATAGACTTCAAACCTCACTAACTTAGGTTCACCATTTGCATGATAACTCCTAGAATGGTTAGATCCCCTTAGTTATTTACCTTTTGCTCCTTTGGTTCTCTTTCTTTCTCATCTTCATACAAAAGCATAAAAAAACTTTAATAAGGATTGAGTGGTCTCTTATGTTATGGCCTTACTCCATGGATACTCTTCTTCACCCCATCTTGGTGGTGGCATAAGTGTATTTATGATGCACAAGTTCAATCATGAGACTACCTTCATAAATAAAAGCATAAAAAACATTTCTTCATTTTAATCTGCAAAACACTTAATAATTTCAATAAGTTAGTGAATTTAAACCCCAATCTTAGGAAATAAGTTTCAGGGTCTTCTTCATTCTTGGTGGACTTGTTACTCATTCTATTTAGGGATGTGGTAATAAGGACACATTCCTTAGAAAATGATTTGCTTTCCCTTCCTTATGCCACACTCATAAAAAAAACTTCTAAAAAAGACTTGAACAAAGAATAAACGTCTCTCCTTTGGGATTTCTTTATCTCATCTCACTCACTCCTTACATACGAATTTGCTCCTACTTGTCATTTTGCAAGATGATAACGCACTTGTACCAGATGAGCATGAAACACCCGAGCATTGACATAAGCAGTTAAAGCTTTTAAAACACAAGAAATCTTTCCACCCATAGTTAGGTAAACTATGACGACTCTGATCCTCATTTCCAGATGAGGTACATAGGCAACGGGGTAGGGCCCGTTCGAGCACTCTTTTATTTTCCCTACATTTTCCCCCTTTCTTTTATTTTCATAACTAGTTTTAGTCTTTCTTTTGCAGCATCTTTCATTTCTTCATCCTTTGAAACATTTTCTTTGCAAGCGTGGATCCCATCGGGTACGGAGGATGATCTGGGGTGCTAATACCTTCCCAGGTCGTAACCGACTCCCGAACCCAGATTCTTTGGTTCGCAGGTCCTGTGTCCTTCCTTTTCTTTTCTTCGGTTTATGCAACATTACAATTCTCGTTCCTTCGGGATAAAAATGCCTGGCTGGCGACTCTACCTCTTTCCGCGCCACTTTCACGTTTGAACCAAGATGGAAATCAAGGGAGCGACAGCTGGCGACTCTGCGAGGTAACGAACCCAGAATCTCTGGTTTCCCTTTGAGAGTCCTTCCTAACGCTTGTGTGTTTCTGTTTCAATGGGTGTTTTTATGTTTGCTGTTGCGTGTTTATTTTACTATTTATTACAGTTTTTTATTTACTGCTTTCAGTATTTATTTTCATGCATTATATATATATATATATATATATATATATATATATATTGGACTGTCTGGACTGGTTTTCTGTTTGGCGGGACTTAGGGGTTACTGTGATTGGTGAGATGAGGTTATCCAAATACCTGGTTTGAGTGCACCATAGGATTTTGTGTGGGCAATCACTTTGGCCTTGTGGCATCTAGTCATGAGGGTATTAGCGCGTTCACACCCAGATTCGCGACTTCTTGGAAATGTCTAGATATAGGGGTTTTCTCTACTTCATTACACGACCTTGATAGTTATGTGTGGATGGGGACCGATCATTGAGAACCTTGTGGAAACATCCCTCTCCAGTGGTGACAGTGGCAGACCACATTCTGTGGCAAACCCATTCGCACCCGAGGGCCCACTTGGAACTCGCATAGGATGGCCTGGTTCTCTTATAGGAACTCAGTTAAAGCATCTGGTCATATGTCGATGGTATTGTACCCTTCGGGATGAATATACTATTGTTTCTCGATTTCAGCGCTTGAAGCTGAGGACTTATAAGGGATGCTTGTTTTTCCTAGACTCATGCTGAGACCTCCCTGAGTAGTACGTAATGCTTAACCGATTCCCTGATCTGGTCATGAGCCATTTCTCAGATATGGTGAACGTATTATTGCTATTCGGCTTTGAGAGCCCGTGAAGTTTGACCCGGAGCACACCCGTGAGATTGGGAGGGGTTTACAGGTTTGCAGGAACCCTTAACCTCAACATACCCTCATTACCAGTACAGTATTATGTGTTTTGATATGGTTACTTTGATCCCGAAGTTCTTGAGTTTATCTGGCTCTGATCCTTGATCTGACTTTTATGTGGCTATCTGAGTTCTTATTTGGGCTGATATCCAGAGGATTTGGGGTTTCTGTTCACTTGGCACTGAGTAGTATATTGTATGTCATATTCTGTCAAAATCAGTTGCCATCTCGCTATTTTTCTGGAAAGAGCAGGTTTCTCAAATATGTATTTGATAGGATCCATCTTTGAAATCAATGAAGTGGTATGAGTCAACATATATTGTCTTAGTCGACGAGTAGCCTAAGCCAAAGCGCAACTAGTTTTCTAGAGCAGTGAGTATCTTGTTTCACAGTCGGTAAACTTTTTGTTAAGGTAGTACATTTCTTGCTCTTTTCGACCAGACTCGTCATGTTTCCCCAACACACACCCTATTGAGTTGTCTAATACTGTCAGGTACATAATCAAGGGTCTTCCTTCAACTGGTGGCATCAATATTGGGGGTTCCTGGAGGTATTTCTTGATCTCATCAAAAGCTTCCTGGCATTCGTTGTTCCATTCCATTACTTGATCTTTCTTCAACAACTAAAAGATTGGCTCACAAGTAGCGGTTAACTAGAAAATAAAGATTGCAATGTAATTCAGGTGTCCCAAGAAACCTATGACTTCTTTCTCAGTACGGGGAGTGGGCATTTCTTGTATAGCTTTTACCTTTGTAGGGTTAACTTCTATACCTTTACCACTGACAACTAAACCCAAACGTTTTCCAGATCTAACTCCAAAGGTACATTTGTTTGGATTCAATCTCAACTTGTACTTCTTCAATCTCTCAAACAACTTGTGCAGATGATCAAGATGTTCTTCTTCAATCTGAGATCTGGCTATCATATCATCAACATATACCTCTATCTTATGAGGAATCATATCATGGAACAAAGCTACCATAGCACGCTGATATGTTTCCCCAACGTTCTTCAAACCAAATGGCATTACCTTATAACAGAAGGTGCCCCACTGTGTAACAAACGTAGTCTTCTCCATATCTTCAGGTGCCATCTTAATCTGATTGTAACTAGAGAAACCATCCATAAAAGAGAATACCTTATGTTGAGCAGTGTTGTCTACCAGAACATCAATATGTGGAAGTGGAAAATCATCTTTGGGGCTAGCTTTGTTCAAATCCCTGTAATCTACACCCATGTGTACTTTACCATCTTTCTTAGGCACTGGTACCACATTTGCAACCCACTGAGGATAAGAAGTAATAGCTAGGAAACCTGCATTAAACTGTTTCATTACTTCTTCTTTAATCTTTTCTGACATCTCAGGACGCATACGACGTACTTTCTACTTTATTGGACGACAACCCTCTTTCATTGGCAGACGGTGAACCACAATATCAGTATCAAATCCTAGCATATCCTCATAAGACCAAGCAAAGATCTCCATATAGTCATGTATTATCTGAATCAATCTATTCTTAACACTGTCTTCTAATTCAGCTCCTATCTTGACCTCTTTCCTGTCTTTCTCAGTTCCCAGATTCACAACTTCAATTAGTTCTTCATGTGGCTGTATAACTTTCTCTTCTTGCTGTAACAACCTAGCAAGCTCTACAGGCACTTCACAATCTTCCTCATTTCCATCCTCGGCTTGATAGATCGAATTCTCGAAGTTATAATTGGCAATAGCAGAATTGTTATCAACAAAATCCAGAGTGGATGAGGATCTGCATTTTAGTGACGTGGGTGTGTCTAAGAACAAATAGCTTTTGATAAAGGAAAAATAAAAAGAAAGATAAGGACCTCAATATTTACGAAAGAAAATACGTCCATTGATTTTATTGAATGAAAATATGCAAATGAAATGACATCCCTAACAAGCAGACCATTGTGCCCCGGGTAAGGCACAAGGCTAAAAAGTTTCAATTGTTCGAAATTACAAACTTAAAAATAAGAAACAAAGTAATAGTATTTACTCTTGACTAAAGGAGATAGAAATAACATCTTCAGCCTTCCAATTATTGAGCCCACTGCCAATGGTAGGGAAGATCCAACTATCCAAGTTGTAGTCTTCATCAGAATCCTCCACAACATTGACTTGATCCTTCTGAATTCCCTTGTTGGTGATATGAATAGCACGAGCACGACGAACAACCTTCTGAGACTCTACAGTAAAACCCAAACCAAACTACAGAATTGATTTAGTAGCAGGGAAATATTCAACAGTAGGAACAACTTGAGGAACCACCTCAAATGTTTGGCAAGGAGTCTCAACAAATTCACCCTCCATATCAACGTATATGAAATTGTTTACATGACTGACCATATACTCTTCCTCCCCATAAACAGTGACAATCTTGCTCTTCACTGGATATTTCAACTTCTGGTGCAAAGTGGAAGTCACGGCACCTTCCCCATGTATCCAGGGACGCCCAAGCAGACAAGAATAGGAAGGAAGAATATCGTCCACATAGAATGTAGAATCAAATACTTGAGAACCCACTTTGATTGGGAGGTCAACTTCTCAGTGCACCATTCTTCTTGATCCATCAAAGGCTTTCACCACCACGTTATTGGGTCTTAACACAATATCTTCAAAGTTGAGTTTGTCTAGAACATCCTTTGGTAACACATTCAAAGAGGAACCATTATCCACCAAAACATGAGACAAAGTTGTGCCCCTACACTCAATGGAGATGTGCAGAGCTCTATTATGGTTTCTCTTGGCAGGAGTTAGATCAGCATCAGAAAAGCCCAAACTATTATCAGTAGTCAGATTGGCAACACAATTCTCAAACTGGTCCACAGAGATTTCATGTGGTACATGAGCAACCTTCAGGAACTTCACTAAAGCCTTGGCATGGGCTTCAGAACATAGCAACAAAGACAACATAGAGATCTTAGAGGGAGTATGCCCTAATGTTTCAACAATATTATAATCACTTTTGCGGATGATCTTTAATACTTCATCCATATGCTTAGAGAGGTCTTCAGTAACTGGAGTTTCAACTTGAATAGGCTCAATTAATGGTCCTTTGCCCCGAGCTTCAATACTTGTACCAGGGTTGGAGATATGAACTGGAGCAGCAACAGTCTTTGAAGTGTCTTTTGGAGAGAAAATTCTTCCACTCATAGTAACCTTACTAGTCCCAACAATATTGTCGACATCAGGATTAATATCTGCAGAAGGTATATCAGTTAGAGGCTCTTGTTTGATACCATGGATATAAACATCAGACCCATAATTCCAAGGGATAGCCTTGTCGGAAGAATATGGAATTGGGTCGGGAGTAGTAATAATCAGGGGAGCCACTTTTGGCTCAGTAGTAATCTTCACAGGACCTTTAGAGGTAATCCTCATAGGACCCTTAGAAGTGATCTTCACAGGAGTATTAGTAACCACAGACACGTCTTCAAGCTTCAGATCTTGGGATAGTCCTTCACATAAGCTCTTTATAGAAGGAGTCTTCTCAAACAAAATGGTACGGTTGTCCATTAAACGCTGAATACCTTCTTTCAGCTTCCAACAATCATTAGGTTGAGAGGCACAATAAATACAGTCTTCATTGCAACCCGGAAATAAATCGGCTTGCTCCAACTTCTTCTTAATAATGGATAGAGGAGTAATCTAATCAGTCACCATAGAAATATAAGAAACATCATCTACAACATTAACAGTCTTCTCATGCTTGGGCATAGGAGCAGTAATCACATTAGGAGTCTCAGGAGGGTTAAACTCGATTTCTCCAGCATCTATCATATCATGGATCCTATTCATCAACGCCCAACAGTTATTAGTATCATGGCCTGGGCAATTGGAGTGATATACACATCTTGCATTGGGATTGAAACGAGGAGAGGTAGTATTGAGGTTCTGATGAGGATCCCTCAAAGTAATCAATTCTCCCTTCAACATGTGTTGCAGAGCTCGAGCCAATGACATATTGATCTTTGTAAATTGCCTCCTAGGCTTAGGCTGACAATTTTGTTGCTGCTCTTGTGGTGTAGGTGCAGGATTAGAGATAAGGACTGCTCCCACAGATTGATTATTCCTGATACGACCCTGTTGGCCATACACAACATTAGATTATTTCTTCCCATTAGAAGGATTCTTGGTAGTACTTGAAGAGGAAACCACTTGTATCTTACCACTTCGTATTCCATTATCCACATGTTCTCCAATCATTATCAGCTCAGTGAAACCAGATGATGAACTTCCAATGAGATGACTGTAGAAAGGACCAGTCAATGTAATCATAAACATATCAACCAATTCCCTGTCAGTCAAAGGAGGTTGAACTCTTCTTGCAAGATATCTCCACTTCTGGGCATACTCCTTGAAACTTTCTTTAGAATCTATAGACATGCTTTGGAGTTGCATGCGAGTTGGTGCTAAATCAAAGTTATATTGATATTTCCTATAGAAGGCCTCAACAAGATCATTCCAAGTACGAATATTTATACTCTCTAGTTGATAATACCATTCCAATTGAGCTCTTGATAAACTCTCTTGAAAGAAATGAATCTAAAGCTTCCTGTCAGCAGTATGTGGCTGGATTCTCCGGACATAAGACCTCAGATGCAACTTAGGACATGACACACCATCATACACCACAAAAGTAGGAACCTTGAAACCAACAGGAATGTCAAATCCGGAAATCAAACTCAGATCTTCAAAATCCAACCCAGGAGGAGTCTTCTGTAATTCCATAGAATTTACACAATCTTCCAGCAACTTATACTTCTCATCACCAGTTGAATCATGATAATAATTTTTGTCATAATTAGAATTCACAGCAGTACCACGTGGATTCCTTTCCTCTTTTGTAGAACTTTTATCTCCAGGGTTTTCAACCTCATCATCTGTCTTGATTGGAGCTCTGAATCTTGTCCCCAAACTGATGAAGCTAACAGGTTTCTTGGTCTTTTTCTTCTTCTTGGTCAGGAGTGCTTTCAGCTCTTCTTGTCCCTTGGACAAGTTCAGGATCATCTCTTGAAACTAGGCATTCTGAATCTGAAGATCTTTGACAGATTGTTCGAGAGCCATTTTTGCTGAAATAAATAGTGAGAAGATGAGAAACCTGTTGTGAAAACCTGTTATGTAATGATATGATATGTAGATGCATATGCAATGTTTTTAAGGACCACGGGATTTAAATTTGTTAAAACAAACAAAAACAAAACACTTATTAGTAGGCTTGAAATAATATTACCCCTTGGGCTTACAAATTAAAATAAACAAAATTTATAAAGAAAATAAAACATCAGAAATTAAGTCTCCCATGGACGTTTCCTCTTGGTGTAGAGATATGTGTTGAGATTCCGCTCCTCGTGAAGTTGCTTTGTCCGCTCTAACACTCTTTCTTGACTAATCCTGAATTGGGCTTCAAAGGTATCTCTTTGCTCCTTCAGTTGGATCCAGGAATTTTGCAGCTCTTCCAAATCAGTAGGCATATCTAGATAAATGATGGTATAAGGAACATCTCCTTCAACAATAGGCTCCATAATAATTGGTAGAACATCAGGATATCGTCGCTCCCCTGAAAAGACACTAGGTCCCAAGGTGCAGACGCGAAGGGTCGGCGAAAAAGGAATGATGAGGTTGAATTGAATTGAGTTTCCAGCTAGGCATTTTTACCCCAAAGGAAAGGTAATGTTGCATAAACATGAAAAGAGATGGATAAGACGGTTGCGAACTAGAGAAATTGAGAAAGGGGGTTGGTTACAACCTGGGAAGGTATTAGCACCCAGATTGTCCATCGTACTCGACTGTGAACTGCTTACTTGCCTATGGTCAAGTGTATGACTCGTCTGGCTCGAGTGCTAACTATCTTGCATTAGACGGAAGAAGCAAGTTCTCGTTTGTGAATGAGTGTGATGAGAAAAGAATCCCGGAGGAGACGATTATTGTTTGTATTTGTGTTTTCAGTTTTGTTTTATTGTTTTTGGTGTTTTGCATAAGTTGATGAGCTTAAGCCAAAATCAAGGGCTTGTAAACTCATTATATCCTCCCTGATTAGGGATAATGAGCCTACTTAAGTATGTGATATGCATCTCAAATTAATTACCATGATGATGTAGGATTAAGATCATTAACCTACTTGTGATTATTCAGAAGTTTTTGGGTGTTTTGTTTAGTGTTAGGGAATGAGTTTAATCTCTAATCACAAATTAGTGAACTCATTACACCATCCTAATAGAAGGATAATAGATGAGAACACTTAAGCTGAGGAATAGACCTCAACTTAATCCATGGTTAGGGATTAAATTCATTATACAACAAACCTTTATTAAGTGGATTTTAATTAAGGGATGATATTAAGAAGTGGATTTTACGTTTGTAAGACAACTTGAGGGGGACTTGTCCATTAAACACTAGGGTTAGTCCCTCTTAACCATAAGGAAGAGATAGAACCCTAATGTAAGGCCCAAGTTACAAGATAAAGTCTTAGTGATCATTAATGTGTCTTGATTAAGAGGTGTAAACAAATTAATTGTTTAACACTTAGGATTAAAGTTATACACTCCATCCTAAGAGAAGGATGCAGGCATAACCCTAATTCAAAGTCCTAAAGCTTTAAGAGTTTAGTCTCTGATTATTGAGATGAGAAGAGAGACTCAAGGAGACTCAAAGGTAAAAGACTAAGGGGGACTATACACAACTCTAAAAGTTATCATGCTTGTGTATCCTATGGTTTGTTAGGCTTAAGAGAAAGGATCTTCAAGGCCACCAATGGAAGAAGCAAATGAAAAGAGAAGGAAGAAAAAGAATAAGTTACTTACTTCCTGAAGAAGATAAGTAACTTAAAAGAAAGAAAGTAAGAAGGATGGAACACAAGTGAAACAAATTCACTTCAAAGACAAGTAAATATGCATATGAATGATGAGAAGAGATGGGAAGTGAAGGCAAATCCATCTCCTAAACCACTTACCAAAAGTTCCTGAAAATGTTAGTATGTATGCATAAGACATAAAGTAAAATGAAATGAAATGAAATGAGATGTGAAGACCAAAGTCAGAAGTGAAAATTCAATTTAAAAGGCATATGAGATGATGCAATTTCATACAAGATGCATATGAATGATCATACAAAGATGAGATGCAAAGGAAGCATATTTAGAAGCATGAAAACACATGGATGTCCATGAAGTATAATGAATGTAAAGCATAGAAAATGAATGAAGAAATGATCAAGCAATGTTCAAACCTGTCTTAGGATGTCTAAGATTTCATATAAATGTTTGAAATGTCATGGTAAGTTCACATGATGATGATATGCAAAGATGAATGCAAATGAACATGAGAAATTAGGGTTTTATGAATGTATGAGATGCAAATGACCAAAACAGAAGCAATCAACATGATAAAAAATTGAATTCAAGCTCAATCAAACCCTAATCCCATATAAGATCACACCCCAAAGGAGAAAGTCAAAAACTTAACCTAATGAGAGTTATGAATTTTCTAAGTTTACTAGGGTTTTGAGTGATTCTTAAGGGAAAATGAAAATCAAATTGAAAATGCAAGATAAATTCATGAGAAAAATAACCTAGAAACTATATGCAATATGTGAAACAATGCAAAAATAATCAAGTTCAAACTCATCATGGTTACGCAGAAATTAATTTTTCAAGTTAGGGTTAGAAAATGTGATTTTTAAGAACCCTAATTCAAAGAAAATTGTGAAATTATGATCAAACCTAAAAAGAAATTTGTATGATGAGTTTGAAAATGTTTCTAAATTTATTGGAATGGTTCATGAATTTTTTTGGTGATTTTTAGAAACCCAAATGCATTTTTAATTAATTAAAATCCATTAATTAATTAAAAATAACACTTAAATATTTTAAAAATAATTTTTAAATGCAAAAAATAAAATAAAAATTATTTTTGGGTTAAGAAAATTATTTGGATCAGAAATGCAAAAGGTCATCTTCTTCGGCCAGTCCCCTCCCCTGAATCTCTCAAATGGCCATGAAACTTCACCAAAAGCTCCAGAATCAAACCTTAAACAACCCTAAACACGAATCAACCCTCAAAAATCATTTATCACTCAATAACATCATGAATCGAAGCAAAAAAAATTTAGGTCAGAAAGTTTCAGAGCAAGCATACATGGTCATTTCTCACTCATTTTCGAAACAAAACATATCAGTGTGATCAGGGGAACATAAAGAATCGTATTGTAACTTAAAAACCAAGTTCTGGAAAAATTGTTTGAAGAAGCTACCTGAGATAAAGCTTTACAGTTTGGTGCTTTTTGGCCCTTTCCTTGATGCTAATCCACCCATTTGATCCCCTTGTGCTTCTGGAAAGCTTGAATGAAGTTTAAATGGCTTGGTATGGAAGATTCAGTTCTATTAGTGCAGGAATCGTGTTTTTGTTTGGCTGTGTTTCAGGGCTTTTTAAAGGGTGTTTTGTGTTCTATGGACCATTTGAACATGATTGGTGAAGTTTGTTTTGAGGTTTGATGGCTGGTTTTGAGAATCGAAGAAGGGAAGCTTTTTGGCAAATTTGTGAATGTTGAGTTCTTAGAGGTTTTGAGCTTGTGTGTTGTATGCTTTGGAGTGCTTGAGGTTTGTATAAACAAATGTGATTGGTTCAGAGAGTTGGTGTGGCCTATTGTGATTGGTATGGGCAAGTTGCAAAAAAGTCAACAACTTTGTACTTCAAGCATGGGCCATGGCAAAAGCTGCTTCAAGGGGTGTCTGGCCTCATCCTGATTCATGGAGGGCCATAGGATTGATTTTATGCAGCTGGTATAACTGGATGGAAGGTTCCAAGAGGTTTTGCAACTTTCCCTCTTTGAGAATTTTATGAAACTTTCTTGATGATACTTGCAATCCAACGCACAAATTTGGTTCAAATGCATTGCACTATGTTTGTATGATGTTTAGAAATCCATTAGAGGTCATGAAATGGCTTGAAACATGAATTTGCAAAAAATCCTCTTTGGCATGAACTTGAAAATTATAGGATTTTTGCCAACTTTGAAAGGCCATATCTTGAGTTCTAGGATGAATCAAGGCATGTTATAGTACTTTTTGAAAATGGGAAGACATAATCTACAACTTTCATAACCAAGAATTTTTCATTTGAAGCATTTTTGGTCATGAAAGAATAGGTTGAAAATCTTTCCCAAAATGGAAAGTTTCCATTACAAGTCATTTCCAAAAATAGCAAGTTTGCATTTGGCTCAAAATTCTTCAACTTTGTGAACTTCCAACCACTTATAAGATCAAATAAAGATCATAGAGACTCAAAATGATGATGATGGCCCTTTGGTACCCTTGATGGAGGCCTCAGATGCCCTGATTTTGACTTTACTTGCTCAAGAAGTTACCCAATGATCAGATGACTTCCACAGTGAATTTCTCAAACTTGGTACACATGATCCTCATAACATATTAAGACCATTAGAAACAAGAATGGCCAAAAAAATTGGGATTAAGGCCTCTGAAACCAAAACCCTAATTTTGGTCATCTGTGCAGGAAAACCCTAGCTCTGCCTCTATGCCTTTGCCATGCTTTGTGATCCCTTGACTTTTATGAACTTTGGGGAGTATATTATGATCATGGAACACACATGCACCCTCTTGGCAAGCTTAAAGACCTTTGGGATGGCTCAGATCACTTCTTGGATTGCTCAGATCACAAACCCTAGATGCAGATGAAATGGAACTATGCAGTGAAACAAATATGCAATATGAGATGGTATGCTTATGCTAATGCAAAAAATGAGAGATCACAAGCCATGGTGTGAGAAAAAGTGAGGGAAAAGTTTGGGTGTTTACAGCTGCCCCTATTCAAGCATGAGTTAGCTGTGCAGGATGTAAGCGCCTGGCTTAACAGACAAACAAGATAACTTGTGGTTGAATACCAAAGACTGTCCGAAATTTGCACTCGCTGGGGAGAAGAAGAAAAGGGATATAAATTGTAAAAGATAGTATAGTATGAATATCAAATGAAAGAGATGGAGGACGACCATCGAGCAGAGAACGACTGTTGGGGGTAAAACAGTAAGCAGAGCGATGACGGGGACGACCATCATGCTGGGAAATAAAGAAACCACGTCAGGGACGGCCATCAGGTAAGGAAATAAAACTCTCTGGGGATTAAATAAATGAGGAAACACTGACGGGGACGACCATCAGGTTTTAAAGGGTAAATAAATCGCGATGGGGATGACCATCAGGTAAAAGAATAAATGAAATAATGATGAGGGACGGTCATCAGAAGGTGAAGGACGATCACCTAGCAGGGGACGGCTGCTGAAAATATCACGACATTGGACGAATGTCGGATAGAAAAGATCAACGATGGGGACGACCATCGGATAAGCATGATGAAGGACGATCATCAAGAGGTGAAGGAAGATCATCTAGCAGGGTACGACTGCTCTTGGGGAATATCACGATATAGGAAGAATGTCAGATAACAAGATTAACGATGGGGACAACCATCGTATAAATGATGAGGGAGGATCATCAAAAGGTGAAGGACGATCACCTAGAAGGGGACGACTGCTCTTTATCACGATATATGACGAATGTCGGATAGAAGGTTCTAACAATGGGGATTCCACTGGGGAATGGATGAGGGATGGTCATCCAAAGGTGAAGGACGATCACCTGGCAGGGGACGGTTGCCGAAAGTATCACGACATAGGACGAATGTAGGATAGAAGAAAGTTTTTTTGTTGGTGACTTATTGGGGAATGGTAAACACGGACGAGTGCTTACGCCTTAAAAATAAATGGTATAAGTGTTTGACGGTGTATATAGACTAAAGATGCGGACGAGCATCCTTAAGACCATGATACAGACGAGTATCAATCGGTTAAGCAAGGAACATAGACGAGTGTTTAATCTGTCGGGGGTGATATATACAAGATATGGACGAGTATCGAAGACTTCTGTATAGGTATGTACAAGTATGATCTGCTGGTGAAGTATGTGCAAGGCACAAACGAGTGTCAAAAGATTGAGCAAGGGACATAGACGGGTGTTTGATTTGATGGAGAAGTATGACACAGACGAGTGTTAGAAAGAATATGTACAAGTCAAGAATAAATGTCTATATTTGAGAGTGCAGAAGGTATTTTGGCGACCTGTGGGGGATAAGATGACACAGACGGGTGCAAAGGGGATATCTTGTCTTTTATCTGTACGGGATAGGTTTTTTATATTGCCGGTGAAGTGATGAAGGTATTTGCAGGTGATTGGCTCGAACCTGGCTTATGATCATGCAAATGTTTGATTTTGCCGTAATGCTTCGTATTAGACGGAATGCTACACTTATTTTGGTGAATATGATGCAAATGTTATGATTATGCAAATGAGAAACCAAGATTCGGATCCTGCGGGGAGGAAGATCTTTGGGCAATCTATCTAGAGGGAGAACTCAGCTGGGGAAAGAGATCATTGATTGATCTGTCCGGAGGGAGAACTCCTAATGGGGATGAGGAAGTTTTAGCAACTCCGTTGGAGACGTGTTTCAGGTATTGCTCTACTGGGGAGGCAACTCTGTGGGGAATCAATTCCACCAATTCTGCTGAGGATGAGCCAATTCTAACACTTCTGATGGGGAAAAGAAAGTTCTTTGATCACTTTGCTGTGAAAGAGTTGTCAGGCATTTCTCGGGAGATCCCGCTTGGGGAGGAGATAACTTTCGGGAAGTAGTATGTTGGGTATTTAATGCTTGATATGCCCCATGTTGGGAAAGATTGTCTGCCTTGAGTACCTACAACCTGTTAAGACAGAGGAAAACACACAAGTGTCCCGAGGTATCCTTAACTGGATTCATTCATAGGAATTAGATTTTCTTTAGAATTCATATTTCCTGCAAGCATTTTGTTTTAAAATGGCCTATAAGTTTTCATGCAAATGTTGTATTACGAACTCTGGACATTTTGCAAACAAAACAAAAAGGTAAAAACAAAGTGTGACTAAAACTTCTGATTTTATTGATTTGTGTGCCCTGAATAGGCAAGTACAGTCAAAGAAGTGAATCCCCTGAAAGGAGGAGATTACTGCAAATTGAAAAAATAAAAGTGCTGGCAATGTTGAAGATGACGCTCCAGTGAGCTCCCTTTGCTATGACCCGTATGACCTTGACGTTATTCTTATCTTGCTTTCTAAAGAAGGTTGATTCTGACCGGCACTTTATCCTTTCGAAACTTTGCCATGTTATGAGTGATACAGACGAATTCAGAATGCAGTTGTTCGCTTATTCCCTGATTTTGCGTGGATCGCCCTTTTGAGTTTTCAATCCACCGGGATACCCATTTTTGCCTGAGCTGTCCGATGTGGATTTTCAACTCAGCGGGTGTACATTTTTCTTAATTTTTTCCTTTATTTTTGCTTGAGTCTTTTATTCTGTTTTTGACTCGCCGGGATACCCTATTTTTTCCTGGACTCACATTCTGTTTTTATGTCCAGCGGGTCATTTTATGCGAAGTATTTTTTAACTACATCTGAATTCACAGGAGACGGGAAGTCTTCACCATCCATGGTTGCGAGCATCAGTTCTCCACCCGAGAAGACTTTAGTTATCACATAGGGACCTTCATAGTTTGGTGTCCACCTGCCCCTGTGGTCAGTATGAGGAGGAGGATTCTTTTCAGAACAAGCTCTCCCACTGGTATTCCCGAGGTCTGACTTTCTGATCGAAGGCTTTCTTCATTTGCTTCTGATACAACTGCCCATGACAGATGCCTGCTAATCTTTTCTCTTAAATCAAATTTAGTTGATTGTACCGAGACCGGACCCATTCTGCTTCATCCAGTTTTACATCCATCATTACCCGTAAGGAGGGTAGCTCAACTTTAACAGGTAGGATTGCTTCCATACCATACACAAGCTGATAAGGCGTTCCCCCAGTAGATGTTCTGATTGAGGTTCGGTACCCATGCAAGGAAAATGGTAGCATCTCATGCCAGTCTTTGTAGGTAATTACCATCTTCTGTACAATCTTCTTGATGTTCTTGTTAGCGGCCTCAACAGTGTCATTCATCTTTGGCCTGTAAGGAGAAGAGTTGTGATGTTAAATTTTGAAGTCCTGACAAAGTTCTGCCATCATTTTGTTGTTCAAATTGGAACCATTATCAGTAATGATTCGCTCGGCAACTCCATATCGACAAATGATATCCCTTTTGAGAAAATGAGCCACCACTTGCCCGGTGACATTTGCATACGAGGCTGCTTCAACCCATTTGGTGAAGTAATCAATGGCTACCAAGATGAATCTGTGATCATTCGAAGCAGTCGGCTCAATCTTTACAATCATATCAATGCCCCACATGGTGAAGGGCCAAGGTGAAGACATTACATTCAAAGGATTCGGAGGCACATGCACTTTATCTGCGTAGATCTGGCATTTGTGGCATTTTCTGGCATAGGCACAACAGTCTGCATCCATTGTGATCCAATAGTAACCCGGTCTTAATAACTTCTTTGCCATTGCATGTCCTCCAGCATGGGTACCGAAAGAACCTTCATGTACTTCGTGCATCAATAGGTTTTCTTCCTTCTTGTCAACACATCTGAGCAGGATCATGTCAAAGTTTCGCTTGTATAATGAACCATCAGTATTGAGGAAGAAACTGCCGGCCAACCTTCTCAATGTCTTCTTATCATTTGATGATGCCCCAGGTGGGTATGTCTGATTCTCCAAGAAGCATTTGATGTCATGGTACCAAGGCTTGTTGTCACTAGCAGTGTCCACAAAAAATACATATGCCGGTCTGTCCAGTCTGGATACCAAAATCTGAGGCACATAATTGGCAGCTTGTAATTTGATCATGGATGATATGGTAGTTAAAGCATCTGCAAACTGATTCTCATCTCGAGGGATGTATTCAAGTTTGACTGTTGTGAAGAAAGTCAATAATCTCCTCGTATAGTCACGGTATGGAATCAGATGCTCCTGATGAGTGTACCACTTGCCGTTGGTCTGGTTGATTACCAAAGCTGAATCTCCGAATACATTCAAGGTTTTGATCCTGAGGTCAATGGCTTCCTCAAGACCCATGATACAAGCTTCGTATACTGCTTCGTTGTTAGTGCAGGCAAAGGTGAGTTTTGCCGAGAAAGGCATGTGAACTCCTTTAGGTGTGATAAGTACTGCACCAACTCTGTGACCGTTACAATTAACTACCCCGTCAAACATCATAGTCCATGCTTCTTCTGGATCAGGCCCTTCAGTGTGAATAGGCTCTTCACAATCTTTTGCTTTTAAGCACATGATGTCTTCATCAGGGAAGTCAAATCTCATAGGCTGGTAATCATCAATGGGTTGCTCAGCCAGATAATCAGACAATACACTGCCCTTGATGGCTTTTTGAGAAGTGTACTGAATGTCATACTCTGTTAGAATCATTTGCCATCTTGAAACCCTTCCGGTAAGTACTGGCTTCTCAAATATGTACTTGAATGGATCCATCTTTGAGATCAATAAGGTAGTGTGAGTAAACATATATATTTCTTAGTCGGCGAGCAGCCCACGCTAAAGCACAACAAGTTTTCTCGAGCAGTGAATAACGTTGTTCACAGTCGGTAAACTTTTTGCTTAGGTAGTATATTGCATACTCTTTTCGACCAGACTCGTCATGCTGACCTAACACACACCCCATTGACCATTCTAATACTGTCAGGTACATGATTAGAGGTATTCCTTTGATTGGAGGCATGAGAATTAGAGGTTCCTACAGATATTCCTTGATCTTGTCAAAAGCTCTTTGACAATCATCGTTCCACCTTACTGTTTGTTCTTTCCTTAACAGCTTGAACAAGGGTTCACAGGTTGCAGTGAGATGAGATATGAACCTCGAGATGTAGTTCAATCTACCTAAGAACCCTCAAACTTCTTTCTCAGTCTTAGGTGCAGGCATTTCCTGAATAGCTTTGACTTTGTCAAGATCAACCTCGATTCCTTTTTCACTTACAATAAAACCCAGTAGCTTACTAGAACGTACCTCAAATGTGCATTTGTTGGGGTTCAATTTCAGCTGATACTTCCTCAGCCGCTTAAACAACTTCAGCAGATTCACCAGATGATCTTCTTCTGTGAGGGACTTGGCAATCATATCATCCACATAGCATTCGATTTCTTTGTGGATCATATCGTGGAATAATGTTACCATAGCCCGTTGATATGTTGCACCGGCGTTCTTCAGTCCAAACGACATTACCTTGTAACAAAATGTGCCCCAAGGTGTGATGAAAGTTGTTTTCCCCATGTCTTTGGGTGACATCTTGATCTGATTGTATCCAGAAAATCCGTCCATGAAAGAAAATACCGAGAACTGAGTTGTGTTGTCTACCAATACATCAATGTGAGGTAATGGGAAATCATCCTTCGGGCTAGCTCTATTCAGGTCCCGATAATCCACACAAATACGCACCTTGCCATCCTTCTTAGGCACGGGTACAATGTTAGCAACCCACGGCGGGTAACTAGTTACAGCAAGAAAACTGGAGTCCCACTGTTTTTGTACTTCTTCCTTATTTTCATGGCCATATCTGGGAGAGTGCGGCGCAACTTTTGTTTAACTGGCGGACAATCTTCTTTAAATGGTAGCCTGTGCATGACAATATTCGTATCTAGACCTGGCATATCTTGATAGGACCAAGCAAAGACGTCGACATATTCCCGCAGCATACTGATAAGATGTTCTTTCACTAGAGCTTGCAGACTGGCCCTAATCTTCACTTCTTTCACATCTTCTTCGGTACCAAGATTGATGGTCTCAACCTCCTCTTGATGAGGAGTAATCACTTTTTCCTCTTGCCTCAACAACCTAGCCAACTCTTCAGGAAAATCGTAGTCTTCATCAACCCCTTCATTTGCTTGATTAATTGTATTGTCGAAGTCATACAAGGTCATAACAGTGTTGTTGTCGGTGCAATCTGGAGGATTATCTCTACAAGGGTTGAGATTTGTTCTTTTTATTGATTGATTTTAATCTTGTTCAGAAAAAGTGTGAATGAAGTTATTATTTTGAAAACATTGCCATTTATTGTTTTGTGCGAAAATAACAAAAATGAAAAGATAGTGAGCGAAAAAGAAAATTGTTTGCAAAAGATGTCCATTGTTCATTGATATTCCATTTCCACAAAATACAAATACGGCCCTATTACAAAATGAGTCATGACACCTTAGGCAAGATGCAGGACTTGATGCATGCTTAAGCAGGAAATAATAATTACTCTGCAGGAGTAACTCTTATAATTTCATGGGAAGACCAGTTAAGGACTTGTTGACCCGGGATTCTTGGACGAATCCAACTTTCCAGGTTGAGGTCGCTTTCATCCTCGTCTTCCATGTTATTAATAGCATCTAGGGTCAGTATTCCCCCACTTACGAACTTGGGCTCTTTAGCAGCCTATGCTTGATCTTGTCGGGATGGTTTGTAACCCAAACTGAATCGGTCTTCTTTCTTCTCCACAGGTAGCAGCTTGCCCCAACCTTGGACATTCCCATCTTCAACAACCTTCCAAGCTTGTTGGTAGGAGACGATTGAAGTACCCATCCTATCCTCTTGGAATGCAGCAAATACTTCAGTTGTCGCCTCGTTGACATTCAGTGCTTCGAAACCTTGGCTCATGGTCTCGTGGATCTCACCATTCATCTCAATATATTTGTAGGTAGCCAGATGGCTAACAAAAATGTCCTCCTCTCCACAGATTGTGATAATTTTCCCTTCCCACTCGTATTTTAATTTCTGGTGAAGGGTCGGCATAACTGCGCCAGCAGCGTGAATCCAAGGTCGACCCAACAAACAGCTGTAGGCCGGCCGAATGTCCATCACGTAGAAAGTAGTTTGAAAGACCTGTGGGCCAATTATCACAGGCATCTCCACTTCTCCAAGAACAGACCTCTTGGAACCATCAAAAGCTCTGACCACCAGATTGCTTGGTCGGAGAGCTATACCATCATATTCAAGCTTAACAAGGGCTTTCTTTGGCAAGACATTGAGTAAGGACCCAGTGTCAACTAGAACATGTGAAAGCACAGCCCCTTTACACTCCAGAGTGATGTGCAAAGCTTTATTATGATGGCGACCTTCCGTAGTCAAATCAACATTGGTGAAGCCTAGCCCATGACTAGTATTAACATTAAAAACCACCATCTCTAGCTGATTAACTGTGATCTCCTCAAGCACGTAGGCTGTGTGCAGGACTTTAATTAATGCATCCCGATGATCTTCGGAACACAGTAGCAATGATAGAATGGAGATCTTGGAAGGAGTCTGGTGGAGCTGATCCACAACCTTATAATCGCTTCTCTTGATTGTCCTCATAAACTCGTCCACATCATGATCAAAGGACGTCTTTTGAGCTTCTTTTGTTACTGGTTCTTCAGGCACCACATTCTTACCTTTAGCCTTGGAAGCAGCCTCTACCTCAGCATTAACTCTCGGAACTTGTGACACGAAGAGACGTCCGCTTCGAGTGACGCCTCCGCTTCCCCCGACATTATCGACCTGTGGTGTATAAGTTGAAGAATCAAGAGCGACTCTCTTCCCATTGCAGTAGAGATCTGAACCATAGTGCCACGACACAACATTATCTTTTTCATACGGAATGGGTCCAGGTACCGTGATGGTGACTGGACTAACTATGGCGGAAGTAGGAATTGTTATTGTTTGTGGATCGTAATAAATGGTAATAGGATTTCTGACTGATGGTGGTGGTGAAAGACTGAAGTTGGGTTGTTGTTGAGATTATTGTTGAAAGTTATTGGAGTCGGGGACCATTGTCGGGTCATAATAGATGGTGATTGTGGAGATCTCATTATTAATGGTTGTTGTTGTTGTAGAGGTAGAAGCGATTGAACTAATGTCCATTGAAGTAGTAGAAGAGATGATTGTTGACTTTGTAGCAGAGTCTGTCGGAACAATTGTTTTTGAAGAGGTGTTTGCTGGTGCTGTAGGAGGAAACGTTGTTGATGTTGTAGAAGCTGAAACCGTTGATGTTATCTGCAAGATACCTTCTCTAATAAGGCCATTGATGCCACTTTTTAAACTTGCACAACCATTGGCGAAAATTTTGCAAGATTCACAGCAGGCCTCACAACCTGGGAACACCTGTCACTTTAAAAGCTGGGCTTTAACCTCGGCCAGAGGTGTTTGAATACTTGCAGTATCTTCAATTAGGTTCACTGGCTGATCCTCCTCAATTGAATTTATCCTGGGCTCACCATGGCTAGGCATAGGATTCTTTGTGACATTAGGAGGAGGTGCAAAATTTAAAGCCTTGGAATCAACCAAATCCTGGACCTTCATGTGCAAGGCTCTGCACTTTTCCGTTGTATGGCCAGGTGCATTGGAATGGAAAGCACATCTGGCGTTGATGTCGTAATTCCTTGGAAGGTTCTGAGGATCTGGTGGAGCCAAAGTCCTCAATTCAACAAGATTCATCTTCAAAAGTTGTGGTAGTAAAGTGGCATAGGGCATCGGGATAAGATCGATTACCCTGTTGATTTGAGATGGCCTTTAATGGAAAGGACATTGTTGTTGGTTGTTGTTGTATGATCTTTGTTGAGGAAATTGTTGTTGCTGAGGGAAATTTTGTGGTTGTGGAGTGTATTGTTGTTGAGGTGATGGAGTGGGAATAGTGACAATGGCTATTGATCTCGGCATGTAATGGGGCCTACCTCTGCCCATGTGTATTGAATTGGTTTCACTCGACCTACGAGGTCCTGCAAAAGGTTTCCTTGTGCTGCTGGAGCTGGCGCCGTTATCGGAAATCTTATCCATCTTTAACAAACTTTCAATTCTCTCTCCTGCTATAACCACATCAGCAAAGCTAGTGGAAAAGAAAGCAACCAGCCTATCAATGTATGTCCCCTGTAGGGTGTTCATGAACATATCGGCCATTTCTCTTTCCGACATTGGAGGTTGAACAGCAGCAGCTAATTGTTTCCATCTCTGGGCATACTCTCTGAAGCTTTCTCTTGAGGATTGTGACATACCCATTAGGAGAGTTCTGTTGGGAGCCATGTCTAAGTTGTATTGATATTGGCGTATGAAAGCCTCGGCCAAATCCTTCCAATTTCTGACTGTTGCTCTGGTGAGATGAGAGTACCATTCACGGGATGCCCCGGTCAGACTATCCTCAAAGTAGAACATCCATAACTTTTTGTCCATAGTGTAAGCCTTCAATCTTCCATGAAAGGATTGAAGATGGGTACGAGGACAGGAAGTACCGTTATATCTTTCAAAGCAGGGAGGTTTGAATTTGTGAGGAATTCTTACTCCCTCGACTAGACCCATGTCCATAACATCGAATCCCAAAGAGTTTTGGGACTCCAGAGATCTCAGCTTTTCTGCTATCTCGTCCAGACGAAGATCATAGACTTCATCCCCAACATCAATTACAGTGAACTGTTCCTCTTGAGGGTCCTCTTGTAAGGCACGCCCTCTAGTGTTTCCTTGCGTGTTCCTGATAGCATTGACTTCAGGGTTGAGATGAGGCCCAAACTCCGGGGGGTCAGTATGTGGCTTCACGTGATCATTGTTGCTGGTACCTCCCATACCTGGATGATTCTCTTCAGGAGTTTTCCGCTCGACCAACTCTCTTAATCTTTCTTGGCTTTGGGCCAACCCAGTCATTACTGCCATGAACTGGTTCATCTGAGCCCTCATCTCATTTCTTTCATTAGCTATCTGAGTTCTCACGTCAGTCAAATCTTGCTGAACTTGGTCCATCTGTAAGCTCGGAAAGTTGTTTCTTGTAGGATACCGGTGAACTCTGTTGATGGGGAAAACCCTCCTACGAGCAATGTTTCCTGAAACCACAACAAAGTGAGAAAACAACAACAAAAATACCTACAAAAAAAAGAATGAGGTTAGTATGCAATGCAGTATGTCTATTTGTCTTCCAAGGGTATCCGGTTTGGTTCTTTGGTTTTGACCTTCCAGACCTATAGGAATGATGATGTTGAAGAAAAATGAAGCCCAAAGGATAACACACAAACCATGTATTACAAATGCAAAGATACATAGTTTATGATTACAACAAGTTCCCATGATGGGTCAAAATACAACAAAATCAACAAAAGTACAAACAAAATGAAATATGTAACACCCCGAATTCGATTATGAGTAATTGATACTTATTTGAGGATATATGATAATTTTGGAAAATAGGTGGTTATGTGACCCGATGCATTGTGGTGATATTATTTTAATAATATTAATAATAAGAATAATCATGTAGTATTATTCAAAATTATTGTTTATTATTAGATAATAATAAAAGTGGGGGTATGGAGGTTATGTTGGTCAATTGGGAATATGAGGAGTACTTTTATATAATATGAACAATTAGTGTATTATTATATTAGTATTATTTAATAAAAATATTGAGGAAAAGGGCAAGATGGTCTTTATGAAGAAAGAGTAAGGTTAAGTTGGGAAAAACATAAACTGTGATAGCTTTTGTAAAAGTGAGTATACGATCAAAATTGGATCTATCGTGTTTTTGGAAAAGAGCTCTGAAGAAAGGAAGGAGAAGAAGCTCAGAGTCAGGAAGTTACGAAGAACCTTGGAGAGGTGTATCAATCGGCGAAATTCTCTAAGGTATGGGGAGTTTTCATAATCTATTATAATTATATAGGAATTGGTTTATGAATAGATTAGGTTTGTATGATTTCGGGGATTGTTAGGTTTGATGACATATATTGAGTTATAAGAGTATGAATTGGTGAATTAGGATTGATAAGATGATTTAGAATGGTGTGTTTGATGTTTGAATTGATATATTGTTGTTGTATATGATTAATTTTGATTGGTAAGAAGTTTTGGGTTGCATTGGAATGAATTCGTATGAAAAATTGAGGTATTTTGGTGTAGAATTCGTAAAAACAGCAGAAAACTGCTTATGTACAGGTGTTAACCGGTTAATGCTTTGGTTAACCGGTTAACCAGTGAAAAATATGTGTTTTGGGCAAAATAATGAGGCGTTAACCGGTTAACGCTTTGGTTAACCGGTTAACACTGTAACAGTGGCACTTTTACTTTGAAAAATTCATAACTTTTGATCCGTAACTCCGATTTAGGTCCCGTTTGAAGCGTCGGAAAGCTAACGAGACGAACTTTAATTTGATGAAATAAAATGAGTGAAATGATACATTTTTAAATGATGAATATTTAGAAAACATTGAGTTCGTTTTATGATTATAAATAAGATTCTATTGTAAGTTGACGATTTGTTGTTGTTGATGAAGGAAGATGTTTGCTTTGCTATTAAAAATTGGTTTTATGATTATAAACATGATGTTATTGTGAAATGGCATTTTGTTGTTGTTGATGAGGGGATTTGTTTGGTTGTCTCGTTGATTCGAATAATTGTTTTGTGGTATGATTGATAAAAGAAGTATGGTTGATGTGTTGTCGTGATGAAATACATGATTTTATGATGATTATCTGTTGAACATAAAAATGATGGGTTATGTCTTGATGAGTTGAGGTAGCTAATGAAATGAGGTTTTGACGTGTTATTACGATGGAAATATATGATTAATTGATGTTGAGTTGTTGATATGAAATGAATGATGCGCAATTGATTTCTCGATGAATTTTACGGTGTAACACATCATTGCATTTCATGATATTCACAATGGGGCTTCGGCCTATTTATTTGCTTCAATCCCATTGTGTGGATTGAAGTGTCTCGATGATTTATGATGTGCTTCTTTGTGGAGGGTTGATGGTCATGTATCCATCTCACAATGAAATTGGTACCACATGCATAATTGCATATCATGATAGTTGGAATTGCATATGTCTGGATGAATTCACGATTGAGTTGTTGTTGCTGAATTTTATAAGGTGTTCATGATTGAGTTGTTGTTGCTAAATTATATGGTTGAAGATGTTATGACATGCTTATGCTAATTTATTTATATTCCATATTTTAATATATTTATGATAAATTATGATCACTCACCCTGCCTGCTTGGAAATGTTGCCTCTTTCGTGGGTAACTTGCAGATGTCGAAGAGTAGACTTGCAGTGCAATAGAAGTTTCACGAGTCTCGGAGCATCTTTAGTGTTCCTTATTAGTGGTTCTGGTTTATGTGTCCTGCTATGTGTCATGTAACACTGGGATGGGTTTTCTTTTGCTAAAATGTTTTCAGTTATGTTATTATTTGGATAAATGTTTTCCCTTTTTATGATGTTAAATTCAGGATGGTGAAAATTATGTTTATGAAGTAAACAAATGAAGTTTTGAATTTTGAAGTTTAAATTCCGCTGCGAAATGTTTTATGTTATTCTTGATGTTGTTTAACCCGTGTTACGGGATAGGACACTGTGTGTTTGATTTTCTGATGAAATGTGATACCCTTTCTCGATGATTACTCTGATATTATTTAAATATTTTATTTTGGGGTAGAAGAGTGTTACATTAGTGGTATCAGAGCAGGTCGGTCTGTCCGGCCAGTGTCGTTAATGTCGTTTATTTCCCTAGTGTGTGATAGGTGTGAGAAACACTGTTGGCACTTGTTTGTTGGTTTCTAGTTGTTGTTTGCAGATATTAGTTTGGAATTAAGTGGGGGAGAAGCTTGCTTCCTAAATGTTATTGGTATGAAGAAATTGGTTCAAGTTGATGTTGGTTGTGAGAGTGCAAGGTTGTGAAGACGATGTTGTTGTGGACCGGCAGGAGTTTGGACTCCTGAATTCGTATCAGTCGGGTTAGAGAAGTGTGTATATTTTAGGTGGGAATAGTTTGAGAAGGAATATTTACTTTGATGGAAATGATAAGTTGACAGATCAAGTCACTAGATTGTTTCGCTTTAAGTGTAGTTGGATTAAGCTGAGTAATTTTTCAAGCTGGAGTTAGAGTAAAATCCTTGGTAGAGTTTGGAAGAAAAGGAGGAGAGAGATTGAACTTATGTTCATCAATCTCGAAATTCTGGTTTTTGAAATCTTGGAGCAGCTGTCACGAGAAGTGGCATAACGTTTTGCTCGTGACTTGAAATTAAGCGGTTATGGACTTTTTGGAAAGCTTACAGAATTCCCTACAGTTTACATATAATATTTGCATTCAGGATGTTTGTGATCAGGAAGATAAGTGTGTTTTACTAGTCGGGTCTGCTGCTGATTTTGGAAAATTCTGCATACGAGAATTCTTGACCAGTCCCATTGCAAGGGGAATAACTTTTTACTCGTAAGCCAGATTTGAGTGATTCTTGAAATTCTGAAATCTGCACAAAATTCTCTTCATGTTAGAATATATATTTTTGATTTGGAGGTCTTTATTGGAGAAGATAATTGCGTTCAAAGTGGGGAGTGTTTTGGTGGAAATTTTAGGAAGATGAAATATTGAAAAATAATAAGATGTCGGTATTAGAGGGAATGCATAAGTATTTAGAGAATGCATGAATGTGTAATGAGGATGATTAAAATTCTGATGTTAGATGATAGTAATGTTGAGAGGAAGATGATATTTGAATTGTGTTGTTAAGAATTATAATTTGAATGAAAGTCATGAATGAAAGAGAACCAAATTGGATTGTGCTTAATGTCGTAGTGACTCCGGTGTTATAAGAATATTTGAAGCAGTGTTATACAAGGGCATGTATGATGGATTGTGTATTGGATTTTGGATGTCTTGGTGAAATCGACTAAGTCGGAATTAAGAGAACTAAGAAGATGTTGATAAGTCTTAGAGAGTTGGCGGGGAATTATGCCTACGGACTTTATACATAAGTTGAAGTACGTTATTGTGTTGGGTAACGACTATTTATGCCGCTATTATGGTTGTCGGATAATTATTGACAAATTGAGGAACTGATCACCCTTAATCTATTGTTGATAATAGACAAAATCATAATTGAGGAATAGATGCGTCATGCTAACTAGTATAATATATGAGTTAAATCAGTTGAAGTCGAGTTGGGCATTTGAGCATTGTTTGAATTATCGAGGAAGAATCATATATAAGAATGTTAGTCAGATTTAAGAATGATGGTATGAAGTTACGTTGGAAGTAAATAGTATTGTGGAAATTTGTATTTAAACTCTGGATAGTAAAATTATTGTTTGATGATAAATTAAGTGGCATGAGGCTTGGAGTTTCTTGAGATGATTCGAGGTTAAAGTATATGGAAAAGTAAGACCAAGATTTTCAAGAGTATAGGATTGAATTGAGTTGAAAGAATCCGACGAAGTAAGATTATAAGTGGGTTTGTTAAAGCGTGATTTTGATTAGAACATGGATAATTGTTTTGGTTGCGTTGGTTCAAATAAGAATTTATGAATGGTGTGTTAGTATGAGTAAGAATCGAGGATTCGATACATTGGATTAATTAGAAGCAAAGAAAAATGAGTTATCTTGTGGAAACTGTTGTATCGATGTACCTTATATTGTCATAATGATATAGTGTGTTTAAGGTAATTTTCGAAGGAGGTATTATTTAAGATGGTAAAGTTGTAGTTGTGTTGAGGATAATTGGAAATTCATGAAGTATGTAAATTTTTGACCAAAAATTTGGAAGTTGTCGCGGTTGTATTTAAGATTGAACGTTTGGAAGTGTTACCTTATGAATTTAAGTTGGATGTATTCGGTAACTACAAGAATAGAATACCTATTGAAACGAAATTCAGAAGAGTTAAGTCGAAGGTGTTATTGATGTGTTGGTTTGGTGACTGAAGAAGTTGGAAATAAACTTGGTAGTCCTGGAATTTTGCAGAGTAATCAGAGTGCGCAGCGAATGCATGGTGTGGTGTAGTTGTTGTTTGAAAATGAAGACGATGTTGATAATCGATTGTTTTGATGTTGGATTTAAACTGTGTGTTCCAGACATTTCGGGAATTAACAAAGTGTTTTTTTAGAGGGTTATAAAAGCCGACTGAGTATTCATCATGGCGCTACCAAGATATATCAGGATTTACGTAGGTTATTTTGGTGATCGGGTATGAAAAAGAGTATTGTTGAATTTGTATATGTTTGTTTGACATGCTAGAATTCGAAAATTGAACATCAGAGACCTTCAAGTATGATGCAACCATTGAATGTTCCTGAGTGGAAATGGGATAGCATTTCCATGGATTTTGTGACTGGGTTACCTAAGACTACAAGAGGTAATGATTTGATGTGGGTAATTATTGACTGATTAACTAAGTAGGCACATTTCTTGTCAAAGAGGATTAATTATTCTATGTAGAGGCTAGTTGAGATTAATATTGATGAAATTGTGAAGTTGCATAGTGTACCTTCGAGTATAGTATCAAATAGAGATCTGCGGTTTACGTCGAATTTTTGGAAGAGTTTGCAAGATGCTTTGGGTACTAAATTGAGGATGAATTCTGCTTATCATCCACAGATGGATGGTCAGACGGAAAGAACATTCCAATCTTTAGAAGATCTGCTGAGAGCTTGTGTTTTGGATCAAGGAGGATCTTGGGATAATCATTTGTCGTTGGTCGAGTTTACAAACAACAATAATTTTCATGCTAGTATTAGAATGACTCCATATGAGGCGTTGTATGGTAGACATTGTCGCACTCCATTGTGTTGGTATGAGTCAGGAGAGAGTTTGGTGCTTGGGTCAGAGGTTGTGCAGGAAACAACTGGAAAAAAAAATTAATAATAATAATTTGGGAAAGGATGAACACGTCGCAGAGTCGTCAGAAGAGTTATTGTGATAAGGGAAGAAAAGCACTTGAGTTCCGAGCGGGAAGATCAGATGAAGGAGTCATATCCGACTCTATCTACTTCAAGTAATTTTCGAGGACGAAAATTCTTTAAGTGGGGGAGAGTTGTAACACCCCGAATTCGATTATGAGTAATTGATACTTATTTGAGGATATATGATAATTTTGGAAAATAGGTGGTTATGTGGCCCGATGCATTATGGTGATATTATTTTAATAATATTAATAATAAGAATAATCATGTAGTATTATTCAAAATTATTGTTTATTATTAGATAATAATAAAAGTGGGGGTATGGAGGTTATGTTGGTCAATTGGGAATATGAGGAGTACTTTTATATAATATGAACAATTAGTGTATTATTATATTAGTATTATTTAAAAAAAATATTGAGGAAAATGGCAAGATGGTCTTTATGAAGAAAGAGTAAGGTTAAGTCGGGAAAAACATAAACTGGGATAGCTTTTGAAAAAGTGAGTATACGATCAAAATTGGATCTATCGTGTTTTTGGAAAAGAGCTCTGAAGAAAGGAAGGAGAAGAAGCTCAGAGTCAGGAAGTTACGAAGAACCTTGGAGAGGTGTATCAATCGGCGAAATTCTCTAAGGTATGGGGAGTTTTCATAATCTATTATAATTATATAGGAATTGGTTTATGAATAGATTAGGTTTGTATGATTTCGGGGATTGTTAGGTTTGATGACATATATTGAGTTATAAGAGTATGAATTGGTGAATTAGGATTGATAAGATGATTTAGAATGGTGTGTTTGATGTTTGAATTGATATATTGTTGTTGTATATGATTAATTTTGATTGGTAAGAAGTTTTGGGTTGCATTGGAATGAATTCGTATGAAAAATTGAGATATTTTGGTGTAGAATTCGTAAAAACAGCAGAAAACTGCTTATGTACAGGTGTTAACCGGTTAACGCTTTGGTTAACCGGTTAACCAGTGAAAAATATGTGTTTTGGGCAAAATAATGAGGCGTTAACCGGTTAACGCTTTGGTTAACCGGTTAACACTGTAACAGTGGCACTTTTACTTTGAAAAATTCATAACTTTTGATCCGTAACTCCGATTTAGGTCCCGTTTGAAGCGTCGGAAAGCTAACGAGACGAACTTTAATTTGATGAAATAAAATGAGTGAAATGATACATTTTTAAATGATGAATATTTAGAAAACATTGAGTTCGTTTTATGATTATAAATAAGATTCTATTGTAAGTTGACGATTTGTTGTTGTTGATGAAGGAAGACGTTTGCTTTGCTATTAAAAATTGGTTTTATGATTATAAACATGATGTTATTGTGAATTGGCATTTTGTTGTTGTTGATGAGGGGATTTGTTTGGTTGTCTCGTTGATTCGAATAATTGTTTTGTGGTATGATTGATAAAAGAAGTATGGTTGATGTGTTGTCATGATGAAATACATGATTTTATGATGATTATCTGTTGAACATAAAAATGATGGGTTATGTCTTGATGAGTTGAGGTAGCTAATGAAATGAGGTTTTGACGTGTTATTACGATGGAAATATATGATTAATTGATGTTGAGTTGTTGATATGAAATGAATGATGCGCAATTGATTTCTCGATGAATTTTACGGTGTAACGCATCATTGCATTTCATGATATTCACAATGGGGCTTCGGCCTATTTATTTGCTTCAATCCTATTGTGTGGATTGAAGTGTCTCGATGATTTATGATGTGCTTCTTTGTGGAGGGTTGATGGTCATGTATCCATCTCACGATGAAATTGGTACCACATGCATAATTGCATATCATGATAGTTGGAATTGCATATGTCTGGATGAATTCACGATTGAGTTGTTGTTGCTGAATTTTTATAAGGTGTTCATGATTAAGTTGTTGTTGCTGAATTATATGGTTGAAGATGTTATGACATGCTTATGCTAATTTATTTATATTCCATATTTTAATATATTTATGATAAATTATGATTACTCACCCTGCCTGCTTGGAAATGTTGCCTCTTTCGTGGGTAACTTGCAGATGTCGAAGAGTAGACTTGCAGTGCAATAGGAGTTTCACGAGTCTCGGAGCATCTTTAGTGTTCCTTATTAGTGGTTCTGGTTTATGTGTCCTGCTCTGTGTCATGTAACACTGGGATGGGTTTTCTTTTGCTAAAATGTTTTCAGTTATGTTATTATTTGGATAAATATTTTCCCATTTTATGATGTTAAATTCAGGATGGTAAAAATTATGTTTATGAAGTAAACTAATGAAGTTTTGAATTTTGAAGTTTAAATTCCGCTGTGAAATGTTTTATGTTATTCTTGATGTTGTTTAACCCGTGTTACGGGACAAGACACTGTGTGTTTGATTTTCTGATGAAATGTGATACCCTTTCTCGATTATTACTCTGATATTATTTTAATATTTTATTTTGGGGTAGAAGGGTGTTACAAAATACAAGTACGAAGAAATCAAACATCCAACCCAAAGTAATCCTCTTGGACTTCCTTCAGGAGAGCATCAGTCACTGGTCCAACTGGATGCTCTGTGATGGTCCTAATAAGAAGGTTCCTGGTAGCAATGGCACTTGTCAATTTCTTATACTTGTCTTGGTCTTTTGATCTCTTCAACCCCGCCCGGAGCTTCAACTCGGAGATTTCCTTCTGTGCTGCTAACAAGGCTTCCTGACTCTTCTTCTCATTAGCTTCTAGCTGCTCTATCCTAGCCTGGGTCTTCTGATCTTCCTGTGAATGAGCCTTAGTAATTCTGATCCATCTAGCCTGACTTTCTTCCAAGTAGTGCTCAGCTCTGGATTTCTGAATCTTAGCTTCTTTGCAAGCATTCTTCAATACCAACTCTCCTGCTCGGGCCCTTCTGATGTAATCATCTGTCTTCTCAATCTTGGTCATATGCTCGATCCGGAGCTTCTCTAACCTCTCATTGTCCAGATGACTATCATTCCTCTCCTAGAGGGTCTTCTTTAGAGCTTCAGAAAGCTGAACATTCCTTTCTTTCAATTTCTCAAACTCCTCTAAACTGACTGTAGCTACAGGCTCTACTGCTAATGGTCCAGGCACATCCTCCAGGGTGAATGACATACGGGTGATCTGTCCTCTAATACGAGACCGATCAACATACTGAGCTGAAGCTATGTTGTTGCACTTGCCAAGAATGGCAGTCCCTTTTGTCTGAATGTTATCCCAAGCCAGACTGCTTGTCGGACGATAGCATGATTATTCTGAATGTCACAGTAAAGGGTTTCTGATAAGTCCTGCTCTCTTGGTGGATGTACTAAGGCATACCCTATCTGCCTTTTGAATAGCAAAGGATTGTAGTTAATGCAACCTTTCACTCCAATAAGAGGTACATTGGGATACTGCCCACAGCTGGTAATTATATCTCTGCCCTTGGTGCTCTTAGTGCACCACCTGATGTCTTCTAAAGTGAGAGCAATCATTATCTTACTCCAATTTCTTGAATGATGAGGATTCAGGAAATCTTCTGTCTTTGGCAAGTGTCTCAATAGCCAACAGTAGAAGAGAGGTGCACAACATCTGACTAATCTTCCCATTTGTTTCTCATTCCTCTGATGCACTGAGTAATAGAAATATCCTAGCAAGGTAGGAACTGGATTCTTTAGCAGGAAGAGATGGATAGCATTCTTGCTTACAAACTTAGGCTCGTCTACAAACAAGATGATACCATATATGCTAAGGGCCAAGAGAGCACAAACAGTTTCCCATTTCCCTGCTGCAGCATGACTGGTGGCCTGAGTAATCAAGAAGTACAAATGGAGGCCTGGGATTCCAGCCTTGGTAGTCATATTCTAATCAATGATGGTGGTTTCCAAATACAGAGCCTTAGCTATGTCCTCATTTCTAGGAGCATCCATCTCAGGGTTGAAAGGAATCCCCCTCCTGATGGGGACACCCAACAACCTGGAAAATTCTTCTAACAAAGGACCCAACTGAAAGTCTGGGAAAGTGAAGCATCTGAGAGGAGGGTCATAGAACTGAAGGCAAGTGTGAATCATGCTCCTTTGTGATGCATCCAAGTCCATGATCAAGTCCATAATACTACCATAATGATCCCTGAATAAAGGGACATGATCAGGAGTGATGAGTGTCTGAATCTTCCTGATGCCTACTAGAGAGGGCTCAAAGAAATGATAAGTAATGCTGCTCTTCTTGGATGGGTCCATATTGATAATGGATGTTGATACAGATAACTGAGGAGAAACACTGATGAAGATAATTGTAGAAGATACTGAAGAAGATCTTTGATGAAGCTAACTGATGAGGATATCTGATGAAGAATATCACTGAGAAAAAAAACTGATGAAGGTGGCTGAGCAGAAGAACAGTCAAAATCAAACCAAAGATAAGATGTGGATACCCTGTAAAACAAATAGACAAATGTTAAAATGATGCAAAATGATGTATGCAGAATGATATGCAAGGGTCTGTTATCTGCTTTGATAAGGTCCATGTGTGTTCAGAAATCCAGATGAAGGCTTAGAGAACCAGTAACCAGGTGGGGGACTCAAATAAAGAGTCACAAGTCCAAGGTTTCATAAGATCAGTCCAAAATAGTGTAATCCTTAAAACAATATCAGTAACAGGGTATGTTGAGGCCAAGGGTTCCTGCAAACCTGTAAACATCCCAACCCCCTCACAGGTATTGTTCTAGAACAAAGATCCTCAGACTTGGATCAGTTATGAGAAGTGTAAACACTTCTAACCCGGAGGTACAGTGTTTATATTAATCATAAAGGATCCTCCTCTAATTCACCTCAGATGCTGAAGGTCATCTAAAAAGGTCATCCAGACTTAGCAGGCTTCCCATATAGCCCTAGTACTACAGGAAAACCGTAGCACAGAGTTCTCAAGAAGAAACCCATGTCTGAACCGTGTTTCATATTCCCACACCAGACCGAAATGGAATGGGAAAGAATATGAAGCCACTCTAATCCTATGTGTCACTCAGGCTCTTGGTATGGAACCTTACTCACTGAGTATCCCTCCCACCAAAGTAAACAACAGATCCAGCACATGATATGATGACAGTAATATGAAATGCATAAAAACAATAAATGAAAATGATAAATAAAGTTGTACAGAAATCAATAAATAAAGCAATCAACAAAAGAACACATAACACATAACACCCCCATAAACATAAATCAAACAAGCGCTAGGAGAAACCCACAAAAAGAACCAGAAGCACAGTTGTAAGAATAATGTCCCCAGCAGAGTCGCCAAGTTGTCGCTCCCCTGAAAAGACACTAGATCCCAAGGTGCAGACGCGAACGGTCGGCGAAAGAGGAATGATGAGGTTGAATTGAATAGAGTCGCCAGCTAGGCATTTTTATCCCGAAGGAAAGGTAATGCTGCATAAACTTGGAAAGAGATGGATAAGACGGTTGCGAACCAGAGAAACTGAGAAAGGGGGTTGGTTACAACCTGGGAAGGTATTAGCACCCAGATTGTCCGTCGTACTCGACGGGATCCATGCTTACAAGATTGTTTTTAAAGGGGTAAGTGTATGTGTTATCTGTGTGTAAAAGCTAGGAAGGAAAATACAGGTGTCAGTGCAAAAGGGTGAATTGCTTAGGAACTGAGGCTTAGAAAAGAATTCTGAAAGAGGGGGAAGACTAAGAGACTTTTGTTCGATAACTGTTAAGTTATGCCTACGTATCCTCGCGTGCAATGAGGAAGTCAGAACACCGTAGTTCGACTCAAAGAGACTGAAAATAAATTGACTGTGAATTGCTTACTTGCCTATGCTCAAGTGTATGACTCGTCTGGCTCGAGTGCTAACTGTCTTGCATTAGACGGGGGAAGCAAGTTCTCGTTTGTGAATAAGTGTGATGAGAAAAGAATACCGGAGGAGACGATTATTGTTTGTTTTTGTGTTTTCAGTTTTGTTTTATCATTTTTGGTGTTTTGCATAAGTTGATGAGCTTAAGCCTAAATCAAGGGCTTGTAAACTCATTATATCCTCCCTGATTAGGGATACTGAGCCTACTTAAGTATGAGATAAGCATCTCAACTTAATTACCATGATGATGTAGGATTAAGATCATTAACCTACTTGTGATTATTCAGATGTTTTTGGGTTTTTTGTTTAGTGTTAAGTAATGAGTTTAATCTCTAATCACAGATTAGTGAACTCATTACACCATCCTAATAGAAGGATAATATATGAGAACACTTAAGCTGAGGAAGAGACCTCAACTTAATCCATGGTTAGGGATTAAATTCATTATATAACAAACCTTTATTAAGTGGATTTTAATTAAGGGATGAGATTAAGAAGTGGATTTTAGGTTTGTAAGACAACTTGAGGGGGACTTGTCCATTAAACACTAGGGTTAGTCCCTCTTAACCATAAGGAAGAGATAGAACCCTAATGTAAGGACCAAGTTACAAGATAAAGTCTTAGTGATTATTAAAGTGTCTTGATTAAGAGTTGTAAGCAAATTAAGGTTTAACACTTAATATTAAAGTTATACATTCCATCTTAAGAGAAGGATGCATGCATAACCCTAATTCAAAGTCCTAAAGCTTTAAGAGTTTAGCCTATGATTATTGAGATAAGAAGAGAGACTCAAGGAGACTCAAAGGTAAAACAGACTAAGGGGGACTATACACAACCCTAAAAGTTATCATGCTTGGGTATCCTATAGTTTGTTAGGCTTAAGATAAAGGATCTTCAAGGCCACCAATGGAAGAAGCAGATGAAAAGAGAAGGAAGAAAAAGAATAAGTTACTTACTTCCTGAAGAAGATAAGTAACTTAAAAGAAAGAAAGTAAGAAGGATGGAACACAAGTGAAACAAATTTACTTCAAAGACAAATAAATATGCATATGAATGATGATAAGAGTTAGGAAGTGAAGCCAAATCCACCTCCCAAACCACTTACCAAAAGTTCCTGAAAATGTTAGTATGAATGCATAAGACATAAAGTAAAAGGAAATGAAATGAAATGAGATGTGAAGACCAAAGTCAGAAGTGAAAATGCAATGTAAAAGGCATATGAGATGATGCAATGTTATACAAGATGCATATGAATGATCATACAAAGATGAGATGCAAAGGAAGCATGTTTAGAATCATGAAAACACATGGATGTCCATGAAGTATAATGAATGTAAAGCATAGAAAATGAATGAAGAAATGATCAAGCAATGTTCAAACATGTCTTAGGATGTCTAATATGCCATATAAATATTTGAAATGTCAAGGTAAGTTCACATGATGATGATATGCAAAGATGAATGCAAATGAACATGAGAAATTAGGGTTTTATGAATGTATGAGATGCAAATGACCAAAACAGAAGCAATAAACATGATAAAAAATTGAAATCAAGCTCAATCAAACCCTAATCCCATATAAGATCACACCCCAAAGGAGAAAGTCAGAAACTTAACTTAATGAGAGTTACGAATTTTCTAAGTTTACAAGGGTTTTTGGGTGATTCTTAAGGGAAAATGCAAATCAAATTGAAAATGCAAGATAAATTCATGAGAAAATTAACCTAGAAACTATATGCAATATGTGAAACAATGCAAAAAGAATCAAGTTCAAACTCATCATGGTTAGGCATAAATGAATTTTTCAAGTTAGGGTTAGAAAATGTGATTTTTAAGAACCCTAATTCAAAGAAATTTGTGAAATTATGATCAAACCTAAAAAGAAATTTGCATGATGAGTTTGAAAATGTTTCTAAATGTATTTGAATGGTTCATGGATTTTTTTGGTGATTTTTAGAAACCTAAATGCATTTTTAATTAATTAAAATCCATTAATTAATTAAAAATAACACTTAAATATTTTAAAAATACTTTTAAATGCAAAAAATAAAATAAAAATTATTTGTGGTTTAAGAAAATTATTTGGATCATAAATGCAAAAGATCATATTTTTTGGATGAGTTTTGATATTTTAAATAAAATGTACAAAAGAAATAAAAAGAAAATGAATCAAAATGAAATAAATGCAAAGTCAAATGATCTGAAGGTCAGGGTTTAAACCTAGGTTAACCGGCACGCAGATGGAGGGCCAGGATCAAATCTGCCTAATTAATTATAATTTATTTAATTAATCCAAAATTAAAGTTAATGAACTAATCTAAGCCACACACGCGCGCGCGAATGACAAGATCTAAGGGCCTACATTCAAACCTGACTAAACCCTAATTAACTAACCCTAATCACTCTCAGGTGACCGAAGCAAGCTCCGGTCATCTTCTCTAGCCAGTCCCCTCCCCTGAATTTCTCAAATGGCCATGAAACTTCACCAAAAGCTCTAGAATCAAACCTTAAACAACCCTAAACACGAATCAACCCTCAAAATTCATTTATCACTCAAGAATATCATGAATCGAAGCAAACAATTTTTAGGTCAGAAAGTTTCAGAGCAAGCATACATGGTCATTTCTCACTCATTTTTGGAACAAAACATATCAGTGTGATCAGGGGAACATAAAGAATCGTATTGTAACTTAAAAAACAAGTTCTGGAAAAATTGTTTGAAGAAGCTACCTGAGATGAAGCTTTACAGTTTGGTGCTTTCTGGCCCTTTCCTTGATGCTAATCCACCCACTTGATCCCCTTGTGCTTCTGGAAAGCTTGAATGAAGTTTAAATGGCTTGGTTTGGAAGATTCAGTTCTGATAGTGCAGGAATCGTGTTTTTGTTTGGCTGTGTTTCATGGATTTTTAAAGGGTGCTTTGTTTTCTATGGACCATTTGAAGATGATTGGTGAAGTTTGTTTTGAGGTTTGATGGATGGTTTTTGAGAATCGAAGAAGGGAAGCTTTTTGGAAAATTTGTGAATGCTGAGTTCTTGGAGGTTCTGAGCTTGTGTGTTGTATGCTTTGGAGTGCTTGAGGTTTGTATAAACAAATGTGATTGGTTCAGAGAGTTCGTGTGGCCTATTGTGATTGGTATGGGCAAGTTGCAAAAAAGTCAACAACTTTGTACTTCAAGCATGGGCCATGGCAGGAGCTGCTTCAAGGGGTGTCTGGCCTCAGCCTGATTCATGGAGGGCCATAGGATTGATTTTATGCAGCTGGCACAAGTGGATGGAAGGTTCCAAGAGGTTTTGCAACTTTCCCTCTTTGAGAATTTTATGAAAATGTCTTGATGAATCTTGCAATCCAAGGCACAATTTTGGTTCAAATGCATTGCACTATGTTTGTATGATGTTTAGTAATCCATTAGAGGTCATGATATGGCTTGAAACTTGAATTTGCAAAAAATCCTCTTTGGCATGAACTTGAAAATTATAGGATTTTTTGCTTCTGTTTGGCATGAACTTCAAGACCTTTGGGATGGCTCAGATCACTTCTTGGATTGCTCAGATCACAAACCCTAGATGCAGATGAAATGGAACTATGCAGTGAAACAAATATGCAATATGAGATGGTATGCTTATGCTAATGCAAAAAATGAGAGATCACAAGCCATGGTGTGAGAAAAAGTGAGGGAAAATTTGGGGTGTTTACAAATATGACATCATAAGAGTCTGAGCATGAGACCGCACCCATCTGAGGTAAGTTTCCATTGGAATGGAGTACTTTGGTTCCAGAGTCTTACTATCAACCTTGTTCACTTTACTCCAAGCTCGTATAAACCTTTGACGGTAACCTTGAAGATCGTTGTCATAATCAAACACAATAACTTGAATAAGCATGTCATGAGGACCATTACTTCGAGCATAACCAAACTTACGCATAGCTAAAAAGGGTTATAAGTAATGCCCCCTCTTTTTCCAAGGAGTGGCACATTGGGGAACTCCCCACAACGGTCAATGATAGTGACATTTTCCATAGATCAGGAACACCAGTGAATATCTGAATGAGAGAGTGACATCATCCTTTTAGACCACCTCAAACCTCGTTCATTCTTCATCACAGATCGAGGAAGGTGAGAAATAAACCACCTAGATAGTAGAGGTATGCAACACATCAGAGTTCCTCTCGCTTTCGTAGTATGAGTGTGAAGAGAGTGCAAGATATCTCCAAGTAATGTAGGCACTGGATTGTGGGTCAGAAATATGTTGATGGTGTGTACATCTATGAACTGGCCTGAATTAAGGAATAGTACCAACCCATAAATTAGTAAGGCTAGGATCTCCTCAAAAGCATTGTAACTCATATCATCCAAAAACACATGAGATTTCTCTATCAATACTCTGGCAAGGATGCCCTTAACTCCACTTCTCGTTTCTAGGACAATGTCTGATTTCTTCAAATGTAGGGTTGCAGCAATGACTTCAGGTTTAGGCTCCTTCTCTAAGCCTGTGAAGGGTTTCTGATCAAGGATAGATACCCCAAGTAGCTTGGAGAATTCTTCCATTGTGGGCATTAGCTGATAATCAGGGAATGTGAAACAATGATGTTTAGGATCAAAGAACTAGAATAGGACACTCATCATATCTTCATCAAACCCTGAGGTAACCAAGTCAAGTAGATAACCATGCTTCTTGATGAACTGGGAGCTTTTAGGAATTTTTGAGACCAAATCCTTAAGCTTGGAAGTTATCCTACAAAGTTGATCCGAATAGTGTTCATACGAGTGGAAGCCATAACCTGTAACAAAGAACAAAGATAAATTATTTGGTCCTTGAAATGGTTAGTGAAAATGCTATGCTTATGATGTTATGATGTTATGTTCAATCACAAACATGTGGCACACACAAGCAAGTCACACAATAGCCCTAGGCTTAGAGGCTTGCATGAGGTTTAAAGGAAAGTACCATTCCCCTGAAGTTTAGTTGGTTCATCGTGTCCTACAAAAGTAACCAGGTTCTAAGGGATATCAATATCACTGATCCTTCTCAAGGGTTGTTGTTCAGTAGGCAACTTACTTGCCAACCAAAACCCCCCAAGATTAGGATCTCAATGAGCGTAGCATCAAGTATCAACGAACTTTAGACTTCTCCAAAGGCGGCTATCTCACTACTTTCTAAAGGCCAAGATGGGTCAATTAAGGTTCTAAATGGTAGTTAGTGTTAATGACAACGTATGGCAGCCCCATATTATCCTCAACTTACTTAAGGAACTTAAGCACCAACCAAGAAGTCACACTAACTGTGGCCACCAGATCAACCATATCGGTATACGCCGTATAGTTTCCTTGGTCTATTTCCACTTACCTAAGGTACACTAGATCCGGGTTAGGATCTTTCATATAGTAACCCCAAAACAATCCCTTAAAGATAAAGCAAACAAAGCAAACAAGTAAGTGATCTTAATTCCTAAGTTAACCCCTCTTCTACTAAGTAATCCCCAGCAGAGTCGCCAGTTCTATAACACGGTGGGAGAACTGACTTGATGTTTTTGTTTGACAAAAACATGTGTGGATAGCAAGAGTCGCCACCGACTTTTATTTTATCCAATAGGAAATGATATAAAAGAATAGGAAAGACCTTTTAAAAATTCTATGTTTTGGGGGGGGGGGGGGGTTATATAAAGGGAATGTGTTAGCATCCTTTATATCCATGGTTATCCATGGGCTCTTAGTTACTTAACTCACTTTAACTTGTTTGAAAAATGTATAATGTGTGTTTAGAAAATTTTCATAAGTCTTTGTAATGATCCTCGTATGGATGTATACAAAGCATTGAGTTTGAAAATGTTTTAAAAGGGGGGTGTGAAAAGAATTTTGAAAGAGTGAGCAAGTAATTAAGTGTTACCTACCCTAAGTTGGTATTTCATGTTTTTCTATTTCCTTTCAAGGGTAAGATTGTCCTTACTATTAAGGAGTAAGTAGTCATTAACTTGGATTTTGTTAAGGGACGGGCGTAGGGTCATCGTATGGTCAATGAAGGAAACTTGTAGGGGTGTCTTTAGCAATTCGTAGGGACTATCATCATTTTTACCGAATGGACAAGATCATTATATCGTAGGCAACCTCTGAGGGACTATGATCTTTTAATCTGGAAGGGACTATGATGATTCATTTATTAAGGGACTTTTCTTTTAAAGACACCCCCACTTTCGAGGGACCTGACCATTTGTTTTAAGGCAACTGAGAGGGGTAACCCTAGGAGGTGAAGATGGCGATCGTGGAACGATCGACTTACGTGTGTGAATTATTGTTTTCAGATATTTATCTTGAATATAATTCTCTAAGTCCATTTTAATCAAGTATTTCTTTTCACACCCTAGTTACTAACCATGCAGTTATATTTGTAGAAATTAAAAGCGGAAATTAAAGATCCTATGCTATTACATTAGGGGAGGGGTACATTAGTCGTTTAAAGGGGATTACAGAAAAAAAATTAAAATACGGAAAATTAAACCTAATTAACTATTACATAGGAGGAACAATTATATATTCGAAAAATAAAAGCGAAAATATAAATTATCCATACAATAATAAAATAACTAAATAAAATCAAACTTAAGAAAATAAATAAACGTTTTTTAGAGAAATCAGGTTTCATTTAGAAAAATAGGGTTTTTGTTTTAAAGAATTAGGGTTTAAAATCTTAACCTAATTAATTTACAAATTACTAAAAAAACTAATTTATATAAGAAAATTAATAATAATATTACTTATTTATTTATTAAAATTAAATAATTCACATAATAAAAAAAATAATTAGTGAAATTGTATTTTTTAAGAAAGTATTTGTGGAGAATTAATCTAATAGTTAATTATCAATTGATTTTAATTAATTATTGTTTTAAGAAATTAATTTAAGAAATAATAAACAAAGAAAAATAAAGCAAATACTCAAAACAAAGGGACCTGGGAATCGAACCCATGCCCTGAAGATCTAAGGCGCAAACGCTCAACCAGCTGAGCTATGCCACACATTTGTTCATCCTGCGAAACAAAAACAACATATGCGATATCAAATATTCAAAATCTTGAACGCGCCAAACCTCTCCTTCAACCTTCAGTCTTCCATTTAACTTTTAGTGACACTTTGTCTGTCACAAAAGGCTATAGTGACAGATCTTCTTCGTCACTATAAGTCCTGCAAGATTAAACATAAAAAATACAAGCGATAAACGAATTCTAATGACTCATCGATCAAGATTAGTCCATTAAGTCCAAATATCTCATTAATTTGGTCTGAAATTGCCTTGTTATGGAGTCCCCAATTCACGATTTTAAAAACCCTAACCATGGCAGTTCTTGATACCTATAATGAAACTTCACACAAACCAGCCAGAAATAATCTATAGAACATGGTGAACAACATTCAATCGTCAAAAACAATTTAAAACTCAAGAATCTATGCAATCGAAAAAATTCAAGAATGGGTCAAAAGTGAGATGCGATTTATGCATATTAACATGGTTTTAATGATAAAAATAGTTGATATACGTTCAATAGGTATCAAGGAATCTATAGCAACCTTTAAATTGCTTTGAAACAACTCCAAAGGTTCAAACCGAAAATTTGTTTTTTTGAAAAATTTGAAGTTTGAAAGGTGATTTTTTGTGGTATGAAAATTGTGTCTTTGCTTGTGTTAGGTTTGTGTATGTATATAATGAAGGGAATTAGGTCAAATTTTGGGCCTTATAAGCATGGATTGTGATTGCTTGGAGTTGAAGAAATCTCATCACCATAATTGTCCCAAAATTCAAATATCTTCATACCATTTGTGTTTTGCACGAATTTGGATGGTTCCAATCATCTTAAATATCATATATTTGATCCCAAAATAAGTTATGAGATCAAATATTTGATTTCTATTAAAATTGAATTTTAACAATTAAAATCCAAAATAATATTAAATAAATTATAAAAATCAGAATGAATGGTCATTGGGTCATGCATGACTTCATATTTAAGTTTGGGTTGCAACTTTATGGGCCCATTTGGAAATAAATGAAGTTATGGCCTTTATTTCTTCATGCACCCCTTAAAAATCATCCATCTTTGACAATGCATAATGTCGTACCTCGAAAAATATGATCCTCGCGATGGACGCGGAAAAAACAACAGAGTCGCCACCTAATTCTATTTATTCTACGAGAGAAAAGGGAGATATAGATACAACCTAAAAAAGGATAAGAAATGGTCAATGAAACCAAATTCTAAGTTCGAGAGTTGGTTATGTAAGGGGAAGGTATTAGCACCCCTCACATCCGTTGTACTCAACGGGAACCTCTTAGTCTAACTATGCGATTAAATGTTGATTATCTCTTTGTCTTCTAGATGGTTTGTAAAACTGTTTGTTTTAAAAGAAAAGGAAATTATTATTATTGTTATTATGAAGATGACGGAGAAAAAGATTAAATTTTTTTTACTGTGCTCTTGAAGGATTAAAATCCCTGTGCCTACGTATCCCTTGTGTAATGGGAAAGTCAGAGCTTCGTAGTTCGTGCAACTACGGTTTGTGATTTTTTATGAACAATTGTTTGAAACGCTTTCTAACTGTTAAGCGTTGGATTTTACTTGCGGAGGAGGCTGAAGCGCTAGCTTGTTTGCGAGATAGAAAGATTTAAACAAAGTTCGTTTAAAGAAAGATATTTGATCTTACTTAAGGTGTTTTAAACGAAAGAGCGAATGAACCACAACGCGTGGGGCTAGCCCAACAGTGATTTCATTCAAGAACCTGAGAAATGCTAGATTCCTGAGTTCAGTTCTTCATTGATTAATTATGAAAAATGATTTGACTTTGTTGGGTATGTTGTAAGTGTTTTGAGAGGCGAAAGGTCGAATGAATCACAACCTGGGGGCTAGCCTCAAGAGTAATTAATTCAAGGACCCAAGGAATGCTAGATTCCTAAGTCCAGTTCTTCCACCACTTTATATGTGAATTAAGAGTTAATTGTTCGAGTATTTTAGAAACGAAAGAGGGAATGAGACACAACCCGAGAGCTAGCCTCAAGAGTGGCCCATTCAAAAACCCGAGGAATGTTGGATTCCTGAGTTTAGTTCTTTCATTAATTAATTATGTGAATTAGGTGCTTTGTTTTTGACGTTTTAGGGTTTAATGTTTTTTTAGAAACAAAGGAGTAAATGAAACACAACTCAAGGGCTAACCTCAAGAGTGATTCATTAAAGAACCCGAGGAATGCTAGATTTCTGAGTTCAGTTCCTCGTTAATTAATTAAGACGTGTAAAGTCGTGTATATGGCGATCACAAAAAATGACCGACTTACATGTGTGCGAAATGTAAACGTGTTTTAAAAGTGTTTACTTGGCGTTGGACCAATAAATTAAGTTATATTTTGAAACGATTATTCTTAATGAGCGAGTATTTGTTTTAACAATTTTATAGTAAAAAAAAGGGAAAATATTTCAATACGAGCTTACACAAATATATGTGGCCAAAGTGTATAATCAAGCAAAAGAAAATGACATGATTCTAACCAAAACATTTTCCAAACAAATAGATTCGAGAAATATTTTCTAAAACATTAAACCCTAAGAGACAAGTATATTAAAAAAACTTAAACCAAACTATCGTATAAAAAAATAAATAGATAAAAAAAACTTATCGATTCTAAAAAAATGTTGGAAAGCAAAATACAAAATTCATCATTGTTAATTTAAAAAAAACACTAAGCCCTTTCATTTTATAAACTAAGCTTCCCTAATTAAGAAAGAAAAGAAACCGAGGGCCTTAAAATATGCAACACGGCCCACCAAGATGATACCCAATGCATTATTTGGCCCTGGATCAAAAGACCCAACTTGGACCCCAAACAACAATGCCTGCGTATCAAGGATGAAGCCCTAGTTACACAACCAACTCAAACAAGGCCAAGTGGCAGTCTCTAGTTGCCGACAGAAGGACTGAAATTCAAAAGCCAAAAGTTGAAATCCATGCACTAGGAAATGTAAATCTATATTCTTTAATTTCTTTTAACGATTCAAATTATTATGTTTAAGGAATATTTATTTACATTAAAACTGATTTTAAACCCAAATATCATGCACTTGCTTAAAACAGATCTGAGAAAAAAGGAAATAAAAAGACATGCAAAATTCTTCTCTGCATATAAATCGTTTATATCTCTTTCTCGATGAAAACTTCATCAATTTCTTCTCTTTCACTCTTGTTCACAAAAAGAAACAAAAAAAAACCCTAATGTTCTTGACCTAAACACGGTATCAACATCTTCATGCTCAGTCCAGGACTTCATCGCATATCAACATTTCAGATTTTCATTGTTACAACTCAACTCATGCAATCAACAACAACAATGCGCAATAAAGTCAAAAGAAAACCCACAAATCACACCCATATTTGACAATAATGAAGGCGACGCATAAAAGATGTGAAACGAGGTTTACCGATCGTCGACTCCGAAGACATAAAATCACAGGTACTCTGCTCGCTCGAATCTGCTTCTTCCTCTTCGTTTTCGCTTCTTCTTATTCTTTTTCACCTTCTTTGTTGTGTCGTTTTGCTAAATATCATGAATCCTTTGGGCGTCTTTGGTTAGGGTCCTTCTATGGTGTTCTTGCGTCTAGGTTTGTTTGAGATGTATGGTCATCGGTGAATGATGTTTGTTCCTGCTTTTCTATGTAGAATGATTTTTAGGATTTTTGTGTTGCTCGGTTTTTTATGAAGTTCTTTTGTTCTGTGTTTTTCGAAAATCCTCCCCTTTGTCTATGAAATTCGTCCCTTTAAATATGGTAGAATTAAGGTTTGTCCATTTGAATTTGTAAAGACTTCTTGAAGAAGTCTATAATATCAGATTTTATTTGGTTCTGGTGAGAAGTCCTTTTCTGTTTCAGATTCGCATGCCTCTGGAGTGGAGTTTTTCACAATTTGGTGTAAGGAAAAAACTTAGGTTTTTGGTCATACTTGCAGGGTCCCTTGTTGTGTTTGTTGTGAACTAGAGAAGAAAGGATAGGCAAACTATGATCCTGCTTTACAACTGGTCTGCATTCTCTTTCCTTTTCCATATTTTTTTAAAAACAAAGTTATCTCTTATTGATATTGAGTTCCTATCATGTGCAGAGAGGATAAACTATAGCAAGTCTGATTTGTTGTATCAACCCGGTCCATAAGCTCTTTTTTCATTTTTTGTTGCAGGTTTTATATTTTTTTAAACCATTTTGGTGTAAGCTTCTTGTTGTTGTTTTTTTCGGCAGGTGTTTGTACATTGCTTTTTGTTGTGTATTGATGTTGCATGGTGGAGCATAACTTTGGCTACTTGTGGCATCTTGAGCAAGTAAATATTTTTGTATATCCGGTGTATTGTTGCTGTAAGGCATAGCTTGCACAGGCTTTGGTCCATAGATGGCACAGCTGCTTGTCAAATTGGTAGTAGGTTTTTTCGGAGTCTTGTGGAAAGTAAAGACTCACGTTGCACCGTGCATAATATGAACTTCCTTCTTTATTTTTGATTTCTTTTTTTGTGTAAATATATTGTGAAGATAGAATGGCTACTATTTGAAAAGGAACAATGTATTGGATATATGGTTTAAATGATGGCCTCGAGAAAAAAAGGATATAAGAATAATAATAAAATGGATTTGATACAAAAGTAAACAAAAATGAATATAAATTTCTAAATTGGATTATGAATTGGATGGCCAAAATAGACATTAGGAATTATGAATGAACTTGGGTATTTAATGAGTTTAAACCAAAAAAAAATGTTAAGAAATGGATAATGAAAAGAATATTGGTAGGTAATGTTTTTTTGTAAGGCACCTCCATATTTGAACACCACTCAACCTTGACGATTGAGCACGACTACCATTTTTGAACGACATCACAACAAGTCCATCTTAAAAATGACCTTGATTGGACAAACGAGCCTAAAAGTTAGACTTTCCATGACTCTTCAACTTGTCTTTGTTCAATAACTATAACTGGCATCAGACCCTGGTTTGATGACCTTTAGATACATGGTATTGATTATTGGCAAACTTTACTTGAGAATGAGGTTGTCTCCAACTGAACTTCAACCACTACCACACACCTATTCAATCTATATAACAAAGGAAATAAAATAAACTGCATGTATTTTTGTATTTTATGGATTAGTGATACGTAAAAGACACACACGTGAAATGCTTGATAATATGTAAAAATTGATGCAAATGAAATGAAATCTAGGGGTAAAATTTGGGGTGTGACAGTTGCCCCTATTTAAATAACTTTACCATATAGAATGAGTGATGTTAATCCTCATAAAATCAGAGTAAAAGGTATTTAAATACAAAAATAACCAGAAATTTTGCCCCAAAATGCAATGTTATGCTGAACAATAGACTATCTAACCTTAAATATTATGTAACGAGAGATGAATATGATGTGATACGTCGACAAACAAAGGGTAAAGATCACTGGGGATGACATATGCTGGGGATAAAAACGAGAATAGGAAGTATTCAAAGTGATAGGTCAACAGGTTCAAGTGTAACTGTCAGCACTAAGAATAACAAAAAATGGGAAATAAAAAGAAATCTAAAGCGTTAAGTCAATGAACAGACCGACACCCCAGGACGGCTAGAAAATAAACTCTAAGTAAAAAATGCAGTGGCCCGATGCGACCAAACTGTCATCAGGAATAGAAAGACCTGGAAATAAACGAAATGGCAAATAAACAGCTCTATGCGACCAGTTGGCTTTGAGAAGAAAAACAATGACATGTTCACAATGAATGCGCAACGGCTCTGTGCGACCAACTGACACTATGAATGAGAACAAACTAATCGAAGTGATAGGTTAGCAAGTTCAAGTGTGAGTGATGGGGATCCCAATATATCAACTCGGCGGTTGAGAAAGATAACACATCGACTCGAGGGTGGAGAAGACAAGTCAAACTTGATGGTTGGGGAAATAGTTAAAAAAACATCGACTCGGCGGTCGGGAAAACAATTCAACTCGGCGATTGAGGAAATAAATAAAAGATATCGACTCGGCGGTCGGGAAAACAATTCAACTCGGCGGTTGTGGAAATAACTTAAAAGACATCGACTCGGCGGTCGGGAAAACAATTCAACTCGGTGGTTGAGGAAATAAATAAAAGACATCGACTCGGCGGTCAGGAAAACAATTCAACACGGCGGTTGAGAAAATAAAAAAAGACATCGACTCGGTTGTCAGGAAAACAATTCAACTCGACGGCTGAGGAAATAAATAAAAGATATCGACTCGGTGGTCGGGAAAACAATTTAACTCGGCGGTTGAGGAAATAAATCAAAGACATCGACTCGGCGGTCGGGAAAACAATTCAACAGGGCGGTTGAGGAAATAAATAAAAGACATCGACTCGGCGGTCGGGAAAACAATTCAACTCAGCGGTTGAGGAAATATATAAAAGTCATCGACTCGGTGGTCGGGAAAACAATTCAACACGGAAGTTGAGGAAATAAAAAAAGACATTGACTCGGCGGTCGGGAAAATAATTTAACTCGGCGGTTGAGGAAATAAATAAAAGATATCGACTCAGTGGTCGGGAAAACAATTCAATTCGGCGGTTGAGGAAATAAATAAAAGACATCAACTTGGCGGTCGGGAAAACAATTCAACATGGCGGTCGAAGAAATAAATAAAAGACATCGACTCGGCGGTCGGGAAAACAATTCAACTCGGCGGTTTAGGAAATAAATAAAAGACATCGACTCGGCAGTCGGGAAAATAATTCAACATGGCGGTTGAGGAAATAAAAAATAGACATCGACTCAGCGGTCGGGAAACAATTCGACTCGGCGGTTGAGAAAATAAATAAAAGATATCGACTCGGTGGTCGGGAAAACAATTCAACTCGGCAGTTGAGGAAATAAATAAAAGATATCGACTCGGCGGTCGGGAAAAAAATTCAACACGGCGGTCGAGGAAATAAATAAAAGACATCGACTCGGCGGTCGGGAAAACAATTCAACACTACGGTTGAGTAAATAAATAAAATACATCGACTCGGCGGTCGGGAAAACAATTCAACTCGGCGGTTGTGGAAATAACTTAAAAAACATCGACTCGGCGGTCGGGAAAACAATTCAACTCGGTGGTTGAGGAAATAAATAAAAGACATCGACTCGGCGGTCAGGAAAAACATTCAACACGGCGGTTGAGGAAATAAAAAAAGACATCGACTCGGCTGTCGAGAAAACAATTCAACTCGATGGTTGAGGAAATAAATAAAAGATATCGACTCGGTGGTCGGGAAAATAATTTAACTCGACGGTTGAGGAAATAAATAAAAGACATCGACTCGGCGGTCGGGAAAAAAATTCAACAGGGCGGTCGAGGAAATAAATAAAAGACATCGACTCGGCGGTCTGGAAAACAATTCAACTTGGCGGTTGAGGAAATAAATAAAAGACATCGAATCGGCGGTCAGGAAAACAATTTAACACGGAGGTTGAGGAACTAAAAAAAGACATCAACTCGGTGGTCGGGAAAACAATTTTGAAATTCTGTGATCAGGTACGTGATGTCGAATGAGATGTTTAAACACTTGAAGACTTGACCAAAACTTAAAGTGCAGGAAAATTAAATAACACAGGAATTTGTTAACCCAGTTCAGTGTATAATCACACTTACATCTGGGGGCTACCAAGCCAGGAAGGAAATCCAATATAAGTAATATTAATTCTAGACTTAAACCACTCAGTTTAATCTTTCACTTAATATCTACCCAATGCAATTTCTACCTAAGACACAACTTAGATATGAGTACCAACTCACCCCCCCTCAATCACACAGTGATATGTTTACAAGTTTAATAAAATTGAAGTCATACTTCAAACAAAACAGCTTGATCTTACTTCACAGTTTCAATCAAGACACAAATACACTTTTGCTTAAAAGCTCATAAAGTGGTACACATAAAACAATCTGCTATTAAAACACAAAACACCCTATTTGGTCTTCTTAATTTCGTACTCTATTCTGAGAGTTTTTGTTGCTTAAATAGGTGTTTGGATTTTGGGCTTTCTGTAGGTTTATCCAATCCTGATACGCATGCTGCCATCACCTAGAATTAGGGTTTGTTACTTCCTAGATTCTAGGTGATTCAGTTCTTCTGATTATACTGAAGTCATATGACAAAACTCCCTACAGATGCGCCTTCTTCTGTTTCATGCATCCATAATTAATTCCAGATAACTTCCCTTAATTTACTCAGTTCTGTTAATCATTAATTAATTCTTGTAGCAGGTTTGAGATGTCACAACATCTGGTGTGACATCCTGAAAACTGAACTTACTTCATTTACTGAAACAATGTCACAACATCTGGTGTGACATCCTGAATTCAGTTCATTTACTTATACTCTGTTTGATAATGTCACAACATCTGGTGTGACATCCTGAACTAAATTCATTACTTCTTGTTGGTCAAAAATTCTGCCAATTCTAAACATCTACAAACTCCCCCTTTGGCTAATTTTTGGCTAACATACTTTTCTGGTTTATCAGAGTGCAGCAGAATTTCTTATATCAGAGTACAGCAGTTCTTTTCTGTTGAGTCATGTGAGAGTTTACTCCCCCTCAAACCTACATGTGTTCAGACTTGTTGCAACAGAAATTTTTCATCAAAAACACAGCTTTTAGTTCAGAAGCAAACATAAGTTTTTCATTAATCAGTAAGCTGCATCATACATTGTTCAGTTCTCTTCTCCCCCTTGTTAGACATAAATTGGGGCCAAAGTTTTACAGAAGAATTACAAAAGCAAAATCAAAATACAATGCTGGAGCAGACATTACATATTCCTCACATACATGTTTCACTCAGAATCCTCATATTCAGTGTCTTCCTCTTCTTCAGTTTCTTCTTCAGTTTCTTCATCAGAAGCAGCAACTTTCTGAGCACTCTCTTCTATCTCCAGCCTTTGGATAATCTCCTCAAGCTTCTGCTTCCTGGCATCCAGTTCTTTGCATGTGTTCTTCAGCTCAGCAATCAAAGCAGCTTTGGAGATTGGATTCTTTGCCTTTGAAGATCCAGCAGATGTCCCAGAGGGAGCTTCAACATCAGCTGCATGATGACTTAAGAACAGCTTGTAGTGGAAGGCCAGGGGACTCTCTCTTTTGCAGATTGAATCCTTCTCAGTGAGGATACCTGGATACTGGTTAAGTATTATTCCACACAGCAGAGAAGGGAAGGCAATAGGCAGCTTTGTTGCAGATGATCCAGCATGCTTCAATGTCTGATCAAAAATATAAGCCCCAAAATCCAGCTTTGTTTGGGTGCCCACAGCATATATGAACCTGCCCAAACCAGTTGCTATTGAGGAGGTATGGTTGGTAGGGACCCAGTTTGCAGTGCCAATCCTATGCAGCATTGCATACTTTCTTGTTAGCAAGCTAACATAAAGTTTCCCTTTAACTGGCCAAGTCTTGACCTGATTGGCAGTGATGACCTTGCACACTTGGTTATCTGTCTTTCCCAGCTCATTAGGTCCATCAGATTCTCTTCCTAGATAATGGTTGATAACCCTAGGAGAGAATTCCACACATCTCCCTCTTACATATACCTTTCTGAAGTCAGCTGACTTACCATCAGCACAATCTTCTTGGAGGTTGACAATAAATTCCTTGACTAGCAGCTCATAGCAAGGAGATAAATTTGATACTGTTTTGAATAAGCCAGCAGAAGAGATGAGATCAATTACCTCAGTGCACTCAAGTGCATTGCTGCTCAGCTCTCTTTCAAGTGCTACCCTTCTTTGATAGACAAATTTCCATCTGCTCACACTTGACACATGATGGAAAGAAATGTTGTCCAGAGGAGCTTCTGGAACAGCAGAGGAGGACCTTGAGGGTGCTGGTTTCTTCTTTGGTGGGGATGTTGGGACATCCTCTTCAACATCAGAATCTGGAGGAGTGACAACTTTCCTCTTTTGTGTATTCACTTTGCTCCATTGTTTGGTAGGACCAAAAGCAACTTTAGCTTTGTCCTTCTTTGGTGTAGGTTGCTTCTTCTCAGGAGTTGCATGTCCTGCAGTCTTCTTTTCCTTCCTAGTTCTGAGCCTTTTGGCTATGCTAGGGGTCACTGAGGCAATGATTTCTGTGTCAGAATCATGCTCTATGTCAACAACAGGAGGAGGTTGAGCAGTCTCCTCTTCAGCAGGTGGATCAACAGAGGCTTGATCTTTAGTGGAGGCCTTGTGCTGGTCCTCAGATGTTTCATCATCACCATCAGTGGAGGCCTTTTGCTGGTCCTCAAATGTTTCATCAGCATCATCAGTGGAGACCTTTTTCTGGTCCTCAGATGTTTCAACATCTATTGGGACATCCTGTTGAGCAGGAGTGTCCTCTTCAGCCTGATTTTGTTGTTCTTCTTGTGGAGCTGGCATGGTGTTCAGAGGGATAGATATGCCACTCGAAAAATACGATCCTAAAACAAAACAACAAAGTCGCCACCTAATTCTATTTATTCTACGAGAGAAAAGGGAGATATAGATACAACCTAATAAAGGATAAGAAATGGTATACGAAACCAAATTCTAAGTTCGGGAGTCGGTTACGCAAGGGGAAGGTATTAGCACCCCTCACGTCCGTTGTACTCAACGGGAACCTCTTAGCTAACTATGCGATTAAATGTTTGATCTTAAGTCTATGTCTTCTAAATGATTATTACTATGTTTGTTCTAAAGTTTTTTAGATTATTGTTATTATGACGGAGAAAGGATTAAATTTTTAAACAGAGAAATAATTAAATATTTTATTAGAGTGCTCGCGAAGGATTAAAATCCCCGTGCCTACGTATTCCCTTGTGCAATGGGAAAGTCAGAGCTTCGTAGTTCGTGCTACTACGGTTTGTGTTTTTTATTGAACAATTGTTTAAAATACATTCTACTGTTAAGCATTGGCTTATACTCGCGGTGGAGGCTGAAGCACTAGCTTGTTCGAGAGATAGAATGATTTAAACAATGTTCGTTTTAGAAGAAAGTGTTTGACTTTGTTTAGATGTTTTAAACGAAAGGGCGAATGAACCACGCGTGGGGCTAGCCCATGTTGTGGTTGCATTCAAAAACGTGCGGAGTGCGAGACTCCGGAGTTCAGTTACTCGCTAATTAATTATGAAAATGCTTTGAATTGGTTGGTATGTTTTAATTTGAGATTTGAATATTTGATATACGAATGGTGATTGAACCAACGCGTGGGGCTAGCCCATTTGCGGTTCAATCCAGAACGTGCGGAATGCTAGACTCCGGAGTTCCTTTTTTCCGTAAATTAATTAAGATGAATTGAATTGTTTTTATACGAACGGTGATTGAACCAATGCGTGGGGCTAGCCCATTTGCGGTTCAATCCAGAACGTGCGGAACGCTAGACTCCGGAGTTCCTTTTTTCCGTAAATTAATTAAGATGAATTGAATTGTTTTTATACGAACGATGATTGAACCAACGCGTGGGGCTAGCCCATTTGCGGTTCAATCCAGAACGTGCGGAATGCTAGACTCCGGAGTTCCTTTTTCGTAATTCTTATTTAATTTAAGATTTGAATATTTGTTTTTAGACGTTTAGAACCGATGTGATTAATAACGAAGGAGCGAACGGACAATACGCGTGGGGCTAGCCCAGTTGCAGTTCGTTCTAGAACGTGCGGAATGCTAGACTCCGGAGCTCTATTCCTTGTTAAGTGATTTGTAAGAATTAGGTATTTTAGGAACGAGAGAGTGAATAAACCACAAATAAAAAAAAAATCAATGATTAAAATATCTTTTGAATTTTTTTCATACCATTTTTTTTTGTGGATTTTTGAGATATCAACAATTCAATAATGATGATAGTGGATAACAACATTTTAAAATAAACATGGACTAAGCCCAATCCACAACAATAACAATTATTATTCGTTTTTAAAAAAAAAACAATCCTAATTTAATTAAACCTTTTCTAAGAAAAACTAATAACAAATGTTAATTAAATTAAATAAATACAATAAAAAAAAGTTGCTAACAAGTGATGAAACCTGCGTTGAGTTAGCAAAGAGATTTTCCTAAATATAAAAAAATCCCTCTACTCACATGTTGACACGTGTTTAAAAATAATAAAATAAATAGTAGTAAAATCAATCAAATAAAAAAAAAGATAAAAAAAAGATAGTCAGTATATAAAAGTAATATATGGTTAACTAATGTTTCTACACATTCCTATATACTTTTCTATCTAAAGTAAAATAATATACATATATAAAAAAAGGTAAACATAACACTAAAAAAAAAACAGAATTATTTAAATAAACTTTTCAATATTATCTCTTTTCTAACTCTCATTTCTTACTCTCTTAATGAAAACTCGGTAAAACGAAATAGACAGTTTTATTTTAAGTTTTTAGTTCTCTTATTTACTATACAAAATAATGAATTTCAAGAAGCAAATACAATCAACAAAAATAAAAGAAGCATATGTGACTAACTATTGGAGAATCAAATAAAAGGAAAACAAACCGATCAGAATCATGACCGAACAGCGACGACGAAGGATGCACGGGTGTCGGACCTGTCAATGGATCAGTTTTGTGGTGGTAGTATAACGTTGTTGCATTGTTGTTGTTGGCATGAAAAAGAGCTTCACGGTTCTTCCTTCACCTTCTTGCTCCCAAGTCCCACTCTTCGTTTGTCATGTTACACTCTTGTTGTGGTTGTTGTTGTTGCTGTTTGTTTATGGTACTGATAAGAGTTCTTGTGAAATGTATAGTAAGATATTGAATTGGTTTATGAAAAGGATGTATGATTAGTTTGTGATGGAAAAGTTATATGAGGTTGGTGGAAGAGTTTCACATGTTGAGAGTGATGAGTTTGGTAAGGTGATATGGTAGTGTGTAGTTGGTTTGTGATGAAAAAAAAAGTGTCTTATTTAGTAGAAAGAAGAGAATATATGGAGACAGATAAAGTGGAATGAGAAATATGTGTGAAAAAAATGAAGAAAAGAAAAACCAAAATCAATATCAGAGAGAGGTATGGATATTGTGTTGAAAGGTTGCCGAGAAAAAAACAAAAAATGGAGAGGAGGTGTCAGTCTTGTTGTGATAAAATGATAAGTCACTTTCTCTCATAGATTGTACCGTTACAATGCATATATATGGAGCAACAAAACAAAACCTTTTTATGATACTTAATGAAGAAGCAATACTAAAAAGAGCTATAACAAATTTTAAATATTATAAAATAAAAAAATGTAAAAATAACATTAACAATAAAATAAATCTAAATTAAAAATCTGATTTAAATAAAATATTTATCAATTAATTAAAAAACAGTTTAAAATGGATACACTATTTGGTACCAAAGTTGCCAAAAAAATAAGAAAAGAATGCACCAAAATAACCTGCACGAAATATATGTATCGAAAAAATACAGCGTTTGATCAAATTTTGAAATAAGTAGACCGGTTAAAGGGCACAGCTGATCAAAGTGCGACTGGAAAAAGTTTCTGAGAAATTAAAATGAGCACATCATATTAAAATATGCAAAATGCAGATTAATATAACTGATGTTTGCAAGTCTGATTTTAAAACTTTTCGTCCACTAATTTTTTGCACAGTTGATTTTTATTTTGACCGAATCGACTGTAAATCTAACAAATGTATTTTGGCTGATAATTCGGGCATTATGCATGATGAAAAAAATGATATGTGATGCAGTCAATGCAAAGTGAAAATACAGTCAGATGAATGAATTTGGTGATTCAGGGTAAAAATTGGGGTATGACAGTTGCCCCTATTTAAGTATCTTCAACTAGAGAATATGAAGATGATTAATCTTCGTATGATCACAGTGGAAAATAATTAAATATTGAAAAGACCCGAATTTTGTCCCTGAATGCAGATGAAATGCAATGTTATGAATTCACGAGTGACTCTTTTTGTTTTGCTGGGGACACATGACGTGCGAGATGCAATGAACCCTAGCATGCTGATTTTTTTTATTTTATGAATATGCTGAATATGGTATGCAGGATATGATGCAGATAACTTGTAATGGGTATCCACAAAAACGAAACAGTGGGTGAAGACTCACAGGGGATAACAATATGTTGTGGACAAAAAGACAAAAACGGGATGCATTCAAAGTGATAAATCAGCAGGTTCAAGTGTTACTACTGGCACTAAGAAACAAAAGACTGGAAACAAAATGCAAGATTAAAGACAGACTAATCTGAGGTGATGAGTTAGCAAGTTCAAATTGGTTACTGGGGATTCCAATGCGACGATTCGGTGATTGAGGAAAAACAGAAAAGACCTCGACTTGGCAGCCAGGAGAACCAAATAGCAAACATTGACACGGCGGTCAGGAATAAACAAATATCGACATGGTGATCGGGAAATAAAATAGCAGACGTCGACACGGTGGTCAGGAAAATAAAGACAGGCGTTGACGCGGTGGTCATGAAATAAAATAACAAACAATGACGCGGTGGTCAGGAAATAAAATAACAGACATCGACATGGTGGTCGGGAAATCAAAAGGCAGACAAAAATCCAAAGTGGTAAATCAACAGGTTCAAGTGTAACTGTTGAGATCGAGGATTGAGAAACGAGAACAGTATCTAGGCAGTGGCTCTGCGCAACCAAAACTGATATTGCGAAGCGTTCAGATATAAATCAACGGCTCTACGCGACCGACTGACAATAAAATGTTGGAGTTTTAAACAAGATAAACGTCCAAACTCCGGAAATTCCCTAAATGAAGAACTTGAGGGATTTGTGCCAATGACGATTGGACCTAAGAGAAATATTGGTGGGAAGATATTAACAACAAGGAGGACCTCTGCAGGGGATATTAGTGTTATTGGGAAAACACATTGATAAACCATACTAAAGGGTAATCAACAACAATGGATTTTCAGACAAAGCTGCTAGTGACGAATGATTTTTATCTCTTGACATGCCAGACAGGAACTGGTCTCTTTTGATTCATTGTTAGGCGGGGATTATCTTTGGAAATGACCTAACAAACAAGAATTGGTTTTGAACTGGATTTGGAAGAGAGACAATTGTCAGAAAAGAACCGACTGTCAAATAACTTTTAAATGAAATACCCGGTGGGAACTGGTTCAGAATGGACTAACAGACGAAAACTGGTTTGAAAAGAAAATGAATATCAGACAGGAACTGGGTTGAAAATAAATGACTAACAGACAAGACTGGTTTGAAAAGAAATTGACTAACAGACAGGACTGGGTTGAAAATAAATGACTACCAGACAGGATTGGGTTAAAAATAAATGACTACCAGACTAGACTGGTTTGAAAATGAATGACTACCAGACATGACTGGGTTGAAAATAAATGACTACCAGACAGGACTGGTTTGAAAATGAATGACTACCAGACAGGACTGGGTTGAAAATAAATGACTACCAGACAGGACTGGGTTGAAAAGAAATTGACTACCAGACAGGACTGGGTTGAAAATAAATGACTACCAGACAGGACTGGGTTAAAAATAAATGACTACCAGACAGGACTGGTTTGAAAATGAATGACTACCAGACAGGACTAGGTTGAAAATAAATGACTACCAGACAAGACTGGTTGAAAATAAATGACTACCAGACAGGACTGGGTTAAAAATAAATGACTACCAGACAGGACTGGTTTAAAAATGAATTTCAAAAGAAATACCATACGGGAATTGGTTTACCTGGGTTTTGACCTGGACATATGCTAAATGAGTGAGCCGATATGCAAGATTTTAACGCTAAGAGCGGAGCGACATGACTAAAGCATGAGAGTAAATATGCACTGACTCAATGGTTTCCAAAAGAAATGCCCCTGCGTGGGTAAAGATGGAAAAGTTCTTGGAAGACGACTCTCTAGACAAAAGATAACGACATGATTCCCGACACCCGTCTTGAACTCAAAACTAGTTGTTGCATAAGGCCTGCTTGAACAACTTGTAGGCATGGAGAGGACTTGCCCCTGTGTGATTCATCTTGCCCCTGAATCAATGGTTTCTTGAACATGCCCTTTTCAAAAGGTTTGGAAACAACCTGCCATGGCATGGACTTTGAAGTGGTTGCCCCGGTGCTTGAAATCTGGCTTGGCCTCTGGTTATCCGATCTTTGGGATAGGAAACTCCTGACTTGACTGGCGATTGAGCTCTTAAATTCTTCCTGATAACTCGCTCAAGTATGTGTCTTGAGGAAAGCTCAACCTCTGAATTGCTGACTCCTGAATGGATTGATTCAGATTGATTGGTTCTTGAAGTGTTTTTCCCCTGGTTACCCAACTCCTAGGATGGGAAACTTTTGATTTGACTGGTCATTGAATTCTAAAACCGTTGGTGATAAATTTCTCTAGTATGAGCCTTGAGAAGAAGTTCATCCTCTGAGATGCTGACTCTTGAAGAAATTAATCGGCTTATTCTTGAAGTAACTGCCCCTGGCTGGGCTTCTCTTAATCAGTCGAATTCCCTAACTGGCTGCGTTCATCGAGATTCCATTGATGCTGAATTGACTTGCAAACAAACATTATTTATTTAAAAATTTTCAATTTTAATGCAACATTTATGCAAGTTTTGAAATCGCAATTTATTGGTATGATAGTGATACAGTGGAGTTGATTTAAAATAAAAAGTGGATCCAGCCATTTATGGGGTGGCGGATCAAATGATCAATACGAATGATTAGCAAAGATCGTTAGGAGTCAGGTTAACACAACCTTGTTGTAGTATGCTCTCGAAATAAACCCTGCCTCAATTAGGTCTTTTAAGGGTTGCAACGTGTCTTGGTTCACGGTTTATGAAACGAAAGATAAAAGGCTCAAAATTTATTTGTACCCATCCCATCTTCGTGATGAACTCCAATCCTATGTTCAGTTAATTTGACATACGCATTCATATCTCAAAACTCTTTTGGCAAATGCGTGATAAGGATCAGGTTTTGAAAGTGATGGCGGCCACCTTGCTTTTTCCTGCTTTGCTGGATTTGATGACTTCATTAATTTTCGCCTAAGTCGTCTTTTTCTGTTTTTTGACTTAGAGGACTTTTTTCTTTGTATTTCTTTTCCTTCATTCATTCTTTTGTTGAACGATTGTGACTGCCATTTCATCGGATGATAGAGAATACGTACTACAAACTTTTGGCTCTTCACGACTTCTACGGCAAAGTACATTGCTGATCCTTCTTGAATAATGGATTGAATCTTTTGAAGATTGAATGTAACCAGATTAACTGAACTGACTACCCTGCCCCAGGTTTGAAATTAAGGGTTTTTGCATTTTTCAAAAAAAGAAAACTCCTACTTCTAGGCTCGAAGGGGTTAGCGAGGGATTATCATCCTTATTTCACCAGTGTTTGGGAATTTGAAACAATGCCTGTACATCATTGGCAAGGTTTTAATCGAGAGCATACAAACGGAGAATTCAGGCATCTGGTTTTCATCATCCTCCCCCAATCTTTGCTAAGACAAAAGTTTGATAAACAAAAGATAGAAATATATTTGTTTTTTATAACAATGAAAAAGAACGAGTGAATACGAATGGATTGATTCAAAATATGCATAAACATTTCATTAATTTTGCCAATTCAAAAACAACAATGCTAACAAGCAAATACAAACTCAACATGCAAAGAAAATAACAACAATGTTGAGACAAACAGGTGATTGCCAGCTTTAGGGAATTGAAAATGTCTTGATTCACTGTCTTCAAGAGATGCCCCGAAGAGTCTTTGTACTCACTCAGGTGAGAGGTTGACATGCACCAACATGTTTCCTTCTGAAAAGGATATGTACTTCTTATCGATCAAATGTTGTACCTTGGCTTGAAAAGCTCTGCAGTCTTCAGTTGAGTGCCCCATTGATCCAGCATGATATCCACATTGCTCATGCGGATTACACCCAGGCGGGTATGGCTCTGTCAATGGCTTGAGAGACTTGGGAACCACTAATGAGCTTTGAATCAAAGGTTGCAGAAGCTGAGTGTATGATAAAGGTACTGGATGAAGAGGAGCATTCCTTCTTTCCAAATTGTTGCGAGGCTTATGTGGATTCTGATACTGATTCAGATATCCCTGGCTTTGGGCTTGCTGACTTTGATGAGGAGAAATCCAGGATTGCTGGTAAGGTACCCTAAACATTGTTGGTTGCCTACAAGGATGATGAGGCATATGGAAAAAAGATTGTTGAGAAGATGAAGGGTCAAAGGATTTTGCTGATGCACCACAAGAATACTTGACGTCTGCCATGACTGCATTGATTACTTCCTCTTCCTCCTCTTGAGAACTGTTGAGGGATTCATTCTCACTAGCCTGGTTGCCTGAGGCGCCTTGGATCTTTCCGCTTTTGAGACTAATCTCAATACGTTCTCCCGTTTTTACCAGGTTAGAGAAACTTGTTGAGGCGGTGCCTACCATCTTCTCAAAATACGGGCTATGCAGAGTGTCCATGAACAGGTTGACTAGCTCCTTTTCTGATAGCGGTGGTTGAACACGATCAGCAAACTCTCTCCACCTCTGGACATACCTTTTGAACGGCTCATCATTCCCTTGATATATGTCCTTCAAGTGAAAGCGACTGGGAGCTTCTCCCAGATTGTAATGGTACTGTTTCACAAAAGCATTGGCTAGGTCTAACCATGACTGAATATGACTTCTTTCCAAATTCATGTACCAATTCAACGGTGCCCCAATCAAACTATCTTGAAAGCAATGAATCATCAACTTATCGTCAAAAGCATATGCAGTCATTTTTCGACAGAACATCACCAAATGGTGCTTTGGACAGCTATCCCCTTTGTACTTCTGAAAAGCAGGTGCTTCAAACTTAGGAGGTATAACCAAACCAGGCACTAAGCACATGTTTAAAGCATCCAGGTCAAAAGCATCCTTCCCCTCTAGAGCTTTGAGCCTTTCATTCAGCACTCGACATTTCTCATTCATCTCAGCAACATCTGGCCCCTTGGTCCCTCTCACGGGGATTGCCGCTTGGGAAATTGGCTCAGAGAACCCAAAGCTTTGGTACTCAACAGCATCGTGAGGTAGGGAGTTTCCATCTCGAATAATGGTATGCTCTTGAATAACGGGTGCCCCAACTGGGGACCTGACAGACTGAGGTTGAACAAAACTGTTCCTTTGAGGTGGAGAGACATCTCCAATTACGGCAGCCTGTTGAGCATTATCCCCTCTCCTGATCAAAGTTGTCACAACATCCATGAGCTGGTTCATCTGATCCCTTGTCAAATCAAAGTCTCCCCTTGACGCAATCTGCTTTTGTCCCTCAGGGTCCATGATCAGTCGGGAACTACTTCAAGTACAATGTAGGCGTCGGGAAATCAACTGCGGGTGATGGACACAGGACGAGGATGAGCTTACTCTGAGGAAGGAAAATGATATGCAATGCAAATGCAATGGTATGCAAACGGATGCAATGCAAGGATGCTTGGAGATCACAAACATAAATAGACACGGAAGCTGGCAAAGCTCGAAACTTCCTAAATAGTAGGCTGTAAGAGATTGGTTCTACAGTCTGTACCCATAAGCCCCACTCACAGGATAGTTTCTACGGTGATGGTTTAAGGAAACTCAAGGTCACAGACGTTTATCGTACTAACGCCCCGCCGCAGGCTAGCTGCATTGTGACGATAATAACGATAAGGTCTACCTTGAGTGGAGTTCTCATGCTAGGCGTGCAAGAAGCGAGTCCTTGGAGCCTAACATTACACAACTACCAATGTTGAAACAGGTTCTAGGGGGTCCCAGAATCACAGCCCTTTCATGAATCAGGTCCCGCGACAGGCTAGCTGCGTTGCGACAAGATCTACGAAAAGTCTAACTATCTGGGGGAGCTTTCATGTTAGGCGTGCAAGGAGCGAGTCCTTGGAGACTAACACTAATAGCATCCAATTCTAAACTTAGGTGTTCCCTCTGCTTTTTCCACCACTCAAAATTACTTGCAATGTGACCCCGAGGAACCACAAACAAATATATTGAGCAATAAAGTAAAGCGGTAAAAGAACAGATAAACAAACATAAATAATAAACATAGAGAAGACAATAAAAGACAAGATCAAACAAATAAACACACAATGCTAAGTTAGGCTCGACTCTCTCTAGCATGGAGCTATGTCCCCAGCAGAGTCGCCAACTGTCGTACCTCGAAAAATACGATCCTAAAACAAAACAACAAAGTCGCCACCTAATTCTATTTATTCTACGAGAGAAAAGGGAGATATAGATACAACCTAATAAAGGATAAGAAATGGTATACGAAACCAAATTCTAAGTTCGGGAGTCGGTTACGCAAGGGGAAGGTATTAGCACCCCTCACGTCCGTTGTACTCAACGGGAACCTCTTAGCTAACTATGCGATTAAATGTTTGATCTTAAGTCTATGTCTTCTAAATGATTATTACTATGTTTGTTCTAAAGTTTTTTAGATTATTGTTATTATGACGGAGAAAGGATTAAATTTTTAAACAGAGAAATAATTAAATTTTTTATTAGGGTGCTCGCGAAGGATTAAAATCCCCGTGCCTACGTATTCCCTTGTGCAATGGGAAAGTCAGAGCTTCGTAGTTCGTGCTACTACGGTTTGTGTTTTTTATTGAACAATTGTTTAAAATACATTCTACTGTTAAGCATTGGCTTATACTCGCGGTGGAGGCTGAAGCACTAGCTTGTTCGAGAGATAGAATGATTTAAACAATGTTCGTTTTAGAAGAAAGTGTTTGACTTTGTTTAGATGTTTTAAACGAAAGGGAGAATGAACCACGCGTGGGGCTAGCCCATGTTGTGGTTGCATTCAAAAACGTGCGGAGTGCGAGACTCCGGAGTTCAGTTACTCGCTAATTAATTATGAAAATGCTTTGAATTGGTTGGTATGTTTTAATTTGAGATTTGAATATTTGATATACGAATGGTGATTGAACCAACGCGTGGGGCTAGCCCATTTGCGGTTCAATCCAGAACGTGCGGAATGCTAGACTCCGGAGTTCCTTTTTTCCGTAAATTAATTAAGATGAATTGAATTGTTTTTATACGAACGGTGATTGAACCAATGCGTGGGGCTAGCCCATTTGCGGTTCAATCCAGAACGTGCGGAACGCTAGACTCCGGAGTTCCTTTTTTCCGTAAATTAATTAAGATGAATTGAATTGTTTTTATACGAACGATGATTGAACCAACGCGTGGGGCTAGCCCATTTGCGGTTCAATCCAGAACGTGCGGAATGCTAGACTCCGGAGTTCCTTTTTCGTAATTCTTATTTAATTTAAGATTTGAATATTTGTTTTTAGACGTTTAGAACCGATGTGATTAATAACGAAGGAGCGAACGGACAATACGCGTGGGGCTAGCCCAGTTGCAGTTCGTTCTAGAACGTGCGGAATGCTAGACTCCGGAGCTCTATTCCTTGTTAAGTGATTTGTAAGAATTAGGTATTTTAGGAACGAGAGAGTGAATAAACCACAAATAAAAAAAAAATCAATGATTAAAATATCTTTTGAATTTTTTTCATACCATTTTTTTTTGTGGATTTTTGAGATATCAACAATTCAATAATGATGATAGTGGATAACAACATTTTAAAATAAACATGGACTAAGCCCAATCCACAACAATAACAATTATTATTCGTTTTTAAAAAAAAAACAATCCTAATTTAATTAAACCTTTTCTAAGAAAAACTAATAACAAATGTTAATTAAATTAAATAAATACAATAAAAAAAAGTTGCTAACAAGTGATGAAACCTGCGTTGAGTTAGCAAAGAGATTTTCCTAAATATAAAAAAATCCCTCTACTCACATGTTGACACGTGTTTAAAAATAATAAAATAAATAGTAGTAAAATCAATCAAATAAAAAAAAAGATAAAAAAAAGATAGTCAGTATATAAAAGTAATATATGGTTAACTAATGTTTCTACACATTCCTATATACTTTTCTATCTAAAGTAAAATAATATACATATATAAAAAAAGGTAAACATAACACTAAAAAAAAAAACAGAATTATTTAAATAAACTTTTCAATATTATCTCTTTTCTAACTCTCATTTCTTACTCTCTTAATGAAAACTCGGTAAAACGAAATAGACAGTTTTATTTTAAGTTTTTAGTTCTCTTATTTACTATACAAAATAATGAATTTCAAGAAGCAAATACAATCAACAAAAATAAAAGAAGCATATGTGACTAACTATTGGAGAATCAAATAAAAGGAAAACAAACCGATCAGAATCATGACCGAACAGCGACGACGAAGGATGCACGGGTGTCGGACCTGTCAATGGATCAGTTTTGTGGTGGTAGTATAACGTTGTTGCATTGTTGTTGTTGGCATGAAAAAGAGCTTCACGGTTCTTCCTTCACCTTCTTGCTCCCAAGTCCCACTCTTCGTTTGTCATGTTACACTCTTGTTGTGGTTGTTGTTGTTGCTGTTTGTTTATGGTACTGATAAGAGTTCTTGTGAAATGTATAGTAAGATATTGAATTGGTTTATGAAAAGGATGTATGATTAGTTTGTGATGGAAAAGTTATATGAGGTTGGTGGAAGAGTTTCACATGTTGAGAGTGATGAGTTTGGTAAGGTGATATGGTAGTGTGTAGTTGGTTTGTGATGAAAAAAAAAGTGTCTTATTTAGTAGAAAGAAGAGAATATATGGAGACAGATAAAGTGGAATGAGAAATATGTGTGAAAAAAATGAAGAAAAGAAAAACCAAAATCAATATCAGAGAGAGGTATGGATATTGTGTTGAAAGGTTGCCGAGAAAAAAACAAAAAATGGAGAGGAGGTGTCAGTCTTGTTGTGATAAAATGATAAGTCACTTTCTCTCATAGATTGTACCGTTACAATGCATATATATGGAGCAACAAAACAAAACCTTTTTATGATACTTAATGAAGAAGCAATACTAAAAAGAGCTATAACAAATTTTAAATATTATAAAATAAAAAAATGTAAAAATAACATTAACAATAAAATAAATCTAAATTAAAAATCTGATTTAAATAAAATATTTATCAATTAATTAAAAAACAGTTTAAAACGGATACACTATTTGGTACCAAAGTTGCCAAAAAAATAAGAAAAGAATGCACCAAAATAACCTGCACGAAATATATGTATCGAAAAAATACAGCGTTTGATCAAATTTTGAAATAAGTAGACCGGTTAAAGGGCACAGCTGATCAAAGTGCGACTGGAAAAAGTTTCTGAGAAATTAAAATGAGCACATCATATTAAAATATGCAAAATGCAGATTAATATAACTGATGTTTGCAAGTCTGATTTTAAAACTTTTCGTCCACTAATTTTTTGCACAGTTGATTTTTATTTTGACCGAATCGACTGTAAATCTAACAAATGTATTTTGGCTGATAATTCGGGCATTATGCATGATGAAAAAAATGATATGTGATGCAGTCAATGCAAAGTGAAAATACAGTCAGATGAATGAATTTGGTGATTCAGGGTAAAAATTGGGGTATGACAGAAGGCATGCCTTTGGCTTTGCTGAATACAGGTTCCTTTGCCCTTCTCACAGTAGGGGTTCTTAGCTTTTGAGCAAGAGGAACACTTACTCTGATTTCGTCTATTGGAGTTGAATCCATAGGTACCACAAAGATGGGGGTTGCATGTACCACATCTTCTTGATTGAGGATTTCTTTAGAGAGGTTAGGGTTTTGATGTTGAGACATTTTCGAAAGTTGTGGATGAAGAGTTTAGGTTTGAATGATTTTGATGAGTTCTGAAAATCAGTTAGAGAATGCAATTCGTTTTGAGAGGATGATGAGAAGATGAATATCTGAGAACAAGCTGATATTTTTATAAGTAGCCGTTACTTGGAGAAATTTTAGGAGTGGAATACCCAGAGTCCTTGACCAGACTGGTGTTGCCATCTGGTGATCATGCCACATAATGTCATATGACATGTTGGCACATCTCCATAACTGCTATATTTCACATAAACAAATTCCCAATTTACCCCTTAGGTTTTCAAATTGGGTAGCATCTAAAGCTTTAGTAAATATATCAGCCAATTGCATATTTGTAGCTACATGTTCCAATGAGATCACTTTCTCTTCCACAAGATCTCTGATGAAATGATGCCTGATATCAATATGCTTGGTCCTGCTATGTTGGATAGGATTCTTTGATATGTTAATAGCACTTAAGTTGTCACAGTACAATGTCATGACATCTTGTGGGACATTGTACTCTTTGAGCATTTGCTTCATCCAAACCAACTGTGAACAACTGCTTCCAGCTGCAATATATTCAGCTTCAGCAGTAGATAAGGATACACAATTTTGTTTCTTATTGAACTAAGAAATCAAATTGTTTCCTAGAAAGAAGCATCCTCCTGATGTGCTTTTTCTGTCATCAGCACTTCCAGCCCAATCAGCATCACAGAAGCCAGTGAGAATTGGTTTGCATCCATGAAAATACATTATGCCATAGTCACAAGTACCATTGACATATTTCAGAATTCTCTTGACTTGGTTTAGATGACTAACTTTTGGATCAGCTTGATATCTTGCACATACACCTACTGCAAAGGCTATGTCTGGTCTGCTAGTAGTCAGATATAATAAGCTTCCAATCATACTTCTGTATAGGCTTTGATCTACATTCTCACCCTTGTCATCTTTAGTCAGCTTTAAATGTGTGGGGGCAGGAGTTCTTTTATGAGTAGCATTGTCCATCCCAAATTTCTTGACAATGTTCTTAGCATACTTGCTTTGGGAAATGAACATGGAATCCTCCATTTGCTTTATTTGTAATCCAAGGAAGTAGGTTAGTTCTCCTACTAGGCTCATCTCAAATTCAGATTCCATTTGAGTGACAAAATGTTTAACCATCCTGTCTGACATCCCACCAAAATCAATGTCATCTACATATATTTGAGCAATCATGACATTTCCTTCATCATCCTTCACAAACAAGGTTTTGTCTATTCCACCTTTTCTGTACCCTTGCTTGATAAGAAAAGTAGTCAGCCTTTCATACCATGCTCTTGGGGCTTGCTTCAGTCCATAAAGAGCCTTCCTTAGTTTGTACACATGGTTTAGACAGCTTGGATCAACAAATCCCTTAGGTTGTTCTACATATACCTCTTCATTAAGATATCCATTCAGAAAAGCACTTTTCACATCCATTTGAAATAGCTTGAACTTCAGGATACAAGCTATTCCTAAAAGTTGTCTGATTGATTCAAGCCTTGCTACTGGTGCAAAGGTTTCATCAAAGTTTACTCCTTCAATTTGTGTGTATCCTTGAGCTACAAGTTGTTTATAGAGTATCCAAGGAAAATCCCTTCATCACTTTTAGGATCCATTTTTCTTCTTTGCTCCCTATCAGCCAGAATATAACAATTACTTCCAAACACATGGAAATACTTAACTATGGGTTTTCTGCCTTTCCAGAATTCATAGATTGTGGACAAGGTTCCTTTCCTTAGAGTGACTCTATTATGAATGTAACAAGCTGTGTTCATAGCTTCAGCCCAGAAGTACAATGGTAACTTTTTAGCATGGATCATAGCTCTTGCTGATTCTTGGATAGTTCTGTTCTTTCTCTCAACAATGCCATTCTGTTGAGGAGTGATAGGAGAAGAATACTCATGATTGATTCCCTTTGAAGAACAGAATTCTGAGAATTTTTGATTCTCAAATTCCTTTCCATGGTCACTCCTTATTCTGATTACACAGTTTGCTTTTTCTCTTTGTATTCTTTGGCACAAATCTTTGAATACATCAAACACATAAAACTTTTCTTTGATAAAATTTATCCATGTATACCTTGAAAAGTCATCAACTACCACATAGGCATACCTCTTACCACCAAGGCTCTCAACCTGCATAGGTCCCATAAGATCCATATGCAATAATTCCAAAACTTTGGAAGTTGTCTGATGTTGGAGCTTTGGATGGGACATCTTGGTTTGCTTGCCTATTTGACATTCACCACATATTTTGCCATCATCAATCTTCAGTTTAGGAATACCTCTCACAGCTTACATAGATATGATTTTCTTTATGCCTCTGAAATGCAGATGACCCAGTCTTTGGTGCCATAGTTTCACTTCTTCTTCTTTGGCTAAAGAACAAGTTGAAGTGAGACTGAAGTCTTGAGGTTCCCACATATAACAGTTGTCTTTAGATCTGGCTCCTCTCATGACAACCTTCTGTTCTTTATTAGTCACTATGCATTCAGTTTTGGTAAAGTTTACATTGTAACCTTGATCACATAATTGACTTATGTTGATCAAGTTAGCAGTCAGTCCTTTTACCAGCAGCACATCATCTAGTCTTGGTACATCTGGACAGTCCAAGGTCCCAACTCCCTTGATTTCTCCTTTAGCTCCATCTCCAAAGGTTACATATCTGGATGAATATGACTTTAAGTCTACTAGCAGATTCTTCAATCCAATCATGTGTCTTGAACATCCACTGTCAAAGTACCAGTCTTCTTTAGCTGATACTCTTAGAGATGTATGAGCTATATATGCAACACCCTTCTTTGACCATTTGTATTGAGGTTTCTTTTGATGCCTCCGCCCTGTGTAGTGTCCATTAGTAGAGCTCCAAGGTTGTTTGTTGAACTTGTTCTTGGGCATGTAGCTTTGATCAACATGAAGACTAGCTTTAGGTACCCATACTTTCTTGATGGCCTCTGTCTTCTGCTTAGGGAGTTGTTGATATCTATGCAGTACTTTCTTGGTAACCTATATCTTCTGCTTAGGAGGTTGCTGATACATCTGATTTGGATATCCATGCAACTTGTAGCAATGAGGTTTGATGTGACCAAACCTTCCACAATGATGACATCTCCATCTTTGATACTTCTTATTCATTATGTTCTTTTCATGATGTTGAGACATCTGTTGGAACATTATGTTTGACTTTGTGTTCTTTTCATGATGTTGAAGCATCTGTTGGGACATCTTGTTTGACTGTATGGAATTTGAAGTAGTTTTGCTAGTTCTAGCTTCAACCTTATGAACTTTGTTAAATCCCAGTCCACTTCTATCCCCTGAATGCTTATTGTTGTTGAGAATAACATCTAGTGTGTTTGAGCTACTGTTCAACATTCTAACAGATTTGGACATATGCTCTAACTTGGAGTTGAGAAGACTTATTTCACTTTTCAAGGTGTCAATGATCTCTAGATCACTTGTTTTTTCATCCTTTAGTGCCTCAATCTGCTTCTTCTGCTTTATACTCTCCATGCATATTTCAGTGCTCCTTTTAATCAGTTCTCTGTATGATTGCTCAAGCTCTTCAAAAGTAAGCTCCTCATCACTGGATTCACTTTCAGATTCACATAATCCAGCTAGAGCAGTGATATGCTTAGTTGATTCTTCTTCTGAATCACATCCTGAGTCTTCATCAGACCAGGTTACAGAAAGACCTTTCTTCTGGCTTTTTAAATAGGTAGGACATTCATTTCTGATGTGTCCATATCCTTCACATCCATGGCATTTAATCCCTTTTTCTTGATTGATCTTTTCATCATAATTTGACCTTCTATTAGCATCATATGGTCTTTTATTCTCAGAAGAGTTTGAGTATTTTCCACTTGGTTTGGACTTGTCTTCCATCTTTCTGAGAATCTTTTTGAATTGTCTTCCAAGCATAGCAATGGTTTCTGATAAATTTTCTTCAGGTTCTGCTTCATTGATTTCTTCTTCTTTATCAGTATTTGACACCAAGGCTATACTTTTGTTCTTCTTTACAATTGTGTCATTCATTCCCATCTCAAATGTTTGCAGGGAACCAATGAGTTCTTCAACCTTCATTGTGCATATGTCTTGAGCTTCTTCTATTGTTGTGACCTTCATGTCAAATATTTTTGGCAAAGATCTGAGAATCTTTCTTACAAGCTTTTCATCAGTCATCTTTTCTCCCAAAGCACCAGAAGTATTGGCTATTTCTAAGATGTTCATGTAGAACTCATGAATTGTCTCATCTTCCTTCATTCTCAAGTTTTCAAACATGGTGGTGAGAAGTTGAAGTCTTGACATCTTTACCTTTGATGTTCCTTCATGAGTTGTTTTGAGAGTGTCCCAAACATCTTTGGCCAGCTCACAGTGATGCACAAGTCTGAAGATGTTCCTATCAATGCCATTGAATAAAGCATTTAAGGCCTTGGAATTGCCAAGTGCTGAATCTTATTCCTCCTTACTCCATTCTTCTTCAGGTTTCAACACTTTTGCTCCATCTTTGTTATCTTGGACAGGGTGCTCCCATCCATTGTTGACTGCTTTCCAGGCCCTATTGTCAAGTGATCTTAAGAATGCTACCATTCTTGGCTTCCAGTAGTCATAATTAGATCCATCCAATATAGGTGGTCTATTTACAGACCCTACATCTCTGTCCATGTTTCCAGAATTTGCAGTCCCTAGATCTCACCCAGTTAAACAGGAAGGGTGCCTGCTCTGATGCCAATTGAAATTCTGTGATCAGGTACGTGATGTCGAATGAGATGTTTAAACACTTGAAGACTTGACCAAAACTTAAAGTGCAGGAAAATTAAATAACACAGGAATTTGTTAACCCAGTTCAGTGTATAACCACACTTACATCTGGGGGCTACCAAGCTAGGAAGGAAATCCAATATAAGTAATATTAATTCTAGACTTAAACCACTCAGTTTAATCTTTCACTTAATATCTACCCAATGCAATTTCTACCTAAGACACAACTTAGATATGAGTACCAACTCACCCCCCCCTCAATCACACAGTGATATGTTTACAAGTTTAATAAAATTGAAGTCATACTTCAAACAAAATAGCTTGATCTTACTTCACAGTTTCAATCAAGACACAAATACACTTTTGCTTAAAAGCTCATAAAGTGGTACACATAAAACAACCTGCTATTAAAACACAAAACACTCTATTTGGTCTTCTTAATTTCGTACTCTATTCTGAGAGTTTCTGTTGCTTAAATAGGTGTTTGGATTTTGGGCTTTCTGTAGGTTTATCCAATCCTGATACGCATGCTGCCATCACCTTGAATTAGGGTTTGTTACTTCCTAGATTCTAGGTGATTCAGTTCTTCTGATTATACTGAAGTCATATGACAAAACTCCCTACAGATGCGCCTTCTTCTGTTTCATCCATCCATAATTAATTCCAGATAACTTCCCTTAATTTACTCAGTTCTGTTAATCATTAATTAATTCTGGTAGCAGGTTTGAGATGTCACAACATCTGGTGTGACATCCTGAAAACTGAACTTACTTCATTTACTTATACAATGTCACAACATCTAGTGTGACATCCTGAATTCAGTTCATTTACTTAAACTCTGTTTGATAATGTCACAACATCTGGTGTGACATCCTGAACTAAATTCATTACTTCTTGTTGGTCAAAAATTCTGCCAATTCTAAACATCTACAAATTTAACTCGGCGATTGAGGAAATAAATAAAAGATACCGACTCAGTGATCGGGAAAACAATTCAATTCGGCGGTTGAGGAAATAAATAAAAGACATCAACTTGGCAGTCGGGAAAACAATTCAACACGGCGGTCGAGGAAATAAATAAAAGACATCGACTCGGTGGTCGGGAAAACAATTCAACTCGGCGGTTGAGGAAATAAATAAAAGACATCGACTCGGCGGTCGGGAAAATAATTCAACATGGCGGTTGAGGAAATATAAAAAAGACATCGACTCGGCGGTCAGGAAAACAATTCAACTCGGCGGTTGAGGAAATAAATAAAAGATATCGACTCGGTGGTCAGGAAAACAATTCAACTCGGCAGTTGAGGAAATAAATAAAAGATATCGACTCGGCGGTCGGGAAAACAATTCAACACGGCGGTCGAGGAAATAAATAAAAGACATCGACTCGGAGGTCGGGAAACAATTCAACTCGGAGGTTGAGAAAAAGAAAAATTCAAAGTATCCAAAGTGATAAATCAACAGATTCAAGTGTAACTGTTGCCACTAAGGATAAAGAAGACAAACCAAAAATTGGGTTGTGGTTCTAAGAGACCAACTGATACTGGGAGTAGAATCCAACATACTCAAATATAAATCAACGGCTCTAAACGATCGGCTGACAATAAGAAAAAAATGTTGGAGTTTTAAACAAGATAAACATCCAACCTCTGGAAATTTCATAAATGAAGAGTTCAAAGAAGACCTTCAAGAACCATCAGGAAAACACGGACGCGTGTTGGATTAAACGGCCTTAAATCGTAAACAAAGGCTTAATGGATTTGTGCCAATGACAATTGGACTTCAAAGAAATATTGATGGCAATAAAGAAAAATACCAACAACAAATGGACTTCTGCAGGGGATGCCAGTGTTACTGGGAAGAAGACTTTGGTTAACCACGCTTCGAGGTACCAACGACAATGGATTCCAAAATGAAAGCTGATAGTAATCTGGACCTGGAGTCAGACAGATGACAACTGGGGAAAGATAAATGATTATTTCAAATGCGTATGATTGAGCATGATGTGAATGATCATGATATGCAAATGCTGACTCTGGGGAAACAAAGAGTTTTGACAATGTTCAAGGGAGAGTAGGATCTCAATGCCAATACTTAGACGAGCAATATGAAAGATGTTGGGGATATGTCTTCAAACTTGGAACTCAATGTTTGGTCCAAGGATCCATCCAAGAGTGCTACCAGCTTTTAATCCTCTATGGGGATTCATGTAATAATGGCATGAGAGTGTTGCTGCAAGCAAGATGGTTCTTTGGGAAGCCAAATGATATTTTCAATCTTTCCAAAATCAAAGAAACTTGAAAGTTTTTTTATAGGTTTTCAAAAAACATTTTTCTTAAAAAGAACTTGTCATTTTCAAAGTTAAATTGCAATTCAGTGAGGACATTTTGCATAACAAAACGAAAATAAGAAGCTGAAAGACAAAGTTTATAGGCAAAGGTTGTATTTCATTCAAGAATGGTAGCTTGCCAATAGCAGAAGCTCCATGGAAAATTACAATTTGAAAATGGCAACAGGGAAATGTCTACATTGAATCCAACGACCACTACAATCCCTAATAACTAAAATCACCCAACATTTTGCTTCTGACAAGAGCAACTGGATTGGTCTTCAATTATGATCCTTCAGCAATGGTGAACACCATCTGATATAGTCAAATGCCTTTGTCCCTAACTTTTGCCTGGACCGCCCTTTCGGGTTTTCAATCCACCGGGACGCTCTTTTTTGCCTAAGCCGCCCTTTCGGGTTTTCAACTTAGCGAGCCCTCATTTTTTTTTATCCCTAACTTTTACCTAGATCTCCTTCATAGGTTTTGACCCACCGGGATACTTATTTTTGCCTAGGTCGCCATTTCTGGTTTTTGACTTATCGGGTTTTATTTAGGCATAATATTTTTTTACTGCATCAGAATTTACCGGGTGTTTAAGCTATTCACCATCCATAGTTGTGAGGATTAAGGAACCTCCATAGAATGCCACCTTCACAACATATGGGCCATCATAGTTAGGACTCCACTTTCCACATATATCTTTATGAATTAGAAAGATTTTCTTGAGTACAAGGTCTCCTTCTTTGAATTCTCGGAGACAGACTTTATTGTCAAATGCTCTCTTGATGCGCTTCTGGTACAACTGGCCATGGCACATGGCGGTCATTCTCTTTTCATCAATGAGGTTCAATTGGTCATACCTGTTCTGGACCCACTCAGCTTCCTCCAGTTTGGTTTCCATCAAGATTCTCAAAGATGGTATCTCTACTTTGATAGGGAGAACTGCATCCATCCTATACACCAAAGAGAAAGGGGTTTCCCCTGTTGAAGTGCGAACTGATGTTCTGTATCCGTGTAAAGCATACGGTAACATCTCGTGTCAATATTTGTATGTCTTTACCATCTTCTGCATGATCTTTTTTATGTTCTTGTTTGCAGCTTCAATAGCTCCATTCATCTTCGGACGATACGGAGAAGAGTTATGATGTTCAATCTTGAATGTCTTACACAACTCTTTCATCGTTTTGTTGTTCAAATTGGTCCCATTATCTGTGATGATTCAGCTTGGGATCCCAAAACGGCAGATAATTTGGCTCTTGATGAAACGGGTAACCACTTGCTTTGTCACATTGGCGTAGGAAGCTACTTCTACCCATTTGGTAAGGTAATCGATCGCAACCAAGATAAACAGATGACCATTGGAAGCTTTAGGCTCAATTTCCCCTATCATTTCAATGCCCCACATTGAGAAAGGCCAAGAAGATGATAGAACATTCAAAAGGGTCGGAGGTACGTGCACCTTGTCGGCATAAATCTGGCATTTATGACACTTTCTGGCATATTTGAAACAATTTGATTCCATGGTCAACCATAAGTAACCAGCTCTCAAGATCTTCCTGGACATGGCATATCCATTGGCATGTGTTCCAAATGATCCTTCATGGATTTCTCTAATCAATAAGTCTGCTTCGCGCTTGTCCACACATCTAAGCAGAACCATATCATGATTTCTCTTGTAAAGCACATTGTTGCTGAGGAAAAACTTGGATGCCAATCTTATCATAGTCTTCTTGTCTAGAGTTTTTGCATTCGCTGGGTATTCCTGATTTTGCAAGTAGTTCTTGATGTCATAGAACCACGGTTTCTCATCAATTTCTTCTTCGACCAGTAGACAGTAGGTTGGTGTAGTTCTTCGCTCGATTGTAATGAGTGGATCTTCATTAAGAAATCTGACTTGAAACATAGAAGCCAGCATAGCCAAGGCGTCTGCTATTTGATTTTCTGCCCTTGGAACATGATGGAAAGTGAGTTCATCAAAGTATTTGATCAATTCCACAATGTGGGCACTGTACGGAATCAACTTCTCGTCATGGGTTTCCCATTCACCTTTGACTTGGTAAATTACCAAAGCTGAGTCTCCATATACTTCAAGGATCTTGATTCTAGTATCAATTGCAGCTTCGATACCCAAGACACATGCTTCATACTTTACGGTGTTGTTTGTACATTCAAAACATAATATGGTTGTAAAAGGAGTATATCCACCATCAGGATTCATCAAAACAGCTCCTATACCATGCCCCGTGTAATTAGAGGAACCATAAAACATCATCTTCCAACGAGACCCTGGCTCGGGACCTTCATCTGGACTTGGAACTTCACAGTCCTTTATCAACATAATATCCTCTTTAGGGAAATCAAACTTCAAGGGTTCATATTCTTCAACAGGTTGATCAACAAGGTAATTAGACAAAACATTGCCCTTGATAGACTTTCGGGTTACATATTGGATGTCATATTCGGATAACAACATGTGCCAACAAGCAAGTCTTCCAGTCAAAGCAGGCTTCTAAAAAATGTACTTTATTGGATCTATTTTCGAGATCGATAAAGTAGTGTGACAAATCATATACTGCCTGAGGCGTCTGGAAGCCCATGCTAAAGCACAACAAGTCTTCTCTAGAAGTGAATATCTGCTTTCACAATCTGTAAACTTCTTGCTTAAGTAATAAATGGCATGTTCCTTACGACCAGTCTCGTCCTGTTGGCCTAATACGCAATCCATAGATCCTTCAAGTACAATCAGATACATGAAGAGAGGCTTCCCTGGAGTAGGTGGGGTCAGTATAGGAGGTTCCTATAGGTAACCCTTAATCTTCTCAAAAGCCTGTTGACAATCAGAATTCCATTCAATTGCTTGATCCTTTCGGAGGAACTTAAATAAAGGCTCACATGTAGTCGTCATGTTGGAGATAAATCTGTAGATGTAGTTCAATCTTCCAAGAAAACCTCTGACTTGCTTTTATATTTTTGGATTTGGCATCTCTTGAATTGCTCTGACCATGTCCGGATCTACCTCAATTCCTTGCTGACTAACAATAAAACCAAGTAACTTCCCTTATCGGACACCAAATGTACACTTAGCTGGATTCAAACGCAGTTGGAACTTTCTGAGGCGCTCAAATAACTTCAAGAGATGATTCAAATGATCCTCCTCACTCTGTGATTTGGCAATCATATCATCCACGTAAACTTCTATCTCTTTATGCATCATATCATGGAAAAGGGTGACCATTTCCCTCTAATAGGTGGCTCCTGCATTTTTGAGACCAAATGGCATAACCTTGTAACAATAAGTTCCCCATGGTGTGATGAAAGTGGTCTTTTCCATATCATCAGGATCCATCTTGATCTGGTTGTATCCTAAGAACCCATCCATGAAGTAGAAAACAACAAACTTAGCGGTGTTGTCAACCAATGTATCAATATGTGGAAGAGTGAAAGCGTCTTTTGGACTGGGTTTGTTCAAATCCTATAGTCCACACATATTCTAACCTTGCCATCCTTCTTGGGGAATGGCACAATATTTGCTACCCACTCAAGGTATTTCACAACTGTGAGGAATCCAAGATCAAATTGTCTTTTGTCCTCTTCTCAAATCTTCAAAGCCATGTCTAGTCTTGTTCTTCGGAGCTTTTGCTTTACTGGAGGACAATCTGGTCGAAGAGGCAACTTGTGGACCACTATGTTTGTGTCTAAGTCGGGCATATCCTGATACGACCATGCAAACACATCCACATACTCTCTGAGAAGCTTTACCAATCTTCCTCTGACATCTGCCCCAAGTGTTGTACCAATCTTGACTTCCTTCTTATCCTCATTAGTGCCAAGGTTGATGGTCTCTACCTGCTCCTTATGTGGCTGAAGCTTTGTGTCCTCATACTCAACCAATCTTGCCAGTTCCTCGGGAACATCACAATCTTCCTCTTTTTCATCTTCCGCTTGGTAGATGGGCGAATCAAAGTTAGGAGAGAATATAGAGTCATTAGATTCAACAGGGTTTTCATTTGTTCTGCATATGGGAATGATTTTCTTTTATTAAAAGTGTAAACAGAGAGATGCAAGAAAAACTTTTTATTGGTTTTGAAAGATTTCCATTTTCTTTTAAAGGTAAAAAGTGAGAAAATAGTAAATAAAACAAAACAAGAATTTAACAAAATTCCTTCATTGATTAAATAACTTGAAAATTAGAAGGGCCCCTACAAAATGATCCCATAGCCCTGGGAAGAGCTAGGGAACTTTGAAAACACTTAGAGAAAAACAACAAATTACTTTGACAATGGAAAAATCTCTAGGATCTCAACTGCCTCCCAATTTCCCAAAGCTGCTTCACACAGATACACCAAATGATCCACATCTTCATCTTTAGAGTCCCCATTAATTGCATTGATATGATAACCGGAACTGGAAAACAGCTTTTGAATGGACTTTAGACGTCCTTTGACAGAGGTTGATGCTCCTTCTTTCACATGAGTTGGTTTGTAACCCAACCCGTAGAGATCCGGCTTCTGCTTGACTTCAATAACATCACCCCAACCTTCATGGCTTCCTTCTTCAATGGCAGAAATGGTACTCTTCAGCGATGCAAAAGATGGGATACCCTTCCCTTTTTGTTCTTTTACTTCCATAAGGACAACATTGGCTATTTCAAGATCTTGGAAAGCAGTTTCCAAATCATCTTCATCAGCCTCAATATAGCTAAAGGAGGAAAGGTTGCTAACCATGATATCTTCTTCCCTGGACACAACTAACAGCTTATTATCGGCCACAAACTTCATCTTCTGGTGTAGGGTAGAAGTGACTTCCCCAGCGACATGAATCCATGGTCTTCCTAGTAAACAACTATAATTAGGGTTAATGTCCATAACCTGAAAAGTGACTTTGAACACCTGTGGTCTAATCAAGATTGGTAGGTCCACTTCTCCAATAACAGTCCTTCTTGACCCATCAAAAGCTTTCACGATCAGTGCACTGGGCCTCATCTCTTCCCCTTGATATGATAACTTAACAAGCATCCTTTTCGGCAAAACATTCAATGAAGATCCAGTATCCACAAGATCTCTTGCTAAAGTGTCTTCTTGGCATTTCACAGATATATGAAGAGCACGGTTATGGTATAGGTCATCTTTTGGAAGATCCTCCATATTGAACCTGAGATTATTGCATGCAGTGATATTGGCAATGACAACATCAAACTGATTCACAGTTATATCATGCGTAACATGTGCTTGAGCTAGCAACTTCTGGAGAGCACCTCGATGAGCCGGCAAATGCATAAGAAGCGACAAGATAGATATTTTGGAAGGCGTTTGATGTAGCTGATCAATAACCTTATAGTCACTCTTCTTAATGATTCTGAGAAATTTTGCATCCTCCTCTTCCAAGACTAATCCTTTATCCTTGTTGGCAACAGCAGGAATGACTTCTTTATGTGGAACCGGTGGAACTGTATTGACTTGCTGAGTATACACATGACCACTACGAGTTATTCAACTTGCACCTGCTATGTCAGCACTTTCCACTTTCAAACTTTCCTTATGACCAGCCTATTCAATCTTCTGATGAACTCCCCATGTATCATACTTCCATGGAACTGCTTTGGTATTCTCATAAAGGAAAGGGGTACTCCTTTGCTCAATCCTTGGTTCTGCTAAATTGAAAATTGGCACCACAAGTTCTAGAATATTTAAGATGGGTTGAAATCCTGAAGATTCAAGCATGTTCAACACTGGTGCTATGGTAGAATCAGACTCCGGCAAATTGTAGATAGGTTCAATCATTGCCACTTAAATTTTCTTCATACGACCGCTTACTTGTAAGACACTTTGATTAATCAAATCTCGAATATCTTTCAAGACCAACCCACATCCCTTTGGACTATCAGCACAATCTTCACAGTTCTAATGACAACTTGTTAGTATACCCGCCCCTACTAATTTTGCATGGAAGTCTTGAAGCGGGGTCTTGATCTCAGCAGCATCAAAAATCAAATCTTTGTCAGACTCATCAATAATGGCATTTATGGACCCATGTTTGGGTAAAGGATTATCTTTGACATTCAGACCATCATTTCCAAATGACAGAATGTTCTTCTCCATCAAATCCTTCACAACATACTTCAAAGCTATACAAGTTTCCAAATTGTGTCCTGGAGCACCTTCATGGAATAAACAGTGGGCGCTTGGGTTGTAATTTTGTGGGAGTGGATCCGGTGGAGGACCCAAAGGCCTTGGAGTAACCAAGCCTCTCTTCAGCGGTGAGGGATATAATTCAGTATAAGTCATAGGGATCCGAGGATTGGGAGGCCTCCCTCCTGGTCTTCTATTCTGAAAGTTGGAATTCGGATGAGGAGCTGGAGTCCTCTGTTGATAGGATGGAGCATTGGGTGCTTGTTGATAGCCTGGAGTGTTGAGCACTGGTTGATAGTCTGGAATCACTGGAGTTTTTTGTTGATACATCGATACTGCTTGAGTTGGCCGATACATTGGAACCTGTTGATTATTATGATGGTTGAATTTCCGTTACATATGGATGTTGAACATATTGTGGTGGATGGGCATACTGCTATTGAGCCACATGTGGAGGCCTCTGCCAAAGCTGATTCCTCCTTCGACTCGTCATCACTGCATTTGTTTCGCCTTCTTTCTTTTTGTGGAAATTGCTGGTAAACTTCTTAGCATTATTCCCACTATTGTTGCTGGAGTTGCTGGAGTTGCTGGATGCACCACTCATCTTTCCATTCTTCAGACTAAGTTCAACCTTGATTCCCATAGCCACAAGATCAGAGAAACTAGCAGTTATGCTTCCCACCATCCTTTCAAAGAATTCTGTTCACACATTGTCAACAAACTAGTCAACTAATTCTTTTTCCGTCAACGGGGGCTCTACTTGAGAAGCGGTCCCTCTCCACCTTTGATCATATTCTTTAAAAGATTCAAAATCTCTCTGGGACATGCTCAGTAGTTTCCTCCTATCGAGAGCAAGGTCCATATTGTACTTGTATTGTTGAATAAAAGCGTCCGTCAGATCTTGGAAACAACGGATTTTTGATTGATCTAGAGTCAGATACCACTTGGATGAAATTCCTTTCAGACTATCCTAGAAGCAATGGATCATCGGTTTGTCATTGTCAACTTGTGTTGCCATTCTTCGATAGTACATTAAAAGATGGCTTTTAGGACATGTTGCGCCTTCATGCATATCAAAGGTGGGTGTCTTGAACTTGGGAGGTACCACTAGTCCAGACACAAGACACATCTCTCTGAAAGCAGCACCAAAGATCTGGTCACCTTCAATTGCTCTCAACCTTTTTTCAAGAGTATCAAAATTCTCTTGCAGTCTCTCATGTTTCTCATTACCATTTTCAGACATGTCTGGCACATCATACACCTGATGAGGATCGTTAAAGTACGGTTGAACACGGGTGTGCACAATATCTGGTGTAAAGTTAGGAACCACGTGGTTCTCCTCAGTAGTAAAAGGAATAGTTTGCGGAGTGGTAAATCCTTGAGGAGGAGGCACAAAACCTTGAAAAGGAAGTGCAAATCCTTGGGGAGGATGCACGAAACCTTGAGAAGGAAGTGCATATCCTTGGGGAGGAGGTACAAACCCGTGAGGAAGCCCAAAAGGAGGCCAGGTTACAGGGGTAGTGACTGATGGTGTAGGCTCAGTCGTCGAAGTGACAATCTCAGAAACCACAGTATGTTGGGTATCCATCTTTACTCGAATGACTTGCAGCATTTCCATAATCTGGCCCACATTTCCACGAAGATCAATAAGCTCCTCATTAACCTTGTCCATCTCTGGGTATCTGTCAGCCATCTTCTTCCTGGCCTGAGCTCGAGTGGAGTATTTGCGTGAGATCCTCAGTGTGACAGCTGGAAAGGAGGTGACAGGAATGAGTCTAATGACAAATGCAAATGCGATGATGCAAGCATGAGTAGAAAAATGCAAATGTTTCAAGGAACTTAAGAAGTTATTGCAAAACATCAAAATGGACAAAACTTTTTTTTTATCAAGAAGTAATAAACTGAAGTCTATTCATGGTAAAAATCATGATGTTTGCAACAGACGTCTCTTTGTTCCTTGAAGGCCTTGTTAAAATATGATGCTTATGATGCAGGGATGTAAAGGATGCAAGGTGTCACAGGTAAATCCAGAACTTCCTAACAGGTAGGCTGTAAGAGATTGGTTCTACAGGGTTAGAACAAATAATGATAAGAAGAGAAGAGATAAGATTTGGAGATGTGGGGATCACATCCACACCTCTCACTTACCAAAGCCCCTAAAATGTTTAGTGACACAAGCATAAATGCATCACAAAATGAACATAATGTCAAACCAAAGTCACACAACCAGAAGTGAAGTCATAAACACAAATGCCAAATGCAAACTCAAAGCACAAGAATGAGAAAGGAACTATACAACTCAACATGAGGCAACATGAATCACTTATGGCAAAACAAAACAAACATGAGAAGATGCAAGGAAATGAACAAAAACACAAACCCAAGGTACAAGACCAGAACCCTAATCATGTTAGAAGAGTGCCTAAGAAGCATGAGATATGAAGAGAAGAGATGCATATGGTCAAGTGATTACATTATGAGAAGGAAGAAAGCAAAGGAGGTGATGTGGCTATACATGCAATTGAATGAACTTCAAGAACAAACAAACACAAAATTCCTAAGACACAAACAAAAACTCAAACTCAGAGAAGTCCTCACATCCTAATAAGTCTCTAAATAAGATGAAGAAGTTGGCACAAGTTCCCTTCTAAGCTAAGGAGAGAGCAAATGATCCAAAAGAAGCAAAATGGGACAAGTCAAGAACAAAAATTCAAAACAAATCAAAAGAGAATTCAAAAATTCCACAACCTTGCACAAGTGATATTCAATCATACCAAAACAACATGCCAAAAGGAGGGAAAGAAATTCAGAAGCTAAACAAGTCAAATGGGAGGTCAAACATGGATTAGGGTTAAAAAGCTTCACTCACAAGTTAAAGACCAAAATTAATTAATCAAGATTCTAAAAATCAGAACAAAAAATCACCAATGAACTACACTCTAATATGAATCCAAAGCAGAAAGAACCAAACAAAAATTCAAAATAATGATCAAGATAGAAAATGGACAAGTCAGCATGCTTCAAAATGAGATAAAATGAATTAATTAAAAGGAACAATTAATTTCCACGTGTCAAATAAAAATAAATGAAAAATAAAAATACCGAAAATTAGAGGAAACTCAAACAATCATTCATGAATTTTTTTAGAATTTTTGGAGACCTAAAACTAATTTTAAAAATTAAAAATCAAACTGAAATTAAAATGGAAATAAAAAGAAAAGAAAATAAAAGGATAAAAGTTGGGGGTACGCATAGCAAGACTTTCCAGTTCAATTCAGTGGGCTTATACGCATGGGGGTGGGATTAGCAAGGATGGCCCAGTCAAAAGTCAACGCAACATATAATAATTAGCATGGAAATTCATTAAATCAGGAAAAATCAAGGACCAATGGATTAATTGAACGCGCATGATAGGTCCACTCATTAAACAAAGTAAACGCATTGATTGGTTGGCAGTGAGGGAACATGACATTTATGGTGAGGTGCATGACATATTGATTAATTCAGATTCAAATAAGAAAAAGAAAACACGTGAGGGAGAGGGTGTATCATTAATGAGGTGGCAGCATGAGGGATGTTCAGATGAGAGATCCTATGGCTCAGGGGTTGTCTTCTTCATTGAAACCCTAATGAACACCATCCCAGAATCTGGTGACCGGAGCTAGGGCTCCGGCACCGGAAAACACAAACCATGAACAAAACTACACTAAAATAAACCAAACACTCTAGATCAAACAAATAATGCACGCTGAATCCAAAAATGGCACTCAAATTCAAAATGGATCCAAGAACAAGCTGGATCGAAGAGAAACAAATCCAACTATGAAACTTTAAATCATCACAAAACACTCAATTCTCAAGCATTTTTCAATCTAAAAGGTGCAGAATACTTAGCATAACAAGCACAACACATTGCATACATCTAATTTCATTTCCAGATCCATGAATTTCAAAGTATACCTGAGCTTGCAGATCCTTCAAATCACCAGAATAAAGCTTCCAATGCTGCAGATCTACTCCCTCTAACTTCTTATTTTAAAATAAATGCAACAGAAACCTTGAATGCTCCTAGATCTTGAGGTTTGAGAGCTGCTGCACTTCAAAGGAACCTCTTGAAATCTTGAGCTTCAACTTAAACCAATGGTGGATTAATGATCCTTAAGCTCCAAGGATTCAGGATATGTGATTTGTTTATGAAGAGAATGAGAGAGCAAGGAGATTCGAAGGAAAATGCTCTTGGTGCAAAAACTTTGTAATGATGAAATGTGGTGGATCTAGCCTCAAATAAAACCCTAGCTTTCTTTTATATGATCTCAAAATGCAATGCTGAAAGAGTGAGGGAAAATGCACGTGAGATGGGAGTGTGGGAGTGAAATTGCAAAATTTGCAAAATTCTTGTGATGAGGTGTTTTGATCGTGCATCCCTCTTATTCCTTGCCCATGTGTGATCAATATCTCACCCTTGATTCAAAACAGAACTTACTCTGGCCCTTGGATGTGGGGATCACACTTTTCTTATGATCATGCATGTTTTGCACCTTGTGAAATATCCTTCTTCTTATGCACGAATTTGACACTATTTTTGGATAAAATTAACTTTCTTGAAATTCCTTGTAATATTGTAATCATACTTGGCCCATAAAACAGCTTGAAAATAAGTTTCATGACCTTTTGAATTTGTGGAAGATTGGAATTCCATGACATGCCCTAGATTTCTTGAAATTTTCGAGGGGCATATCTCTCTAACCATGAGGGATATGAAAATGTTCTTGTACTTTTTGAAAATGGAAGGCTCTAATCTTCAACTTTCATGTTTGGCTTTGGTCCATTTGAAGCTTTTTTCACCAAGTTATGCTTACTTGAAAATTAGGGCAAAAACTTGCTAAAAATGGAAATTCTCATTACCAACCATATGCCAATTTTGCAAAACACCTCAAAACCTCATGATTCTTGATCCTTGATCTTGCCAAACCTCTTATAAGGTTATAAGAACATCCCTTGGCTATAAAAATGGGGTTGGACCCTTTGAAATCTCACAGTTGACTTTTAGAATGCACAGTTGACCAATTTCTTCATTTACAAGCAACTGAAGAAATACTTGACTTCCACAGGGAATTTTCTCACCAAATTTCATCCCTATGATCCTCTTAACATATAAGAGACTTTTCCCAAATGAAATGGCCAAAGTCACAAGGTTTTCATGCTTGAAACTCAAACCTAATTTGGGATCACTGTGTAGGAGCTTTGCCCTAGCTTGAATTCCCTGATGATCTTCCAACCTTCTGAGCTAATGTGAATGATCTTGAACTTGTGAATGCAACATAGACCCCTCATAGGACTTGAAAAAATCCATTGGGCCCCTTGTCATAGCTTGTGATGCTTCAAAACCCTCCACAGATGATCATATGCCTAATGCTAGGTCATGAGAATGTTATGCCTCATCTTTCCATGCTAAGATGCCAAGAATATGATATATTCATGATGAATATGATATGATATGATGCTTAAAAAGAAGAGGGCAAATTTGGGGTGTTACAGCTGCCCCTATTCAAACAACTGTTAATCTGAAAAGGACGGTAGCACGGGCTATCGACCGTTCAAGATAAACTGTGGTTGAATACCAAGAAGACCTGAAATTTGCACTCTGACGAAGAATGCAAGACCTGGGAAATAAACCCAACCAATTGACGCTTTGGTGACTGAAGTGGATAGAAAGCAGACGAGCTCCTTCCAAGTTGAAACTGTTATCTGGAATTAGAATACTTTGACAGACGAGTCTTCGAACAATCCTGTTACAACAGGAACTGGACATACGAGTCCTCACACACTCTGCAAAATGTATAACTTGAGACAGACAAATCTCCTTCGGATCAACCTGTTATGCCAGGACCGGTGATGCACTTAAGTCTGTGGGATAGACATGCATAATCAGGATAGACGAACCCTCCTCATATATTATCCGTGGATATATGGTATAAGATAGACGAGCCTTCTTCGATCAAACCTGTTACGCCAGGTGCAACATTAATAAGTGGTGCTTGAGACAGACGAGCCTCCTTCGGATATACTTGTTACGCCAGGACCGGTAGCCATTTTGACATTTATCCCCATAGTCAGGATTCCAAACCTCTTCAATACAGACGAGTATTAGGTGACCCTCAAGAGAAACACAGACGAGTGCCATAAGTCAATGATACAAACTAATATCAGACGATGATCAAAGAAACACAAACGAGCGCTTCAGACGATGATACAGACGAATATCAGCCATTGGTACAGACGAATACCAGAAATTCAAACAATGACGAGCATTTGGAGTAGAAATAGAGACGAGTACCAAGGTAATGATCAAATCAACTCATATGGATATAAGCTAACACAGACGAGTGTAAGGGATGATACAGACGAGTATCCAAACAATGCAGACGAGCTTCAAACAGATAACAAACACAGACGAGTGCTGGGGAATGCAGACGAGCAACCACAAATATTACATATCAAACACAGACGAGTGTTAGAAAGTGCAGACGAGCAACCACAAAGATTAGACACAAACGAGTATTGGGAAGTGCAGACGAGCAACAACAAAGTAATCATGGGTAATTGCTAGGGAAAGAAAACGAGCAATACCAAAGTAATAACACAGACGAGTGTTGAGAAATGCTGACGAGCGGCAATAAAGTATGAACACAGACGAGCGCGGGGAAATGACGATCTTCCAACACGGTTGGGGAGATACTTCCTCAAACATCCTCTGTTGGTGACAAGAGTTTTGACAAATAAACTCTGTGGGGAATGGGCCTCCCACTGCTTACTGGGCATACTCCACTGGGGAAAATAAACTACTTGGGGATCCTTCCTGTCATGACTTAGCTGGGAAAAATTCTGTTTGGGAGAATGTGACGCCATCCTGCAAAACCTGCAACAACAGAAAACACATATGTGCCCCGGGGACTTGCATGGTATGATCTGTTCATCCATCGTCACCCGACACTCAAAAAGGATTTCAAATGTTTCCCTGCAATGTCATTTTCTTTCTAAATAAATCACCATGCTTTAAATGCAATGCTATTTTTGCCAAAAATTCAGGACATTTTGCAAACAAAAGATAAACGCAACACAACTTTTTGACTGGATATTCTTTTATTGAAAGGCCTCTGAATAGGCGAAACTTTACATCAGGAAGCAAACCACCTGGAAAGAGGTAGCTACCATAAAATTGAGAAAAATAAACTTTCCTAATGGCAATGGACACGGCATCCCAATGAGTTCCCTTCTTGCTATGACCAACATGTCTTCAAAACTCTCCATTCTTGCCTTTGCTTTCTGAGAAGATGAGGGGACTGATTCCTATCCTTCTGATATTGTCAGGTTATACGAAACGATGATTTGGTTCAAATTACTCGGATCGCAATTGTTCGCTTATTCCCTTGTTTTGCGTGGATCGCCCTTTCGGGTTTTCAATCCACCGGGATACCCTTTTTTGCCTGAGCTGTCCAATGTGGCTTTTCAGCTCAGCGGGTGTACATTTTTTATTTATTTTCCCTAACTTTTTCCCGAGCTTTTTATTCTGTTTTTAGCTCGCCGGGATGCCCTTTTCTTGCCTGGACTTTAATTCTGTTTTTGTGTCCAGCGGGTCTTTTTATACGAAGTATTTTTTAACTGCGTCCGAGTTAACAGGGGACTGGAAATCTTCTCCATCCATAGTGGTGAGCATCAGTGCTCCTCCCGAGAAAACTTTCTTTACTATGAATGGTCCTTCATAGTTTGGGGTCCACTTGCCCCTGTGATATGAACCTGGAGGGACGATCCTCTTGAGCACAAGCTCTCCTACTTGATACTCTCGAGTACGTACTCGTTGGTCAAATGCTTGCTTCATTCTCCTCTGATAAAGTTGACCATGACAGATAGCCGCTAATCTCTTTTCCTCAATTAAACATAACTGATTATATCGAGCACGCACCCATTCAACCTCATCAAGCTTCACATCCATCATCACACGCAATGAAGGAATCTCTACTTCAACAGGAAAGACTGTCTCCATACCATATACCAATGAGAAGGGAGTTGCCCCAATTGACGTCCTGAATGACGTTTGGTACCCATGCAACGCAAATGGTAACATCTCGTGCCAATCTTTGTAAGTGACAACCATATTTTGCACAATCTTCTTGATATTCTTATTTGCCGCCTCTACCGCACCATTCATCTTTGGTCGGTAAGGAGAAGAATTGTGATGCTGGACCTTGAAGTCCCGACACAATTTTGCCATCATCTTGTTGTTCAAGTTAGAACCATTGTCAGTAATGATTCTTTCGGGCACTCCGTATCTGCAAATAATGTCTCTTTTCAAAAATATGGCTACCACTTGACGAGTGAAATTGGCATAAGATGCTGCCTCAACCCACTTAGTGAAGTAAACAATCGCGACCAAGATGAAGCAATGACCATTTGAAGCAGTAGGCTCTATTTTTCCGATCATGTCAATGCCCCACATAGAAAAGGGCCAAGGAGTTGACATGACGTTGAGCGGGTTTGGAGGAACATGCACCTTGTCTGCATAAATCTGGCACTTGTGGCACTTACGGGCGTATGAACAACAATCTGCATCCATTGTCATCCAATAATACCCTGATTTCAACAACTTCTTAGCCATAGCATGCCCTCCTGCATGAGTACCGAAAGATCCCTCGTGGACTTCCTGCATTAACAGGCTTGCTTCGTGTCTATCCACGCATCTGAGCAAGACCATGTCAAAGTTCCTCTTATACAAAACCCCATCTGTGTTCAAGAAGAAACTAGCAGCAAGTCGCCTTAAGGTCTTTTTGTCGTTGGATGATGCCCCAGCTGGGTATTCTCGCTTTTCCAGGAAGAGCTTGATATAAAAGTACCAAGGTTTCTCATCAGACACTGCGTTTACAGAGAAAGCATGAGCTGGTGCGTCCTGGAAATGTCAATCCTGGGCACATAATTCCAACATAAGACTTTGATAGACGAAGAAAGAGTAGCCAATGCATCGGCAAATTGATTCTCCTCACGTGGTATGTACTGAAGCTTAACTGTTGTGAAGAACGTCAACAGTTTTCTGGCATAATCCTTGTAAGGAATTAGGTGTTCTTGATGCGTATACCATTTGCCGGTAATTTGGTTAATGACGAGGGCTGAATCTCCGAATATATCGAGGGTCTTAATCCGAAAAATTAATAGCCTCCTCTTTTCCCATTATGCACGCCTCGTATTCCGCTTCATTGTTGGTGCAACCAAAAGTAATTCTGGCAGCGAAAGGAAAGTGAACACCTTCAGATGTAATAAGAACGACACCAACTCCACGTCCATTGATATTGACTGCCCCATCAAACATCAACTTCCATCTGGATTCGGGGTCTGGCCCCTCCTCCGGAAGTGGTTCCTCGCAATCGTTTGCTTTGAGGTACATGATGTCCTCATCAGGGAAATTAAACTTCATTGGCTGATAGTCATCTTCAAGAGGTTGTTGTGCAAGGTAATCTGACAATACACTTCCTTTGATGGCTTTTTGAGAAGTATATTGTATGTCATACTCTGTTAAGATCATTTGCCACCTTGCAACCCTTCCGGTTAATGCTGGTTTCTCAAAGATATACTTGACATGATCCATTTTGGAGATTAGCAGTGTGGTATGAGTCAACATATACTGTCTCAGTCGGCGAGCAGCCCATACCAAAGCGCAACAAGTTTTCTCGAGCAGGGAGTAACAGAATTCAAAGTCGGTAAACTTTTTGCTAAGGTAATAAATAGCGTACTCTTTTCGACCAGACTCGTCATGTTGGCCTAGAACACACCCCATTGACCCTTCTAGCACAGTCAAGTACATGATAAGCGGCCGTCCTGGAACTGGAGGCATTAGAATCGGAGGTGTCTGCAAATATTCTTTTATTTTGTCAAAGGCTCTTTGACAGTCCTCATTCCACCTGACCGTTTGCTCTTTTCTTAGCAACTTGAATATTGGTTCACATGTGGCAGTTAGATGAGATATGAACCGTGAAATGTAGTTCAACCTCCCTAAAAACCCACGCACTTCTTTTTCCATTTTCGGTGCAGGCATATCTTGTATTGCTTTTACTTTTGCAGGATCCACCTCGATTCCTTTCTGACTAACAATGAAACCCAGCAGTTTTCCGGAACGTACTCCGAAAGTGCACTTGTTTGGATTCAACCTCAGCTTATACTTTATCAGTCTATCAAACAGCTTCTTGAGATTGACCAGATGCTCCTCTTTGTCTTGGGATTTAGCAATCATATCGTCCACATAACACTCTATCTCCTTATGTATCATGTCGTGGAAAAACGTGACCATATACCGCTGATATGTTTCCCCGACGTTCTTCAAACCAAAAGGCATCACCTTGTAGCAGAATGTACCCCACGGGGTAATGAACGTTGTTTTCTCCATGTCTTTCGGCGCCATCTTAATCTGATTATATCCGGAGAAGCCATCCATGAAGGAAAATTCCGAGAATTGAGTAGTGTTATCTACCAACACATCAATGTGAGGTAATGGAAAGTCATCTTTTGGGCTCGCTCTATTTAAATCCCGGTAATCAACGCACATTCGGACCTTGTCGTCCTTCTTTGGTACAGGTACAATGTTAGCTACCCAAGTTGGGTAACTAGTTACAGCAAGGAATCCGACATCCCACTGTTTCTGAACTTCCTCCTTGATCTTCATCGCCATGTCAGGACGAGTTCTTCTCAACTTCTGTTTCACAGGAGGATAGTCTTCTCTCAATGGTAGCTTATGCACAACAATGTCGGTATCCAACCCTGGCATATCTTGATACGACCAGGCGAAGATATCCACATACTCACGCAGCATACCAATCAACTCTTTCTTTACTTCGGCCTGCAGACTGGCCCCAATCTTGATCTCTTTCTTCACATCTTCAGCGCCGATGTTGATGATCTCAATTTCTTCCTGATGAGGCTGAATAACCCATTCCTCTTGTTTCAACAATCTAACCAATTCTTCAGGGAGTTCACAGTCTTCCTCAACCCCTTTATCAGCTTGGTAGATAGGATTGTCAAAATCATGCGTGGTCATAGCAGGAACGTTATCAATAGAATCCGGATGATCAACACTACACAGATGATGTGCTTATTTTAGAATCTGTTTGTTTTTCAAAAGAGACACAAACACAAAAACCAAAAGGAAAAACACATTTCCATCTTTATTATTTTTTAAAATTTTAAAACGAAAGAAAGAGAACACAATTTGTTTGAAAATGTCATTTATTTCATGGTAAACTAAGTGCATAACAAACATGGTGGCCCATACAATGGATCCTTGCACCTTGGGCAGAGTGCAGGATTTGACAATGCAGCATGATAAGAAAAGGAAACAAATAACTTACTCTGATTGCCAGGTAACTTGGACGATGTCTTTAGCAGACCAGTTCTTCAGCTCCTCTCCGGGCGCACACGGATGAATCCAGTTGTCCCAGTCACCATCACTGTCTCCCTCTTCATTGCTTGTCACACAGATATGGTTGCGATCGAGCATCCCAGCGCTTGTAAAAGTAATAACTTTACCATTCGGAGACCAGTTAGACCCACCAGGCTGATAACCCAAACCAAACTTATCATCTTTCTTCTCCAATTCCAGCAATTTGCCCCAGCCTTGGGCGCTTCCTGACTGAACTACCTCCTTAGCCTGCTTGTAGGAGTGAATGGAGTTACCTTCTTTCTCATTGTTCTTCTCTACAGGAGCCAAAATGCTGACATTAACCCCTTTGAAGGCCTGACACAGCGTCTCATGGATCTCTCCGTCCATCTCCACATATTTGAAAGTTGATAAGTGGCTCACAAAGATGTCTTCCTCTCCGCACACAGTAATTACTTGGCCATCAACCACGTACTTGAGCTTTTGATGCAAAGTGGAAGTTATTGCTTTGGCAGCATGAATCCATGGACGTCCCAGTAAGAAACTGTACGCGGGTTGAATGTCCATGACGTAGAAGGTGCTTTTGAATACTTGAGACCCTATTTTCACAGGTAACTCAACTTCTCCGAACACTGACCTTCTGGACCCATCAAAAGCTTTAACTATCAAATCACTGGGTCTTAAGACGATACCATCAACATTCTGCTTCATCAATGCTTTCTTCAGGAGTACGTTAAGAGAAGAGCTTGTGTCAACCAGGACATGCGACAAAACAGCACCCTTACACTCCATAGTAATATGCAGTGCTTTGTTATGGTTACGGCCCTCTGACGTAAGGTCTCTATCTGTGAAGCCCAACCCGTGGCTTGCATTCACACTGCCCACTGCAGCTTCTAGTTGATTAACAGTTATCTCTTGAGGAACGTATGCCATCTGCAACACTTTCAACAAGGCTTCTCTGTGTGCCGGAGAACACATCAGCATAGACAAAATTGATATTTTGGAAGGTGTCTGGTTCAACTGTTCAACCACCTTATAATCACTCTTTTTAATTATTCGCATAAATTCCTCCAATTCCTTCTCAAAGGTACCCTATCCAGCAGCAGGAGTTACTATTTCTTCAGTCGCTGTTTGCTTTCCTTTAGCCCTTGTCGAGGCCTCAGCCCCAGGATCTCCCCTCATAACTGGGGGAGCAAAAAGACGACCACTTCTCGTAAAACCTCCAACCCCTCCGACGCTCACTACAGTCGGGTCAATAGTTACTGATTTGCTTTCCACTTTCTGTCCTTCCACGTACACATCTAAGCCGTAATGCCATGGGATGGCCTTATCATCTGTGTAAGGAACAGACCCAGGAACAGTGATAGTCACAGGACTGACTTCAGGAGCATAAATGGTCACAGGTTCTCTTCTAACAGGCATCTCGGCTGGATTATAGTAGATGGTTATAGTGGACACACAATCACCTTCATTATCAACTTTATCAAACTGCAATGACCCTTCATCAATCAGATTCTGCAACCCCATCTTCAGGTCTTCACAACCGTTCACTGAATTCAAACACTTCTCACAATCAGAACTGCATCCCAGCAACACTTGTCCTTTTAGCAGCCTCTCTTTTACTACCAACAACAGAGTCTTCACTTCTTCTATGCTCAGAATTAGACTTAACTTCTCACCACTGTCAACAACATTTATTCTAGCCCCTCTGTGGTTCGTAATAGGGTTTGAAGTAACATTCGGCGGTGGTGCGAAGTTAATCGCCTTGGAGTCGATCAAATCTTGAACCTTATGCTGTAACACCCTGCACTTCTCATTCGAGTGCCCGGGTGCCCTTGAATGGAATGCGCATCTAGCATTTGCATCGTACCCCACTGGAAGCTCTCTAGGTGGTGGTGATGCTAGTGTCCTCAGCTGTATCAAATTTAGGTCTAGCAATCTCTGCAGCAATGCAGTGTAAGTCATGGGAATTGCCTCAAGCACCCTATTAGCCGGACGAGCTTGTCTTGGCTGATAAGGTCTTTGTTGATAGTTGTTACGTTGTAGTTGTTGTTGTTGTTGTTGTTGTTGAGGTTGCACCTGCTGCACAGGACTAGAAGGGATAGTGACAGCTGCCACTTGCTCATATGATCTTCTATATCCTCGGCCCCGTCCTCGGCCAAACACAACATTGGTCTCACCTTCCCTTCTTCTAGGGGGTCCGCTGAAAGCTTTTCTTACTACATTCGAGTTGCTCGCACTGGTATCCTGAATCTTTCCCATCTTTAACAATGTCTCGACCCTCTCACATGCAATTACTATATCATTGAACTTGGTAGCCGAACAAGACGCCAATCTTTCGATAAACACACCTTGCAATGTCCCCATTAACATATCAGCCATCTCATTCTCCAACAATGGTGGTTGCACTCTAGCAGCGAGCTGACGCCACCTTTGAGCATATTCTTTAAACCCCTCCTTAGCAGTTTGAGACATGTTTTGCAATTGAGTGCGATTTGGAGCCATGTCCAAATTGTACTGGTATTGCCTCACGAAAGCCTCTGCCAAGTTCTTCCAGCTCTTAATATTGACTATACTTAGCTTCATATACCATTCCAAGGAAGCCCCAACCAGAGTGTCCTAGAAATAGTACATCCAAAGCTTTTCATCATCACTATGGGCAACAATCCTCCCTACAAAGGACTAGAGATGAGTCTTTGGAGACGTTGTGCCGTTGTACTTCTCGAAAGTCGGGACCTTGAACTTGTAAGGGATTCTAACCCCTGGAACCAAGCCCAAGTCAGTAATGTCAAACCCCAAAGAGTTCTGAGATTGAATGGCCTTGATCTGTTCAGCCATCTCTTCAAATTTTTTGTTCATTTTAGCCCCATGGCCTTCAGTTTCATCCAGCAGAGTGAATTGTTCGTCTTGACCGTCCATATGTACATTGTTCAGTCCATCATTGATAATGGTAACCCCTGGCTGTGCTACAGGGATTTCAACTTGACGGGCGCCCACACTGTTACGATTACCTCCATCAACAGTACCGTTGTTCCTGACTTGACTATTTTCGACCAACTCACGCAGACGTTCCTGATTCTGACCCATTCCTGCCATAAAGGTCATAAAATTGTCCATCCACAGTCTCAAGTCAGCTAAATCAGCCTGCATTTGATCCATGACTCTTTCTCTGTTGACTCTTGTGGGATATCTGTGTATGATCGGCTGTTCTCGAACCTTTCTGGGAGCTATAGTGCCTGAAATAGAAAAGATATTAGGAACCTGTAGCCGTACCTGCAAAACAAGAAGAAAGGTGATATGTATGCAATGCAATGGTTTATGATTTCACATTCCAGGTCATTCATGCCCCGCTTCCGGTATTTAACAAAGAAAACCAGATGGATGCTGATCCTCGACTTTCAGAAACCTTTGCATAGAAATCACATTTAGACCATAACAGCAGGCACAGAAAAAAGGAGAACTGAATAAAACTGCATAACATAAATCAGCCTATCAGGCAAAAATAATAGAATTCCCCGTAGGGTACAAGTTTCTAAGAAGAAAAATAAACAACCAGGATTCCTACAACATGTCTGTAGGTAACCCAAATACAAGGAAACCAAACTAAGAAGCTAGACTACTGCCTGAGGACCCTGAACCTCCCTCACTAAGTCCCAGCTCTGACCTATCCTTTTTGACTCCAGCCATCAACTTGAGGTCTTCAATCTCCTTAAGTGCTGCTTCTAAGGCTTGCTGACTATCTGCTAACTGCTGAGTCTTCTCTCTTCGAATCTGGTGGGCTTGTTCCACTTCTTCCTTCTTGAAAGTCATTTGCACTTCGAAAAAATCTTCTTTTTCTTTATATCTCTTCAACTCATGTTCTCTCTGGCCCTGCAACCAGACAATAGACTGACGAGCTTCCTTGAGAGTCTTCGAATTCTTCTTTCGTTTTGCTTCTCTTTTAGATTCCATCAGACCTAGTCTTTGAAAGTGAGCTTCCTTTCCAACGAACTCTTTCTCTTTAGCCTCCAAGGTGATCTGCATCTTCTTCAATTTCTCTTCTGCCTCATTTTTAGCCTGGTTGGCAAGATGATACAAATTAACCATTTCAGTGTTCTCCACCCTGACTTCATGCAGCTGTGTTTCCAACTTCTAGAACTCTTCTAAAGACACATTATCATTAGACTCAGCAGCTAGAGGAACTGGAGGTGAGAATGGCAGCAATACCCTTCTGGCTCTATATTTCAGCCAAGCCTCATACTCCGGGAAAGTCTGATTGTTGCACTTTCCAAAGCTAGCTATTCCTCCTCCCTTGATGCACTTCCAAGCTTTAGCAGCTTTCCTCACTAAAGGCATATTGTCCTTCACCGGGAAGTTGAAAATAGGGGTCAACTTCAGCTCTTCTGGTACCTCTCTCAAGGCATAACCCAACTGTCTTCTCAACAAGATCGGGTTGTAATTGATCCCTCCAGCCACTCCCAGCAAGGGTACACTGAGATAACTCCCACAGCTGGTGATGAAGCGTGCACCCTGAAGCCTTTGAGTGATCCATCTGACATTCTTAGCCAACAACTTCTCCAACTTCTGAGCCCACACCAAGGTATGGTCACTAAACACACCAGTACTAGGCAGATGCCTCATGAACCACATGTGAAATAAAGGAGCGCAGCAACGAACTAAACCTCCCCTTTTCTTCTCAGTCTTGTAGTGCACCGAGTAATACAAATCTCCAAGCAATGTAGGCACAGGATTCTTCAGCAAGAAAAGATGAATGGCATTCATGTCTATGAACTTTTCCATATCTGCAAACAAAATAATGCCATAGATAGAAAGAGCCAGGATAGCACAGACAGAATCCCACTCCTCCTCAACAGCTAACTCTTCCACCTTCTTTACTAAAGCCTCTAAAGAAAACCCAGATACACCTCCCTTAATGATAGTCAGAGAATTCACATCAGAAGTGCTCAAATAAAGAGCCTTGGCAATTGCCTCAGGTGCAGGTCTAACCATCTTAGCATTGAACGAAATCTGGTCTCAAACAGGAACCCCCAAAATCAAAGCATACTCCTCCAGTAAAGGACCTAACTGAAAATCAGGAAAAGTGAAGCAACGAAGCTGAGGATCATAGTACTGAAGCAGGGTGTGAATGGCACTTCTCTCAGAAGGTTCTAACTCTACCACCACATGTAGAATACTCCCATAAGCCTTCTTGAACCTCTCCACATGATTGGGCGTGATCAGCTTCACCATCTTCTTTAACAGGCCAACCTTAGTGTCGAAAAACTTGAAATGAATATTCTGCTTGCAAGGATCTTCCATCTCTGAACAGGATACCGGAACCGGAAGCAAGAATATGAACCTGTGAATGAAAACAAAACATGATTAATGATGAAATGATGCAATGCAAATGCAAAGACATATGATCAATCTGGGACCTTCTAGAATCTAGATGTCAAACCCAAGTGATCAGAAACCCAAATCCTCTGGATAACAACCCACAAACACTCAGATAATCTCAGATACACCCAATCAAGAACCAGATAAACTCAAGAACTCCGGAACCAAAGTAATTGTATCAGAACATGAAACTGCACTGGTAACAAGGGTATGATGAGGTCAAGGGTTCCTGCAAACCTGTAAACCGCCCCCCCAATCTCACAGGTGTGCTCTAGGTCAAACATCACGGACTCTCAAAGCCGAATAGCAATAATACTTTCACCATTTCCGAGAAATGGCTCATGACCAAATCAGGGAATCGGTTTGGCATTATATACTATGCAGGGAGGCCTCAGCTGAGTCCGGGAAAAACAAGCATCCCTTATAAGTCCCCAGCTTTGAGCGCTGAAATCGAGAAACAATAGTACATTCAGCCTGTAGGATACAGTACTATTGTCATACGACCAGATGCTTTGACTGAGTTCCTATAAGAAAACCAGGCCATCCTATGCGAGTCCCCAGTGGACCCTCGGGTGCGAATGGGTTTGCCACAGAATGTGGTCTGCCACTACCACCACTGGAGAGGGTTGTTTCCACAAAGGTTCTCAATAATCGGTCCCCAGATGCACATAACTATCAAGGTCCTATCCCGAAGTGGAGGAAATCCCCACACAAGATATTTCCAAGATGGTCGCAATCTGGGCGTGAAACACATCGCCACTCATCATGTCACATGTGAGTAAAATATGTCCACTCTAATCCTATAGTGCACTCAAGCCGGGTACTTGGCTTATCTCTCAGAAACAGTATCACCCGAGCCCATCAAACAGAAAACCAGTCCAAACAGTCCAGTATGATATATGATGCGGAAAATAAATACTGAAAACTGTAAATAAAGCTGTAAATAAAACTGTAAATAAATAACAGTAAAATACAACACACAACAGCAAACAGGCAACACCCAAAGAAACAGAAACACGCAAGCGCTAGGAGAGACTCTCAAGGGAATCATGGTATGATATTAAGAATCATGCCGGCCAGACACACTTAAGAGGCAGGAAAGATTTACTTATGATGTTTCAAGGCTAGGTCGAGGATACAACCTGCTCTTATACCAACTGTAACACCCATATAATATATATCTAGAATAATATCATACAGTGTTAATTTTTGGTACTGAAACCATCATAAATACCTACTAGTATGATTCATATTCTCGTCCAATTCTAAAACTATACAAATATGGAACAAGACATGGAAATCATACTAAAATAAAAGCTAAGAACAATACAATATCCATTATTGTACAAAGATACATAAATACACAGCGGAATACTAAACTAAGCTTCACTTGAAACATCTCGAGCATAGCTCCACTCGTAAATCAAACCTGCAAAAGAAACCTGAAAAGCAACAACAATAGAGGGGTGAGATAAAACATCTCAGTGGGTTCCCTATCTTAGAGTTCTCTCAGCACTAAAAGGTTCGATTCCTAGAATCTCTAATACTCATTGTTTCCTCACTCACGAAACGGAACCAAGTGGAACCAAAGTCCACATGTACTACCACAATAGATATAGAGAATGAAACATCTACCTCAATTCTTTACGGATGCTTCCCGTGGGACTCAATGTAATACCTACCTCAAGACCTTACGGAGGATTCGACATAACACTCTATTCGATCCTTAAGGATGCTCTTGCGAAACACAAAGTAACCACAAAGAGACTTACTCAAGATCATCGCATAGATAATGTGGCTCTCACCTCAAGTCCTTACGGGTACTTCACATGGGACTAAGAACAACCCATCTCAAGATTTATCCAAGACCTTACAGAGGATTCGATGCCTACATATCTCGATTCAACACTCACGTCGAAATAACCGGTTCCCCAAGTCCTTACGGATGCTCTTGCGGAACACAGAGTAACCACAAAGAGACTTACTCAAGACTTCCCGTATAAACCAGTGTAGTACTCACCTCAAACCCTTACGGATGCTTCCCGTGGGACTCAGAATAACCCACCTCAAGACTTACTCAAGGCCTTACGGAGGATTCGTAACATACACACCTCAAGTCCTTATGGATGCTTCTCGTGGGACTAAACATCACCCACCTCAAGACTTACTCAAGACTTTACGGAGGACCCGTGCAATACACCCCTCTAGCCCTTACGGATGCTTCACGTGGGACTCAACATTACCCTCCTCAAGACTTACACAAGACTATTACGGAGGATCTAGTGTATAGCATGCTAGTGGTTCATACAATCTAGGGTGAACCTAGCCATTCACACGAGTTACGTCATCTAACAAGTCGAGTTACAAACTAGGCCATATTATAGGTTCAAGATAAGGTTTTCCTCACTCTTCTCCAATTGATGCTTTTAATCATATAGTCTTCAGATATATAACTCTAACTCTTATAGTCTAATTATCATCATTAAACTAATCTCATTGTCTTTATTTCCATTCAATTCTCACGATTATCGCATATTTCACAACTTGCACAACTAACATAATTACCACAATTCCTTAGCTAACATAATTACAGTTAATCGGAAAAGTCGGGTAAAAATAACATTTCTTGGCATCAAAAGATAGTTCACGTTTTTAGCTTCGAATCGATATGTGGAACGCTAAAAACGGATACCCGGATCAAAAGTTATGAATTAAATACCAAAATTGAAACCTACAGGTCTCGCTGAGCGAGCTCCTTCTCGCTGAGCGAAAATCGCCCTGGAACTTTCGCTAAGCGAGGTATGCTCGCTGAGCGAGCTACACTAGTTCAGGAAGTTCCAGCCTTACGGGAAAACACTCTTTTCACCCCCAATCACTCCCAAAAATCAACCAATGCAACGAGACATAATCAAACATGTTCATTATCATCATATGAGTATTTTAGTTAGGTTTTAGCCGAGTTTTAACCGTTAATCCATTATTTCTCAAGATTTCTACCAAAAACCCTAAAACTCTTAAACTCCAAAACTTGACCAAAAACTAAAATAAAAGTATCTAACTACGAACCCACCTCGAGAGTTGAAGATTGGCGGAAAGAATGAGCCGTTTCGATGGACAGATGATGGAGAATGATGGATTTAAGCTCTAGGGTTCACTTCCTCTTCTTCTTCTCTTCTTCTTTCTTTCTCTCCCTTTCTTTTCTTTCTTTCCAATTCTCTTACTAACTTTCTCTCTTTTCTTTTTTCTTTTATAATACTTAACTTATTTTCCTTATTAACCAAACAAATTATATCTCTCAATTAATAATATTAATGGGTCCAATTTGAGAGTATCCAAAAATGTCTCTAAACTGAATATTTAATAAAGCCTTTGTTTCATATGATACTAATTAATCTTAATTAATATTATCCAGAGCGTTAATTAAATACGGGGTATTACATCCTCTCTCCTTGAATTGAAATTCGTCCTCGAATTTCCTTTACTCATCCACAACAATAGTTTATATCACTATCTTAGATCCATACATATCCTTAATTCTCTTACATATCCTGACATACTCAAATTCCAATTTAACTCCGCGACTCAAATCCCTGTTTCTCTATAAAATCAAACATCGCGTCCTTAGTCATACGCGCGTTTCCAATTTCAGGTTAACTTATAAGTTACTATTTCTGCAACTTATCTGTTGCTTCATGCTGAACACTTAGTCTCATTCCTTATTCGGAGATGACATACCGGTCTAATTCTTTTCATTGAATCACAACACAAAACATAACACTCCGGCTTCATTCCGTAACATTCAACACTTGAAAATCTCTACAATATATCCTGTTGAAATCTTAATCACCTTCAATTTCCAACGAAACTCTTATTACAAACCTTCAATTATTAAAACCATTTCAAAAGTTGCCAAACAACTTCTTTAGCAATTCCACTTGGTCTTATACCAGAATTGTAATCATTTACATCTGACGATTCATCCTGTCGGTATCTTACCATAGACAACCTACTCAGGACAAGGTTCCCATCGACACTTATAAATAGATCATCTCAAATTCTCATAATCTAACAGGACTCTTTTATCTGTCTCCTTCCATCATGCTTCAAAAGCCTAACAGGGGAGATACCACAAATTCTCAAGCAATACCAAGTATTTGATAGTCATCGAAGAAAACTCTTATCCATCAGAGCTCTCATCAACTAAGAGGATAAGAACTTGCAATCATGTGACGGTAGAACAATTCACTTGTCTACTGCACAATTGACAGCATTGGTCCAAACTCTCCAATAACAAGGACGCAGGGTTGCACTGCTGCAAACACAACCAATACAATTCCCATTTCCATTCAAAACTCGGAGTAATTCATCCAATTAAACTTAACCAATCTGACCATGATCACAATGCTTCATATCAATTCTCTTTACAAAATTTCCATTCATTCAAGGTTTATGTTGACATAAAGTCTCCATTAATAACAACGCAATCACGTCATAAAACTTACAACAACCAGCGAAACACCAACACCAAACTCAAATCATCCTTAGTACACTTGCGGGTTTCCATAACACTTGCCTTCTAAATACAATATTCTGCTTACTAACCATTTTGGATCACACAAAACTTATCATTCGAATTCACTTCTCTCAAGGGTCTTGTTCCATAAACGACCCGATATACATGCTTAGCTTCGGGACATCATCTCTTATTCACACAATAATTCAGATACTAAAACATTTCCGGAAAGACCAACACTTCACAAATCTCTTATAACTTCTCAATTTAGGTCCTTAGTAGTCGCAATGACAATACGCCAAAAATTCAGATCATTTACTGTTTACCAATCCTGCTCAAAAGGTAATCCAACACTTTAACCTCTGATACTTCGATTGGAAGCCAAAACAGACTTACAATTCAGAAAGTACCATTCTATAAAGTCTTCCACAAAAGTTATGTGTCAAATCGATTACCTATCCGAGGCTAAACGGTCGGACACAACTAAACTTGCTCCTCTTACTAATAAATAATCCAACTCAAAATTATCCATCTAGTCCATACTAACTTGTAATATGATTCTCACTTGCGGTCTCTAAATAGGTGCAACAATCGTTCACCATCCACAACCCAAGATAACACAAACGGGCACAACATGCAGATTATGCTCTCTAACAAATGACAAAGTAGAAATACCATCCTGTTATGGTCACAATATGAATACTCAACGGAATAGTCCAATTCCATTCTTACAATGACGTTAGTAGGAATCGACCAGGACAACATCAAAGGGTTTTAGCTACAAGCTAATGCTTGGTTCGTCCGTAAACAAAATCTGACACCCAAACCTTATCGGGTAAAACAAGGCAAAACAAAGGACATCTTATTCCTACTATACAACTTTGTCCATCTCTCTAATTCCTTGCAAGAATTAGTATCAACAACAACATTCATAACCTCACCAGGGCATAATCCAAATACTTTCTATTATTCACAAACACCGTATTTTTCCCTTACACCTGAAGACTTAGGTAAATCACTCATCTGAAGAGCATTGCTATCTATGCTTACATATTAACCTAGGTTTCCTTACCCTCTAACAAACATTGCATAAAAAGTTCCCATAGTTCTCTATTTGTATCAAGGACAATCCGATTTGGTACTCACATCAAAATGTATGCATTCTAGAAAAATCCAATTTTTCCAAAACTTAACAATGATAACCAGTCACTACAAGGAGGGTAACTGATCAATCAGTATGATCCAGTACTTCTAGTAACTGAAAGAGATTTAGAAACACAATTATGTAATCGGGTACTACCCAGAGGACAATCCGATTACTCAGTGCAAAAGCAAATTCCTGAGCTTCATTGTCACCCAAACCTCTCAAACTTATTCCAATCACGTCCAAAAGTTACGACCGTACTAAACGACAATTCCACACAAAGTAATTCATACCACCAGAGCCTTAATGAGCGAACCATCACTACTTACAGTTCTCGACCTTAGTCTTAACAATAACTTAACAATTCCATTATACACTTGTCTAACATACCTTCCGTTATCACTGTCTCATATTGTGCTGCTAAGACCGTTTCCATACCATATCAACTTCACGCTCTGCGGTAATCTCCTTACACCCAAACATAATTCATCTTACTAGAGTTCTCCCAAAACCAAGGTGCTAACTCTAACACTTAACATAACTTCATCCGGTCCATATCAAATTCTCCTCACGATGCTGAACAAGGCTTACTCTCTCCCTCTCTCTTGCATTATACCCTATACCATTCCTTAGGTAATTCAACATTTCTGAAATGATCCCTTACTAAAATATAACACCTTTATGTATTACTCTAAACTTGTAGCTCCCATCATAGTCGGATATACAACTCTAGTCTTCTATCTTTCGTTCGGGGTATACCTGTCTCCCTTGAAACATGTAATCACATCCTCATGTTTCTTCCCAAGGTTTGCCACAACTTTAGGTTCCCAAAAGAAAATGAAAATTATTCACTCGTAACTCCTATCCATTTGCAAGGTATTATCCAAATACATCCCTTGAAGCACCCTCGCTCATCCAAGATGCCATTACAATCTTATGTCCAAAACACTAACAATTAACTCATTCTAGAACCTTAAGCCACACGTTCCATAAACATATTCTCTTCTCGTGAAATGAAACTTCTCAACACTTTTATCTGTACCAGTGACCAACACTGATCCACTAGTGACTTCAATTATTCCATGGGACACCGACCACTCATCCTGTAGATACCTGTAACTTTCAGTCACTATCCATTCCAAAGGATTTCTCGAACAACATACTACTCTGCAACTCCATGTTACAGGAAGTAGAACTCTTATGAATACTCCAACTGAGCTGACCAAAGCCCCTCTTTGCTAACTCTTGGCTTGAATCTACTCTCACAGCAAAAGTTGCAACAACACTTCGGAGTCCTCATGGTCGCACAACCATGATCCTACCTACCACATACATAGTACCAGGCTGATAAGACCCAATACTACATGGTATGATATTAAGAATCATGCCGGCCAGACACACTTAAGAGGCAGGAAAGATTTACTTATGATGTTTCAAGGCTAGGTCGAGGATACAACCTGCTCTGATACCAACTGTAACACCCATATAATATATATCTAGAATAATATCATACAGTGTTAATTTTTGGTACTGACACCATCATAAATACCTACTAGTATGATTCATATTCTCGTCCAATTCTAAAACTATACAAATATGGCATAAGACATGGAAATCATACTAAAATAAAAGCTAAGAACAATACAATATCCATTATTATACAAAGATACATAAATACACAGCGGAAGAGTAAACTAAGCTTCACTTGAAACATCTCGAGCATAGCTCCACTCGTAAATCAAACCTGCAAAAGAAACCTGAAAAGAAACAACAATAGAGGGGTGAGATAAAACATCTAAGTGGGTTCCCTATCTTAGAGTTCTCTCGGCTCTAAAAGGTTCGATTCCTAGAATCTCGAATACTCACCGTTTCCTCACTCACGAAACGGAACCAAGTGGAACCAAAGTCCACATGTACTACCACAATAGATATAGAGAATGAAACAACTACCTCAAGTCCTTACGGATGCTTCCCGTGGGACTCAATGTAATACCCACCTCAAGACTTACTCAAGACCTTACGGAGGATTCTACATAACACTCTCTTGGGACTAAACATCACCCACCTCAAGTCTTACTCAAGACTTTACGGAGGACCCGTGTAATACACCCCTCTAGCCCTTACAGATGCTTCACGTGGGACTCAACATTACCCACCTCAAGACTTACACAAGACTATTACGGAGGATCTAGTGTATAGCATGCTAGTGGTTCATACAATCTAGGGTGAACCTAGCCATTCACACGAATTACGTCATCTAACAAGTCGAGTTACAAACTAGGCCATACTATAGGTTCAAGATAAGGTTTTCCTCACTCTTCTCCAATTGATGCTTTTAATCATATAGTCTTCATATATATAAATATAACTCTTATAGTCTAATTATCATCATTAAACTAATCTCATTGTCTTTATTTCCATTCAATTCTCACGATTATCGCATATTTTACAACTTGCACAACTAACATAATTACCATAATTCCTTAGCTAACATAATTACGGTTAATCGGAAAAGTCGGGTAAAAGTCGGGTAAAAATAACATTTCTCGGCATCAAAAGATAATTCACGTTTTTAGCTTCAAATCGATATGTGGAACGCTAAAAACGGATACCCGGATCAAAAGTTATGAATTAAATACCAAAATTGAAACCTACAGGTCTCGCTGAGCGAGCTCCTTCTCGCTGAGTGAAAATCACCCTGGAACTTTCGCTGAGCGAGATATGCTTGCTGAGCGAGCTACACCAGTTCATGAAGTTCCAGCCTTACGGGAAAACACTCTTTTCACCCCCAATCACTCCCAAACATCAACCAATGCAACAAGACATAATCAAACATGTTCATTAGCATCATATGAGTATTTTAGTTAGGTTTTAGCCGATTTTTAACCGTTAATCCATTATTTCTCAGGATTTCTACCAAAAACCCTAAAACTCTTAAACTCCAAAACTTGACCAAAAACCAAAATAAAAGTATCTAACTACGAACCCACCTCGAGAGTTGAAGAGTGGAGGAAAGAATGAGCCGATTCGACGGACGGATGATGGAGAATGATGGATTGAAGCTCTAGGGTTCACTTCCTCTTCTTCTTCTCTTCTCCTTTCTTTCTCTCCCTTTCTTTTATTTCTTTCCAATTCTCTTACTAACTTTCTCTCTTTTCTTTTTCCTTTTTTAATACTTAACTTATTTTCCTTATTAACCAAACAAATTATATCTCTCAATTAATAATATTAATGGGTCCAATTTTAGAGTATCCAAAAATGTCTTTGAACTGAATATTTAATAAAGCCTCTGTTTCGGATGATACTAATTAATCTTAATTAATATTACCCAGAGCGTTAATTAAATACGGGGTATTACAATTGTGAAGATAGAATGGGCTACTATTTGAAAATGAACAATGGATTGGATATATGGTTTAAATGATGGCCTCGAGAAAAAAAAAGGATATAAGAATAATAATAAAATGGATTTGATACAAAAGTAAACAAAAATGAATATAAATTTCTAAATTGGATTATGAATTGGATGGCCAAAAAAGACATTAGGAATTATGAATGAACTTGGGTATTTAATGAGTTTAAACTAAACAACATGTTAAGAAATGGATTATGAAAAGGATATTGGTAGGTAATGTTTTTTTGTAAGGCACCTCCATATTTGAACACCACTCAACCTTGACGATTGAGCACGACTACCATATTTTGAACGACATCACAACAAGTCTGTCGCTCCCGGGATTTTCATCCTAGTACAAACACGAAAGTGGCGCGAAAAAGGTAGAGTCGCCAGCCAGACATTTTTATCCCGAAAGAATGGGAAAGGTAATGCTGCACAAACCCGAGGAAGAAGGAAAGGACGAGGTCCTGCGAACCAAAGATCTGGGTTCGGGAGTCGGTTACGACCTGGGAAGGTATTAGCACCCCAGACCGTCAGTTGTACCCAACGGGATCCACGCTTGTTTGTTTTGTTTCAAAGGGTGAGAAAATAAACTGCTGCTGAAAAATGAACTGCTAACTGAAAATGGGAATGAGAAATGAGAAGGGAACTGGAAAAGAGAATAAAAACAAAGAATGAGGAAAATGTAGGGAAAATAAAGAATGTGCTCGAATGGGCCCTACCCCGCTGCCTACGTACCTCATCGGTAAAATGAGGATCAGAGTCGACGTAGTTCGCCTAACTAAGGCGGGAACTATTGTTTGTGTTTTTTATGCGCTGGAACTGCGTATGTCTATGCTCAGGTGTTGCAGGCTTGTCTGGTACGAGTGTGTTTACCGTCTTACATGCGAGACAAGTCGTCGCGAGTTCGCGTTGTGCGTTTACTGTCTTTTATGAGAAGTATTTTGAATTTGTTTGTGAACGTTCTCATACTAAGACCTATCCATCGTGGTAAATACTTATTCCTCGCCCCGAAACAGAACGCGTATAAGCACTCCGCAACAAAGTCTCATGGCATATAAGAACGTTCAATTTTTATTATTTTTTTCATGAGGTGAGAAAGAAATACTCAAGTGGAAAAAGGGAAAAACTAAGGGGGACTAAGACACAACCCTAAGTTAGTTATCATATACAAAAGGGAGATCCTAATGGTTTGTGAGGTTTTCTAATCCTAAGGAAGAAAAGGAAAAGAAGAAAAGAGAATTAGAACTCAACTTACTTCCTAAGGAAGTTAAGTTGGTTCTAAAGAAAGGGAAAGCCTAAGAGAAAAGCACAAGGTGCTAAGGAAAACACAATTAAAACGCATAAGATATAGGAATGAAGTGAGGCTTACCTCAATCTTCCTCCTTACAAAACAAAAGTTAGCATGACAATGCATATTGAAAGTAAAATCAAAGCATAAAAGCGATTAAGTACCATAAACGTCCTAGAATGGAACTAGGGTTCAAAATAATACCTAAGTTTAAAGGCGAAGATGCCTAAAGGTTACATGACTTCTAAAGTCAGTAGCTACATGCTATAGGTCCCTAGGTATGTTAGGATACCTCACAAGATCAAACTATGTACAAAATGTTCACCTAAGTTCACCTAAATGCAAGTTAGGGCTCATGGATGAAGTATGAATGCATATGGCTTACAAGCATGACTTAATACATGAAATGAGCATCAAAGTCAGTAGTGAATTCTTATGAATGTATATGAATAATCATACTATCATGGATGCAATGGTTTAGTCCTATGGAGCAAGGAGAAGAATATGTGAGGGCAAATGAACACACGTCACATAAGATCACAAATGATGCAAGTTAAAGATGAATGGCATGTGAATATGCATGAAATGATTATGGATCAGTAGCATACAAAATATGAGATGCAATTAGAATGTATGGATAGGCATTAATTATTCCCACATAATCCATGTTAACTATTAGAGGAGAAGAGAAATGAGTTTAGGTTAAAATTAGTTCACATAAGTATGCATTTTAAAATACCAAAACAAATCAAATGAATATGGTTCAAAAAGTGACCTATGACTGGAATTAAAGACATAAAAATGACCTATAATCAACTCCTAAAAGTTACCAAAAAGTCTCTCAAGCTAATGGCATGAATGTCTTCCTAATATCTAGGTTATGGAGCAAATAAATACATATTTGGACCTATAATCTAAGTGACATGGAAAAATAGAAAAAAGGCTTTAAAAATTATGAAATTAAATACCTGGAATGTTGAAGTCAGTATCTAACATGGTCTAAAAGGATTTTATAAAATTACGCACCAAAGTGCCAAAACAATTACTTTATGTTCAAGATAGCAAGGCATGATCGCCGAAAAACAACTCCACAAAGTGGATCAAAAAGGGCACCAAAAATTATTAAAAAGAAATGCCTAAGGAACATCAAAATGTCACAAATTCTAGTCATTAATCACACACAAAAAAATAGGTCTCACACCTATGGGAAAAAATGGTTTTGGGCTCTTATGTCAATACCATTCCTTTTGGGACAGCTTGGAATGAAAAATCCAAATTAATTACTAAAACCAATCAAACATGGGATAAAAAAATATGAAAAAATAATTAAGAGGATGAGGATCACTCATGAATTTTTCCAGAATTTTATACCACATAAAACTAGTTTTAATAATTGCGACGAAACGGGCAAAAAACGATGTTTTAAGGGAAAGCGAGAGGAAGTGAATTCTACAATCCGTGACCTAATCCCTAAGCTCCGAAATCGACACATATAATCATAAATCATAAATAAATCCAGTGCCTCGGGTGGGAGGGCTCAATATGCACCTTAAGTTATATGATCCTAAGCCGCATACAACTAGAATGATGCGTAAAAGTGGAGCATCGAGATTACTTACTTGATTGAAGTACCGATTCTTCATATAAAAGAAATCCAAAAACTCCTTGCCAAGTATTTTAATCTCCCATGAGAAAAATAAATGCTTATCTTCCATAATTACTTTATAAAGATCCACCATAATCGAAACAAAAACAACGGCACAAAATATCATTTGAATCCAAAGGTATCCCACAAATAAAGTGGAATACCAACCAAATGACCGTCGTTAAGATCTTTGCGAGAACCTTGCATGAACTCAACAAACGCATTAGAAACCAAAAAGAGGTGCAACCAGAAGTTGCACCTATGCCTCACAACTCAAAATCAAGTAGAAAGATGAATATACGAGTCATGGACATGCATTGAAATTTACGTTTCAAAACGGGGCAACACTTATGCTCTAACATAAACAACATGCAAACTCAAACCAAAATCAAACAAATTTACATGCAATGAATGGAAAATGATCAACAAACATAAGTACAAGTCAAAAAAAGATCAATGCATCAAAATCGCACCAAACCGAACTTAAAAAGCCTTAAAACGGAAAAAACGCGTCAAAAATCACCGACTCGGAATTGAACAAAAATCGCTTGGTAACTAGAAAACGTGCCAACGGATTCAAATATGCAATCGGTTTTTGAAAATTCCGCTCGAAATTGATACTTTTTGGTCGATTTCGTCGGCTGGCAGTAGCAAAATAGCCGGGAAAAATTGTCCGAAATCGACTAAAAAACTTACCAATGGCTCCAAAATAATCAACAAAGTCAATTTACACTATTCACATTCGCAAAAACGCGCTACGGTTAGGAAGTTATGACCAAAACATATTCTCGACACGCGACACATGAACAACATCAACAATTAAGCCTCAACCTATTCTATTTCAAATTTGCACATTGAAACACGCATGAATTTAAAAGTCAAACACTTCAATCAATATCAAGTCACAATAATTAACTCTCTTAAGAATTTTGTCAAATACCTTACATGCATCGATTATTCTATGTCAATTTTAACAATCATTTCCAATTATGCACAACAACAATTATTAGGATCAATTAATCAAGCATCAATCAACAACCACATCAAGAATCAATGCACATAATCTCCACAATATTAATTCAACTTAAAAATTCAATTCAAGAAACAATGTAACAATTATTCATGAATTAAAGTTTAAGAAGCTTACCGAATGAAGAATCGACGAAGAAATTGCAAATTCGAAGGAAGTGAGACGTGATCGTGAATGGAAGATAAAGGGAGAGGTCGCGTGGCTACCGGCGGAAGATGGTTGTCGCATAGTGGGGAAGTTGACCGGAGGTGGTGGTTCGTGGCGGCTCGGCTTCCGGAAACTTGATCGGAATTGTTGTGTTCTTGAGTTCTTGATGAAGTTGTTGTTGTGTTCTTGAGAAAGAGTTAAGAGAATGAACTTTGATCCATTAGAGAGAGTTTGTGAGAGTTTTTGGTGTTTGTAAATTATGATTGAAGTTATGAGACAAATTGTGGGTCAAAGAATATATAGTGGAGTGTAAAATGAAAGGCAAAAGGTAGAATTTCGGCTCAAGTGAAAATAACAATATCTTCGGCAAGAAATTTCGACTCTGAGCCTTCCACAACATCGTCCATCTCTGAATCACGATTGCAACACAAAAAGAACGGACGTCATACGATCAAAATCGAGTGTGATCAATACGTTTAAGCTGCAAGACATCACTGAATAAGTTGTTTTTTTGGCTTATTTGGTGTCTGCTACTCGAAAATGTGACAAGGTCAACCTTTTCAGAGCATAATCTCGACTCGACTTTGTCAGAAACGTTGTAGACCTATGAGTCAGTGATCCGGTGTTAAAATGTAAGCTCAGCCGGAAAAACGAAGAGGGAGATATGAATTTTCTCGTGAAACCACTTTCAGTCTTTTTCTTCGGTTCAGCACTTCAGTTTTGTGAAATAAACCAAAACGACAATCTTTGGAGCACTTTTCGAACTCGCGTTTGTCTTTGAACTTGAAGAGGATAAAATTTGTGAACCAACGCTTCAAGAACGGGTGCAATCCGATGAAAATTGACCGAGTTATGAATTTTACAAAATCTGACAAACAGTGCACTGCATCAAAGAACCTTACTGGTAATTCGCATTTTCGAGATCCTTCCGCTTGGACCTAACCCAAACTGAATTCACATAATGAATATAACATCTAAACGGAATTTTAGGCACCGAAACGACATCAATCCGATGAACGAGCCAAGAGTTATGAATTGTTTAGTGTTCAAAACTCACCGGTTCAGCACTGTTTTTCACTATGTCGACTCTAAAAACTCGCACATTCGGAGATATTCTTTAAAGAATTAGTTCTCGGCCAAAACCCAAAAGTTGGAAAGGATATCAAGATATAACTTTTGGCATATGAATCTCTCAGACATGTTGACCCAATCAGAAGTTACAAACTATTGAATACCGCTAGCACAGTTAATCGGTGACACCAAAATTTCAAAAACAAATAATTCCCACCATTTTCCTTGATTAATTGGCCTCCGAGCCGAACACAAAAGTTGTAGAGAATACCGAAACGGTATAAACTATTGAGTTTCAAGGAAAAATGAGTTTTCGAACATAAGTTACAACTTTTGCAAACTGCACCATAAAACCGATATTCTGCTTAAACTCCTTTGAATCAACCGAGAACTTTTGGCTTCTTCTGAGATTCTTGTGCACGTGCCGCATGAAGAAATAAAGGCCAGTCACAACCTATGAAAACTCAAATGGAGATGTATATTCATGTATGTTTATGATGCAATTGTGATCTAAATGCAATGCAATGTATGAAAGGATATGCTAAATGGCATGAAAATGAGAGGGCAAATTTTGAGGTATTACAGTTGCCCCTATTCAATCATCTGCAGGCTTGAATGAATAATTGCAAAAGCCTTTAGACATTCAAGGTATGGAGTTATTGAATACTCGAATAAAACCTGGAAATTTGAACTCTGCGGATGAGGAAAATGTTATATGCTTTTTATTATATATTTTTGGTTTCTGTTTTGACCTCTGAATAGATAGCGGAAATAGAACCAGGTGGAATAGAATCAATGCAATAAACCTACAAAGTGAATGATTAGAAAAACAAGCCACAACGAGGGTGCATGTTGGCGAAACAAGACTTAACGAGACCGTTAGCGAAACAGAACTCGACAATGTGACTGCTGGGTAGGACCAAGCCACAAAGAAAACACGCGACTGCTGGGCAGGACCAAGCCACAGAAGGTGCCTGTTGGTGAAACAGGGCTTAACGAGACCGTTAGCGGAATGGAACTCGACAATGTGACTGCTGAGCAGGACCAACCCGCAAAGAAAACACGCGACTGCTGGGCAGGACCACGCCACGGAAGGTGCCTGTTGGCGAAACAGGGCTTAACGAGACCATTAGCGGAATGGAACTCGATAATATGACTGCTGGGCAGGACAAAGCCACAAAGAAAACACACGACTGCTGGGAAGGACCAAGCCACAGAAGGTGCCTGTGGGCGAAACAGGGCTTAACAAGACCATTAGCGGAATGGAACTCAACAATGTGATTGCTGGACAGGACCAAGCCACAAAGAAAACACACGACTACTAGGCAAGACCAAGCCACGAAAGGTTCCTGTTAGCGAAACAGGGCTTAACGAGACCATTAGCAGAATGGAACTTGACAATGTGACTATTGGGCAGGACCAAGCCACAAAGAAAACACGCGACTGTTGGGCAGGACCAAGCCACGGGAGGTGCCTTTTGGCGAAACAGGGCTTAACAAGACCATTAGCGGAATGGAACTCGACAATGTGACTGCTGGGCAGGACCAAGCCACACAAAAAAAACAACATTGACTTGGAAAGACAAAGGAGAGAAGCATCATCAATCGATTTATAACTCAAATAAGATCAACCAATCTAACCGGGAAATGGTATCAACCGATTCAACCAGAAAAATGAGAACGTAATATCATCTGATTTACGACTCGAAGAGAAGTAATATCAACCGATTTACAACTCAAATAAGATCAACCGATCCAACCAGGAAATGGTATCAACCGATCCATAACCCGGAAAAAACGAGAATATAATATCATCCGATTTACGACTCGAAGAGAAGTAATATCGACCGATTTACAACTCAGATAAGATCAACCGATCTAACTAGGAAATGGTATCAACAGATCCATAACCAAGAAAATGAAGCCATCGTACTGAGACGAGACCAAAAAGAACGGGATCATTGTACTTAAATGATAACCCGACATGAAACCGCTGTACTGAAACGGGGACGCGAAAAAAATGAGACTGTTGTACTGAAACAAGACCGAAAGACGATACTATTGTACTTAAATGGAGACTCGAAAGGAACAGGATCGTTGTACTTAAACGAGAGCCCGAGACGTGACCGTAAAAAATGAGATTGTTGTACTGAAACAAGACTCAATTGGGGATAACAAACAAAACTTGGTAGAAATAACCACACTGGGAAATGAAGTTGCATTTTGTGGGGAATACTCCAGTCTGATTGGAGATGTAACGTTTCGGGCGTTTGTGCAAGGTACCACAACTGGCTTATGCTTCGTATGCATATGTTTGAATTTTTCTATGGCGTAATGCTCCATAATAATGGAAATTCTACGCTTTGGAGGATGCAAATGTAATGATGATTACTAAATGCAAATGCAAAGAGATCTCCATATAAAGAGACTGCAAGTATCCCAGGTAGCTTGACTGGGCAAAATTGATGATCACTGCATTGATCTGGTTAGTCCTTGTGAGGAGAAAAAAACTCTGCGGGGAATTTTATTAATGATACAACGGCTCTGAACAGCCGCCACTGCCAAAAATAAATTGGACTTTGGGATTGGAGAGCCAAGACCCTGTTGGGGATGAACCTGATTCGAGAGGTACGCTACTTGCTGAACTCTGCTGGGGAAGTGAAAACTTCCTGACTTGGATGGGGAACCAGATGCATGGCACTACTGATGAAGCATCCTGCTGGGGAGGAAGGACATTCCTTGTACTGCTGGGGATTTCCCCTGTATTGAAGGGAAGTCTCTACTTGGGGAGGACACCAACTTTTTGTTGCCTTGCTGAGAGATTTGAACTTCCACCTCTACTGGGGATGATGGAGGATGTCAATGATAAAGCTTCCCGCTGAAGATAAGAGTTTAAGTTGCCCCTTGCTGGTGGTAAAAGATATGAAGCGTCTCATGTTGGGGATGAGAGATGTAAGGCGTCTTGTGCTGGGGATAAGAGACGATGAAACCCTTCTGCTCCAGAAGTAACTTTCCCTTTGCTACACTGTTGGAAAAGGGATTGTCTAATGAGACTTGCTAAGGAATTCTGATTAATGAAGCCTGCTGATGAAACAACTCTCGAAGTACTGTGCTGACAGTGGCTTTTCTTCCAGCCTCTGGGTTGATAGATTGCCAACTAATCATGAGTGAACAATGGTTCTTTTCAATTTTCAACTTGCCTCAGATTAAGGTCCATCGGAAGAAAAATGTCTCAAGAGGATTTTACAGAAAACATGACATACGAAATGCCTCAGTGTCTTCAAACTCTTGGAGAGATTCATCGGATCTTGAAATAACTGCCCCAGACTGAGAGGTCTATGAAAGAATTTGCCTCGCGAGGATTCATGAAATACCTCATATCACTGTGAGATATTCTCCACCAGTATATTGAACTCTGGATAGGTTCCTCTGATTAACCGTCTTCGGGAGAGAGTGACTTCTCATGCTCTTGGGGTGGCCTGCCCCGGTACTAGCCTTGAAGTGATCACCTCTGACTGACTGTGTTTGGAAGAAAACACCCATACCAATTGTTCTCTGAAAGATTGGATCTTGAAGTAACTTCCCCAGTTTGGCTGAAATTTGAATGCATGCCTCAGACTAATGGCTCCTTGAGAGATTTGAATCTCGGAGTGATTGCCCCATCTTGGCTGAATTTTGAAGAGATTGCTCGACATGATTGCCCCAGATTGGCTGGCTCTTATTACAATTGGTTGGGAAAGTTGTCGCTCCCCGGATTTCCATCCTGGTACAAACGCGAAAGTGGCGCGAAAAAGAATAGAGTCGCCAGCCAGACATTTTTATCCGAAGGAACGGGAATGGTAATGCTGCACAAACCGAAGAAAAGAAAAGGAAGGACACAGGTCATGCGAACCAAAGAGACTGGGTTCGGGAGTCGGTTACGACCTGGGAAGGTATTAGCACCCCAGATTGTTCGCCGTACCCGACGGGATCCACGCATGCAAATAAAACTGTTTCAAAGGGTGAGGGGATGAAAGCTGCTGCAGAAAGTCGCTCCCGGGATTTTCATCCTAGTACAAACGCGAAAGTGGCGCGGAAAAGATAGAGTCGCCAGCCATGTATTTTTATCCCGAAGGAACGGGAAAGGTAATGCTGCACAAACCCGAGGAAGAAGGAAAGGACGAGGCCTTGCGAACCAAAGATCTGAGTTAGGGAGTCGGTTACGACCTGGGAAGGTATTAGCACCCCAGACCGTCCGCCGTACCCGACGGGATCCACGCTTGCTTGTTGCTTCAAAGGGTGAGAAAATAAGAATGTTGTTGAATAAAAGAACTGCTACTGGCATGGAACTAGAATGGGAATGAGAAAGGGAACTGAAAAAGAGAAAGAATAGAATGGGGAAAATGTAGGGAAAATAAAGAATGTGCTCGAATGGGCCCTACCCCGCTGCCTACGTACCTCATCGGGAAAATGAGGATCAGAGTCGACGAAGTTCTCCTAACTAAGGCGGGAACTTTGTTTGTGTTTCTTAGGATGACGTTGCCATAGCTCTAGCTAAGTTGTTACCGGCTCTGACTCGAGGGTGTTCACCGTATCGCTGTTTGAACTATCAAGGCAAGTCGCATTCGTCCGCAAGGATTAGGAGATGAGAAGAGAAGACGCGATTCTTTGTTGGTTGTCGTTTATGAGAAGTGTTTTGGAGTTTGTTTGTGAACATTCTCATACTAAGACTTATCCATCGGTAGGGACTTACACCTCGCCCCGAAACGGGACGCGTATAAGAACTCCGCAACAAAGTCTCATGGCGTATAAGAACATTCGGTTTTTATTAAGTATCTTTTAGATTTTGTTTGAAGATGAGAGAAGAAGACTCAAATCGGAAAAGGACAAAAACTAAGGGGGAATAAGACCAACCCTAAGTTATTATTATGCCCCAAAGGGGAGATCTTAATGGTTTGTGAGGTTTTCTAATCCTAAGGAGAAAAAGGAAAAGAAAGAAGAAAAAAGGATGCAACTTACTTCCTAAGAAAGATAAGTTGGTCCTAACAAAGGGGGAAATCCTACCAAACACAAATATGGAAGGAAAAATGAATTAAATGCATAAAAGAAATGCATAAAAAATAAAGGATAGGGTGAAGGAAACTTACCTCAATCTTCCCCTCTACAAAACAAAGGTTAATGTGCATTTTTATTAAAAAGGAATGAAGTAAACACACCCTAATTAAATCCTAAGGCAACTTGGACCTAAACTAGACTCAATCTTAAGTTTAAGGGTGCCTACACTATGCTAAACTAAAATTCAGCAACTATTTACAGCCCTTAAACACACAATCAACTATGAAAACAATGCATAACACAAGTCAGCTTTTTACAGCCAGCATGCAGCATGAAAAAGTAGGTGTAAAAGGTCAAATACGGCATGCAAACAAACAAACATCATACATTTTACAACACTTATATGCAAAAACAGCTATGAAATGCAAAATCCAAAATTGATTATTTTCATTTTTTAATGCACAAACTCAATGAATATGCACCAATTCCATCATGAACATACATTTGAACATGGACCATCATATATAAATGCAAGAACATGAACATTTGTTAGGATTATTCAAGAATGCATCACATGTGGATTATGCAACAAGTAATGCAAAATGTGGCACATGAACATGGCATATGAACATGAGGATTATTGATTATGAATATGCAATATGATAGCTCAAAAAGAATGTCAAACTCAATGCAAAATTCAGAATTTGAATTGATATGGATGATGTGATCAAGCATGTAACAAAATGCAACCAAATGCACATACATACATGATTATGTGAGATGCAACATGCCTTGATACAATGAAATGCAAAATGATTTAATGCAATGCAAACATGTAAAAAACAGAATGCAACATGATTATTTACATACCTAATGATGCATGAACATAGCAACAAGATGCAAGAAATCAAGGTGTGCACAAATAAACACAAAAATTCATAATACGCGACATGAACGGAATCGTGTCGAAATGACTCGAAATGGGGGAATGAGCTACTAGAAATGGACCCAAAAATTCCCTAAAATCAATACCTAAACATGTATGAACATTAGGGGCACTAGGAAGCAAGATTGAGCCATCAAATAACCTAAAATTCCAAAAATCAACAGCGTTAACCGGTTAACCATATGCGTTAACCGGTTAATGGACCTAAAACAACAGCAATTTGTGGCAAAACGCACGTGTTAACCGGTTAACCAAATGCGTTAACCGGTTAACGCTGAACAGAAAGTGAAAAAAAATGTAGATGTCTTGAATTGGCAGAATTTTTGACCAACAAGAAATATTGAATTCAGTTCAGAATGTCCTATCAAATGTTGGGACATTATCAAACAGAGTATATGAACTTATTTCAGGATGTCTCACCAGATGTTGGGACATTGTGTTAATGACTTAAGTTCAGTTTTTCAGGATGTCCCAACAGATGTTGAGACATCTCAAACCTGCTACAAGAATTAATTATTGACTAACTGATCAGAGATATTTAAGGAGAGTTATCTGGAATTAATTAATGATGGATAAAAACAGAACAAGGCGCATCTGTAGGGAGTTTTATATTGAGGATTCAGATTAAAACAGAAGGCCTAAATCACCTAGAATCTAGGAAGTAACAAACCCTAAATTCAAGGTGGAAGCTGCATGCGCATTAGGGTTGGATCATCCTACAGAAAGCCCAAATTACAGATACCTATTTAATCAACAGAAACTCATAGAATTGAGTACGAATTTGAGAAGACCAAATAGGTTGTTTATTGTTTTAATAGCAGGTTGTTTTTATTATACCACTTTATGAGCTTTTAAGCAAAAGTGCATTTGTGACTTGATTGAAACTGTGAAGTAAGATCAAGCTGTTTTGTTTGAAGAATGTCTTCAATTTTATTAAACTTGTAAACTTGATCATTGTGTGATTGAGGGGGGGTGAGTAGGGTACTCTTATCTAAGTTGTGTCTTAGGTAGAAATTGCATTGGGTAGTTATTAAGTGATAGATTAAACAGGGTGGTTTAAGTCTAGAATTAATATTACTTATAGTGGATTTCCTCCTGGCTTGGTAGCCTCCAGATGTAAGTGTGGTTATACACTGAACTGGGTTAACAAACTTCTGTGTTGTTTATTTTTCTTGCTATTTAAGTTTTGGTTAAATCTGTCAAGTGTTGGGACATCTCTTAGGACATCTCATACCTGATCACAGAATTTCAATTGGCATCAGAGCAGGCACCCTGCCTGTTTATACTGGGTGAGATCTAGGGAATACAAATTCTGGAAACATGGACAGAGATATAGGATCAGTAAATAGACCACCTATTCTGGATGGATCTAATTATGACTACTGGAAACCAAGAATGATTGCATTCTTAAGATCACTTGACAATAGGGCCTGGAGAGCAGTCAACAGTGGATGGGAACATCCTATCCAAGACACCAAAGATGGATCAAAAGTGTTGAAACCTGAAGAAGAATGGAGTAAGGAAGAAGAAGATTCAGCACTAGGCAACTCCAAGGCCTTAAATGCTCTATTCAATGGCATTGATAGGAACATTTTTAGACTTGTGCATCACTGTGAGCTAGCCAAAGATGTGTGGGATACTCTCAAAACAACTCATGAAGGAACATCAAAGGTAAAGATGTCAAGACTTCAACTTCTCACCACCAAGTTTGAAAATTTGAGAATGAAGGAAGATGAGACAGTTCATGAATTCTACATGAACATCTTAGAAGTAGCTAATACTTCTGGAGCTTTGGGAGAAAAGATGACTGATGAAAAACTTGTAAGAAAGATCCTCAGATCTTTGCCAAAAAGATTTGACATGAAAGTCACAGCAATAGAAGAAGCTCAAGACATATGCACTATGAAAGTTGAAGAACTCATTGGTTCCCTTCAAACATTTGAGATGGGAATGAATGACACAAATGTTAAGAAGAACAAAAGCATAGCCTTGGTAACAAATACTGATGAAGAAGAAGATGATGAATCAGAAACTGGTAAAAGCTTATCAGACAACATTGCTATGCTTGGAAGACAATTCAAAAAGATTCTCAGAGGAATGGAAGGCAAATCCAATCCCAGTGGAAGATACACAAACTCTTCTGAGAACAAGAGACCTTATGATGCTAACAGAAGGTCAAATTATGCTGAAAAGACCAGTCAAGAAAAAGGAGTGAAATGCCATGGATGTGAAGGATATGGACACATCAGGAATGAATGTCCTACCTACTTAAAAAGGCAAAAGAAAGGACTCTCTGTGACCTGGTCTGATGAAGACTCAGGAGGTGATTCAGAAGAAGAATCAGCTAAGCATATCACTGCTTTAGCTGGATTATGTGAATCTGACAGTGATTCCAGTGATGGGGAACTTACTGCTGAAGAACTTGAGCAAGCCTACAAAGATCTGTACAAAAGAAGTATTGAAATATGCAGTGAAGTTATAAAGCTAAAGAAGCTTAATGAGGCACTAGAAGATGAAAAAGCAAGTGATCAAGAGATCATTGACACCTTGAAAAGTGAAGTAAGTCTTCTCAACTCCAAATTGGAACACATGTCCAAATCTGTTAGAATGTTGAACAGCAGCTCAAATACACTGGATGATATTCTCAACAACAATAAGCATTCAGGGGATAAAAGTGGACTGGGATTTAACAGAGTACATAAAGATGAAGCCAGCTCTAGCAAAACTACTTCAAAATTCATACAGTCAAACAAGATGTCCCAACAGATGCTTCAACATCAGGAAAAGAACACAAAGTCAAACATAATGTTCCAACAGATGTCTCAACATTCTGGAAAGAACAAAATGAAGAAGAAGTATCAAAGATGGAGATGCCATCACTGTGGAAGATTTGGACATATCAAACCTCATTGTTATAAGCTGCATGGATATCCAAATCAGATGTATCAGCAACCTTCTAAGCAGAAAATAGAAGTTACCAAGAAAGTGCTGCATAAACATCAAAGAAATCAGCAACCTTCTAAGCAGAAGACAGAAGTCATCAAGAAGGTATGGAGACCAAAAGCTAGCATTCAGACTGATCAAAGCTACAAGAACAACAATCAATCTTGGATATCTACTAATGAACAACACACAGGGCAGAGGCATCAAAAGAAATCTCAACTCAAATGGTCAAAGAAAAATGCTGCATATATACCACATACATCACTAAGAGTATCAGCTAAAGAAGACTGGTATTTTGACAGTGGATGTTCAAGACACATGACTGGATTGAAGAATCTGCTAGTAAACTTAAAGTCACATTCATCCAGGTATGTAACCTTTGGAGATGGAGCTAAAGGAGAAATCAAGGGAGTTGGGACCTTGGACTGTCAAGATGTTCCAAGACTAGATGATGTGCTGCTAGTTAAAGGTTTAACTGCTAACCTGATCAGCATAAGTCAATTATGTGATCAAGGGTACAGTGTAAACTTTACCAAAACTGAATGCATAGTTACTAACAAAGAACAAGAGGTTGTCATGAAAGGAGCCAGATCTAAAGACAACTGTTACATGTGGGAATCTCAAGACTTCAGTCTTACTTCAACCTGCTCTTTAGCTAAAGAAGAAGAAGTGAAACTATGGCACCAAAGGCTAGGTCATCTTCATTTCAGAGGCATAAAGAAGATAATATCTATGGATGCTGTAAGAGGTATTCCTAAACTGAAGATTGATGATGGCAAAATATGTGGTGAATGTCAAATAGGCAAGCAAACCAAGATGTCCCATCCAAAGCTCCAACATCTGACAACTTCCAAAGTTTTGGAACTATTGCATATGGATCTTATGGGACCTATGCAGGTTGAAAGTCTTGGTGGCAAGAGGTATGCCTATGTGGTGGTTGATGACTTTTCAAGATATACATGGATAAATTTCATCAAAGAAAAGTCTGATGTATTTGATGTATTCAAAGAATTATGCCAAAGATTACAAAGGGAAAAATCCAGCTGTGTGATCAGAATAAGAAGTGATCATGGAAAAGAATTTGAGAACCAAAAGTTCTTAGATTTCTGCTCTTCAGAAGGAATCAATCATGAATATTCTTCACCTATCACTCCTCAACAGAATGGGATTGTTGAGAGGAAGAATAGAACTATTCAAGAATCAGCAAGAGCTATGATCCATGCTAAAAAGTCACCTTTGTACTTCTGGGCTGAAGCTATGAACACTGCTTGTTACATCCATAATAGAGTTACTTTAAGGAAAGGAACTTTGTCCACAATATATGAAGTCTGGAAGGGCAGAAAACCCACAGTTAAGTACTTTCATGTGTTTGGAAGTAACTGTTACATTCTGGCAGATAGGGAGCAAAGGAGAAAAATGGATCCTAAAAGTGATGAAGGGATTTTCCTTGGATACTCTATAAACAGCAGAGCATATAGAGTATTTAATTCTAGAACCAAGGTTATTATGGAGTCCATAAATGTGATAATTGATGATGCTCCTACAGATGTCCCAGAAGATGTTGGAACATCTGCTGATATCAAGATTGAAGCTGAAGAAAAGAATGATCACTATAACTTCACTCAAACTGATACAAGGACAGAAGAATCCAGCAAACCTCCCTCCATCAGAATACATAAGGATCATCCCAAAGATTTGATAATTGGTGATCCCAACAGAGGTGTGAGCACTAGATCAAGAGAAGTGATTTCAGGTTCTTGTTTTGTTTCTAAAATAGAACCTAAAAACATCAAGGAAGCTCTTACTGATGAATACTGGATTTGTGCTATGCAAGAAGAATTAGGTCAATTCACAAGGAATGAAGTGTGGAATCTTGTTCCTAGACCTGATGACATAAATGTGATTGGAACAAAATGGGTGTATAAGAACAAGTCAAATGAACAAGGAGTTGTTACAAAGAACAAAGCTAGACTTGTAGCTCAAGGATACACTCAAATTGAAGGAGTAGACTTTGATGAAACCTTTGCACCAGTAGCAAGGCTTGAATCAATCAGACTACTTTTGGGAATTGCTTGTATCTTAAAGTTCAAGCTATTTCAAATGGATGTGAAAAGTGCCTTTTTAAATGGTTATCTTAATGAAGAGGTATATGTAGAACAGCCTAAAGGATTTGTTGATCCAAGCTGTCCAAATCATGTATACAAACTAAAGAAGGCACTTTATGGTCTGAAGCAAGCTCCAAGGGCATGGTATGAAAGACTGACTACATTTCTTATCAAGCAAGGGTACAGAAAAGGTGGAATTGACAAAACCCTGTTTGTTAAAGATGAAGAAGGAAATGTCATGATTACTCAAATATATGTTGATGACATTGTCTTTGGTGGGATGTCTGACAGGATGGTCAAACATTTTGTCAAGCAGATGGAATCTGAATTTGAAATGAGCCTAGTAGGAGAGTTAACCTACTTTCTTGGTCTGCAAATAAAGCAAATGGAAGACTCAATGTTCATTTCCCAAAGCAAGTATACCAAGAACATAGTCAAGAAATTTGGAATGGAAAATGCTACTCATAAGAGAACTCCTGCCCCCACACATTTAAAGCTGACTAAAGATGAAAAGGGTGAGAATGTAGATCAAAGCTTATACAGAAGCATGATTGGAAGCTTGTTATACTTGACTGCTAGCAGACCAGACATAGCATTTGCAGTAGGTGTGTGTGCAAGATATCAAGCTGATCCAAAAGTCAGTCATCTCAATCAAGTCAAGAGAATTCTTAAATATGTTAATGGTACTTGTGACTATGGCATAATGTATTTTCATGGATGCAAACCAATTCTCACTGGCTTTTGTGATGCTGATTGGGCTGGAAGTGCTGATGACAGAAAAAGCACTTCAGGAGGATGCTTCTTTCTAGGAAACAATTTGATTTCTTGGTTCAGTAAGAAACAAAATTGTGTATCCTTATCTACAGCTGAAGCTGAATATATAGCAGCTGGAAGCAGTTGTTCTCAGTTGGTTTGGATGAAGCAAATGCTCACTGAGTACAATGTCCCACAGGATGTCATGACATTGTACTGTGACAACTTAAGTGTAATCAACATAACAAAGAATCCTATCCAACATAGCAGGACCAAACATATTGATATCAGACATCATTTCATCAGAGATCTTGTAGAAGAAGAAGTGATTTTATTGGAACATGTAGCTACAAATCTGCAGTTGGCTGATATCTTTACCAAAGCATTGGATGCTACACAATTTGAGAACTTAAGGGGCAAACTGGGAATCTGTTTATGTGAGATTTAGCAGTTAATGAAATGTGCCAACATGTCATATGACATTGTATGGCATAAGTTCCAGATGGCAACTCCAGTCTGGTCAAGAACCTTGGGTATTCCATTCCTAATGATTTGCAATGCAACGGCTACTTATTTAGTAACAGCTTATAATCAGCTATCAAGATTCTCATCTTTCTATCAAAAGCGAATCACATTATCTAGCTGTTCTTCAGAAATCATCAACCCTAAAGCTCTTCATCCATCTTCCTTGACAATGTCTCAAAACCCTAACACTCCTGAAGAAGTTCTCAACAAAGAAGATGTAGTTCATGCAACTCCCATCTCTGTGGTACCAATGAAATCAACCCCATTGGACGAAATCAGAGGAAGTGCTTCTCATGCTAAAAAGCCAAGAACTCCAAAAAGAGCTAAAGATCAAGTCTGCAGCAAATCCAAAGGAATTCCTTCTCCAGCAAACATGCCTCCAAAATCTTCTGACTATGTGGATGCTTCCATAAAGGAGATAGTCAACAAGATTCTTTTTGAACAGAGAGTGGTTAGTGGGATTTCTATTCCTCTAAACACCATGCCTGCCCCTCAAGAAGAACAAGCTCAAGCTGCAGAGGACACTCCTGCTCAACAGGATGTCCCAATAGATGTTGGAACATCTGAGGATGAGAAGAAGACCTCATCTGATGCTGATATTGAACCAACTGAGGACCAGATAAAGGCCTCAAATGAAAGTGATGAAGAAGAATCTGAGGATCAGACCAGAGCCTCAACTGAAGATCATATCTCTGCTGATCAACCAGCTGAAGAGGAGACTGCTCAATCTCCTCCTGTGGTGAATCTTGAGCAGGATTCTGATACAGAGATCATAGCCTCTGTAAGACCTAGCATAGCCAAAAGGCTCAGGTCTAGGAAAGGAAAGATGCAAGCAGAACATGCAGTCCCTGAGAAGAAGCAAGCCACTCCAAAGAAAGACAAAGCCAAAACTGCCTTTGGTCCAACAAAACAATGGAGTAAAGTCCAAACCCAGAAGAGGAAAGATGTCACCCCATCAGACTCAGATGTTGAATCAGATGTCCCAACATCTCCTCCCAAAAAGAAACCAGCACCATCTAGGGCTTCAACTGCTGTTCCAGAAGCTCCCTTGGACAACATCTCATTTCATCATGTTTCAAGTGTAAACAGATGGAAGTTTGTGTACCAAAGAAGGGTTGCCCTTGAAAGAGAGCTGAGCAGTAATGCACTTGAGTGCACTGAACTAATTGATCTCATCTCTGCTGCAGGCCTCTTCAAAACAGTCTCAAATATCTCTCCCTGCTATGAACTTCTTGTCAAAGAATTCATTGTCAATCTTCAGGAAGACTGTGCCAATGGTAAGTCTTCTGAATTTAGAAAAGTCTTTGTTAGAGGTAGGTGTGTAGAGTTCTCTCCTCAGATCATCAACCAATACCTAGGAAGAGAAACAGATGGACCAAATGAGCTAGGTAAGACAGATAACCAAGTCTGCAAGGTTATCACTGCAAACCAGGTCAAGGCATGGCCAGTTAAAGGAAAGCTCTCAGTGAGCATGCTAACAAGAAAATATGCCATGCTGAACAGGATTGGTACAGCAAACTGGGTGCCTACCAACCACACATCTTCAATATCCACTGGCCTGGCCAGGTTTATCTATGTTGTGGGAACTCAGACTAAGCTGGATTATGGTGCTTACATATTTGATCAGACCTTGAAGCATGCTAGCTCTTCTGCAACAAAGCTGCCAATAGCTTTTCCCTCCTTGCTGTGTGGTATAGTGCTCAATCAATACCCTGGAATCCTCACTGAAAAGGACACAGTCTGCAAAAGAGAAAGCCCTCTGGCTTTTCACTACAAATTGTTCCTTAGTCATCATGCAGCAGATGTTGAAGCACCTTCTGGGACATCTGCAGGTCCTTCAACTGCCAAGACTCCAATCTCCAAGCCTGCATTGATTGCTGAACTAAAAAGCACCTGCAAAGAACTTGAAGCAAGGAAGCTGAAACTTGAAGAAATCATCCAAAGGCTGGAGAGTGAAGGAGATCAGAAAGCTGCCTCTGATGAAGAAACTGAAGCTGATGAAGAAACTGAAGTTGATGAAGAAACTGAAAGTGATGAGTCTGAGTGATCATTGTATGTGAGGACAAATGTAATGACAGCTGCATTGTAATTTAGATTTAGTCTCTTTGGCCCCAAAATTCGTGTCTAACAAGGGGGAGAACAACACCAACAACAATGTGTAAACAACAATGTGTAATGCTGTTTGATTATGAATGAAAAATCTGTTTGCTTCTGAACTGAATAAGTTTTTTTTCTGTTGCAACAAGACTGGACACATATATGTTTGAGGGGGAGTAATCTCGAATATGAATCAACAGTAAAGTAGTATTATACTCTGGTAAAAGAACTTCTGCTGCACTCTGAAAACCAAAAAAGATGTTAGCCAAAAATTAGCCAAAGGGGGAGTTTGTAGATGTCTTGAATTGGCAGAATTTTTGACCAACAAGAAATATTGAATTCAGTTCAGAATGTCCTATCAAATGTTGGGACATTATCAAACAGAGTATATGAACTTATTTCAGGATGTCTCACCAGATGTTGGGACATTGTGTTAATGACTTAAGTTCAGTTTTTCAGGATGTCCCAACAGATGTTGAGACATCTCAAACCTGCTACAAGAATTAATTATTGACTAACTGATCAGAGATATTTAAGGAGAGTTATCTGGAATTAATTAATGATGGATAAAAACAGAACAAGGCGCATCTGTAGGGAGTTTTATATTGAGGATTCAGATTAAAACAGAAGGCCTAAATCACCTAGAATCTAGGAAGTAACAAACCCTAAATTCAAGGTGGAAGCTGCATGCGCATTAGGGCTGGATCATCCTACAGAAAGCCCAAATTACAGATACCTATTTAATCAACAGAAACTCATAGAATTGAGTACGAATTTGAGAAGACCAAATAGGTTGTTTATTGTTTTAATAGCAGGTTGTTTTTATTGTACCACTTTATGAGCTTTTAAGCAAAAGTGCATTTGTGACTTGATTGAAACTATGAAGTAAGATCAAGCTGTTTTGTTTGAAGAATGTCTTCCATTTTATTAAACTTGTAAACTTGATCACTGTGTGATTGAGGGGGAGTGAGTAGGGTACTCTTATCTAAGTTGTGTCTTAGGTAGAAATTGCATTGGGTAGTTATTAAGTGATAGATTAAACAGGGTGGTTTAAGTCTAGAATTAATATTACTTATAGTGGATTTCCTCCTGGCTTGGTAGCCTCCAGATGTAAGTGTGGTTATACACTGAACTGGGTTAACAAACTTCTGTGTTGTTTATTTTTCTTGCTATTTAAGTTTTGGTTAAATCTGTCAAGTGTTGGGACATCTCTTAGGACATCTCATACCTGATCATAGAATTTCAATTGGCATCAGAGCAGGCACCCTGCCTGTTTATACTGGGTGAGATCTAGGGAATACAAATTCTGGAAACATGGACAAAGATATAGGATCAGTAAATAGACCACCTATTCTGGATGGATCTAATTATGACTACTGGAAACCAAGAATGATTGCATTCTTCCAACGAAAGCGCAAAGCATCCATGTACAAAACCTCTTTTCGAAAGATTCCTCCGCATGACGATGGTCCTGGCTGACCTCTCGAGCATCCATCTGTATTCACTTTCATCCATCCAGGAGGTGGAGGTTGCCATTGAATAGAGTGGATCACCGGAGCTTTGCGTGGTTTCCCTTTAAGCCCCAACGCCCGAAGTCTAAGCGGATCAGTCTGCGAATTGATCATGGATCCGATGTCCAATGAGTTAGCTTCCCGAAGCGCTGCCGAGTCGTTCACTGCCAAAGGCGGGGAAAGCTAAGAGAGAAAGGCCGGTAGGAGAGCAAGCGGTGGTCCAAGGAAGACTCAGACTATAAGAAGAAGATCACTTGACAACAGGGCCTGGAGAGCAGTCAACAGTGGATGGGAACATCCTATCCAAGACACCAAAGATGGATCAAAAGTGTTGAAACCTGATGAAGCATCCTGATGGGGAGGAAGGACATTCCTTGTACTGCTGGGGATTTCCCCTGTATTGAAGGGAAGTCTCTACTTGGGGAGGACACCAACTTTTTGTTGCCTTGCTGAGAGATTTGAACTTCCACCTCTACTGGGGATGATGGAGGATGTCAATGATAAAGCTTCCCGCTGAAGATAAGAGTTTAAGTTGCCCCTTGCTGGTGGTAAAAGATATGAAGCGTCTCATGTTGGGGATGAGAGATGTAAGGCGTCTTGTGCTGGGGATAAGAGACGATGAAACCCTTCTGCTCCAGAAGTAACTTTCCCTTTGCTACACTGTTGGAAAAGGGATTGTCTAATGAGACTTGCTAAGGAATTCTGATTAATGAAGCCTGCTGATGAAACAACTCTCGAAGTACTGTGCTGACAGTGGCTTTTCTTCCAGCCTCTGGGTTGATAGATTGCCAACTAATCATGAGTGAACAATGGTTCTTTTCAATTTTCAACTTGCCTCAGATTAAGGTCCATCGGAAGAAAAATGTCTCAAGAGGATTTTACAGAAAACATGACATACGAAATGCCTCAGTGTCTTCAAACTCTTGGAGAGATTCATCGGATCTTGAAATAACTGCCCCAGACTGAGAGGTCTATGAAAGAATTTGCCTCGCGAGGATTCATGAAATACCTCATATCACTGTGAGATATTCTCCACCAGTATATTGAACTCTGGATAGGTTCCTCTGATTAACCGTCTTCGGGAGAGAGTGACTTCTCATGCTCTTGGGGTGGCCTGCCCCGGTACTAGCCTTGAAGTGATCACCTCTGACTGACTGTGTTTGGAAGAAAACACCCATACCAATTGTTCTCTGAAAGATTGGATCTTGAAGTAACTTCCCCAGTTTGGCTGAAATTTGAATGCATGCCTCAGACTAATGGCTCCTTGAGAGATTTGAATCTCGGAGTGATTGCCCCATCTTGGCTGAATTTTGAAGAGATTGCTCGACATGATTGCCCCAGATTGGCTGGCTCTTATTACAATTGGTTGGGAAAGTTGTCGCTCCCCGGATTTCCATCCTGGTACAAACGCGAAAGTGGCGCGAAAAAGAATAGAGTCGCCAGCCAGACATTTTTATCCGAAGGAACGGGAATGGTAATGCTGCACAAACCGAAGAAAAGAAAAGGAAGGACACAGGTCCTGCGAACCAAAGAGACTGGGTTCGGGAGTCGGTTACGACCTGGGAAGGTATTAGCACCCCAGATTGTCCGCCGTACCCGACGGGATCCACGCATGCAAATAAAACTGTTTCAAAGGGTGAGGGGATGAAAGCTGCTGCAGAAAGTCGCTCCCGGGATTTTCATCCTAGTACAAACGCGAAAGTGGCGCGGAAAAGATAGAGTCGCCAGCCATGTATTTTTATCCCGAAGGAACGGGAAAGGTAATGCTGCACAAACCCGAGGAAGAAGGAAAGGACGAGGCCTTGCGAACCAAAGATCTGAGTTAGGGAGTCGGTTACGACCTGGGAAGGTATTAGCACCCCAGACCGTCCGCCGTACCCGACGGGATCCACGCTTGCTTGTTGCTTCAAAGGGTGAGAAAATAAGAATGCTGTTGAATAAAAGAACTGCTACTGGCATGGAACTAGAATGGGAATGAGAAAGGGAACTGAAAAAGAGAAAGAATAGAATGGGGAAAATGTAGGGAAAATAAAGAATGTGCTCGAATGGGCCCTACCCCGCTGCCTACGTACCTCATCGGGAAAATGAGGATCAGAGTCGACGAAGTTCTCCTAACTAAGGCGGGAACTTTGTTTGTGTTTTTTAGGATGACGTTGCCATAGCTCTAGCTAAGTTGTTACCGGCTCTGACTCGAGGGTGTTCACCGTATCGCTGTTTGAACTATCAAGGCAAGTCGCATTCGTCCGCAAGGATTAGGAGATGAGAAGAGAAGACGCGATTCTTTGTTGGTTGTCGTTTATGAGAAGTGTTTTGGAGTTTGTTTGTGAACATTCTCATACTAAGACTTATCCATCGGTAGGGACTTACACCTCGCCCCGAAACGGGACGCGTATAAGAACTCCGCAACAAAGTCTCATGGCGTATAAGAACATTCGGTTTTTATTAAGTATCTTTTAGATTTTGTTTGAAGATGAGAGAAGAAGACTCAAATCGGAAAAGGACAAAAACTAAGGGGGAATAAGACCAACCCTAAGTTATTATTATGCCCCAAAGGGGAGATCTTAATGGTTTGTGAGGTTTTCTAATCCTAAGGAGAAAAAGGAAAAGAAAGAAGAAAAAAGGATGCAACTTACTTCCTAAGAAAGATAAGTTGGTCCTAACAAAGGGGGAAATCCTACCAAACACAAATATGGAAGGAAAAATGAATTAAATGCATAAAAGAAATGCATAAAAAATAAAGGATAGGGTGAAGGAAACTTACCTCAATCTTCCCCTCTACAAAACAAAGGTTAATGTGCATTTTTATTAAAAAGGAATGAAGTAAACACACCCTAATTAAATCCTAAGGCAACTTGGACCTAAACTAGACTCAATCTTAAGTTTAAGGGTGCCTACACTATGCTAAACTAAAATTCAGCAACTATTTACAGCCCTTAAACACACAATCAACTATGAAAACAATGCATAACACAAGTCAGCTTTTTACAGCCAGCATGCAGCATGAAAAAGTAGGTGTAAAAGGTCAAATACGGCATGCAAACAAACAAACATCATACATTTTACAGCACTTATATGCAAAAACAGCTATGAAATGCAAAATCCAAAATTGATTATTTTCATTTTTTAATGCACAAACTCAATGAATATGCACCAATTCCATCATGAACATACATTTGAACATGGACCATCATATATAAATGCAAGAACATGAACATTTGTTAGGATTATTCAAGAATGCATCACATGTGGATTATGCAACAAGTAATGCAAAATGTGGCACATGAACATGGCATATGAACATGAGGATTATTGATTATGAATATGCAATATGATAGCTCAAAAAGAATGCCAAACTCAATGCAAAATTCAGAATTTGAATTGATATGGATGATGTGATCAAGCATGTAACAAAATGCAACCAAATGCACATACATACATGATTATGTGAGATGCAACATGCCTTGATACAATGAAATGCAAAATGATTTAATGCAATGCAAACATGTAAAAACAGAATGCAACATGATTATTTACATACCTAATGATGCATGAACATAGCAACAAGATGCAAGAAATCAAGGTGTGCACAAATAAACACAAAAATTCATAATACGCGACATGAACGGAATCGTGTCGAAATGACTCGAAATGGGGGAATGAGCTACTAGAAATGGACCCAAAAATTCCCTAAAATCAATACCTAAACATGTATGAACATTAGGGGCACTAGGAAGCAAGATTGAGCCATCAAATAACCTAAAATTCCAAAAATCAACAGCGTTAACCGGTTAACCATATGCGTTAACCGGTTAATGGACCTAAAACAACAGCAATTTGTGGCAAAACGCACGTGTTAACCGGTTAACCAAATGCCTTAACCGGTTAACACTGAACAGAAAGTGAAAAAAAATGTAGATGTCTTGAATTGGCAGAATTTTTGACCAACAAGAAATATTGAATTCAGTTCAGAATGTCCTATCAAATGTTGGGACATTATCAAACAGAGTATATGAACTTATTTCAGGATGTCTCACCAAATGTTGGGACATTGTGTTAATGACTTAAGTTCAGTTTTTCAGGATGTCCCAACAGATGTTGAGACATCTCAAACCTGCTACCAGAATTAATTATTGACTAACTGATCAGAGATATTTAAGGAGAGTTATCTGGAATTAATTAATGATGGATAAAAACAGAACAAGGCGCATCTGTAGGGAGTTTTATATTGAGGATTCAGATTAAAACAGAAGGCCTAAATCACCTAGAATCTAGGAAGTAACAAACCCTAAATTCAAGGTGGAAGCTGCATGCGCATTAGGGCTGGATCATCCTACAGAAAGCCCAAATTACAGATACCTATTTAATCAACAGAAACTCATAGAATTGAGTACGAATTTGAGAAGACCAAATAGGTTGTTTATTGTTTTAATAGCAGGTTGTTTTTATTGTACCACTTTATGATCTTTTAAGCAAAAGTGCATTTGTGACTTGATTGAAACTGTGAAGTAAGATCAAGCTGTTTTGTTTGAAGAATGTCTTCAATTTTATTAAACTTGTAAACTTGATCACTGTGTGATTGAGGGGGAGTGAGTAGGGTACTCTTATCTAAGTTGTGTCTTAGGTAGAAATTGCATTGGGTAGTTATTAAGTGATAGATTAAACAGGGTGGTTTAAGTCTAGAATTAATATTACTTATAGTGGATTTCCTCCTGGCTTGGTAGCCTCCAGATGTAAGTGTGGTTATACACTGAACTGGGTTAACAAACTTCTGTGTTGTTTAATTTTCTTGCTATTTAAGTTTTGGTTAAATCTGTCAAGTGTTGGGACATCTCTTAGGACATCTCATACCTGATCACAGAATTTCAAAAAAAACTTTGAAAATAAGTGCTTTTGGCCACAAACTTACTTCTAATGATCCCTAACCTTCCTAGAAACATGCTAACACTAATTTCTACTTAATTGGGGCTTATTTACACATGATAGAACCTGTAACTATCAACACTTTAAATCCTAATTCAACAAAGATCACAAAATGCAAGCCACACATAAAGAAAATGAAATCGATCGCAAGCAAAACGAAAAGCGATTAAAGAATGCCGAAATGGCGAGATGAAGAGAATAACTTAAAGAAGAAGCGATTTAGATCACCAACCTATGAAGTGGAGAAGGGCTTCGGTAATTGTTGCAAGAATCGGAGCTTGATCGAAGAGAAAACCAAAAACTGCGAAACCGCAAAATAAATGCGTTCACTACAAGAAAATTGGCAGATTGCGACGGTTATTTTTGCATATTACGACGGTTAAAACCGCCGTAATTTGCTAGTCACGACGGTTCCTCTTCTGTCGTAGAAACGTGTGTCGCGAGCCTGTTTTGCGACGGTTTGCAAAACGGTCGCTCCAACTGCCGTAACATTTCGCGACGGTTTTGAAACTGCCACAAATATATTACTACGACGGTTATAACCGCCATAATTTTATAATATAAATATATATTGAATATAAAATAGCGACGGTTCTAACCGCCATAATTTTATTATATATATTTTTAATTAAAAGGAGCGACGGGTTTAACCGCCGTAATTATATAATATATATTTAATTTAAAATAGCGACGGTTTAGAACCGCCGTAAATTATATTATTTTTTCAAAAAAATAAAATAAAAATTGCCTCACTATTTCCTCTCTTCATGTTAGTATAATACCAAATATTCAATTCTAATAATTCAAAATACCATGAAAAATTAAATTTTACTAATCAAAAAACTATCTATATCCAAAAAAGCATATATTATTACTATTACAAGTATTTTTATGACTTTATCCATCTTATATCCTTTTTCAGATCAAAGCGGAAAACTTGAATGTTTGCCACAGATGTGCCTCTGCCATTTCAATTGCAGACACGCCAAGAGCCCATATATCTACCTGAAAATCATAGCTGAGTAAATAAAACTATATCTTATACATGTATGGCCAATAATCTAACTGAAATAAATAAGTGCTATAGAACAATTTATTCCTTTCATGTTTCATGAAATACAAGTGACCCAGCTTATAACTATCATCATAAGCAACTAGTCTTTACACTACTTTTCAGTTTTCATGTCTCCAACAACACTGCTTCTTTTCACGTGGTTTATGGAAAAAAAGTCTCATACATTTGTTTGGTTTATAAAAGGAGAAACTAATGCAGAAATTATGGTACAAAACATAATGAAAGATATGAATCTCTTAATCAAATGGAACATCACGTGATTATAGCACAGAAGAAGACAGAGCATATTATGCAAATAAGGAAATAAGTGATCAATAGTTTGTTATATGGGATTGGCTTTTCTTAAAGTTGAGACCACAACAACAGAAATATGTTGCTATGAGCATCAATCACAAATTGGCTCCCTGCTAGTATGGTCCTTCTAAATTTCTTGAAAAATACAGGGTCGGTTTCAAAGAAACAGATGCTTCCACCTACATCAAGGGTTCATCCAATTTTTCATGTGTATTTGTTTTAAAGACTATTGGGTCATAGGCAGCAGAAATCATGGAGCTTCAACTAGATGATATGTTGCAACCATACAGAACTCTAACCAGCTGAGAAATAGTCAAACAATTTCTAAGACTAGTGTATTGATGTATTGTGTCATAGTGTGTGATTTCTAAGATCTTTAATATAATTATTGTTATTATTCAGTAAATATCTGGTGCTATATCAGAAACTCACAAGTGACAAATTAAAAATCCTATGAATTTTTAAATAAATCTACATATGGCATGTATAAATTCCTCTGGATACTTTCTCTGGATTAATATGCATCAACACAGGACAATACAGAGAACACTTAAAAAAAAGAGAACTAAAAAGGTAAAAGCTTGTAGTACATAGCATCAAGGCCATAGAGGAATTGGGAGAAAGATTGAAATCTACTGAGTTCTGACACAAGCTCAAGCTCAAGATAGTATACTATATTATTATGGATGTTCGGCTGTATATCTCTATAGTAGCAGTACTAAATGGATTCAAAATATTGGCAAACCAAATCGACAATATTATGGAAGAGATCACATACATCAAGTTAAACAACTTTGTTTGGCGATCTTCTGGCTTACTACTAACCATATCAGACGTGTCGAATTTCATTTTCACCCAAGTATGAATGATGCTATATTGCACACTAACCTCCAGTTCAGATATCTTTTCATTTGCAAGCTTTAGTTGTCCTCTCAAATATTGAAGCTCTTGTTCATACTTTTCAATTTGATTTATACAACCCTGACAAAGATCAGTCAAAGGAAAAAAACTATAAAAAAGAAGCACACATACGCATAAAAAAGAAAGGTTAATATGGTATGACTTAAAAGCAACACATTCGTAACACAGTGCTATTAGAAGTACTTCGCAATTAAACAAAGTCATAAAAAATGAAAATTCCTATTAAAATATAGAAATAATTGTAACAGGTATGAATTTACAAGAGTTGTATCACTGGGTGGGAATGATTGATAATTTCGAGGGGGAGTCAATTGAAGAGAATCAAGGTCCGCAACATAACCATTGTTCATTTTCAACCACATATCTTCATCAGCCATATTACTGAAAGCATCTTGTAGAGGACTACTATATGGAGGACTACTATCTGGCAATGTTGAATTCCTTGACCGCTTGACAACAAAAGCACTTGATTTCTTTAAACAGGGAGATTTAAATATATCTCCTTGTGACGGACTGTTAATGTCACTGTACTCTTCCATAAATCCTTGTCTCCTCGAATATCTAGGCGCCTAACAGTACATGAGAATTATTGGAACAACAAAATGGAGCAAAAATGTCGTTAGAAAAAAGTGGGAAAGAAAAGCAACATAAAAGCAAAACTATGAATTGTCCAGAGGAACAAATATGTTCATGCACATATACAAAGTAACATAAGGATCTAAATAGACTACACAAATGACAAAATTGTGCAGGGAAATGTATTATTAAAATAAATTATTTTGCATTTTTAGCTTCTTATGGCCTTATTAGTTCATTTCTTATGAGATGTACCTGGTTGTCATTCGTCCCACAGTTTGAGATTGAGAACGATGTAGTATTGGAATTTTCAATTTTCCTACGTTGCTCTTCCATCCATTGATTACGCGATTTCCTCTCCTCTTCCAGTTCCATTTCAAGCTTCCCACGCTCCATTTCATACTAAATAGTGGAATATGAATGCATAATTAACACAACAACAAAAAAGAGATCTCAATTAATGCTTTAGCACGATTTAATTGTAACTCTGCAGAGTGCAGTTAAACTTGAAAACTAAAACCTGCCTTGAGTAAATCGTTCCTGAGTTTAAGAACCTCTTGCTCGAGCACCCCGGCATGGGATCCCTAAACAGAAAATATTAAGATTAATATTTTCAGACATGAGGTGTAAACAAAAATTATCATTAGAAGACAATTACCTCAAGTTTCTTACGAAGCTCTTCAATCTCCAACTGTTGTCGCTTTAACAATGTTGCATCTGTCAGAATCTGTACAATTCCAACCATTAAGAAATTAGTTTTACAAACAAGAACTTAAGTAACATCATGCAAATAGAGATAAACATTTCCCCACAAAAACAAGTAAAATGTAGAGAAAATTTCAGACTTATTCCATTTCATTGGCCTTAGTTAGCATCCTAATATGATTGTCCTAATTCGTCTCCTACTTTCTTCTTCTATAGATAGTTTAGTTATATACAATAGCTATATACAATGATTATTCATGTAAATCAACTGATGTTAGACAACACAACACTACAGACTAGCATAATTCTGCGACCAGTACAAGCCAAGTCTTGCTAATAAATCACTTTAAAGTTTCTTCAATTTTTGGCAAATTTCAAAAGAAAAAAATAACTATCATCTTGAAATCTACTATGCATGCTCAGGAAGATCTGCACGGTGGAAAATGGCAGTAATTGTAAAGTGCAAACATTTCACAATTCTAGAAATATGAGTGACAGCACAACCATCCACAAAACTAAACAAAGTAACCTCTATATCATAGTGAAAGTCAAATGGGAAAATATCAAACAATGTGAAACATAAATGGGCGGAAAAAAAATTAAATAGGACAACAAATACATACCTCATTCACTTGAACACAATTGGTTATGCGAATGGCTCTACTAGCAAACTGAAGAGTTCCCTTTGTTTCTTCGATGTGAACCTAATTCATATTAAAAATATTGGAGCTGTGAAATCATATACTAAGCATCAAACAAGAAGAAAAAGAGAGACACAACAAGCAAGCACAGCCTCTACCTCTTCTGGTGCTACGGTACAAATAATGGAAGTTTTGGCATTTCCACCAAGTGCGGGTTGGAGTATTCGTGTTAACTTACTAGGATAGCATAAGTAAAAATATCTGGTGCTAATCTATTCAGTCAATTATACCTTCAGTGCTTCTCTGCAGATATATGCTATTTGACTCTCATCCAGCGCTTCATTAGTCACATTCATCAGATCAACAACACTTCCACCACCACAGTATTCCATCACTATCTGCCAAAATCTTAATTAGATATTCAGAAACAATATTTCAACTAGAAAAATCAACCACAATACTTGTATTTATTCTAAAGAGGGAGCCTTGGTAAAATGAATGAAGAAAATAGTTCCTAGCAAAAGAAACAACAAAGACTCTCTGTCCCTAATTGTAAGACTCATTTACACTTTTTCTTTGCCCCTTAATATAAGACTATTCAAAATTTCATATGCATTAATGATTTCTTTGCAAAAAAAAACCTATTTAAGTTACCATTGTAAAACATAAATTTTTACTTCAACTCATTTTCTTAATTCAAGTGAGTTTTGTGGAGGTTCTTATAATAAGGAGAAACACATAATCCAAGCAAGATTACACCCTTCAAAACATATCATTAGCAAAGCACCATAAACCTTAGGAAAACCCAAATAAAAGCAAACACGTGGTTATTCACAAATCAAAAACAAATAAACAAAAAAAACATTAAATCTAGAGAGTTTCAAAAATGCAGACATAAAAATAATGAGTTCAGTTCGGGAAAAACCATCTTAGTTCTTACCCAAAGACACTCTTCTCCTTGATAAATTCTGAGATAACAGAAAACATTAGGATGATTACACTGTTGTAACATCTCAATTTCACCACAAATTTCCTCATATCCCTCCTCCTAATAAGAATAATAATAGTTAATTCAAAATAGTTCAAACACAATCCAATAAACAAAATGACCATAATTCAAATTTCTTAATACAAAAAGAAACGAAAACTCACCCCTTCAGATCTATAAACACAAAATTACCATAATCTTTGTGTTAGGGTTTGCGATTTAGGGCTCGTAAATTTGAAGAAGCATATTCAAACAAAATAATAACGAGTGTCAAAAATAGGAAAAGCTAATTTAGAGTCCTTACAGATTTCAAGTAGCAAAGAATCTTGAATCTATATGCGAGATGTGGGTGGTGCTCACGTGTTTGTTCATAGTGTTGCTCGCAGACGGTGGCATGCAGAGGGTGGTCGGTGGTGCTCACGAGGTTGGGCTTAATCTCTTCGCCGATGCTCACACAAAGATAGTAATGGTAGTAATGGTAGTTTGTGGTCAAAGAAGATAGTTTTTACTATTGAGGCTCTTTGAAGAGAAGAAAGATTCTAGGATGATTGAGATTTAAGTTTAGGTTTTCTTTATTTTAGAAAAAGAGAATTTTTGTTTAGGTGAAAAAGTTGTTGTTTTTTTTTAGTAACCTTAAGCAAAGTAAATTAGTGAAAAAGTTATTTTGTTTTTTTTTAGTAACCTTAAGCAAAGTAAATTAAAAAATAGGGTTATGAATTTGGGAAATTTTCATTTAACGCTCAATAAGAAAATTATTTTATATAATAAAAAGTTAAATAAAAAATATTATAAGGACGGTTTTGTGATAAGTGTCGTGACAACCGTCGCAGTCCAGTCTGTAACTGTCGTGACAACCGTCGCAGTCCAGGGATAAGGACAATTTTGTGAGAACTGTTGCAAAAAAATTGCGGCAGTTGACCCTAATTGTCGTGACAACCGTCGCAATTCAGGAATAAGGACGGTTTTGTGATAACTGTCGCAACTCAAGTGTCGTAAATCTCCTTTTTTCTTGTAGTGGTTCTTGATGCTTGAACCTTCGTGCACTCCCGATAAGCCGGAATCTTCAACAAAATCACTAGCTTCTTCTTCTACAATCCACAATTAATGGAGGTTGGAGGCTTAAGCTTTAAGATCTTCAAGTTTCAATGTGAAACTTGAAGAGCTTATTCAAAAAGCTTTGGTGAAAGGAGGGAAAATGAAGGAAAAGTGAGAGAGAAAAAGTGATTGTGAAAGAGTGAAAAGTTGGAAAATTGTGGGGGGCCCTTTGCATTGAAGTGATTAATGAATATATAGAGGCTAGGCTTGGAGCTAGGTTTGGGAATGGAATTAGGTTTGGGGCCCAAAAATTAGGCTTGGGATCCAAAATTATGGTTTGGTAGTTAGTTAGGGTTAGGGTTGAAAAAGGAATATTCCTTGGAACACTCTAGAAGATGGTAGAACATGGTGGAAGTTTCTAAGGGAAATGGAGTGGAATTGAAGTGGAAAAATAAGAGGGAAAGAATGAAAGGAAATGTGGAAAGAAAGTGGAAGGAAAAGTGGAAAGAAAAGGGAGAGAAAGGTGAATTTTTCCCTTTTTTTGGTTGGTTAGCTTGGAAGTGGTTTGGATTATTTTTGGTATATTATTTTTCTCTTGAACTCCAATGTTTAGCAAGTCTCGATCGACCACACACCTCATGCAAAGGATGATGAATGATTTATTTTTATTTTTTTTCAAATGCGATGCGATGATATGCGGAATGATGCAAGAATGAAGCGTAAATTGCCCGAGGTTGATAATAAATTAGAGGGAAAATTTTGGGGTGTTACACAGAACAAAAATGAAACTGAAATGAGAAAAAGAAAACAAAGAGGAAAGAGGAAAAATGTAGGGAAAATAAAGATAGTGCTCGAACGGGCCCTACCCCGCTTCTTACGTACCTCACTGGACATGAGGATCAGAGACGCCGTAGTTCCCCTAACTAGGGGTAAAAAAGATTGCATGTGCCTTAAGGCTTGAACTGCCTATGTCAATGCTCAGGTGTTGCAGACTCGGACGATGAGTGCGTAACCGTCTTGCATAATGACAAGAAGAAGCGAGTTCGCGGACGGAGCGAATGAGGTGAGAAAAGAATTCCCGAAGGAAATACGATTATTGTTTGCTTGCGTTTTTTAGAGTTTTTTATTGGCGTGGCACAAAAGAATGAACTCAAGCTCTTTTCTTTGGAATGTGGACTTGTACTACATTCCAAGATGGAATAATAGAACAAGCACACCAAGCGAGCATAACGTATCCAAGACTTGTTTCCAAAGGCAAGGGCCTAAATTCATAGACTTGTTGAATTTATTAGGTGTTTTAGTGATTAAAAATGAAGAAGTGTTTTTTAGGGTTTTTCTTGATGAAGATGACTTCATGATCCGACTTGTGCATCATGCTAGATAAATCCACTATTCCAAGATGGAATGAATACATATGCCCCCATGGAATAAGGCTATTACACAAGAAGTCACTTCCTTTTATTAGTGTTTTTTAGGTTTTGTTTTGGAGATGAGAAGAGAAGAAACCAAAGGAGCAAAAAGGTAAAAGTCTAAAATGGGAAAGACTAATCCTAACATTAGCATGCCAAAGTGGTCCTAAAGTTAGTGAGGCTTCAACTATCCTAATGAAGAAGGAAGAAAGAAAGAAACCAAAGAAGAGCAAGAAGAAGAAAGGGAACAACACCCGATGGCATAAAGCACACCCAAACACCAAGAGAAAAACAACTTAAAGAAAGAAGAGAAAGATGAAGAGTTGAAATGTGGATGAACATCCACACTTCACTTACCATGAGCCCCTGCAAGTGTTAGCAAAATCCAGCACATGCAACTCACCAATAGCATCAAGGCAATGGCATGTTTAAAGCTCATGAACCAAGATCAAACAAACATATCAAACATAGAACAAACAAGCATTTACGTGTCGAGAACACGGAAGCATGCATCAATCAGCAAGAAAAATCACCCAAACAATCATATTCAATGATTATATAATGATCCATAGTGTAAACACCCCAAATTTGCCCTCACCCATTCACACATGACTTGTGATCATCTCATATGCATAAACACAATCACATCATCTCATGTCTCATTTGGTTTCACTGGATAGCTTCTAGGTCATCTGCACCTAGGGTTTGTGATCTGAGCAACCTCAGAGCATCTTGAGCCATCCCAAAGGCAACCAATCAACTCAAAGGGGTCCATGTGTGTTCTTATATCATGTTACATCCTCACAAAGTCAGAAATGCAGAGGAATCACAAGAACTAGGGTTTGAGTGGATGCAGAGCCAGGATGAACTGCACAGTTGACTGAAAATTAGGGTTTTGGTTTCAGAGGCCATAACCCCAAATTTTTTGGTCATTCTTGTTTCCATTGATCTTTATATGGTATAGGGAGTATGCATATCAATTTTCATGAAGAAATTCCATGGGGAAGTCATCTGATCAAGAGTTGACTTTTCAGACAAGTCAGTGTAAAATCAGGGCATCTGAGGCCCCCAATGACCCAACCAATGGGTGATCTTCATCATTTTGAGTGTATGTGATCTTTATTTGATCATGGAAGAAGGTTGAAGTTCATGGAAATCAAGAATTTAGGGTTTTTGCAAAAGTTGACTTTTTGGGTTTTGTTGACTTTTCAAGAATGTACCATTTTAGGTCAATTTTCAAGCCTTGATTCATGATCCAAAAAGGCTTCAAATGGAAAAACTTTGGTCATGAAAGTTGTAGATCTCATCTTTCCCTTTTCAAAAAGTACAAGAACATGATCAAACTCTTCTTGGATCAAAAGTTATGGCCATGCAAAGTTGCCAAAAATCATTGTTTTTCAAGTCATGCACCAAGTGGGAATTTTGCTAAGTCTTGAATCAATGCATGATTGCTGCCTCAAATTCATGTCAAACCAGCATGTGAATGTTCTCTAAGTCACAAAAATCAGAAATGGACCAAGTTTGCTCATGGTTTGGTTCATGTAACAAGGCATTTCCATGGAAAACCATAAAGCTAGCCAACTTGCATTTTCACTCATGACTACTTCACCAACTTATGACATTGGCTGCTGACTTTGGGCTAGCCTCTCCCTCACCTTTTGCTGCACCAGAACCCAAGTTGTCCTTGCCTAGTATCATGCCATGCCCTATCTTACACAAAAGTGGACTTTGAGCAAAAAGCAACTCACCTATCATAGCAGGCCATGTCACATCAAGAGGCCAATCAGAATTGTTTATCATTTCATTTTGCAAGTTGAACATAACAAGAACAAGGGCTGAAACATACTAACTCATCACATATACAAAAATCTCCCAACTTGCAAGTTCGGTCGAAACTCTTGGTACAGCCACAAAACACACAAACTTTGATCACCACTCAACTCACCACACCTCAAAGCCCCCAAACCACCAAAACTCAGGCCTGAAACAAGCTTGGCCTGAGCTCCACCATTCACCATCATCAGAACCAGTTCTCTTCGAATCACACCATCCATCCATCAAACACTCCATTTTCCTTCACCAACAAGTCAAGCATGCCATAAAGAGCCAAAACCACCCCTTACTTTGAGTTGAAACAGCCTGTATGCAAAGTGCATTTTCTGCTACACCAGAAGTGAACCACTCAAAATAGCTTGCCAAAGTTCATTCCAAGCTTGCCATTGACACCAGGGGATCCATTAGAGCTAGCTTGCATCAAGAAAAGGTTCTGGAAGCTCAGAAACAGGGTTTGTCATCTCAGGTAGTCTCAAACTTCAAACTTTTTAAAACTTGTTTTTTTTGTTACAAATCAAAAATACATGCTCTGGGGATCACTGTGGTATGATTAGAATCAAAAATGGTGAACAAATGGGCATTTTATGCATCTCTGAAACTTGGCCCGTGAATGCTCTTGTCTTCGATTCTCCTTGTTCATGTTAGATAAATGCCTTTTGATCTTGGATTAGGGTTTAGTTAGGATGGGGGGTTGTTTCTGGGCAGGAAATTTGTTGAATGGTGGCCTGAAACGTTTTCTAGGGTTTGTGGTACGCCGGAGAAGACGACCGGAACCACTGTTCCGGCCGTCTGAGGTTAACTTGCCCTAATTAGGGTTTAGTCCAGTCATTAGTGTTTTTAAACCTAGGCCATTGGATTGCCCTTCCCGCGCATGGACCAAGGGACCAGATTGCTTCATTAATCCTAATTTCCACTTAGTTAATTTAATTAGGTTTAATTAGGTTAATTAACTGATTTTAGGAAGTTTAAACCTGGACCATCAGATGGCGCGCCAAGTCAACCCCCTCTCCCTCAGATCAAATCCTGGCCATGCGTTCTGTTTACTTTTATTTTCATTTTGATTTTTTATTTATTTTTATTCCATTTTATTTGTACAATTTATTTAAAATAGTTAAAAATTCATAAAAATTATGAAACTTTTTCTTTAAGGTTTTATTAAATTTTATGACACAAAAACATTTTTATTTTATTTTTTATCATTTGAAAAGTATTTTTAAATATTTAAAAGATTATTTTTAATTGATTAATGAGAATTAATTAATTAAAAATACTTTTAGGTATTTAAAAATTACAAAAAAATTCATGAAATGTTCTAAGACATTTAGAAACATTGTCCAACCTTCAAACCAAATTTCTTTTTTGATCTTGATGCATTTTAAGAATTTTTCATTGAATTAAATCATTTTTGATGCATTATTTTGTTCATAAGTTTGAAAATTCATTTCTGCCTATTGGTGAAGGTTGAGACATTGATTCTTCTTGCATTGTTTTCCATTTAGCATGAACTTTCAAGGATAAAAAGGCCATGATTTGATCTTGCATTTTCTAATTGATTGGCATTTCTTTTGTTACAAACCCTAAAAAACCCTAATAACTTGTAAAATTCATAACTTGAGTTTGGTTGAGAGTTGAGAGCTCCCCTTTGGGCAGTGGTTCATTATAGGTCTAGGGTTTCTTTAGGTACCATTTTCCATTTTTTATATTAAGGTTGGCTTCTGTTTTTGGTTTATGTGTGATGTTTGATCCATGAACCCTAATTTGGGCTTTCATTTGCATCCCTCTTGCATTTCCTTACATAACTTGACTTGTCATTGCATTTTGTGCATTCCTATGTTTCATTTGACATCTTAAGACATGTATGAAGCATCATTGATCATTGCATTACATATTTGCCATGCCATTTGTCTTGTATGTTTCATAACATTTCATGCTTGTTCATGCTTCTAAACTTGCATCATTTGCATTCATGATCTTGTATGAGCATCCCTTTGCCTTGTCTCATGTTTATAGCACTCCATAGCATCATTATCATCATCAACATGCTTCTGGTTTGGCCTTGCATCATATCATTTCATCTCATCTTGTATTGCATTGCATTTGTTTCTAACATTTCAGGTGGTAAGTAACTTGAGAAGTGGATTTGCCTTCACTTCTCATAACTTTTCTTTTCATCTCTCTTGCATCCATTGCTGCATTTCTATGTGTGTTTGAGATTGAGCTTGCTCATTCTTGCTCCTCCCACTTTCTTTCTTCAAGTGACTTGACTTCTTGAATGAAGCAAGTCACTTTGTTTCTCTTGATCTTGTTCATCTGCTTCCTGGTGGTTCATCTGAAGATTGTTCTTGAAAACCTCACAAACATTAGGACCAACCAAGCATGATAATGAATTAGGGTTTTGATTAGTCTCCCCACAGTTTTTACCTTTGTGTCTCTCTTTGAGTCTTCTCTCCTCACCTCATAATCAGGGACTAAACCCTCAAGGCTTTAGGACTTTGTGATTAAGATCATGCCTGCATCCTTCTTTTAGGATGGAGTGTATAACTTTAATCCTAAGTCTTGGACCCTTAAGGTGTTAAAATCTCTTAATCAATCCATCTAATAATCATCAAGACATTACACTTGTAACTTGGGCCTTGCATTAGGGTTCTAATTCTTCCTTAATTGGTTAAGAAGGACTAACCCTAAAGTTAATGGACAAGTCCCCCTCAAGTTGTATTACAAATCATAAAAAACACTTCATCATCATATCATTAATAAAATCCACTTAATCAAAGGTTTGTTCTGTCATGGGTTTAATCCCTAATCATGGATTAAGCTGAGGATCCTTCCTCAGCTTAAACACCCTCATCTATTATCCTTCTTTTAGGATGGTGTAATGAGTCTGTTTAATCCATGATTATGGCTTAACCTCATTACTCAACACTAAACAAAATCCCAAAAACATCTAAATAATCACAAGTAGGTTAATGATCTTAATCCTACATCAAAGGTGATTAAGTGTGAGAATCTGACTTCACACTTAAGGTAATTCTCATTACCCCTAATCAGAGGGATGATGTGATGAGTTTACCAAATCCATTGATTTAGGTTTAAGCTCATTATCTTATGACAAACTCCAAAAAGAAATAAAAGACTGAAAACTCAAAAACAAACAATAATCGTCTCCTTCGGGATTCTTTTCTCATCATCTTCACTCACAAACGAGAACTTGCTTCTTCCGTCTAATGCAAGACAGTTTGCATCTGTGCCAGACAGATCATACACTTGAGCATTGACAAGCAAGCAGTTCATCAGTCAATTCATCCTTTCAGTCTCTTTGGGTCGAACTACGGTGTTCTGACTTCCTCATTGCACGAGAGGATACGTAGGCATAACTTAACGGTTATCGAACAAAAGTCTCTGTATATTCCCCCTCTTTCCAGCTCATTTCTTTAGCCTCATGATCTTGAGCATTCCACTCCTTTCTTACACTGACACTTTCATACTTCACATCACTTATACACTTCACTTCTTTTGCACTGACACCTGTACATATTGCTTTCCAGCCATCTTGCACAAATTGCACTAACACTACCCCTTTAAAACACAAATCTTTTAAGCGTGGATCCCGTCGAGTACGACGGACAATCTGGGTGCTAATACCTTCCCAGGTTGTAACCAACCCCCTTCCTCAGTCTCTCTGGTTCGCAAACCGTCTTATCCATCTCTTTCTAGGTCTATGCAGCATTACCTTTCCTCCGGGATAAAAATGCCTAGCTGGCGACTCTTTTCATTCTCCAGTGAGTTCACGGCTGTGTGTTCTCACTGTTCCCTTCGCCGACCGTTCGCGTCTGTACCTTCATCTGATCCATTTTCATTTGTCGGGAGCGACAGCTTGGCGACTCTGCTGGGGACCCTTATACTGCAACCAGGGCATCTGGTTCTTTTTGTGGGTTCCTCCTAGCGCTTGATTGATTTGTGTTTACTGGGGTGTTATGTGCTTGTTTGTGCTTGTATTTATTTTTGTTTATTGCTTTATGTACAGTTACTTTACTGCTTTCTTTACTGCTTTTATATATCATACTGTCATACTGTGCTGGCTGGATCTGGTTTTTCTTTGGTGGGTGGGTGTTCCATTGAGAGTTAAGGTCCTATACCTGGGACCTGAGTGACACCTAGGCTAGAGTGAATCATATTCTTTCCCATTCCATTTCGGTCTGGTGCGGGAATATGAAACACGGTTCAGATATGGGTTTCTTCTTGAGAACTCTGTGCTACGGATTTCCTGTAGTGCTAGGGGGATCTGGGAAGCCTGCTAAGTCTGGATGACCTTTTAGTATTGACCTTCAGAAATTGAGGTGAATTAGAGGAGGAATTGTTATGGTTATTGTAAACACTGTACCTCCGGGTTAGAGGTGTTTACACTTCTCATAACTGATCCAAGTCTGAGGATCCTTGTTCTAGATCACTACCTGTGAGGGGGTTGGGCTGTTTACAGGTTTGCAGGTACCTCGACCTCAGAATACCCTGTTACTTTGACTTTGTTAAGAATGCTCCATGTTGGATAGTTCTTGTGATTCTAAAACCCTGGACATGTGGCTCTTTATTTGAGTCCCCCACCTTGGTTACTGGATTTATAGACCTCCATCCGGAATTCTTGAACACACATGGATCTATACCAAGGCAGTTTATCCAGATCCAGCTCAGTCACAAACCCTTTGCATATCATTTGCATACATCCTCATTGCATCATATTAACATGTGCTTATTTGTTTTTCAGGGTATCCATTTTCATCAGGTTTTGGTTTTGACCCCATCTGCAGCTTTGACCCATCTTCACCAGCATCTGCTTCAGTTTAGCTGTCTGTTTCAGCACCAGCCAGTCAGTGGTTTTCTCTACTTCAGCATTGTCATCAGCACTCTACCCAGTCTCCCGCATCATGGCTCCAAAGAAAAGCAATATCACCTATCATTTCTTCCAACCAGACTTGTCAGACATCAGGAGGGTCCAAACCCTGATGACCCCAGATCACATACCTCTGTTCAGGGAGCATTATGGGGATATACTTGACTTGGTTATAGACATGGACCCATCTCAGAGGAGCCTGATCCATACCTGCATCCAGTTCTATGACCCCCCATTGAGGTGTTTCACCTTTCAAGACTTTCAGTTGGGGCCTCTCTTAGAAGAATATGCATCTTTGGTTGGTTTGCCTATCAAGAGAGAAATTCCTTTTAACCCTGAAATGGTCTTTCCCAGCAATGGAGAGATAGCAAGAGCTTTGCACCTGGAACCTGCTTTGATTGAGCAGCATATGACCTCCAAAGCTGGGATCCCTGGTTTTCATCTGGACTTCCTGATTTCTCAAGCTAGTCGGAAGGCCTCCCTGGGGGATTGGAAAGCTGTTTGTGCATTGTTGGCCTTGAGTGTATATGGAATTGTGTTGTTTGCAGATGAGCCCAGATTCATCAGCAAGAATGCCATCCACCTGTTCATCCTGAAGAACCCAGTGCCAACCTTGTTGGGTGACCTCTATTACTCAGTACATCAGAGGAATGAGAAACAGAGGGGTAAGCTAGTGAGGTGTTGTGCTCCACTATTCCATGCTTGGCTTCTCAAGCATCTACCCAGGACAGATGCATTCCTGAATCCTCATCAGCAAAGCAACTGGGCTAAGAGGCTCACCACTCTCACTGCAGCAGACATCAGATGGTGCACCCAAAGCACCAAGGGCAGAGATATGATCACAAGCTGTGGGCACTTTCCCAATGTACCTTTGGTAGGAGTTAAGGGAAGTATCAACTACAATCCCCTGCTGTTCAAGAGGCAATTAGGCTATGCACTGGTTCATGCTCCTAGGGAACAAGACCTGGTTGAGACCCTCTACTGTGAGAACAAGATCAGTTTGACTGTTGTTAGGCAGGCTGCCTGGGCCTGGGATCATGTTCAAACCAAGGGAATCACCATTCTGGGGAAGTGCAATAATGTGGCATCAGCCCAATATCATGAGTGGTCCTATGCTAGGGCCCAAATCTCAGGATTGCCCTTCACCATCAAAGACATGCCTGAGTCATCATCAGCACCACCCCCTGCTACTGTCAGTTTGGAAGAGTTTGAAGGCTTGAAAGAAAGAAATGAGAAGCTATCCCAAGCCCTGCAGAAGACCCTCAGGGAGAGGAGTGAAGGTGTAAGGGAGATTGAAAGATTGGAGAAGCTGAGAGTGGAACACTTGACTAAGATTGAGAAGTCTGGAGACTATATCAACAAGTCTAAAGCTGGTAAGCAGATTCTGAAAAATGCTTGTAAAGAAGCCCAGTTCCAAAGAGCAAGGACAGACTTGTACTTGAAAGAGAGTCAGGCCAGGTGGGTCCGGATCACTGAAGCCCGTACTCTAGAAGACAAGAGAGTTCAAGATAAGATGGAGCAGATGGAAAAAGCCCTGGCAGCAGCCCAGGAGGAAATTTCAGAGTTAAAAATCAAAGCTGGAGTGAAGAAATCCAAAGACCAAAGCCAGAACAAGAAGTTGACTACAGCTGTTGCAACAAGAAACCTTCTCATCAGGAATCTTACGGAGCATCCGGCTGATCCTGTGACCGAAGCACTTCTTAAGGAAGTTCGCGAGGATGAGTTTGGCCTTGGAGTTTGATTATTTGCTTGTTGTTGTTCCTTTTCCATGTACTTTTGCTTTTTGGTGATGTATTTTTGACCCCTTAGAGGGCTAGTGTGGTAAAAAATGAACAATTTGTATTATTTTACCTTTGTAATATATTTGTTTCCATCTGGGTTCACTTCAAAAGCAACTTCAACAACATCATCTTCAAGGGTCTGGACGGGTCAAAACTGAAGACCAAGCCGGATACCTTGATAGCAAATAAGCATACTGCATTGCATACTAACCCTTTTGTTTGTTTTGTAGGTTTTGTTTTATTGTTTCTAACCTCTGTTGTGACATTCAGGAATTATTGCTCGCCGCAGACTATTCCCTCTCAACAGGCCACACAGGTATCCAACTAGAAACAACCTTCCGGGAATTCAGATGGATCAAGTTCAACAAGATCTTGCTGATGTCAGAAATCAGCTAGCCAATGAAAGATTGGAGATGAGAACACAGATGACGCAGTTCATGGAGGTTATGAACAACATGGCTCAGAGCCAGGAGAGACTGAGAGCTATGGTGGAAAGGCAGAACCAAGATGAGCCTCATGTAGGGACTGCAGGCACCAGTAATAATGAAAGGGTGCAACCACATGTCAACCCCCCTGTGTTTGGTCCACACCTACATCCTGAGATTCATATTCCTGCAAACGTTCAAGGAACAGCTACTGCAGCCAGAGTACTTCAAGAGGATCCTCAGGAGGATCAGTTTACAGTCATGGGTGCTGGAGAGGAAACCTATGATAGGAGATTGGATGAGTTGGCTGAGAAGTTGAGGTCTTTGGAATCCCAAAATTCTTTGGGGTTCGATGTCATGGACATGGGTTTAGTAGAGGGGGTCAGGATCCCTCATAAGTTCAAGCCTCCTTGTTTCGAAAGATATAATGGGACTTCATGCCCCCGGACTCATTTGCAATCGTTTCTGGGAAGGCTGAAGGCCTATACAATGGATGAGAAGCTCTGGATGTTTTACTTCGAAGACAGTTTGACTGGAGCATCAAGGGAATGGTATTCCCATCTGACAAGAGCAACTGTAAGATGCTGGAAGGACCTGGCAGAGGCCTTCATCAGACAGTATCAGTATAATCTGGATATGGCACCCAATAGGACCCTCCTAATGGGGATGTCACAATCATCAAGAGAGAGCTTCAGAGAATATGCTCAAAGATGGAGACAGCTTGCCGCTGCTGTCCAGCCACCTATGTCTGAAAGAGAGATGGCTGATATGTTCATGAATACCCTTCAGGGAACCTATATTGACAGGTTGGCTGCTTTCTCGTCCACTAGCTTCGCAGATGTTGTTATAGCTGGGGAGAGAATTGAAAGCCTGTTAAAAATGGGTAAAATTTCCGATAATGGCGCCAGTTCGTCCAGCAGTACAAGGAAGCCTTTTACAGGCCCGAGAAGATCTGGCGAGACCAATGCCATTCACACCAACAGGGGTAGACCCCATTATGTTCCCAGAACAATAGCAGCAGTCACAATTCCTGCTCCAGCTCATCCTCTACCAGTCTATCAACCTCCTCAACAAAACTTCCAACAACAACCTCCGTATCATCAGAATCAATATCCTCCAAGAAACAACTACAACAACAACAACACCAACAACAATCAACAGAGGCCATTCCAACAAAGGCCATCTCAAGCTAATCGAGTGATCGACCCGATCCCAATGCCATATGCTGCCTTGCTGCCACAACTTCTGAAACTCAACCTAGTTGAGCTAAGAACGTTGGCACCGCCGGATCCAAACAGTCTACCAAGAAACTATGACTCTAATGCTAGGTGTGCTTTTCACTCAAACGCGCCTGGTCACAGTACAGAAAAATGCAGGGCACTGCATATGAAGGTACAAGACTTAGTAGACTCCAAGGCTTTGAACTTTGCACCTCCGCCCAACGTCAACAAAAACCCAATGCCAAACCATGGTGGTCCTCGAATTAACGCAATCGAAGAAGACACACCGTCTTATTTCATAACCAGTGTGGATCAGATCAGGACACCATTGGTGGAAATCAAAGCTCAACTCCGTGAAAACAATATATTTCCGGGGTGTGAACTAGGGTGCCCCTACTGCAATATTTCTTGGAATGGGTGTGAGGACTTGAGGAATGGCATTGACAGCCTTATTCAGAGCGGCTTACTGCAGATCACTACATCATTCCCGGCAAACCCGACGACTTCATCAGCAATGGTTTCAGATCCTCCTACAAATACAGCAACAATTGTTCCCAACAATTCATCAGCAACATCAGCAAGTACTTCATCTGTTCTACCCAATGATCAGTTCTCAACAGTTTCTCCTGCTACAACTTCAGCTTCAGTCCACTTCGACTCCCCATCAACAACAACAACAGTTCTTCCAACAGAACCTTCTACAACACCAGCAAACAATCACGAAGATGTCTCCACTGTTACCATATTCTACGATCCAGAAAACAATTCCGCTTATCATTCAGAAGGTGCTGCTCCCACTAGAGCACCAGTTACAATCTTTTATGATCCACAAACAATAACAGTCCCCTCAGCAGCAGCAATCAGTCCAGTCACTGTCACGGTGCCTGGACCTGTACCATATAAAAGCGATAGGGCCATCCCTTGGCACTATGGCTCTGACTTGTATTGCGAGGGAAAGAGAATCACTCTTGAAACATCAACACCTGCACCACAAATTGATAATGTGGGTGGAGGCGGAGGCTTCACCCGAAGCGGACGTCTCTTTGCTTCACAAGTCCAAAGACCTAATGCCGAAGCAGAAGCTGCTGCCAAGGCAAAAGGAAAAGGCCCGGTGCAGGAAGATCCAGCTGCCAAAGAAGCCTTGAAGACTCCATTTGATCAGGAAGTTGATGAGTTTATGCGGATCATCAAAAAGAGCGATTATAAAGTGGTGGATCAGCTTCATCAGACACCATCCAAAATCTCCATCCTCTCACTGCTCATGTGCTCCGAAGCCCATCGGAATGCACTACTGAAAGTACTGCACGCGGCTTACGTGCCCGAGGAGATTACTGTCAACCAATTGGAAACCGTGGTTGGTAATGTTACTGCTAGCAATGGGCTAGGGTTTACCAATTCTGACCTGACAGTGGATGGCCGCAATCACAACAAAGCCTTGCACATAACCATGGAATGCAAAGGAGCTGTCCTTTCTCATGTGCTGGTGGACACAGGTTCTTCCCTGAATGTCTTACCAAAGAAGGCTCTGGTGAAGTTAGAATATGATGGATTGGCATTGAGACCCAGCAACCTGGTGGTTAGAGCTTTTGATGGCTCAAAGAGATCGGTTCTGGGAGAGGTTGAGCTGCCTGTGACAATTGGCCCGCAAACATTTAAAACTATCTTTTATGTGATGGACATTCAGCCCGCCTACAGCTGTTTGTTGGGTAGACCCTGGATTCACGCCGCTGGCGCAATAACGTCTACCCTTCACCAAAAGTTAAAATATGAGTGGGAAGGCCAAGTTGTCACAATCTGCGGGGAAGAGGATATATTTGTTAGCCATCTAGCTACTTACAAGTATATTGAAATGGATGGTGAGATCGTTGAAACCATGAGCCAAGGTTTTGAGGCCTTGAATGTGAATGAAGCATCTGCTGTTTCGGGGATCTCCATGTCGTCATACCAACAAGCCCGGAAGGTTGTTGAGGAAGGAACTGCCCTAGGCTGGGGCAAGGTCTTAGCTGTGGAGGAAAAGAAGGACAAGTTTGGGTTGGGTTACAAACCAACTCAACATCAAGTGAAGGCTGCTGGAGAGCCTGGTTTTGTCAGTGGGGGGATGCTTACCCCCGATGCTATCAACTGTCTGGAAGACGAGCTGGAAGAGGAGCGCAACCTGGAGAATTGGATTCGTCCGAAGGTCCCAGGGAGCAGTGTCTCGAACTGGTCTTCCCGGGGAATTATAAGTGTTACTCGAGCAGAGTAATTATTATTTCCTGTATCTTTTATAGCATGCATCAAAGTCTTGCATCTTGCCCAAGATGACAAGACTCATTTTGTAATCAGGGCCATCTGTACTTTTGTGCAAACAAGATTAAATTAATGAAATGTCAGACAATCTTTTTGCAAACGAGTCTTTTTCTTTTATGCTCACTGTTTTTCCATTTTTCTTTTTTGTACAAAAATAAATGGCAGTGTTTTTCAAAATGACAACTTCATTTCACTTTTCTAAATAAGACTAAAATCAGATCACTAAAATGAACCAATTAAACCCTTGCAGAGAGTGCCATCCTGACCGCACCGACAACAGCACGGCTATGACGTCGTTTGGCTTTGACAATCCGATCAATCAAGCTGACGAAGGGGTTGAAGAAGAATATGAGCTTCCTGAAGAGCTAGCCAGGTTGTTAAGGCAAGAGGAAAAGGTTATTACTCCTCATCAGGAGGAGGTTGAAGTGATTAATCTTGGTACAGAGGAAAATGTGAAAGGAGTCAAGATCGGGGCCTGCCTGCAAAACTCAGTGAAGAAGCAACTGATAGATTTGCTGCAAGAGTATGTTGATGTGTTTGCTTGGTCGTATCAGGACATGCCAGGGTTGGATACCGATATTGTTGTGCACAAGCTGCCTTTGAGGGAAGAATGCCCACCAGTCAAACAGAAGCTGCGCCGTACTCGTCCCGACATGGCTATGAAGATCAAGGAAGAGGTACAAAAGCAATGGGACGCCGGGTTCCTTGCTGTGACTAGCTATCCGCCGTGGGTTGCTAACATAGTACCTGTGCCTAAGAAAGACGGTAAGGTAAGGATGTGTGTTGATTACCGGGATCTGAACAGAGCCAGCCCGAAAGATGATTTCCCATTACCTCACATCGATGTATTGGTAGATAATACGGCTCAGTTCTCGGTATTCTCCTTCATGGACGGATTCTCAGGATATAACCAGATCAAGATGTCACCTGAAGACATGGAGAAGACAACATTCATTACACCTTGGGGCACGTTCTGTTATAAGGTGATGCCATTCGGACTGAAGAATGCTGGTGCCACCTATCAACGGGCTATGGTAACATTATTCCACGATATGATCCATAAGGAAATCGAGTGTTATGTGGATGACATGATTGCCAAGTCCCTTACAGAGGAAGACCATCTGGTGAATCTGCTCAAGTTGTTCAAGCGTCTGAGAAAGTATCAACTGAAGCTGAACCCCAACAAATGCACATTCGGGGTACGATCCGGTAAGCTGCTGGGATTTATTGTAAGCGAGAAAGGGATTGAGGTTGACCCTGATAAAGTCAAAGCCATCCAAGAGATGCCTGCACCGAAAACAGAGAAAGAAGTTCGAGGGTTCTTGGGTAGATTGAACTACATTTCGAGGTTCATATCTCACCTCACAGCAACCTGTGAACCCTTATTCAAGCTGCTAAGAAAGGAACAGGCGGTCAGGTGGAATGAAGATTGCCAAAGGGCTTTTGACAAAATTAAAGAATATCTGCAAGAACCTCCAATCCTTATGCCGCCAGTTGAAGGAAGACCTCTAATTATGTACTTGACAGTATTAGAAGAGTCAATGGGGTGTGTGCTGGGCCAGCATGACGAGTCTGGTCGAAAAGAGTATGCAATATACTACCTAAGCAAAAAGTTTACCGACTGTGAACAGCGTTATTCACTGCTCGAGAAAACTTGCTGTGCTTTAGCGTGGGCTGCTCGCCGACTAAGGCAGTATATGTTGACCCACACTACCTTGTTAATCTCAAAGATGGACCCAGTCAAGTACATATTTGAGAAGCCAGCTCTTACCGGACGGGTTGCAAGATGGCAGATGATTCTCACAGAATACGACCTACAGTACACATCTCAAAAAGCCATCAAGGGCAGTGTACTATCTGAATATCTTGCTGAGCAACCCATTGATGATTACCAGCCAATGAGGTTTGACTTCCCTGATGAAGACATCATGTTCATTAAAGAAAAAGATCATGAAGAGCCTATTCACACTGAAGGGCCTGACCCAGAAGAAGAATGGACTATGATGTTCGACGGGGCTGTTAACATGAATGGCCGTGGTATTGGTGCAGTACTCATTACACCGAAAGGAGTTCACATGCCTTTCTCGGCAAAACTCACTTTCAACTGCACTAACAACGAAGCTGAATACGAAGCTTGCATTATGGGTCTTGAGGAAGCCATTGACCTCAGGATCAAGACACTGACCGTATTCGGAGATTCAGCCTTGGTAATCAATCAGACCAACGGAAAATGGTACACACACCAAGACCATCTGATACCTTACAGGGACTATACAAGAAGGTTACTGACTTTCTTTACAACAGTCAAACTTGAGTATATCCCTCGGGACGAGAATCAGTTTGCAGATGCCTTGGCTACCATTTCGTCCATGATCAAAGTTCAGACTGCCAACTTTGTGCCTCAGATTGCAGTATCGAGACTTGACAGACCAGCATATGTATTTGCAGCAGATGTTGTCAAGGATGACAAGCCTTGGTTTCATGACATCAAGTGCTTCTTGGAGGATCAAACATGCCCATCTGGGGCATCTTCCAATGATAAGAAGACTTTGAGGAGGCTCGCTGGAAGTTTCTTTCTGAACACTGATGGATCTTTATACAAGAGGAACTTTGACATGGTACTCCTCAGATGTGTTGACAAGACGGAAGCAGACCGACTGATGCATGAAGTGCATGAAGGCTCTTTTGGTACCCATGCTGGAGGGCATGCAATGGCTAAGAAGTTGTTAAGATCAGGCTATTATTGGATCACAATGGATGCAGACTGTTGTGCTTATGCCAGAAAATGTCACAAATGCCAGATCTATGCAGATAAAGTGCATGTGCCTCCAAATCCTTTGAACATCATGTCTTCACCATGGCCCTTTGCCATGTGGGGCATTGATATGATTGGCAAGATTGAGCCAACTGCTTCAAACGGCCACAGATTCATCCTGGTCGCCATTGACTATTTCACTAAGTGGGTTGAAGCAGCCTCATATGCAAATGTCACAAGACAAGTGGTGGCCAGATTTCTGAAGAGAGATATCATCTGTCGATATGGAGTTCCCGAGCGAATCATTACTGATAATGGTTCCAACTTGAACAACAAAATGATGGCAGAGCTGTGCCGGGACTTCAAGATCCAACATCACAATTCTTCTCCTTACAGGCCAAAGATGAACGGCGCTGTTGAGGCGGCAAATAAGAATATCAAGAAGATTGTGCAGAAGATGGTAGTCACTTACAAAGATTGGCATGAAATGCTACCGTTTGCCTTGCATGGGTACCGCACATCAATCAGAACATCCACTGGGGCAACACCGTATCAGCTTGTATATGGTATGGAAGCAGTCCTACCTGTTGAAGTTGAATTACCCTCTCTACGGGTATTGATGGATGTTAAACTGAGTGAAGCAGAATGGGTTCGGGCCCGATACGAACAACTGAGTCTGATCGAAGAGAAGAGATTGGCTGCAATCTGTCATGGGCAGTTATATCAGAAGAGAATGAAGAGAGCCTTCGATCAGAAAGTCAGGCACCGAGAGTACCAAGTGGGAGATCTTGTGTTGAAGAGAATCCTCCCTCCTCATACAGACCACAGGGGCAAATGGACTCCGAATTATGAAGGACCATTCGTTGTAAGGAAAGTTTTCTCTGGTGGAGCGCTGATGCTCAGCACCATGGATGGTGAAGATTTCCCGTCCCCTGTGAATTCAGATGCAGTTAAAAAATACTTCGCATAAAATGACCCGCTGGACATAAAAACAGAATGTAAGTCCAGGCAAAAATAGGGCATCCCGGCGAGTCAAAAACAGAATAAAAGACTCGGGCAAAAATAAGGGAAATAAATGAAAAGATGTACACCCGCTGAGTTGAAAAGCCGCATTGGACAGCTCAGGCAAAAATGGGTATCCCGATGGATTGAAAACCCGAAAGGGCGATCCATGCAAAATAAGGGAATAAGCGAACAACTGCATTCTGAATTCGTCCGTATCACCTACAACTTGGTAAGCTCCAAGGGATCAAGCTGCAATCAGAATCAACTCTCTCCAGAAAGCAAGACGAGAAGAACGTCATTGTCATACGAGTCATAGCAGAAGAGGAAGCTCCTTGAAAGCATCGCCAGCACCGCCAGCACTTTATTTCTCAATTTGTAACAATCTCCTCATTTCAGGAGATATGTTCCTCTGACTGTATCTTGCCAATTCAGGGCACACGAATTAATATAATCAGATTTTCAGTCATGTCTCGTTTTTTACATTTATGTTTTGCAAAGAGTTGTCTGATATCTCTAAAATACAATTGCATAAGTACAGATGCCTTTCTCTAAAAACAAAAACGCATGCTTACAGGGAATGTGATTACTCTCGAGTGTACTTAACTCCTATGACGGAATCCAGAAAGGGATACCTCGGGACCTTTTGTACGTTCCATTATCTTTGCAGGATTGCAGGTATCCAGAATGCAACCTGGGGCATGCCAGTTACGCCTTAGCAAGATGGCAAATCGTTATCAACTCGGTCTATCTTCCACGTGGCAATGGGATGTGCCCATCTCCCCAGCGGAGCTGTCAAATCAGCATACACTCAATCTCAGTATCCGAGATGCTCTATCCCCAGCTGAGTTGCTCCCCATTGCTCTCCCCAGCTGAGTTGCCTCTCACTTCCCCAGCCGGGTTGCCATTCTTCCTCAACAGAATACAGAAATCAGGGAATCATCTCCCCACAGAGCTTCAGGCCTCTATTCAGAAGAGCAGCGCACGAAGAAGTCACAACAGAGAGAGAGAAAGCTTCTACAAACCCCAGCTGGGTCCCGTATTATGAAAATATGTCAATCAATGACGTATATCCCCAAGCAGATACAACTACAGATCTACCAATGATCCCATCCCCAGCTGGGATGTCTTCTTCAAGCAGATCGATCAGAGATCTTTGCAGCAACGGGATCCGAATCCCGGATCGGTGCCTCTTTGCATAATCATAGCATTCGCATCATATTCACCCTCAAAGCGTAGCATTCCGTCTAATGCGGAGCATTACGGCAAAAATCAAATGCATAGCATAATCATAAGTCATGTTGTGAGTCGAACACTTGTAAAAGATTGACAATCTGTCGGCATACAGAATACATCCCCATCAGAGTCCCAGCAAAAGCAGTTGCCCCATATCACAAACACCAGTACATATCTCCTTTTTGATACCCGTCCGTATCATCATTTCCCAGCAGGTTGCCTGAATACACTTTACAAACCAAGATCACCAGTATTGCAGATACATCCTGACACTCGTCCGTGTCGTGTCACCAGCAGAAAGCCAAAGACACCCTCTTTGCACTTACATATACCTATACATTTTCTCGACACCCGTCCGTGTCATATCCCCAGCGTGGTCGCCTATACTTGTATATACACTTTCCTGACACCCGTCCGTGTCATATCCCCAGCAGAAAGCCAGAGAATCCCCTTTGCACTCACAGATACTCATATATACGATTCCTCGACACCCGTCCGTGTCATATCCCCAGCAGATAAACACTCACCTATACATTATATACTCACTACTCATTGGTACACCTACTCAGATACTCGTCCGTATCTTATATACACCATGTATATCCCCGCAGATTCGACAGTAGTCCTTGTTCTTTGTTAACCAGTTGGTACTCGTCCGTACCATCATCTCAGAACGTTGCGTCTAATGTTTGTTTCTACATGATACTCGTCCGTATCATAGTCTTAAGGATGCTCGTCCACATCTTTGATCCATACACCATGTCAAACACTTATGTCTTCTTGAATATAGATACTCGCCTGTGTCTACTATTCCCCAGAAGAGTCCCTTCGGATGCAACACTCGTCCGTGTTCTTTGTTAACCAGTTGATACTCGTCCGTATCATCAGCTCTGAGCACGTGTCAGTTTGTTTCTACGTGATACTCGTCTGTATCATAGTCTTAAGGATGCTCGTCCGCATCTTTAATCTATACACAATACCAAACACTTATACCTTTTGTTTCTTGGATGTAAACGCTCGTCCGTGTTTACTATCTCCCCAGTAGATTGCCAACAAATTTTCTTTTTATCTAACACTCGTCCTGTGTTATGATACCTCTGAGAGCAGCCGTACCCTGCTGAGTGGTCGTCCTCCACTTCTTGATGGTCGTCCTCCATCATGCTCATCCGATGGCCGTCCCCATCGTTGATTTTAGCAGCCGTCCCCTGCTAGGTGGTCGTCCTCCACCTTTTGATGATCGTCCTTCATCACTTTATCCAATGGCCGTCCCCATTGTTGATTTTAGTTGTCTAACACTCATCCTGTGTTATGATAAACTTTGAGAGCAGCCGTCCCCTGCTGAGTGGTCGTCCTCCACTTCTTGATGGTCGTCCTCCATCATGCTCGTCCGATGGCCGTCCCCATCGTTGACCTTTTCTATCCGATGGCCGTCCCCATCGTTGATATTTTGGCAGCCGTACCCTGCCAGGTGGTCGTCCTCCACCTGTGATGGTCGTCCCCATCATATTTCTTTTATGCCCAACAGAGCAGCCGTCCCCTGCTAGGTGATCGTCCTTCACCTTTGATGGCCGTACCCCATCATCTGTTTATTTCATTTATTCTTTAACCCGATGGCCGTCCCCGTCGTGGTCCCTTTTCTTTTTTAACCCGATGGCCGTCCCCATCGTTGGTTACTTTACCTTTGTGAACTTGATGGCCGTCCCCGTCATGTTTCACCAATCCCCAGAGAATGTTACTACTTTATCTTGATGGCCGTCCCCATCATGATATTTTATTTTCCCAGCTAGTCGGCCGTCCCCGTCTTAGCTTTACCTTTTATCCCCAGCATGTCGGCCGTCCCCGTCATTGCTTTATACACTTTACCGGCATGTCGGTCGTCCCCGTCATCGCTTTATTTTCATACACTTTACCAGCATGTCGGCCGTCCCCGTCATTGCTCTTTACCCAGCAGTCGTCCTCTGCTCGACGGTCGTCCTCCGTCGCCCACACTTTACAATATACTTTATTTGCTTTTACAATCTATATCCCTTTTCTTCTTCATTTCTGTGAGTGCAAATTTTGGACTGTCTTTGGTATTCAACCACAAGTTATCTTGTTTGCCTGTTAAGCCGCCGCTTACAACCTGCACAGCTAACTCATGTTTGAATAGGGGCAGCTGTAAACACCCCAAATTTGCCCTCACCCATTCACACATGACTTGTGATCATCTCATATGCATAAACACAATCACATCATCTCATGTCTCATTTGGTTTCACTGGATAGCTTCTAGGTCATCTGCACCTAGGGTTTGTGATCTGAGCAACCTCAGAGCATCTTGAGCCATCCCAAAGGCAACCAATCAACTCAAAGGGGTCCATGTGTGTTCTTATATCATGTTACATCCTCACAAAGTCAGAAATGCAGAGGAATCACAAGAACTAGGGTTTGAGTGGATGCAGAGCCAGGATGAACTGCACAGTTGACTGAAAATTAGGGTTTTGGTTTCAGAGGCCATAACCCCAAATTTTTTGGTCATTCTTGTTTCCATTGATCTTTATATGGTATAGGGAGTATGCATATCAATTTTCATGAAGAAATTCCATGGGGAAGTCATCTGATCAAGAGTTGACTTTTCAGACAAGTCAGTGTAAAATCAGGGCATCTGAGGCCCCCAATGACCCAACCAATGGGTGATCTTCATCATTTTGAGTGTATGTGATCTTTATTTGATCATGGAAGAAGGTTGAAGTTCATGGAAATCAAGAATTTAGGGTTTTTGCAAAAGTTGACTTTTTGGGTTTTGTTGACTTTTCAAGAATGTACCATTTTAGGTCAATTTTCAAGCCTTGATTCATGATCCAAAAAGGCTTCAAATGGAAAAACTTTGGTCATGAAAGTTGTAGATCTCATCTTTCCCTTTTCAAAAAGTACAAGAACATGATCAAACTCTTCTTGGATCAAAAGTTATGGCCATGCAAAGTTGCCAAAAATCATTGTTTTTCAAGTCATGCACCAAGTGGGAATTTTGCTAAGTCTTGAATCAATGCATGATTGCTGCCTCAAATTCATGTCAAACCAGCATGTGAATGTTCTCTAAGTCACAAAAATCAGAAATGGACCAAGTTTGCTCATGGTTTGGTTCATGTAACAAGGCATTTCCATGGAAAACCATAAAGCTAGCCAACTTGCATTTTCACTCATGACTACTTCACCAACTTATGACATTGGCTGCTGACTTTGGGCTAGCCTCTCCCTCACCTTTTGCTGCACCAGAACCCAAGTTGTCCTTGCCTAGTATCATGCCATGCCCTATCTTACACAAAAGTGGACTTTGAGCAAAAAGCAACTCACCTATCATAGCAGGCCATGTCACATCAAGAGGCCAATCAGAATTGTTTATCATTTCATTTTGCAAGTTGAACATAACAAGAACAAGGGCTGAAACATACTAACTCATCACATATACAAAAATCTCCCAACTTGCAAGTTCGGTCGAAACTCTTGGTACAGCCACAAAACACACAAACTTTGATCACCACTCAACTCACCACACCTCAAAGCCCCCAAACCACCAAAACTCAGGCCTGAAACAAGCTTGGCCTGAGCTCCACCATTCACCATCATCAGAACCAGTTCTCTTCGAATCACACCATCCATCCATCAAACACTCCATTTTCCTTCACCAACAAGTCAAGCATGCCATAAAGAGCCAAAACCACCCCTTACTTTGAGTTGAAACAGCCTGTATGCAAAGTGCATTTTCTGCTACACCAGAAGTGAACCACTCAAAATAGCTTGCCAAAGTTCATTCCAAGCTTGCCATTGACACCAGGGGATCCATTAGAGCTAGCTTGCATCAAGAAAAGGTTCTGGAAGCTCAGAAACAGGGTTTGTCATCTCAGGTAGTCTCAAACTTCAAACTTTTTAAAACTTGTTTTTTTTGTTACAAATCAAAAATACATGCTCTGGGGATCACTGTGGTATGATTAGAATCAAAAATGGTGAACAAATGGGCATTTTATGCATCTCTGAAACTTGGCCCGTGAATGCTCTTGTCTTCGATTCTCCTTGTTCATGTTAGATAAATGCCTTTTGATCTTGGATTAGGGTTTAGTTAGGATGGGGGGTTGTTTCTGGGCAGGAAATTTGTTGAATGGTGGCCTGAAACGTTTTCTAGGGTTTGTGGTACGCCGGAGAAGACGACCGGAACCACTGTTCCGGCCGTCTGAGGTTAACTTGCCCTAATTAGGGTTTAGTCCAGTCATTAGTGTTTTTAAACCTAGGCCATTGGATTGCCCTTCCCGCGCATGGACCAAGGGACCAGATTGCTTCATTAATCCTAATTTCCACTTAGTTAATTTAATTAGGTTTAATTAGGTTAATTAACTGATTTTAGGAAGTTTAAACCTGGACCATCAGATGGCGCGCCAAGTCAACCCCCTCTCCCTCAGATCAAATCCTGGCCATGCGTTCTGTTTACTTTTATTTTCATTTTGATTTTTTATTTATTTTTATTCCATTTTATTTGTACAATTTATTTAAAATAGTTAAAAATTCATAAAAATTATGAAACTTTTTCTTTAAGGTTTTATTAAATTTTATGACACAAAAACATTTTTATTTTATTTTTTATCATTTGAAAAGTATTTTTAAATATTTAAAAGATTATTTTTAATTGATTAATGAGAATTAATTAATTAAAAATACTTTTAGGTATTTAAAAATTACAAAAAAATTCATGAAATGTTCTAAGACATTTAGAAACATTGTCCAACCTTCAAACCAAATTTCTTTTTTGATCTTGATGCATTTTAAGAATTTTTCATTGAATTAAATCATTTTTGATGCATTATTTTGTTCATAAGTTTGAAAATTCATTTCTGCCTATTGGTGAAGGTTGAGACATTGATTCTTCTTGCATTGTTTTCCATTTAGCATGAACTTTCAAGGATAAAAAGGCCATGATTTGATCTTGCATTTTCTAATTGATTGGCATTTCTTTTGTTACAAACCCTAAAAAACCCTAATAACTTGTAAAATTCATAACTTGAGTTTGGTTGAGAGTTGAGAGCTCCCCTTTGGGCAGTGGTTCATTATAGGTCTAGGGTTTCTTTAGGTACCATTTTCCATTTTTTATATTAAGGTTGGCTTCTGTTTTTGGTTTATGTGTGATGTTTGATCCATGAACCCTAATTTGGGCTTTCATTTGCATCCCTCTTGCATTTCCTTACATAACTTGACTTGTCATTGCATTTTGTGCATTCCTATGTTTCATTTGACATCTTAAGACATGTATGAAGCATCATTGATCATTGCATTACATATTTGCCATGCCATTTGTCTTGTATGTTTCATAACATTTCATGCTTGTTCATGCTTCTAAACTTGCATCATTTGCATTCATGATCTTGTATGAGCATCCCTTTGCCTTGTCTCATGTTTATAGCACTCCATAGCATCATTATCATCATCAACATGCTTCTGGTTTGGCCTTGCATCATATCATTTCATCTCATCTTGTATTGCATTGCATTTGTTTCTAACATTTCAGGTGGTAAGTAACTTGAGAAGTGGATTTGCCTTCACTTCTCATAACTTTTCTTTTCATCTCTCTTGCATCCATTGCTGCATTTCTATGTGTGTTTGAGATTGAGCTTGCTCATTCTTGCTCCTCCCACTTTCTTTCTTCAAGTGACTTGACTTCTTGAATGAAGCAAGTCACTTTGTTTCTCTTGATCTTGTTCATCTGCTTCCTGGTGGTTCATCTGAAGATTGTTCTTGAAAACCTCACAAACATTAGGACCAACCAAGCATGATAATGAATTAGGGTTTTGATTAGTCTCCCCACAGTTTTTACCTTTGTGTCTCTCTTTGAGTCTTCTCTCCTCACCTCATAATCAGGGACTAAACCCTCAAGGCTTTAGGACTTTGTGATTAAGATCATGCCTGCATCCTTCTTTTAGGATGGAGTGTATAACTTTAATCCTAAGTCTTGGACCCTTAAGGTGTTAAAATCTCTTAATCAATCCATCTAATAATCATCAAGACATTACACTTGTAACTTGGGCCTTGCATTAGGGTTCTAATTCTTCCTTAATTGGTTAAGAAGGACTAACCCTAAAGTTAATGGACAAGTCCCCCTCAAGTTGTCTTACAAATCATAAAAAACACTTCATCATCATATCATTAATAAAATCCACTTAATCAAAGGTTTGTTCTGTCATGGGTTTAATCCCTAATCATGGATTAAGCTGAGGATCCTTCCTCAGCTTAAACACCCTCATCTATTATCCTTCTTTTAGGATGGTGTAATGAGTCTGTTTAATCCATGATTATGGCTTAACCTCATTACTCAACACTAAACAAAATCCCAAAAACATCTAAATAATCACAAGTAGGTTAATGATCTTAATCCTACATCAAAGGTGATTAAGTGTGAGAATCTGACTTCACACTTAAGGTAATTCTCATTACCCCTAATCAGAGGGATGATGTGATGAGTTTACCAAATCCATTGATTTAGGTTTAAGCTCATTATCTTATGACAAACTCCAAAAAGAAATAAAAGACTGAAAACTCAAAAACAAACAATAATCGTCTCCTTCGGGATTCTTTTCTCATCATCTTCACTCACAAACGAGAACTTGCTTCTTCCGTCTAATGCAAGACAGTTTGCATCTGTGCCAGACAGATCATACACTTGAGCATTGACAAGCAAGCAGTTCATCAGTCAATTCATCCTTTCAGTCTCTTTGGGTCGAACTACGGTGTTCTGACTTCCTCATTGCACGAGAGGATACGTAGGCATAACTTAACGGTTATCGAACAAAAGTCTCTGTATATTCCCCCTCTTTCCAGCTCATTTCTTTAGCCTCATGATCTTGAGCATTCCACTCCTTTCTTACACTGACACTTTCATACTTCACATCACTTATACACTTCACTTCTTTTGCACTGACACCTGTACATATTGCTTTCCAGCCATCTTGCACAAATTGCACTAACACTACCCCTTTAAAACACAAATCTTTTAAGCGTGGATCCCGTCGAGTACGACGGACAATCTGGGTGCTAATACCTTCCCAGGTTGTAACCAACCCCCTTCCTCAGTCTCTCTGGTTCGCAAACCGTCTTATCCATCTCTTTCTAGGTCTATGCAGCATTACCTTTCCTCCGGGATAAAAATGCCTAGCTGGCGACTCTTTTCATTCTCCAGTGAGTTCACGGCTGTGTGTTCTCACTGTTCCCTTCGCCGACCGTTCGCGTCTGTACCTTCATCTGATCCATTTTCATTTGTCGGGAGCGACACATAGCATTTAGAACAAGTATGGAGATCAAACATGCTCAAAATAAGGCAAAAATGGCTCACTGCTTCAGTGTTAACCGGTTAACCAAAGCGTTAACTGGTTAACCATGCCAAAACCTACGTAAAACAGCAAAATTCAGGTGCGTTAACCGGTTAACCAATCCGTTAACCGGTTAACGCTGTTAAAACAACAGCAAAAACCTGCAAAAACCAGCTCACAAACAGCTTATTCCAAACAATCTCATACCAGTCCAGCAAGCATTTGATCATGAAAATAGTGCATCAATTCACATTAAATGGCATCATGAAGCTTATGAACATGAATACATGGATCCGATCACAAATCAATCAATCAATTCAATCAACACAAACAAATATGCAAACACATGGCGGATCTAAGGCGCAAGCATGCAAATAAGCTAAAACAGAGCTAGATCTGAAATTAACCAACCTACAAAGCTGAGGTATGCTTTGGTAATTGTTGATCAAACTGAAAATGATGGATCTCGCGCACAACTTTGAAGATTCGGCGCCAAACTTCACACTCCGTGCAAAATAAATGCAAGAACAAGCTCTTGATGCATAATTTTGGATCCAAAAGCACTTCTAGATCCCAAACCAGATCTGAATCACCACTAAAACCAGCAAAAAAGATGTAATGAAGCTATGGATGGAGGTCTAGTTCCAAGATCTACACACCTCAAGGCAAGGTTATGTGATCTTCAAAGAGGAACTTTGAGTGATTTGGAAAATTGGGAGAGAAAAGTGAGAGAATTGTGAGTGAGAGGAGTGAAAATTCAGAAATGAGAGTGAAAAATGAGGGAGAGCCCCTTTTGGTTTGGAGAGAAATGATTAAATATGGTTTAGGTTTGGGGTCCAAAATTTAGGCTTGGGATCCAAAATTATGGTTTGGGTAGTGTGATTAGGATGTAGCAATGGGATTAGGCTTGGACAAGTACTCTAGATCCTTCCCTTTAATTTCCAAATAATTCAAAAATGAATAAAATCAGAAAAATGAAAATTGGAGCAAAAATCACACATGCTGAATTGCTGCTGGAAATTCAAAATTTGTGGTCGTTAACCGGTTAACGCTAGTGAATTTTGAATTTCCCTCCTTTTGGTGGGAACCTTCAAGAATAAGCCGGTGCCAACTGTTTTGATCTGATTTTGATCCTCAATCCTTTCTTTAGGCTTTGACCCTGACGTCAACCTTGTAGCCTGCCTTGTGAGCTTTGAATTTCCCTAATGATTGACCATATGCTTTATGCTGGAACATGCAAGTGCTATGCCTCATCTTTTTATGCAATATGCTAAAGATATGACATGCTGATGATGACTATGATATGATGATGATGATAAACAGGAGAGGGAAAATTTGGGGTGTTACAAAAGTCCCTACTCAATGGAGTTTTCTTGAAAAGTGCACCTCGATATGATCGTCCTTCGGAAGTTTCAGACTTCTCAACTTGGCAAGATTAAGCTTTCGGATTGAGATTCCATATGTGAACTTTTATGATGCCAAACAAATGTATGCAAGCAGAAAATGTTTATTTTTTTAATGAAAATTCTAATGCAACACACAAGTTAATCTTGAAGTTTTACTGTAAAAAGATGTCACAAACCTTTGTGAGTGAATCGCTGGTTAAAATACGACATTGGTTTTTGATAAACAAAGCATGCACATGCAACACCAACCCAGATATTTTAGCATAACTCATAAGAGTCGGGAACGTGGTCTCGTGGTAGCATGCTCTCAAAATAACCCTGTTTCAGTTAGGACTTTTGAGGGTTGTATCGTGGCCTGGTTCACGGTTATAGAAATAAAGGATATAAGCTTGAAGTTTATTTGTTCCCACCCATCTTCGTGATGTTCTCCATTCCTATGTTCAGCTAACTTTCACAAGCGCTCACCTCTCAAAAAGAGTTTTGTGATGATTAAGGAACCAATTACTCTAACAGTTTAAGCACCAATCAGATTGTTGTTTGGAGTCAGTCACCCCTTCGTCTTTCGTGTCTGTATCACACGACTTTGTTCTTGTTCAAGGATTTTTCTTGTGTAATCCTTTTCATCTTTCGCTTTTCATTCTTTTACTTATCCCTAACTTTTGCCTGGACTGATTCTTTTGAATCTTTGATTGTGAAGTCCAGCGGGATGCCCTAATTTTTGCCTCAGTCGCTTGTTTTCAAGTTTCGACTTAGCGGGCTTTTTATTTCATTTTTTCCTCATTCTCTTTTTTGAACAAATCGTGTGACACTGTTTGTCTTGATTTCTTTGAAAGGATCGTAATTGTCTCACTTCTTGGTTGATGAGGGATAACCATTGTGGTATCTGATCTTTGGACCTCTTGATTGGGATAACCATTGTGGTTTCTGCTCATTGGGCCTCTTTATTTGGTACAACGAAAAGGTAATGGATCCTCAGATTTGCACTCCTTTTTGAAATTTGAACGCTCTGTCAAACTAACTGACGCCTACCCTACCCCTGGGTTAAATGCAAGGGTTTTTTCATACGAAAAGAAACTCCTACTTCAAGGCTCAAATGGGTTGGCGAGGGTTTATCTCCCTTATATCTCCGGTGTTTAGGATTTGAAACAATGCTTGTACATCGTCAACAGGGTCTTTCTCAAAAGCACACAATTAGAGATTTTTGCGTTTTCATTTTGTCATCCTCCCTCACAGAGTTTAAGCACAACAGTTGGTATTGCAATGCACATACATAAAATCATGAGTGAATACGAATGGATTACTTCAATAATAACATGTGCATTTTATTATGGTTAACATTCAAAAACAAATAAATTTCATGCATGCATACAAATGTTTAAACAAACAATAGAAACTACAAATGAAATGCAGTAAAGAAGCTGAACATTGCCGTCATTGAGGAGACTTGACTCCATCTGGACTTATTGCTTCTGAAGATTCCCTTGCAAACTAGATGTCAATTTGATGATGAGACTTCAATATGTGGGCAGACTTTCTGGCATGATGACCTTTGAGTCGATCAAATTTTGAACCTTGTGGTTGAACATATCACATTTGTCAAATGGTATGCCTAAATGCCCCTGAGTGGTACTTGCATCTAGCATTCACATCGTGATTTCCATTATTGAGGAGGTATGACTCCGTCTGGACTTATTGCTTTCAGAGACTTTCAGCAGTCAGCAGTTTGGATGTTCATTCCATTATAGTTTTGGTGCCATATTCCCACTTTTACCTAGCGTGAACACAATAGTCTTGAAGTCAATCAAATTTGCGACCTTGTCTTTACCTCTGCCACTGAAAGAGTTGTAATCTTCAATTAAAAGGCCAGGTGCCCCAAAATGGTAGTCATACTTGGAATTGAAACCCCAAAGGAAGCTTTATCGGAGATGATCCTGATGCGGCTAGCTCAACCAGTTTTGAATCTCTAAGCAAATGAGGAAACCCGTTGAACATACGACGTCAGAATATGATCAAACTTCTTCTCAAGCTTTTCTGGCCTTTACCCATATGCTCTTCCCCTAGGACTCTCTTGGGAAGCTAAAATTGGATGCCGACAAATGACGTCTGGAGGGAAGAGGTTGATAAAGTTAATAGATAAGGTTGCTCGGAAAGATCTTGCATGATCTCCTGCCTACGTATCTCCATTAACCAATGGAGAATCAGAGTAGCGTAGTTCCCCTAACTAGGGATGAAAATAGCTTCGTTCGAAATTTCCATAACCAAGCTCATCTGAGTGTTCATCTGGTTGACTTCCTCTTTCAGCAGTTTCTGATTCTGAAATAAAGTTTGCACCTCTGTCCTGAATTTTCCCAACTGGGTCTTCCTTCAATTACCTCCGCCCGAAGTTGCTTCAAATATATACCTTGATGATTGTGATTCAAGTTGGCCATTTAGATGAGAAACTAAGTCAGGATAATAATCTATCTTCGAACACTTGTCATGAATGCAAAGATGTATGCAAACTCCATGTTCGGTTATTTCCCAGGAATCTATCTGCTTTGATTCAAGTTTTGATATAGAAAAAAATACAACGGCCTGATTCAGATATGTGATTCTCAGAAATAATTGAACATGTCTGCAGAAATGCTATGATGTCATGTATGCAACAGGAATGTGATCAATGGTCTAACGTTGGTGTTGAACAGATAGCCAAGCGTCTGGATAGAGCCACAATATCAATGCCATCTTTGTATAGAACCTCATAACTGAGAACCCAATAACTGTAGAACTGGATCACATAATAGAATAGTCACTGATGGTATTGAAGTTGAACAACGAGCCAAGTGTCTGTGGAAATTCATAATAATAGTCACAATATCAAGGTCGCAATCATAATCACAGTAACAATATCTCTGAATAGAAATCCCGGATCTCAGAATCAAAGAACCATATATCACCAGATAATATCATAAAACAACATTGGCAAAACGGGTATGTTGAAGTTTAGGGTTCCTGCAAACCTATAAACCCCTCCCAATCTCACGAGTGTGCTACTCGGGTCAACATCACAGACTCTCAAAGCTGAATAGCAATAATACGTTCACCATTTCCGAGAAACGGCTCATGACTAAATCAGGGAATCGGTTTGGCATTATGTACTACTCAGGAAGGCCTCAGCTGAGTCTGGAAAAAAAAGAATCCCTCATAAGTCCCCAACTTCAAGCACTGAATCGAGAAACAAGAGTACATTCAGCCCTTGGGATACAGTACTATCATCATACAAACAGTTTGCCTTAACTGGATTCCCATGAGAGAACCAGGACATCCTATGCGAGTTCCCAGTGGGCCCTCGGATGCGAGTGGGTTTGCCAACAAATGTGGCCTGCCACTGTCATCACTGGAGAGGGGTGTTTCCATTAAGGTCCTCGAAGATTGGTCACTAGATGCATATAAATATCAAGGTCGTACCCTGAAGTGGGGAAGAACCCCCACACATAATAGTCCCAAGACGGTCGCAGTCTGGGTGTGGAACAAATCACCACTCATCATGTAACCATGCGAGCACAACGTGTCCACGTTAATCCTATAGTGCACTCAAGCCGGGTATTTGGCTTATCTCACAGTAACTCCCATCCCGCAGAAAAAATGAAAACCAACATAGCCAGACAGTCCAGTATAATATGATGCATGGAAAATAAATACTGAAAGCAGTAAATAAATGCGGTAAAGTGAAGCTGTAAAGTAAAAACTGTAAATAAAAACAGTAAAGCTAAACTAAAGCACACATCAGCAAATAGATAAACACCCAAAGAAACAAAACCAAATAGGCGCTAGGATTGACTCTACAAGGGAAACCAGAGATTCAAGGTTCGGTCCCCAGCAGAGTCGCCAGCTGTCGCTCCTGGGATTTTCATCCTAGTACAAACGCGAAAGTGACGCGGAAAAGGTAGAGTCGCCAGCCAGACATTTTTATCCCGAAAGAATGGGAAAGGTAATGCTACACAAACTCGAGGAAGAAGGAAAGGACGAGGTCCTGCGAACCAAAGATCTGGGTTCGGGAGTCGGTTACGACCTGGGAAGGTATTAGCACCCCAGATCGTCCGCCGTACCCGACAGGATCCACGCTTGTTTGTTTTGTTTCCAAGGGTGAGAAAATAAAGTGCTGCTGAAAAATGAACTACTAACTGAAAATGGGAATGAGAAATGAGAAGGGAACTGGAAAAGAGAACAAAAACAAAGAATGGGGAAAATATAGGGAAAATAAAGAATGTGCTCGAATAGGCCCTACCCCGCTGCCTACGTACCTCATCGGGAAAATGAGGATCAGAGTCGACGTAGTTCGCCTAACTAAGGCGGGAACTATTGTTTGTGTTTTTTATACGCTGGAACTGCGTGTGTCTATGCTCAGGTGTTGCAGGCTCGTCTGGTACGAGTGCGTTTACCTTCTTACATGCGAGATAAGTCTTCGCGAGTTCACGTTGTGAGTGAATGAGGTGAGAAAAGAAGTTCCCGCAGGAAAACCGCTTATTGTGTTTTGTCTTTTATGAGAAGTATTTTGAATTTGTTTGTGAACGTTCTCATACTAAGAGACCTATCCATTTTGGTAAATACTTACACCTCGCCCCAAAACAGGATGCGTATAAGCACTCCTCAATAAAGTCTCATGGCGTATAAGAATGTTCAATTTTTATTAATTTTTTCATGAGGTGAGAAAGAAATACTCAAGTGGAAAAAGGTAAAAACTAAGGGAGACTAAGGCACAACCCTAAGTTAGTTATCATATACAAAAGGGAGATCATAATGGTTTGTGAGGTTTTCTAATCCTAAGGAAGAAAAGGAAAAGAAGAAAAGAGAATTAGAACTCAACTTACTTCCTAAGGAAGTTAAGTTGGTTCTAAAGAAAGGGAAAGCCTAAGAGCAAAGCACAAGGTGCTAAGGCAAACACAATTAAAATGCATAAGATATAGGAATGAAATGAGGCTTACCTCAATCTTCCCCCCTACAAAACAAAAGTTAGCATGACAATGCGTATTGAAAGTAAAATCAAAGCATAAAAGCGATTAAGTACCATAAACGTCCTAGAATGAGACTAGGGTTCAAAATAAGACCAAAGTCTAAAGGCGAAGGTACCTAAAGGTTACATGACTTATAAATTCAGTAGCTACATGCTATAGGTCCCTAGGTATGTTAGGATACCTCAAAAGATCAAACTATGTCAAACTATGTACAAAATGTTCACCTAAGTTCACTTAAATGCAAGTTAGGGCTCAGGGATGAAGTATGAATGCATATGGCTTACAAGCATGACTTAATACATGAAATGAGCATCAAAGTCAGTAGTGAATTCTTATGAATGTATATGAATAATCATACTATCATTGATGCAATGGTTTAGTCCTATGGAGCAAGGAGAAGAATATGTGAGGGCAAATAAACAAACATCGCATAAGATCACAAATGATGCAAGTTAAAGATGAATGGCATGTGAATATGCATAAAATGATTATGGATCAGTAGCATACAAGATATGAGATGCAATTAGAATGCATGGATAGGCATTAATTATTCCCATATAATTCATGTTAACTATTAGAGGAGAAGAGAAATGAGTTTAGGTTAAAATTAGTTCACATAAGTATGCATTTTAAAACACCAAAACAAATCAAATGAATATGGTTCAAAAAGTGACCTATGACTGGAATTAAAGACATAAAAATGACCTATAATAAACTCCTAAAAGTTACCAAAAAGTCTCTCAAGCGAATGGCATGAATGTCTTCCTAATATCTAGGTTATGGAGCAAATAAACACATATTTGGACCTATAATCTAAGTGACATGGAAAAATAGCAAAAAGGCTTTAGAAATTATGAAATTAAATACCTAGAATTTTGAAGTCAGTATATAATATGGTCTAAAAGGATTTTACAAAATTATGCACCAAAGTGCCAATACAATTACTTTATGTTCAAGATAGCAAGGCATGATCGCCGAACAACAACTCCACAAAGTGGATCAAAAAGGGCACCAAAAATTATGAAAAAAAATGCCTAAGGAGCATCAAAATGTCAAAAATTCCAGTGGTTAATCACACACAAAAAATAGGTCTCACACCTATGGGGAAAAATGGTTTTGGGCTCTTATGTCAATACCATTCCTTTTGGGACAGCTTGGAATGAAAAATTCAAATTAATTACTAAAACCAATCAAACATAGAATAAACAAATATGAAAAATTAATTAAGAGGATGAGGATCACTCGTGAATTTTTCCAGAATTTTATACCACCTAACACTAGTTTTAATAATTGCGACGAAACGGGCAAAAACGATGAGTTAAGGGAAAGCGAGAGGAAGTGAATTCTACAATCCGTAACCTAATCCCTAAGCTCCGGAATCGACACATATAATAAAAAATTATAAATAAATCCAGTGCCTCGGGTGGGAGGGCTCAATATGCACCTTAAGTTATATGATCCTAAGCCGCATACAACTAGAATGATGCGTAAAAGTGGAGCATCGAGATTACTTACTTGATCGAAGTACCGATTCTTCATATAAAAGAAATCCAAAAACTCCTTGCCAAGTATTGTAATCTCCCATGAGCAAAATAAATGCTTATCTTCCATAATTACTTTATAAAGATCCATCATAATCGAAACAAAAACAACGGCACAAAATATCATTTGAATCCAAAGGTATCCCACAAATAAAGTGGAATACCAACCAAACGACCGTCGTTAATATCTTTGCGAGAACCTTGCATGAACTCAATAAATGTATTAGAAACCAAAAATAGGTTCAACCGGAAGTTGCACATATGCCTTACAACTCAAAATCAAGTAGAAAGATGAATATACGAGTCATGGACATGTATTGAAATTTACGTTTCAAAACGGGGCAGCACTTATGCTCTAACATAAACAACATGCAAACTCAAACCAAAATCAAACAAATTTACATGCAATGAATGGAAAATGATCAACAAACATAAGTACAAGTCAAAAAAAGATCAATGCATCAAAATCGCACCAAACCGAACTTAAAAAACCTTAAAACGGAAAAAATGCGTCAAAAATCACCGACTCGGAATTGAACGAAAATCGCATGGTAACTAGCAAACGTGCCAACGGATTCAAATATGCAATCGGTTTTTGAAAATTCCGCTCGAAAGTGATACTTTTTGGCCAATTTCGTCGGCTGGCAGTAGCGAAATAGCCGGAAAAAATTGTCCGAAATCGACTAAAAAGCTTACCAATGGCTCCAAAATAATCAACAAAGTCAATTTACACTATTCACATTCGCAAAAACGCGCTACGGTTAGGAAGTTATGACCAAAACATATTCTCGACACGCGACACATGAACAACATCAACAATTAAGCCTCAACCTATCCTATTTCAAATTTGCACATTGAAACAAGCATGAATTTAAAAGTCAAGCACTTCAATCAATATCAAGTCACAATAATTAACTCTCTTAAGAATTTTGTCAAACACCTAACATGCATCGATTATTCTATGTCAATTTTAACAATCATTTCCAATTATGCACAACAACAATTATTAGGATCAATTAATAAAGCATCAATCAACAACCACATCAAGAATCAATGCACATAATCTCCACAATATTAATTCAACTCAAAAATTCAATTCAAGAAACAATGCAACAATTATTCATGAATTAAAGTTTAAGAAGCTTACCAAATGAAGAATCGACGAAGAAATTGCAAATTCGAAGGAAGTGAGACGTGATCGTGAATGGAGGATAGAGGGAGAGGTCGCGTGGCTACTGGTGGCGGAAGATGGTCTTCGCACGGTGGTGAAGTTGACCGGAGGTGATGGTTCGTGGCGGCTCGGCTTCCGGAAGCTTGATTGGAATTGTTGTGTTCTTGAGTTCTTGATGAAGTTGTTGTTGTGTTCTTGAGAAAGAGTTAAGAGAATGAACTTTGATCCTTTAGAGAGAGTTTGTGAGAGTTTTTGGTGTTTGTAAATTATGATTGAAGTTATGAGACAAATTGTAGGTCAAGAGAATATATAGTGGAGTGTAAAATGAAAGGCAAAAGGTAGAATTTCGGCTTAAGTGAAAATAACAATATCTTCGGCAAGAAATTTCGACTCTGAACCTTCCACAACATCGTCCGTCTCTGAATCACGGTTGCAAAGCAATAATAACGGACTTCATACGATCAAAATCGAGTGCGATCGATACGTTTAAGCTGCAAGACATCACTGAATAAGTTGTTTTTTCGGCTTATTTGGTGTCCGCTACTCGAAAATGTGACGAGTTCAACCTCTTCAGAGCATAATCTCGACTCGACTTTGTCAGCAAAGTTGTAGATCTATGAGTCAGTGAGATATGAATTTTCTCGTGAAACCACTTTCAGTCTTTTTCTTGGTTCAACACTTCAGTTTTGTGAAAAACCAAAATAACAATCTTTGAAATACTGTTCAAACTCGCGTTTTTCTTTGAACTTGAAGAGGATAAAATTTATGAACCAACGCTTCAAGAACAGGTGCAATCCAATGAAAATTGACCGAGTTATGAATTTTACAAAATCTGACAGACAGTGCACTACATCAAAGAACCTTACTGGTAATTCTCATTTTCGAGATCCTTCCGCTCAGACCTAACCCAAACTGAATTCACATAATGAATATAACATCTAAACGGAATTTTAGGCACCGGAACAACATCAATATAATGAACGAGCCAAGAGTTATGAATTTTTTAGTGTTCAAAACTCACCGGTTCAGTACTATTTTTCACTATGTCGACTCTAAAAACTCGCACATTCGGAGATATTCTTCAAAGAATTAGTTCTTGGCCAAAACCCAAAAGTTGGAAAGGATATCAAGACATAACTTTTGGCATATGAATCTCTCAGACATGTTGATCCAATCAGAAGTTACAAACTCTTGAATACCGCTAGCACAGTTAATCGGCGACACCGAAACTTCAGAAACAAATAATTCCCACCATTTTCCTTGATGAATTGGCCTCCGAGCCAAACACAAAAGTTGTAGAGAATACCGAAACGGTCTAAACTATTGAGTTTCAAGGAAAAATGAGTTTCCGAGCATAAGTTACAACTTTTGCAAACTGCACCATAAAACCGATATTATGCTTAAACTCCTCTGAATCAACCGAGAACTTTTGGCTTCTTCTGAGATTCTTGTGCACGTGCCGCATGAAGAAATAAAGGCTAGTCGCAACCTATGAAAACTCAAATGGAGATGTATATTCATGTATGTTTATGATGCAATTGTGATCTAAATGCAATGCAATGTATGAAAGGATATGCTAAATGGCATGAAAATGAGAGGGCAAATTTTGAGGTATTACAAAGTCCATCTTAAAAATGACCTTGATTGAACAAACGAGCCTAAAAGTCTGACTTTCCATGACTCTTCAACTTGTCTTTGTTCAATAACTATATCTGGCATCAGACCCTGGTTTGATGACCTTTAGATACATGGTATTGATTATTTGCAAACTTTACTTGAGAATGAGGTTGTCTCCAACTGAACTTCAACCACTACCACACACCTATTCAATCTGTATAGCAAAGGAAATAAAACAAACTACGTGTATTTTTGTATTTTATGGATTAGTGATACGTAAAAGACACACACGCGAAATGCTTGATAATATGTAAAAAATGATACAAATGTAATGAAATCTAGGGGTAAAATTTGGGGTGTGACACATAACTTCCTCCATTTTAATGCTATGAAGGTGTTTTAGGATTTTTATAGAAATCTTAGAGTTTCCTATAACCAACATTTTTGGTCCCATGTCCATATCATTTACCATTTTTAAGTTATGAGCTTTGGAAAAAGTTGACTTTTTGTTGACTTTCAAAAGGACTTATAATGTTTTAGCTCATACCTTCCAAATGAAGCATTTTTAGGCTTGGATTATGAGACACAAAGTTCTGGAGAATTGAATTTCCTTTTAAATGAGTTTTGGATGGGAAATATTTGATGAAGTATGTGAAAGTTATGGCTGGTCAAAGTTCAGTTGACTTTTACTATGAAAACCCTAATTTAGAAACTTCTTGATTCTTGATGATCTGAGATTTCTTTGATGAATCATGATCAACCCTTGATAAAATGATGAATTTCAACTCATAATATTGATGTTGACCAAAAATCTTGAAGTTTGACCTTGAGTTGAGCATAATTGACCTCAGTTGACTTTTTAATCAAGTTAACTGATTTTCAGGTATCTGAGCATCTGACTGACCAAATTTGTTGGGAAAGCTTTGAAACTTGACATGAGAATTCTTTAAGGTATAGGGGATTTTATGAAGTCCACTTGAGGTCTTGGAAGTCCACTTAGCTCGGGGAAACTCAAAACCCTAGTTCTAGATTCATTGTTTAGAATGAGGCTTTGTCTGATGAAAACATTCAATCATTTTGACCAATTGAGAATCTTGTGACTATTAAGAGACCTTTTGAAGTATATGATCTTGAATGTGGGAGGTCAAATTTTGGGGTACAACAACTACCCAATGCTAGTTCTATCTAGGAACTCCTAAATATGAGACACTTCTCACTACCCCTCAATCACAACGGTGATAACAGACACAGAATCAATAAAAGAGAAGACACACTTCAAAAATAATCCTTGACCTTGCTTCAAAGCTTCATTCAAGTACAAACAATTTTTCTTAAAAGCTTGGAGTTGACAACATACAACTCGATAAACCTAGTCCAAAATAACTATCAACATGACAATTGTTTGGCTCACAAGAAAACTAAACACACACAAAAAACGCTGAATACTTCAATCCTTATTTTCTCTGTATCCGTGTCTTTTCAAACTAGGGTAATGCAACCTTTAAATAGAGTCTGAATCATGGGCATGGGCCTGTTGAACTTGCACAATCAAAACACGATAATTCCTAAAATAAAGGAACTAAAATAGCAACATATAAAATGTTCTACTAATATTACTCCATGCTGAATCCTTTCCTTTTAATAAATTGTGCTTGTTAATGTCGCTCCCCAAATTTGCCCTCTCATTTTCATAGCATTTAGCATATCATTTTCATATTTCGCATAGCATCATGAGCATAGAAAAATGAAGCATAACATCCATAACATAGCATAAACTGGCAGTGATTTCACTTCAGATGCGTTTGTTCAATTCACGATTTGGATCAGATGGACGTTTGACCTAATCTTGGTCAAACTATCAAGGGACCTTTTTTTCAACGGCAAGTTGTTTGTGCCAGTGGCGTTTTCCCAGGCGGTGTGTATTCAAAGTCAAGTTGGGGGGTGTGCTGAATTCATGAGATTATCGAGTTGTGATTCATAAAATATTTTGGTGCAGAAAACAGGAGTTCATACTTTCAGTTGTGTTCAGGCTGTTGGCTTTAATCAAGTGATGTTTGTGGAAGCAACGCAAGTCGAGGGCGCGATTCAACTATGGGAAGTGTGAATATTAGTTTGGGCTCATTTATATTCTTTTTCGATTAATCCATTTCTTTTCATCCTTTTCTTATTACCTTTTTACCCAATTTTATCCATTTGCATAATCCATCCCTCTTTTTCGTTTATCCATATTTCTACCTGTATCCAAATTTATTAATCATTTTCGATTATTCAATTCACGTCCATTAAACCATTTTTTTATTTTATTCATTTGCCCATTCAAAACCATGAAATTTTAAGTGTCCATTCAAAACCATGACATTTTAAGTCCATTCCCTTTAAGACCTAGGCCCATTATCATTTCTTTCACAAAGTCTATTTTCTTTTTAACACCAATTTATACAAAAAAAGAAAAAAAACAATAAAAAGGTAAACAATAATATATCGGCCACATGGTAGTTCATCTCCAAGGAACATTTTCAGCCAATATCTCACTCACAAATGGACCCCACACAAATTGCATATTTCCTGCTAACTAATTTCAACGCATCAGAAAATTCTTCCAATCCCACTCAACTGGAAATCAACGCACATGACCTCACAGTGGAAATTTCCACACTGCACAACTTTTTTCACCAATTTCATGTGACCCCACCCCACACCAATCTCACGCATTCAGGACACGCAAAAAAATCACACAAGGGCATGAAATGTAAGTGAGCACAAATTTTTCATGAGATCAGAAAACGCATGACCAAAGAAAAAAAGAGGCAGGATTATAGAAAAGAGGCATAAGATAAAGAGGAAGTCTTAACAGAAAAATTCAAAAAAAAAAGAAAGAAGTGGATGAGAACAAGAAACTGATAAAAAATTATGTTATAAGGAAAGGGGATTTCGTTTCACACCAGAGAGACACCAAAATAATTTTCATGACTCACTTGTCAACAATAACAGAATTACAACCAAGCGAATTCTCCATCACCGCAAAAATAACCAGAGCAGATTTCAATGTCTGGTATCATCGAGAATGCCGTTTCAATACGCTCCACCTTGAGAAACCATATCAGAAAATCTTTGTTCTTCTGAAAACTGCTCCAATTTCCGAATCGTGGTATCACTCTTCATCACAACGATAAACAGAAACGACAATCATCTTCTCCATTGTAACGACAACCGTGATTCAATCTTATTCATCTTCATGTTGCACTTCTTCGTCTAACCGAAAGAGAGATTCGTCGTTCGTGGTTGAGGCAAAACCGCAGCTCACCGACGAGGAAGCACAAGACGAAAAGTCTCTGAATCCATCATCGCAAGCTCATCGTGTTTCAATCAATCGAGCTGCATTCTCGGAGCCATTAGAATCGAAAAACTCTTCATCAATTGACGCAAACGGATCATCTCCTCCCAGCATATCAACGACGACATCACACCTCCGGATCCTCCGTGTTCTTCCACGCACAGGTACGCTTCAAATCGGATTTGTTGGAGTATTTGTTGTTCAATTCGTGTTGCTGCGGTTTTGTTGGTGTTTGATTAGGTTTGAATTTTCATCTAGATTTCGTGTCAAGTTTTAGGGTGGTAAAGTGTTGGTGTTGAGGTTTTATTGTTTGGAGAAGGAATGGTGGCCGGCGAGAAGAAAGGCGGTGGCGGCTAGGTCTTAGAGGGGGAGAAGGTGATGAACAGGGCGCCGAGAGAGAGATGACGATTTCATTTTGTTCTTCATTTTTTTTGCTGCTTGCTACTTTTTGTTTTGTTTATTAAAGTTTTGTAAGAGTTTTTATTAAGATTTGAAAGGTTGTTAATAAAAATTATATTAAAGTTTATGGAAAGTTGTTGATAATGGTGTGAGGTTAGATTACCGATGAGATAAGAGGATAGGATGGGGAAGATTTTTATGATTCTGTCCATACTGGCGGTGACACTTGTCACCGTCCGGTAGGACCTCCTCTCCCATTTCCTGCGCGTGTTCCCACCGTGTCACCGTATGCCTTCATTTTGGTGACCATCTGATTCGATTTCCCTTAGAAGTCCTCAAATCTGACGCTCCATGATGAAGTCAACTGCTGACCGCTTGACCACCCTATGCTCCCTTCAGCCCTGCGTTTGGGCCCCCCTTGCGCTGCTTTTCGCACCCCCCTTGCGCGGCCCATATGTGTGTTTTAACTTCTTTTTTCTATTTTGCACCCCCTCTCCTTTCCTTGTTTTATTTTATTTTTCTTTTTTCATATTTTCAATTTTAATGCATTTAAAATACTAAATCACATCATAAAATTCTATAAAAAATATTTTTAGTTTCATAACTCCATTTATAATTTTGTCATATTTTTTATTTTCTGATTTAATTAATTTCTCAATTTTATTTCGAATTTTCTTTTATTTTCTTTTCATTCAATTTCCTTAATTAACGCCTTATCTTGTATGATTTATTTCTTTCACCTCGATTAACTTTTTAACTCCGTTCTTTTTGCATTATTTCATAGACTCGGAAAAGATCATAAAAATATTTTTGTATTATTTTTAATTCCATTTTATCCATAGTTTTGTAAGTCGTATTTGTGCGTTTCCGTTACTTGTTCTTAAGCGACTTCGTGCGATTATTTAGTGGATTTTCTTTGTGAATTTTTGTGACATATTTTGATGCATTGTTAGTTGCTGGTTGTTGGCTTTAGAGATTTAATTTCATAATTTTCTCATGTCATTTGATATTTGTTTGGAGTTTTGTTTCTTAGGTAGCGTTTCGTGCCTCTTTCTTCCTTCTTGCTAACATAGTTTGAGGAAGGCATTTATGCCATCCTATTAGGATTTATTGGGCTTTGTTTTAGGTCGCTTGTAGGGTTAGGTATTGACTTTGTTGATTGTGTTTGATTTGTGACTGTCATTTTTGGGTTGCGTATTGTTTGGATGTTCTTATTTCCGTCTTATGCTTATGCGGTTCACTAACCATTCCAGGGGCTCTGGTAAGTGAGAGGTGTGGATGTGATTCCCACATCTCCAATTCTTATCTCTTCTTCTTATCATTACTTGTGCTAACCTTTTGATTGTTGGGCTTAGGCCTTACTTCCCTCTCCTATTCTTCTTTCTTCTTCTTCTCTTCCTCTTTCTTTCTTCTTTAGGATAGAAAACCACACTAACCTTAGGATCTCCATGCATGACAACACTTAGGATTCTTTAGCCTCCCTTAGATTTTTCACCTTTTCAGATCCTTTTGGTGCTTTCTCTTCTCATCTTTAAACTTAATTTTAATTCACTTCAATAAATGTTGAGTACTTTCATGTGACATGAGACTTTGCTATGAGATACTTGCACGCGTTCCGTTTCGGGGCGAGGTGTAAGTTATCCCTCGTGGTGGATAGGTTTTAGCATGAGATTAATTCACAAAGAAAAGCTAAAAAACACTTCTTAACACAAAAAAATCACAAAAACACTTAATAAATGTTAATAGGCCAGTGTGTCTGGGCCTTCACTTGTGGGACTAGCTTTGGGGATTTCCTCCATAAATAGGTGTGCCTCTTGCGCATTCCATTTCGGGATGATGTGAGACGTACACATCCCAGTGAGTAAGACTTAGGTACACTTACCTATGCAAACTCCACTCATAAAAAGCTTCTAAAAAACACTGAACAGACAATAAGCGTCTTTCCTTCGGGAATTCTTTTCTCATCTTCTTCGCTCCGTATGCGAACTTGCTCCTACTTGTCATTTTGCAAGACGGTTACGCACTCGTCGTCCGAGTCTGCAACACCTGAGCATTGACATAGGCAGTTCATGTAACACCCACTTTTCCCATTTCTAAAATAACATAAGTTTTCAGATAAATCAGAGTTTAATTAACAAGTGAGTAGCTACATTTTCAAAATCAACCAAAAGTATAATCCTTTATTAAAAACAGCGGAAATATCTTTCTATTCAACAATCGGCAATTCGCCAAATATCCACAAATTCATCAATTCACTTAATTTATAAGTTTCAACAAAATATGATACGTAACTATTACTAACAAGGATAATTAAATAACAAATATCCCCATTTCCCGTGTTACGTATCAGAGCGACTCCTAGGACTCGACCAAACAACTTGTACTCCGAGCATACTCAAGTACCTGAATCATCTGTACTTCCGAAGAAGCACAGACGCAACCAAACAACAAAGGGGTGAGAAAACAATTCAATATATTAACGGTGCAAATAACATCTTACAGGGTAGTCTCACCTCTATCCATCAAATACACATCATACATCATACAATTAATCAATATCTCAAATAGTTCATCAACACATATCATACATCATTAATTCAATCAATGCAAAGTGACCCAATGACACAATGCAAATGCGGTACCGACTCACAATAACGGTTCATCAAATAGAACCCCGAATGCATCGTTAATGTCTCCAACAAGACACGATCATCCCTGCAACCACGATTCTCAACGAATCCCGAATAATCACATCCACGACATGATTATTCCATCAAACGTATGCGCATGCAGACACAACAACACATACCATATCATAACATACATGAACACATCATGCTCTACGATCCTCATGATCCTCATCAAAACATATATGTCATTTCATCATATAAATAGCACTAAACACATAGTACACATCAACATAATTACACATGAATACAATCATGTCAACACGATCCTCATGATCTAACACATATCCCATCACGTGGATCACATAGATAGTCCAACAATATCCATACTCATTGTCAACACCATTAATATGGTTCACCATTAAGAGTCATGCAAAACAACATAAGCACGTATATTCATACACGCTAATTACCAAATGTCATATCTTATGAATTCCTCATTAATTCCACCCTCATTTATTCCCTATACATATATTCTACTACCACACGATCCTTCCGATCCTCACCGCTACCAACACTTACATCATGGGGTCTAAGCAAGACATATAATCAACTATGTTACCAATCATCACGATCCTCTTCGTTTAACACTATTCCTTCATATAATTGTGTAAGACTTATAGTAAACATTTCCATCATCAACACCTTCTAATCGACATATTAATAAGGTTATAATATCCCCACTAATCACATAACACGCATACTATATCACAATACATATATCTCATGTTATTCACAATTATAACAATCTACATATTCATATAATTCAATTAAACACTTAGGATTTCTTATGCAACTAATCATCAAGTCCTATATTCACTATACGAACATCCTCAAAGTCTTATTTCATTAATATAATCCTACGTTAGAAGAATGAATCAAATCCACCTTAAAACGGACGAAAAATTACATTTACAGGGGCCTAACACGGCCGCCCGTGTTGCCTGACACGACCCGTGTCAGGTGGCCTGGGACACGCCCCTCAAAATCCACAAAAACTCATTTTCCAGGAGGACAACACGGCTGCCCGTGTTGTACAACACTGGCCGTGTTGTGGCACCTGTACCCCAAAAATTCAGCTTTTTCTAAAACTCACTTTTCTCTCCCAATTTCGTACCAGTTCGAATTCTATCACTTATATCTCACTTTTATCACTCAAAACAATCCAATTGTTGTTCTTAAACTAATTTTATACCTCTAATTCCTCATGATCTTCACAACCTAATATTACTAATCAAATTAAGAAAGATCCTAAGTTTGTTTCCAATTCTCCATTTACATCATCAACAACATCATTATCTCTATAACTACTTCCATACCAAACTCATCATATAACTTAAATCACCACCATTCCAATTACAACAATCAAGAATATAACTCAATAATATTTTCACACAACCATAATCAATCATCATAACATATATATACATCATATCACAATTTCATCATAATCAACAACATTAGACAATCCCTAGGGAGTAAGGAACTCCCAATTACCCTTTCATGTTAGGTCACCAATAAAGAACCCTTTCTCCCCCCTTACCTCGAATTTGACAAAATCCTTGCAAAGCCTTGATCTTGAAGCTTTACGATTCTTGATTTCCCTTCTCCTTTCCCTTTTTCTCCAGAGCCCTCTTTCCTTCGTCAAAATACGATAATGAGAAAATGTATCGTGTTCTCCCCTTTTCATAACATAATCAAATTACAACCTTGCCCCTCGATCCTCCAACTTATATTTTATTTTATTTATTAAATAAAAATATTATAATAATAATACCACCTCATTATATTATCATTATTTAAATAAAATACCTCATCCACTTATTATTCCAAATACACCATCATACTCTTGATATTTATTTTATAAAAATACTTTATAAAATTGGGGCGTTACAACTCTCCCCCACTTATTTTATTTTCGTCCTCGAAAATAGCACTCGATGGCATCACTTAGATATACTTTTGCACTTGACTAATCACTCCCTTGCCAAAGCCGGCAACACCGCAACCAACTCAAAACAACAACACTGATGCCAGGATAACCTCCCCAACAACAAGCACCATCGTTATCAATGCTCAACACGCAGGTATATACCTGAAAAAGAACACAACGAAAGTCGTTACCATCACCGTAGGTAACACTCTCCTAATTCCCCATCGTAGGAATTAATCAACCGCACTCGTACCATCACCGTAGGTAACGATGCGACAACCAGGACAAACTCAAAATTTCACTCTATACATCCTCTAGATACCACAACATTGATAATGGACTAACCTTTTAGTTTCTTCTACCAAAACAACCTGATTATAATCCATAATGAAGGACATATATCACATATATTAGTATCTTTATATATCTCGCAATCCTCGATGTGTAGATAAACTCTTACCACTACCCATCCATTATGGGACGTCCAATAGTCTCAATATCTCAACAGGTCTTATTATTCAATCTCTCGAGTCTTTACTAACCATTTATGTATAAACAATTACACCACTTCACTCTTCCACTGCGCACTCTGATTACTCGCAACTATCTATTCCATGAAATTCGCATTCTAACTTTAATCTTTCCCAACCATCATCACAATTATAGTAATAATTCACTTAGCATATTTCAAAAATCCGAATGCAAGTCCCTTAATTTTTAATTCAATTCCAACTCTTTAACCATTAGTGCAAACATAGGAAAAATTATCGACTTCCTACCTCAAACCTTCCAATTATCTTAGTCATCTCATCCTCCATCTTTTCGATCCAATCGGAACCGTATGCTCATGTGATTACCAAACACTTCAATCTTCAATCATAACAACAATACTATCATATATTCCCCCAATTCTACTCTCATCCACTTTCAATCCATGGGTAAGATAGATACTTCCATAATTCCTTTCTCATCGTATAATACCAACTATGACTTTACGATCAAGTACCGATGACTTATCAACTTATCACAACATTATTCCAAACTTTATCCACTACTTGTTAGAATCAAACAAAATCAGACTACAACCGTAGCTAGCTCTTATTCCGGCTCTTTAGCACTTTCTCTCACAACATCCATTCTCAACGAATAACTTAGCTTTCACGATTTATCCGAAACAACAAAATACCATCTTGGAAAACTTTTTATAACTTGCAATAACCACTAAATGAATCCAATTACATTCTAACCTCTTATAATTTACTCCTTTCCATCATTTTAGATCCATATCTACTTCGGACAAACTATTTCTCATACCTTTCTCTGAACAACTCAATCTACACCTGTTCATAAAAATTATCCTTGACAACTTAGTATATAATTGCATCTTTTCTAATTCTCATATTTCAATTTCCAATATTATCCAAATCCTTTTTCTCTACTTTCATTATAGACAAGAACATCTAAAGGTTACCATCTTGAAATTATCCAAGCCACCTTGAAAGGCGCCATTCATATTCCATACTTACCTTAATACATACCAGTCACTACTAGCTTCTACGCAATATTCATGACTATCTCATAGTTTCACATTATGCCTACTCTCTCGTTGGATTATCCTTCCAACCTTCCAATTCCACATTAATTAGACTATGAATTCATAAATTCCATAAAAATAAATATTGCACACTTATTATTTTACTTTTGTCTTAATAGTCCAACACATACAGTGATACTTATATTTCCATCGTTGCATCCCATAACTCACGGTTCACCATTTCAAACACTTATGAAACTATCCATACTCTGTTGTATCAACGTACACCATACTTCTAAGGCAATAGCTCAACATCACTACATTGTGCAGACACCTGGTTATAATTAATTCCCACCAAAAATTGTACCTTCGTAGTTTCAAAAGCTCACCAACCTCTTATCATACTATGCCAAAATATAACTCAATACTTACTTCTTCAATCTCCATCCCACATCCTTCAACGTAGTAAATTCATCCAACATGATCTGTCAACATCTAGTTCTTATTACCACATTCCTCTTACACTAGGCTTGCAAAATACCAACTAACTCAAGGTTCTGGTAGGTATGACAATCCAACTCACAACAACAACAATACTACATATGAATTTCAGCTCACTATTGATCCTTTATCAATCAAATTCAATTTGTTCCCATTGCAATTGTGAATTCTCATACTATTCACTAATCGACATATAACTTCATATCCTCATCTTTTTATATCAATAACACCGAAGATTTCCCATAAGGCACCATTGTTGCCATGATTCTTTATAACTACACCTCTAATATATCTTTCAAAACACAATTATAATTCGTACTTTACAGATGGTCCATCGCTGTGACCTTATTCCCAATCAATGCCATCTATGTAACCAAATCAGACATCAGAATCCTCTCTCAAAAGTTCTACTACATACCCAGTAGATATAACGTTCAACTTTTCATAACTATCCATTCCCAATTCACTTCCTACTCACCGAGGAGCAACCATTAGTAATATCTAATCAACATAATCAATCCTTAAATTCATCTCTTTTCTGGATACCGGAATCTACATCTACTCCTTTATACCACTAATAGCTCTGGCTCAACTCCAAATGGTCTACTGAACATACTATCTCGGCTGAAAGATATGTCTTTTGCATCCAACACAATTCCGCCTACTATTAGCAATGGATTGAGGGTGATCAGTTCCTCAATTTGCCAATAGATAGCCGACAATCATGATGGCCATAAGTCACATTTTCCAACTTTAATAGCGTTCCTTGCTTCTTGCGAACTAAGTTGCTTCAAGAGCGAGTCCTTAGTCAACGTCAACCTTAGCAACCTCTGCCACACTACAATTCCAACACACCACAAGCCAACTCTCAGGAGAAGAAATAACTCCTCCCCCACTTATATTCAACAAACATCTGCAAACAAACAACTAGCAAACAAGCAAGTATCGATAGTGTTTCACACACATATCGCATACTCCGGGACAAACGACACGCGACAACCTGGCCGGATGGACCGACCTGCTCTGATACCAATTGTAACACCCACTTTTCCCATTTCTAAAATAACATAAGTTTTCAGATAAATCAGAGTTTAATTAACAAGTGAGTAGCTACATTTTCAAAATCAACCAAAAGTATAATCCTTTATTAAAAACAGCGGAAATATCTTTCTATTCAACAATCGGCAATTCGCCAAATATCCACAAATTCATCAATTCACTTAATTTATAAGTTTCAACAAAATATGATACGTAACTATTACTAACAAGGATAATTAAATAACAAATATCCCCATTTCCCGTGTTACGTATCAGAGTGACTCCTAGGACTCGACCAAACAACTTGTACTCCGAGCATACTCAAGTACCTGAATCATCTGTACTTCCGAAGAAGCACAGACGCAACCAAACAACAAAGGGGTGAGAAAACAATTCAATATATTAACGGTGCAAATAACATCTTACAGGGTAGTCTCACCTCTATCCATCAAATACACATCATACATCATACAATTAATCAATATCTCAAATAGTTCATCAACACATATCATACATCATTAATTCAATCAATGCAAAGTGACCCAATGACACAATGCAAATGCGGTACCGACTCACAATAACGGTTCATCAAATAGAACCCCGAATGCATCGTTAATGTCTCCAACAAGACACGATCATCCCTGCAACCACGATTCTCAACGAATCCCGAATAATCACATCCACGACATGATTATTCCATCAAACGTATGCGCATGCAGACACAACAACACATACCATATCATAACATACATGAACACATCATGCTCTACGATCCTCATGATCCTCATCAAAACATATATGTCATTTCATCATATAAATAGCACTAAACACATAGTACACATCAACATAATTACACATGAATACAATCATGTCAACACGATCCTCATGATCTAACACATATCCCATCACGTGGGTCACATAGATAGTCCAACAATATCCATACTCATTGTCAACACCATTAATATGGTTCACCATTAAGAGTCATGCAAAACAACATAAGCACGTATATTCATACACGCTAATTACCAAATGTCATATCTTATGAATTCCTCATTAATTCCACCCTCATTTATTCCCTATACATATATTCTACTACCACACGATCCTTCCGATCCTCACCGCTACCAACACTTACATCATGGGGTCTAAGCAAGACATATAATCAACTATGTTACCAATCATCACGATCCTCTTCGTTTAACACTATTCCTTCATATAATTGTGTAAGACTTATTGTAAACATTTCCATCATCAACACCTTCTAATCGACATATTAATAAGGTTATAATATCCCCACTAATCACATAACACGCATACTATATCACAATACATATATCTCATGTTATTCACAATTATAACAATCTACATATTCATATAATTCAATTAAACACTTAGGATTTCTTATGCAACTAATCATCAAGTCCTATATTCACTATACGAACATCCTCAAAGTCTTATTTCATTAATATAATCCTACGTTAGAAGAATGAATCAAATCCACCTTAAAACGGACGAAAAATTACATTTACAGGGGCCTAACACGGCCGCCCGTGTTGCCTGACACGACCCGTGTCAGGTGGCCTGGGACACGCCCCTCAAAATCCACAAAAACTCATTTTCCAGGAGGACAACACGGCTGCCCGTGTTGTACAACACTGGCCGTGTTGTGGCACCTGTACCCCAAAAATTCAGCTTTTTCTAAAACTCACTTTTCTCTCCCAATTTCGTACCAGTTCGAATTCTATCACTTATATCTCACTTTTATCACTCAAAACAATCCAATTGTTGTTCTTAAACTAATTTTATACCTCTAATTCCTCATGATCTTCACAACCTAATATTACTAATCAAATTAAGAAAGATCCTAAGTTTGTTTCCAATTCTCCATTTACATCATCAACAACATCATTATCTCTATAACTACTTCCATACCAAACTCATCATATAACTTAAATCACCACCATTCCAATTACAACAATCAAGAATATAACTCAATAATATTTTCACACAACCATAATCAATCATCATAACATATATATACATCATATCACAATTTCATCATAATCAACAACATTAGACAATCCCTAGGGAGTAAGGAACTCCCAATTACCCTTTCATGTTAGGTCACCAATAAAGAACCCTTTCTCCCCCCTTACCTCGAATTTGACAAAATCCTTGCAAAGCCTTGATCTTGAAGCTTTACGATTCTTGATTTCCCTTCTCCTTTCCCTTTTTCTCCAGAGCCCTCTTTCCTTCGTCAAAATACGATAATGAGAAAATGTATCGTGTTCTCCCCTTTTCATAACATAATCAAATTACAACCTTGCCCCTCGATCCTCCAACTTATATTTTATTTTATTTATTAAATAAAAATATTATAATAATAATACCACCTCATTATATTATCATTATTTAAATAAAATACCTCATCCACTTATTATTCCAAATACACCATCATACTCTTGATATTTATTTTATAAAAATACTTTATAAAATTGGGGCGTTACAGTTCAAGCCTTAATTCACAAGAAATTTCTTTTCTACCCCTAGTTAGGGGAACTACGGCGTCTCTGATCCTCATTATCCTGATGAGGTACGTAGGCAGCGGGGTAGGGCCCGTTCGAGCACAATCTTTATTTTCCCTACATTTTTTCCTTTTCATTTCTTTTTCCAGTGCTTTTCTCAGTTTTATTTCCAGTTCATTGCCTTTTCTTTGCAGCAGCTTTCATACCCTCACCCTTTGAAACATTTTCTTTGCAAATGTGGATCCCGTCGGGTACGGCGGACGATCTGGGTGCTAATACCTTCCCAGGTCGTAACCGACTCCCGAACTCAGTCTCTTTGGTTCGCAGGACCCGTGTCCTTCCTCTTCTTTTCTTCTGGTTTGTGCAGCATTACCATTCTCGTTCCTTCGGGATAAAAATGCCTGGCTGGCGACTCTATTCTTTTTCCGCGCCACTTTCGCGTTTGTACCAGGATGGAAATCCGGGGAGCGACAATTAATACTCAACAAATCACACATTTAATAACAGCAAAGCGCGCGTATAAAAGAAGGATTCAACTAGGTCTTCAGGCCCAGTCAGAGATGTCATGACATCAGTCTTGACATCCTGATAAAACAATTGCATACATTAAACCTTCACATCTGCAAACTGCTTAAATTACATGTCATAACATACTATATGACATTCATAATCAGAGAATGAGGTTTAACTTGTCTTCGTTCAATAACTATATCTGGCATCAGACCCTGGTTTGATGACCTTTAGATACATGGTATTGATTATTTGCAAACTTTACTTGAGAATGAGGTTGTCTCCAACTGAACTTCAACCACTACCACACACCTATTAAATCTGTATAGCAAAGGAAATAAAAAAAACTGCGTGTATTTTTGTATTTTATGGATTATTGATACGTAAAAGACACACACGCGAAATGCTTGATAATATGTAAAAAATGATGCAAATGTAATGAAATCTAGGGGTAAAATTTGGGGTGTGACACATAACTTCCTCCATTTTAATGCTATGAAGGTGTTTTAGGATTTTTTAGAAATCTTAGAGTGTCCTATAACCAACATTTTTGGTTCCATGTCCATATCCTTTACCATTTTTAAATTATGAGCTTTGAAAAAAGTTGACTTTTTGTTGACTTTCAAAAGGACTTATAATGTTTTAGCTCATACCTTCCAAATGAAGCATTTTTAGGCTTGGATTATGAGACACAAAGTTGTAGAGAATTGAATTTCCTTTTAAATGAGTTTTGGATGGGAAATTTTTGATGAAGTATGTGAAAGTTATGGCTGGTCAAAGTTCAGTTGACTTTTACTATGAAAACCCTAATTTAGAAACTTCTTGATTCTTGATGATCTGAGATTTCTTTGATGAATCATGATCAACCCTTGATAAAATGATGAATTTCAACTCATAATCTTGATGTTGACCAAAAATCTTGAAGTTTGACTTTGAGTTGAGCACAATTGACCTCAGTTGACTTTTTAATCAAGTTAACTGATTTTCAGGTATCTGAGCATCTGACTGACCAAATTTGTTGGGAAAGCTTTGAAACTTGACATGAGAATTCTTTAAGGTATAGGGGATTTTATGAAGTCCACTTGAGGTCTTGGAAGTCCACTTAGCTCGGGGAAACTCAAAACCCTAGTTCTAGATTCATTGTTTAGAATGAGGCTTTGTCTGATGAAAACATTCAATCATTTTGACCAATTGAGAATCTTGTGACTATTAAGAGACCTTTTGAAGTATATGATCTTGAATGTGGGAGGTCAAATTTTGGGGTACAACAACTACCCAATGCTAGTTCTATCTAGGAACTCCTAAATATGAGACACTTCTCACTACCCCTCAATCACAGCGGTGATAACAGACACAGAATCAGTAAAAGAGAAGACACACTTCAAAAATAATCCTTGACCTTGCTTCAAAGCTTCATTCAAGTACAAACACTTTTTCTTAAGAGCTTAGAGTTGACAACATACAACTCGATAAACCTAGTCCAAAATAACTATCAACATGACAATTGTTTGGCTCACAAGAAAACTAAACACACACAAAAAACGTTGAATACTTCAATCCTTATTTTCTCTGTATCCGTGTCTTTTCAAACTAGGGTAATGCAACCTTTAAATAGAGTCTGAATCATGGGCATGGGCCTGTTGAACTTGCACAATCAAAACACGATAATTCCTAAAATAAAGGAACTAAAATAGCAACATATAAAATGTTCTGCTAATATTACTCCATGTTGAATCCTTTCCTTCTAATAAATTGTGCTTGTTAATACTCAACAAATCACACATTTAATAATAGCAAAGCGCGCGTATAAAAGAAGGATTCAACTAGGTCTTCAGGCCCAGTCAGAGATGTCATGACATCAATCTTGACATCCTGATAAAACAATTGCATACATTAAACCTTCACATCTGCAGAATGCTTAAATTACATGTCATAACATACTATATGACATTCATAATCAGAGACATGTTTTACCATAAAATAGTGTCAATCTAAAAACATCTACAATATTCTTTTAAAAAACTATTGTTTTGTGAGTGACTCAAGGTGATTGATGTTATGACTCCAAAAAGAAATTTTCTTTTGATATATTATATTCTTCCTAATAATTTAACTAAAAGTTTATGTATAACCTAAACAAAATAGATTAGGAAACTTGATTTTATTAATTATTTTTTGTGGAATGATTTTTTGATTGGGTGATTTAATTTGTTCATTTAATTTGTATATTTTTCAACTTTAAATTAAATTAAGTATATGTGCATCGCACATGTTTTAATAAATGATACATTTGAATTTTTGTAACGAATAAGAAATATTAAGGCGATGATAATTTTGCTAATGAATAAGTTTTATATATTTTGAGAAAAAAAAGTGTGCATACCATACCAATACGTAAAAATAAACGGAGAACACATATATACAGTGTGAACGCACATATAACCATACCAAATTTAATGTGAATGTATGAACTATTATATTTTTGTATAATTAAAGAAAATAAAAAATATGTCTTTCTTTTAAAAATAATAATAATTTTTGATAAATCAATTTTGTTTTTCTGATTTACATTTTAAAATAATTGTATGGTTGATTAAAATATTTTTATATATTTAGAAAATTATGAAACTAATTTATCATCTCTTATAAAAATAATCAATTATTTTGGTTAGACAATTTTTTTCTTTTTTCCATTTCATTATTATTATTATTATTTTATTATATTTTGAATCACAAAAGCGTGCATAGCACACCAGTACTTGTGTGGACGCATGAGTAACACATCAATACCGTGTGAATATATAAGTAATCATACCAAAATCCGTGCTAACGCACGAATTATTACATTTTTTGTACAATTAAAAAAAAATAAAAGAAAAATTTATGTTAGTTGTACTACTAACTTTTCATTTTTCATATATTTCAAAACCATAATCCAAAATTTAAAAAATACAACATTAAACTGGATTCTTTTATATCATTCTCTTTTTTGACTTTTAAGTAAAATTTATTTTCTACTGATTTTCAACTAATTTTAAATTTGGATATTTATTTGTCTCATTTATTAAACATTATAAACCCTTTTATTATTACAACTCTAAACCCTGATTTTTTTTCTCGTATTTTTCACATCTATTTTTTTTTTTACAAATTATATATTTAATAGTGTTTCTTAACAATAGTTATTTTTAAAAACTTATACAATTATCTTCAAGTCCATTTTTTTTTGTTTTTCAAAAATATTTTGATATTCTCTAATATGTTTGAATTTCCATGATAAATTGGTGACAATAGTTGTTTTTAAAAACTTATACAATTATCCAATTTTTTATTTATAAAATAATGAAATATTTAAAATAACATTTTAAGAATAACTATTCAAACCAAATTTTCATTTGAAATTTTTATGAAAAATTTCTTTATAATTATTTTTTTCACAAAAATATGCTATACTAAAAAAATCATTAAAAAAAAAAACAAACGAACCTTTAATATCATCTATACCATTATTATAACAATTACACTATATAAAATAATTTTATTTTAATTGTTTTTAGTATGATTGTTTTTTTATTGGATGCATATATTTTTATTGAATTTACAATTAAATTTTTATATTTTTCGATTTTTAATATTATATAACCTAATTGGTGATGCATCAGTGATCCATACCAGAACCCGTACGGATGCACGAGTTTCCAACTGATACATTGGCTTTGTATAGTTGCGACTATTGTTATTAAAATACTCACTAATTAACATATATGAAATACTAAATCTATCTTTATGAAGAATTTTCCATGTGGAAAAAAATAGTACAAACTAATTGGCAAAAGAGAAATATTTAATAGTAGTCATATACACAAAAATACCCTAGACAAGTTTGTCCAAATGATCCTAGTTAAAAAGATAGTTAAGCCCCAACATGCTTTGAAATTCAAGTCTCGTTCATGTTTCCAACACTTGACCTCTCCCTTAGTAAAAAAACCTCACAATATTCACCACCAGCTACATGCTTTTTGTTCTTGTTGGGCGCAGCCTCAAATTTCATTCATCTACCTATACTTCGCCTCCTTTTTTGTCACAACACAAATATTGAAATTACAACTAACAAAACAAAATACTATTTAACATGTTCTATAATATATATGGCTGTTAAAAAAAACCAATAACTTAACCGAACCGAAAAGAGGTTAAGAAACCGAATTCAACTTAATTGAATCAAAATTTAAAATGAAAAATACAAAAAACAGTTTAAATATTTTTCTTAAAAATTTGAAAAATAGTTTAATGGTTTGGATTTTTAATAAATGATTCGGTTTAGAAAAAATTACTTCTAACAGTTCGGTATAGTTTGGAATTACGAAATGGTTTAAATCAATGATTTTGATTAGATTTGGTTTTAAATAAATTGAACGGTTCAGTTCAATTCGATGAACTTTTATTATAATTTAGTTCGGTTCAAATAAGTTATTATCATAATCAACCCCACTCTTATATAGTGTGAGTTAAAAAAAAAAAAAAAAAATCAAAGTGAATTCTTAGTCAAATACCTGTATCACTATCTATATTAGTGTCAGAGTTAGTTCCATTTTCTGAAAATGATGGTCTATTTTCTATCTTTTTCATGCGACCAAGCAAATATGTTTTATCTGCTTTAAAATCTTTAACAGGTTGATTAGAATTGATCCCTGAATTATCTTCTTCATTGAGCCTGAATGAAGGAGTATTATCACCACCACCATTTTCTTCTATTATGCAACCATATTTGTTTCTGTAAAACTCCAATTCCGCTTCTAAAGCTCGTAACTCTTCCTCTCTTTTGAGAAGCATTTCATTAGTTGCCTCTAATGCTTCCTCATCATACTCAGCCTGTTCTTCCATCATTCTCTGATATTGCAAAGCTTCCATTTGCACAGCTGCTTTCTCAGCCTGTAACCTTGTTATCATAGCCATTGCATTGTTAGCAGCAACCGCCGAAGCACTTCTTTCTTCGTCCAATTCCATGTACAAGGCCATGAGTGATTTGCGGTCTAAACGAACTTGTCTCTTCAGATTGCTTAGAATGGCATCATCAAAATCATTCGGAACCTCGTTGGAGTCGGATGCAGCAAATTCCGTCTTTTCTAATGGCGTTTTCTTGTTAAACTTATAAGACCATCTTGGACTGTTGTTTGTTGAATCCGAAAGCGGGATTCCAAAAAACTTATTACCTCTCGTAAATGTTGGAGTTAATTTACTTGAATCTTCATCCCCTAATTCTGGTAACAGAGGGACAGTGGTAGATTTGGAATCTTCGTCAAGAAGCTCCGAGTCATTTTGTGACATAAACTTGAGTGGTGTATAACCAATGTGAGGTAATTGTAGAGATCGAGGTTCAGATGTTGAATATGGAAAAGCTCGCGGAGAAGGAGTCGGGGCTCGAGCAAATGATTCAGAATTTCTACCTTTGGCAACATTATAGGAAGAAGAAGAAGATTTAACTTTCAATGGCTGTCCACAACATGAACATTTTTGAGGCCCATTTCTATCAACAACCTGCATCATGGACCCATCATCATCTTTCAAACTCAGTTGTATAGGTTGTCCATCTTCAACAAAGCACTCCAAATCCTTATGCAAAATCCCCACAAGTGATTTATATGTATCGCAATCCGACTCTTTCTCGGTTGCGAATGAAAGTAAACAACCTTCACACATCTTTCTTATGTCCGAGAGTTTCTTGTGATTATGGCAAAATGCAAGAGATGACATGTCTTTCTTATGAGCCTCACAAACCGACTCGTTGTAATAAAAATCTGGATTTCGATGAACCATTACATGGTCGAATCTTGTGCATAGCCAACAAGGGATTTTCAATTCAAAGAACCTTGCAAACTCATTAGCAATGAATGCTAGAAACCCATCAAGGAATAGTATTAGTATTAATATCCATTCAAGAAGCATATAGATGACAAAGTGTGGGAATTTTCCCATTTCTTTCTCAACAAAATGAGAAAATGATCGACTAGCCATTTTGTTTTATTTCTCTTTTTCAATATGATGCAAAATATGTGATTATCAATAACACAATGATTATTAGAAAGATGTTACTCAGATTAATGTTGCAAGATGGAGGAAGATCATGACCTTGTTTGGGGACGAGATCAGGATCTTTCTCTCTCTTCTCATCACACTACAAGGGAATTAAGAGAAAAAGTCGTTATTATTATTTGAAGACAAGAATTTCATTCAGTTATGGATGGTGGAACTCAATTATCTTAAAATAGAACAAACAATTGTCGGGGAAGGCAGACAGACAATTACGCTCTATCATCTCCTCTTCTTTCTTTAATGTTTCACTTTTCCTTTTCCAAATACAAAACAAATCACCATTTTTCTAATGATTTGGAAATAAAATAAGAGTCGTTTTTCTTTTCTTCACTAATTAGAAATTCATGAGGACGCACTCGTTCAATATATAGCATAAAATATAATTTTTTTAACTTTTGTTCTTCTATGTATTTACAATGTCTTATTTAGTGTTCAAATTATATATAAATACTGACCAAACTAAATTCAATTTAATACTAGTTACTTATTTGATTATAAAGTTAGTTTATAACTTATATTTTTTAGGATCTTTATAATGAAATTATTGAGCATTTTAACTTGGATCCTTTTTTTATGGTTTTTTTTAGTGAAATTGTTGTGTTTTTTTTTTAATTTGGAACTTTTATTATGGTTTTTATAGTGAAACTGTTGAATTTTTTTACTTTGAACTTTTTTTATGGTATTTATAGTGAAATATTTGAGTTTTTTTTAACTTGGAACTATTTTAGTGGTTTTTATAGTTAAATTATTGAGTTTTTTAATTTGAAACATTTTTTTATGGTTTTTATAGTGAAACTGTTTAGTTTTTTCACTTGAAACTTTTTTTTAATGGTTTTTACGGTGATACTATTGAGTTTTTTAACTTGACATTTTTAAATATATTTTTTAAAGAGAAACTGTTGTGTTTTTTAACTTTACATTTTTAAATATATTTTTTATAGAGAAACTGTTGTGTTTTTTAACTTGGATTTTTTTTTAATGTTTTTTACAGTGAAATAGTTGAATTTTTTCACTTGAAAATCTTTCTATGGTTTTTATAGTGAAACTGTTGAGTTTTTTAACTTGAAACTTATTTTTAATTTTTTATAGAGATATTTATGAGTATTTTTTACATGAGACTTTTTTTAGGCTTTTTTATAGAGAAATAGTTGAGTTTTTTCACTTGAAAACCTTGTTTTGGTTTTTATAGTGAAACTATAAAAAAATTTAACATGGAATTTTTATTTAATGGTTTTTTCAGTGAAATTGTTGAATTTTTTAACTTAAAATATTTTTTATGGTTTTTATGGTGATATAGTTGAGATTTATAACTTGAATCTTTTTTTAGGATCTTTATAGTGAAATTGTTGAGTATTTTAACTTCGATATTTTTTTATATGGTTTTTTTAAGGAAATTGTGTGTTTTTTATAACTTGGAACTTTTGTTATGATTTTTATAATGAAACTGTTGAGTTTTTTTACTTTGAACTTTTTTATGGTATTTATAGTGAAATATTTGAGTATTTTTTTAACTAGGAACTATTTTAGTGGTGTTTAGAGTTAAATTATTGAGTTTTTTAATTTGGAATTTTTTTTATGGTTTTTATTATGAAACTGTTGAGATTTTTAACTTGGAACTTTTTTTATTATGGTTTTTCTAGTACTGTTGAGTTTTTTTAATTGAAATTCTTTAGTGTATTTTTTATAGAGAAATTGTTGAGTTTTTAAACTTGAAACTTTTTTTAGGTTTTTTATAGTGACATAGTTGAGTTTTTTCACTTGGAAATATTGTTTAACTTTTATAATGAAACTACTTAACATTTTAACATGAAACCTTTTTTAATGGTTTTTTTAGTGAAATTGTTGAATTTTTAACTTGAAACTTTTTTCTTATGGTTTTTATAGTGAACTTGCGAAACTGTTGAGTTTTTTTTACTTTGAACTTTTTTTATGGTATTTATAGTGAAATATTTGAGTTTTTTTTTTAACTTGGAACTATTTTAGTGGTTTTTATAGTTAAATTATTGAGTTTTTTAATTTGGAACATTTTTGTATGGTTTTTATAGTGAAACTGTTGAGTTTTTTCACTTGAAACTTTTTTTTATGATTTTTACAGTGAAACTGTTGAGTATTTTAACTTTACATTTTTAAATATATTTTTTTATAGAGAAACTGTTGTGTTTTTTAACTTGGATTTTTTTTTATGTTTTTTACAGTGAAATAGTTGAATTTTTTCACTTGGAAATCTTTCTATGGTTTTTATAGTTAAACTGTTGAGTTTTTTAACCCTGAACTTATTTTTAATTTTTTATAGATATATTTGTGAGTATTTTTAACATGGAACATTTTATAGGCTTTTTTATAGAGAAATAGTTGAGTTTTTTCACTTGAAAACCTTGTTTTGGTTTTTATAGTGAAACTTGAATTTTTTAACATGAAACTTTTTTTAATGGTTTTTTCAGCGAAATTGTTGAATTTTTTAACTTGAAACATTTTTTATGGTTTTTATGGCGATATAGATGAGTTTTATAACTTGGGTATTGATCTTACCTGGTCAAGAGGGCCTTCCAGTAGTTGAACGTGAACAACAAGGTTGATGGAATGAAGGGGATGTACATGCAAGGCACTCCGATGCCAAAGTCAATAGAGGTATATAAAATGGTAAGCTAGAATAGTTAGATAAGAATTGAAATTCTGGGATCAGGTACGTGATGTCGAATCAGATGTTTAAACACTTGAAGACTTAAACAAAACTTAAAGTGCAGGTAAATTAAATAACAAAGGAAATTGTTAACCCAGTTCAGTGTATCTCCACACTTACATCTGGGGGCTACCAAGCCAGGAAGGAAATCCAATATAAGTAATATTAATTCTGGACTTAAACCAATCAGTTTAATCCTTCACTTAATATCTACCCAAGGCAATTTCTACCTAAGAGACAACTTAGATATGAGTACCTACTCACTCCCCCTCAATCACACAGTGATATTTTACAAAGTTTAATAAAACTGAAGTTTACACTTCAAACACAACAGCTTGATTTTACTTAGAAGTTTCAATCAAGACACAATACACTTTTTGCTTAAAAGCTCATAAAGTGATACACAACTAAAACCTCCTATTAAACACAAACACCCTTTACAGTCTTCTTAATTTCGTACTCTATTATGAGGGTTTCTGTTCCTTAAATAGATGCTTGGTTTTTGGGCTTTCTGTAAATAATCCAGTCCTGATAACTCATACTGTCATCACCTTGAATTAGGGTTTGTTACTTCCTTGATTCAAGGTGAGTTAGTTATTCTGTTACACTGAAATCAGATAACTAAGCTCCCTACAGATGCGCCTTGTATTGTTTATCCATTCACAATTAATTCCAGATAAATTCCCTGAATTTACTCAGTTCTGTTATGCATCATTTAAGTCTGGTAGCAGGTTTAAGATGTCACAACATCTGGTGTGACATCCTGATGTCTGAACTTAATTCATTAACTTATACTTTGTTTGACAATGTCACAACATCTGGTGTGACATTCTGAACTAAGTTCAACACTTCTTGTTTGTCAAAAATTCTGCCAATTCTAAACATCAACAAACTCCCCCTTTGGCTAATTTTTGGCTAACACAATCTTCTTGTTTTATCAAAGTGCAGCAGAGTTTTATTTATCAGAGTGAAGCAGAGTTCTTTTCTGTTGAATAATAATTTTCTCCCCCTCAAACCTTTATGTATACTAACTTGTTCAACAGAATTTTCTTTAAAACAACTTAGTTCAGAAGCAGGCATTAAACAGACAAACAACAGCAACATTGTTCATTACTTCTCCCCCTTGTTAGACAGAAATTGGGGCCAAATTTTACACAAGCAGAGATAAAAACAAAATATTCAAAATTACAAAGCCAAAATTACAATGCTTAAACAGGCAATACACTTTCCACACACATTTTCACTCAGATTCATCATATTCAGTATCTTCTTCCTCTTCAGATTCATCATCAGATTCATCAGCATTCTGAGCAACCTCTTCCACCTCCAGCCTTTGAATTACTTCCTCAAGCTTTTTCTTCCTGACATACAGCTCTTTGCAAGTGTTCTTGAGTTCTGCAATCAAGGCAGCTTTGGATATGGGAGTCTTTGCTTTTGATGGTCCAGCAGATGTCCCAATGGGAGCTTCAACATCAGCAGCATGATGGCTCAAGAACAGTTTGTAGTGGAAGGTCAGTGGACTTTCTCTCTTGCAGACTGAATCCTTCTCAGTGAGGATGCCTGGATATTGGTTGAGGATGATTCCACAGAGCAGAGATGGAAAAGCAATGGGAAGCTTTGTTGCTGATGTTCCTGCATGCTTTAGGGTTTGATCAAAGATGTAAGCCCCAAAGTCCAACTTTGTTTGGGTGCCTACAGCACAAATGAATCTTCCCAGTCCAGTAGCTATTGAAGAGGTATGGTTTGTGGGAACCCAATTGACAGTTCCAATCCTGTGCAGCATAACATACTTCCTTGTAAGCAAGCTAACAGAAAGTTTGCCTTTGACTGGCCAAGTTTTGACCTGGTTGGCAGTGATGATCTTGCAAACTTGATTGTCAGTTTTCCCCCAGCTCATTAGGCCCATCAGATTCTCTCCCTAGGTAATGATTTATAACCCTAGGAGAGAATTCAACACATCTCCCTCTTACATAAACCTTTTTGAATTCTTCTGACTTTCCATCAGCACAGCCTTCTTGCAGATTAACAATGAACTCCTTGACCAGCAGCTCATAGCAGGGTGAAAGATTTGAAACAGTCTTGAATAAACCAGCAGAGGATATTAAGTCTATTACCTCAGTGCACTCCAATGCATTGCTGCCCAGCTCTCTTTCCAGTGCCACCCTTCTTTGGTAGACATACTTCCATTTGCTCACACTTGAAACATGATGGAAGGACACATTGTCCAGAGGAGCTTCAGGAACAGCAGAGGTAGACCTGGGAGGTGCTGGCTTCTTCCTTGGTTGGGATGTTGGGACATCCTCCTCAACATCTGAATCAGGTGGATTAGCAGCTTTCATTATTTGGGTACTCACTTTGCTCCATTGCTTAGTAGGTCCAAATGAAACTTTGACCTTGTCTTTCTTTGGAGTTGATTTTTTCTTTTCAGGTGTTGCATGTGCAACAGGCTTCTTCTCCTTCCTAGCCCTAAGCCTTTTGGCTATGCTAGGGTCAACAAATGCAATGATCTCTGTGTCAGAGTCATCATCTATGGTTTCAACAGGAGGAGGTTGGGAAGCCTCCTTTTCAGCAGTTTGATCAACAGAAGCTTGATCATCAGTGGCTTCATCATCATCAGTTAAGGCCTTGTTCTGGTCCTCATATGCTTCAACATTTATGGGAACATCCTGTTGAGCAGGAGTGTCCTCTTCAGCCTGATTGCTTTGTTCTTCTTGTGGAGCAGGCATGCTATTCAGGGGAACAGATGCCCCACGCACTACTCTTTGTTCAGATAAAATCCTGTTCACAAGATGCTTGATGGATGCATCCACATAGTCAGAAGCTTTGGGGGTGGTTCTTGTAGATGAAGGAGTCCCCTTGCTTTTGCTGAACACAGGTTCCTTTGCTCTTCTCACATTTGGAGTTCTAGGTTTTTGAGCAAGAGGGACACTTCCTCTGATTTCGTCTATGGGAGTAGTATCCATTGGTACCATAGAGATTGGGGTTGCATGTACTACATCTTCTTGGTTGATATTTTCATCAGTGAAGTTAGGGTTTTGATGTTGAGACATTTTTCGAATGTAGTGGAAGAGAAGTTTAGGTTTGATTAATTTTGATGAGCTCAGAAAATCAGCTTTAGCATGCAAATGGTTTTGAAGAGATAGTGAGTAGATGAAGAGCTGAGAGCACGTTTGAGCTTTTATAAAATCCGTTACTAGTGGAATTCTTAAGAGTGGAATACACAGAGTTACTGACCAGACTGGTGCTGCCATCTAGTGATCATGCCACACGATGTCATAGGACATGTTGGCACTTCTCCATAACTGCTATATTTCACATAAGCAGATTCCCAATTTACCCCTTAGGTTTTCAAATTGGGTAGCATCCAAGGCTTTAGTAAATATGTCAGCCAATTGCAGATCTGTGGCTACATGTTCTAATGAGATCACCTTCTCTTCCACAAGATCTCTGATAAAATGATGTCTGATATCAATGTGCTTAGTCCTGCTGTGTTGGATAGGATTTTTTGAGATGTTGATAGCACTTAAATTGCCACAGTACAATGTCATGACATCTTGTGGGACATTGTATTCTGTGAGCATTTGCTTCATCCATACCAACTGTGAACAACTGCTACCAGCTGCAATATATTCAGCTTCAGCAGTGGATAAGGATACACAATTTTGTTTCTTACTGAACCAAGAAATCAAATTGTTTCCTAGAAAGAAGCATCCTCCTGATGTGCTCTTTCTATCACCAGCACTTCCAGCCCAGTCAACATCACAAAAGCCAGTGAGAATTGGTTCACATCCATGAGAGTACATTATGCCATAGTCACAAGTACCATTGACATATTTCAAAATCCTCTTAACCTGGTTTAGATGGCTTACTTTTGGCTCAGCTTGATATCTTGCACATACACCTACTGCAAAAGCTATATCTGGTCTGCTAGCAGTCAGATATAATAGGCTTCCAATCATGCTTCTGTATAAGCTTTGGTCCACATTCTCACCCTTGTCATCCTTTGTCAGCTTTAAATGAGTGGGGGCAGGTGTTCTTTTGTGACTTGCATTGTCCATCCCAAACTTCTTGACAGTGTTCTTTGCATACTTGCTTTGGGATATGAACATGGAGTCCTCCATCTGCTTGATTTGCAGTCCAAGAAAATAGGTTAGTTCTCCTACTAGACTCATCTCAAACTCAGATTCCATTTGAGTAACAAAATGTTTAACCATCCTGTCTGACATCCCACCAAAGACTATGTCATCTACATATATTTGAGCAATCATGACATTTCCTTCTTCATCCTTCACAAACAAGGTTTTGTCTATTCCACATTTCCTGTACCCTTGTTTTATAAGAAAAGTGGTCAGTCTTTCATACCATGCTCTTGGGGCTTGCTTCAGACCATAAAGAGCCTTCCTTAGTTTGTATACATGATTTGGACAACTTGGATCAACAAATCCCTTAGGCTGCTCCACATATACCTCCTCATTAAGATACCCATTTAGAAAGGCACTTTTAACAACCATTTGAAATAGCTTGAACTTCAGGATACAAGCAATTCCTAAAAGTAGTCTGATTGATTCAAGCCTTGCTACTGGTGCAAAGGTTTCTTCAAAGTCTACTCCCTCAATTTGTGTGAATCCTTGAGCTACAAGTCTGGCCTTGTTCTTTGTAACAACTCCCTGCTCATTTGACTTGTTCTTGTACACCCATTTAGTGCCAATCACATTTATGTCATCAGGCCTAGGAACAAGATCCCACACTTCATTCCTTGTAAACTGGCCTAATTCTTCTTGCATAGCAGAGATCCAGTACTCATCATTCAGAGCTTCCTTGATGTTTTTAGGTTCTATCTTTGAAACAAAGCAGGAGCCTGAAATCATCTCTCTTGATCTAGTGATTATCCCACTGTTGGGATCACCAATTATCAGATCTTTAGGATGATCTTTATGGATTCTGATGGAGGGAGGTTTGTTGGATTGTTCTGTCCTTGCCTCAGTTAGAGTGAAGTCAGGATTATCACTTTTTATTTCAACTTCAGTCTGATTGTCAGCAGATGTTCCAACATCATCTGCAACATCTGCAGGGGAATCATCAATAATCACTTTTATTGACTCCATTATAACCTTGGTTCTGGAGTTAAATACTCTATAGGCTCTGCTATTTATGGAGTATCCAAGGAAAATCCCTTCATCACTTTTAGGATCCATCTTCCTTCTTTGATCCCTATCAGCCAGAATGTAACATTTACTTCCAAACACATGAAAGTATTTGACTGTAGGTTTTTTGCCCTTCCAGACTTCATAGATGGTGGACAAAGTTCCTTTTCTTAGAGTGACTCTATTGTGAATGTAACATGTTGTGTTCATAGCTTCAGCCCAAAAGTACAGTGGTAACTTTCTAGCATGAATCATAGCTCTTGCTGACTCTTGGATAGTTCTGTTTTTTCTCTCAACAATCCCATTCTGTTGAGGGGTGATAGGATAGGAATACTCATGATTGATTCCTTCTGAAGAGCAGAAATCTGAGAATTTTTTATTCTCAAACTCCTTTCCATGGTCACTTCTTATTCTGACCACACAACTTGCTTTTTCTCTTTGTATTCTTTGGCACAGATCTTTGAATACATCAAACACATCAGACTTTTCTTTGATGAAACTTATCCATGTATATCTTGAAAAGTCATCAACAACCACATAGGCATACCTTTTTCCACTAAGACTCTCAACCTGCATTGGTCCCATAAGATCCATATGCAATAATTCCAAAACTTTGGAAGTTGTCAGATGTTGGAGCTTTGGATGTGACATCTTGGTTTGCTTGCCTATTTGACATTCACCACACACTTTACCTTCATCAATCTTCAGTCTTGGAATACCTCTTACAGCCTCCATAGATATGATCTTCTTTATTCCTCTGAGATGAAGATGACCCAGTCTTTGGTGCCACAGCTTCACTTCTTCTTCTTTGGCTAAGGAGCAAGTTGAAGTGAGACTGAAATCTTGAGGTTCCCACATATAGCAGTTGTCTTTTGATCTGGCTCCTCTCATGACAACCTTCTGTTCTTTATCAGACACTATGCATTCAGTTTTGGTAAAGTTTACACTGTAACCTTGATCACATAATTGACTTATGCTGATCAAGTTAGCAGTCAATCCTTTTACCAACAGCACATCATCTAGTCTTGGTACATCTGGGCAGTCCAAAGTCCCAACTCCCTTGATTTCTCCTTTTGCTCCATCTCCAAAGGTTACATATCTGAATGAGTGTGACTTTAAGTCTACCAGCAGATTCTTCAATCCAGTCATGTGCCTTGAGCATCCACTGTCAAAGTACCAGTCTTCCTTAGTTGATACTCTGAGAGATGTATGAGCTATATAGGCAACAACCTTCTTTGACCATTTTTGCCTGTTGTGAGGTTTCCTTTGATGCCTCTGCCCTGTGTAGTGTCCATCTTTAGAGCTCCAAGGTTATTTGTTGAACTTGTTCTTGGGCATGTATTTGTAGTTTTGATCAGCATGAAGACTAGCTTTAGGTACCCATACTTTCTTGATGACCTCTGTCTTCTGCTTGGGGGGTTGCTGATATCTTTGATTTTGATGTCCATGCAGTACTTTCTTGGTGACCTCTATCTTCTGCTCAGGGGGTTACTGATACCTCTGATTTGGATATCCATGCAGCTTGTAGCAAAAAGGTTTGATGTGACCAAACCTTCCACAATGATGGCATCTCCATATTTGATACTTCTTTTTCATCATGTTCTTGTCATGATGTTGAGACATCTGTTTAGACATCTTGTTTGACTTCATGGGATTTGAAGTTGCTTTGCTGGTGCTAGCCTCAAACTTTTGAGCTTTATTAAATCCCAGCCCAGTCCTATCCCCTGAGTGCTTGTTGTTGTTGAGAATGACATCCAGTGTGTTTGAGCTACTGTTCAGCATTCTGACAGATTTGGACATATGCTCCAATTTGGAGTTGAGTAGGCTTACTTCACTTTTCAAAGTGTCAATGATCTCTAGATTACTTGTCTTTTCATCCTTTAATTCCTCAATCTGCTTCTTCTGCTGTATATTCTCCATGCATACTTCAGTGCTCCTTTTACACAACATCTTGTATGATTCTTCAAGCTCTTCAAATGTCAGCTCCTCATCACTGGATCCCCCTTCAGATTCACATACTCCATCTAGAGCAGTGATGTGCTTTGCAGATTCTTCTTCTGACTCACATCCTGAGTCTTCATCTGACCAGGTCACAGAGAGACCTTTCTTCTGCTTCTTTAGATAGGTAGGGTATTCACTTCTGATGTGTCCATATCCTTCACATCCATGACATTGAATCCCTTTTCCTTGGTTGGTCTTCTCATCATAATTTGACCTTCTATTAGAATCATAAGGTCTTTTATTCTCAGAAGAGTTTGAGTTTCTTCCACTTGGTCTGGACCTGCTTTCCATTCTTTTGAGAATTTTGTTGAATTGTCTTCCAAGCATAGCAATTGTTTCTGATAAATTTTCTTCAGGGTCTGCTTCATGACTTTCTTCTTCTTTATCAGTATTTGAGACCAAGGCTATGCTTTTGTTTTTCTTCACAATTTTATCATTCATTCCCATCTCAAATGTTTGAAGGGAACCAATGAGCTCTTCAACCTTCATTGTGCATATGTCCTGAGCTTCTTCTATTGCAGTGACCTTCATGTCAAATCTTTTTGGTAATGATCTGAGAATCTTACTTACCAACTTTTCATCACTCATCTTCTCACCCAAAGCACCAGAAGTATTAGCTATTTCTAGAATGTTCATGTAAAACTCATGAATGGTCTCATCTTCCTTCATTCTCAAGTTTTCAAACTTGGTGGTGAGAAGTTGAAGTCTTGACATCTTCACCTTTGATGTTCCTTCATGAGTGGTTTTGAGAGTGTCCCAAACATCCTTGGCCAGCTCACAGTGATGCACAAGTCTAAATATGTTCCTATCAATTCCATTGAATAAGGCATTTAAGGTTTTGGAATTTCCAAGTGTTGAATCTTCTTCCTCCTTGCTCCACTCTTCTTCAGGCTTCAACACTTTTGCCCCATCCTTATTGTCTTGGACAGGGTGCTCCCATCCTTTGTTGACTGCTTTCCAAGCCCTGCTATCAAGTGATTTTAAGAATGCTACCATTCTTGGCTTCCAGTAGTCATAGTTGGAACCATCCAGTATAGGTGGTCTATTCACAGATCCTACATCTCTGTCCATGTTCCCAAAATTTGCAGTCCCTAGATCTCACCCAGTTAAACAGGAAGGGTGCCTGCTCTGATGCCAATTGAAATTCTGGGATCAGGTACGTGATGTCGAATCAGATGTTTAAACACTTGAAGACTTAAACAAAACTTAAAGTGCAGGTGTTCGCAGTGATTTCTGGCGAACAACCTCTGGTTAACCAATTTCTCAAAAAACTGGGTTACTTGCAGGACCAACCAAACAAGTCCTAGGACACATGTGCAATTATTCTGTCGAACTACTCTTAGTATTTGTGATTAATTTATGGTTTGTTTTGTTAATAATGTCAAAGTATTCAATACCTTGAGTTTAAAATTGAAATAAACGAAGTTTTAAACAAAAGCAAGAAAAGTGTCGAAAGCTGTAACTTGCAGAAAAGTAAATAAAGCTTGAAAATGAAATAAACTTGATGAACAAACTGATAATTTAAATAACTTAAAGGATAAATGGTGTTCAAACGTACATGGTTCCAAATATCAAACTCATTTTCTCTCACACTGGGTACTTAGAGTATTTACAAGAATTTTTGTATAAGTTTTCACACACCCTTTCTAAACACAAACTATTCTATTTATATACAAACAAAGTAACTGCCTAGAACGGAAAAATCATAAATAAATGACAAGTGTCAGCCTGCATGCAACTTCTTTTCCTGAACCTTCCATGTGTCCAACTGTCAAAGGTTGCAACTTTTAAATTTGAATTCTCTCCTTTGGTGACGAAACCTTGCACCCCTTCATCTGTCGAAGTCTTAAAGAAGAAACAACCCTTTCAGCATCTGCCAAATAATGCTTTTGTCAAAAACTCTTCTCTGTCGAAACGTCGAAAAAGACACCCTTATCTTGACAAATGCCCAGCTACAAACAATTTTCTAAAACATGTCTTGCCAGAACATCACTTAGCCTTCTGTCGAAATATTGGAGCTTCTAACCTTGTCAACATTTCCTGAACTTCTTCACTATCATTATTCTTTCACAGAAATGGCTTCAAGTTCCAAATCCCAATATGTCGAAATTATGAGCTTACAAATTGCCCCCCAGCAAAGATGTTTTCGACTAGTTCTGGAGAAATATCTTTTGCTGTCGAAATGACCTTTGACATCCTGTCAGTCTCATTTATTATAAAGTGACTTTGTTGAGTCCCAAGAAAACACCATGATTTCCACTTTCTGAAAAACGTCACGTCTAGCCCACGTTTACACAATCTTCCATGACCCTATATTTTAGCTAAATCATGGCTCCCTACCAACCGTCACTTTCAATCACCACCAATGGATCAAACGCATGTTCCCATTATTCCAACTGAAAAGTCTTTTCATTTCTCTTTTTTATCATTATTATTTATTTATTTTTTATCTTCTCATCTTCTATAAATACCACCTTCAAAAAACCTTTTTCTTTTTCACATCCTCAAAACTCTTCTTCCCCCCTAATGCAGAAAACTCCATAAAAAAACCTTTTAAAAGCTTTCTGCTCCTCCAGCTCTTCATCTTCTCACATCAATGGCTCCTCCAAAAACTGTTGCTGACCGCAGTGCCAAGAAGACAAAGAAAACAGCTGACCTTCCTCCTGCTCATACACTATCTGGACCCATGCAAGTGCAGCAACAACAATACATTCCAGAACCCCCAAATGAAAGGGAGAAAGCAAGCATCTACAGATCTCAGGTAATGATTCCTATCTCAGTTTCTGGAGTTCACCATGTCATGCTAGGTCCCATTTTTGACCCTAATGCTGACCCTAATCGCTTGAAAGACTTTTATCCCTGCTACTCTGCTTCCAAACCAATAGCTGCTAGTAAGAACCCTAGGCCTGTCGAAACAACGTCTAAAAAACTGAAATTCCCATAGCTTCGACAGAAATAGATCTGTCTTATTTGAACCAAACTAGGATTTTTAGGAGTCCTCCCCTGACAAAAGATCCTTCCGACTACTTAGCTTAGCTCACTAGAGTCGAAAAGGTCAAAGAAAAATTCTGGAATAAAACTAGCATCTACGACCTGATCCAACTGTCGAAGGAAGGTCCACACTATTGTCAAAACATGCTGCTGGCCTCTTTATACTTCTGGGATAGTACCTTCAACACTTTCCACCTACCCTGTGGTATGGTTACTCCTACCCTATTCGACATAGCAGCCATCACTGGCCTCAGTCCTTTAGGAGAAATTTTCAACCCTGAACACTTAAATAAGGACCCCATAGGCTTCGACACCAAGCATGCTGGATATTCCGTCTTTATCGCCCATCACCAAGGCGGAGATAATGAGGAAGTATCTAACAGAGAGCACATTGCTTTTCTTACTCTATGGTTAGCTAAATTCGTCTTCTGCACTAGGTCACTCCAGGTTGCCAGGAGTTATATCATCATGGCCAATCAACTTCATAATGGAGTTGCATTTTGCCTGAGTGAATTGCTTCTGGCAAACCTCTACGAATCCCTGAGTGAGAGTGTGAGTAACTTAAAAACCCTCAAGGACAAAGGAAATATCAGTCTCACAGGCCCCTTCTGGCTCCTACAGTTATGGTTGAACGCAACCTTCGAAGCCTGCATCCCTGTCAAGATGTCAGTTGACGAAGAAGAGGTGAAAGAAAGGCGCGTCGAATGGCCTAGGTTAGTCCAACTAACACCTACTGATGACAACATAGGTATTCGATAAGCATTCACCAGTTACATAATGATGTTCGCCAAACGTTATAAGTTCACTCCTTCCATGGCACCATTTGCCAACAGAAATGTGGGTCCCAGATGGTTCACAAGACAACTCCCAGTGGAAAACCAGAAAGAAGAAGACTCTTATATATCCATCTGGGAGGCTTTCCTTATGCCAAGGCACCTTTTCTCCCACCATAGTCTCAACAACACTAAAGTGTCTCTCATTGTCTACCAACCCAACCTGGTGGCTAGACAATTTGGGCTAATACAGACGAAGACGAAACCCATTTATCACAAGAAAGGCTCTATTCTGTTCTACAACTCATTTCAAAATTTTGAAAGAAGTCTAGAATTGTACACCAAATTCTTCGACGCATCTCTGGAAGTTTACCCTACCATCTTTCAACCAAGCTTCCTATGTACTGAAGACTTCGACGTTTGGTGGAAGGAGTATTATATTAACAAATTCTTTGATGTAGCAACTTTCACCACTCTCCTGACGAACGCTTTTACTTTTGTGCAGGATAAGAAGAAGAAAGGTACAGATAAGCATATCAAAGAAATTCAAAATTTTCGATAGTATTTTGAAACTATTTACAGGCCCAGTGATCTTCGTCGAACCATAGGCGAAGCAGCAGTAACTTTAAAACAGAAGTTTACAAAAAAATTGGATAGGTTGGGGGTGCCTTCGTATATTCCACCACATGCACGTTACAATTTTGCATTCACCTCTTTTCCTCCAAAATTCCCTCCACTCCCTTCTGCAGAATTTGGTGTGGCTTTGTGCCCTCCATTTCCAGATTGGTTTGTGTGTGGATCTCATTTAAAACTGCTTCGCGAGTCCAACAAGAAACTTGCCGAACGTGTGGTTCCGACGAAGTATTACTTGGGCAACTTCACTGGGCACCTTCATATTGGGATAGAACATGTTAGTGTGGAAGAACCCATTCTTGAAGGTGTCGAAGAAATTACATTCCTCCTCTTATCTCTAACTCCTTTTATTTTTATATCAATGTTCATGCAATTCTTTCTCTTTCAGCTGTTAGAATTGTAAAGAAAACTGCTGGCGAAGGAACCTCCTCTAAGACAGTCGAAAAATCTCCCATAACTGCCAAAAAGGTTTCGACAAATAGAAACACCTCCTTCTTCTTATTATTTATGTATCTCAATATTCCTTCATACTGAATACCTCTTCTTTTTGCATACTACAGGTAACTCGCACACCAGCCAAGAAAAGAAAACAAGAAGAAAAGGAGATGAGTGTCGAAGAGTCTGAGGATGAATCTCCTGAACCTCAACCTCTGAAAAGAAACAAAGGAATGAAAATAAAAACAGTGGCTTCCCAAAGATCCATAGTTCACAGACGAACTCCTCCTGCCAGTCCAACCAACAAAATCCCCTCAAGAAGTGAAAAAAGTGGGGACTCAAGTATTCACACTGAGATCCCTCAGGTATTTATTTTCGACTGACAATATTCCTAGTCTTGACTGCATACATTCTTATCTTAAACTTCCCTTTTATGCTCTCTTCAGGTTGTTATTGATGTCGAAGAAACTTCTAAAGTCCAAGAAGAAGTTATTCCTTCTGACTCTGAGAAGACTTTGGCTGAAAGGCTTCAAGAAGAAGCCGCCCCAGACGCAGGTGTCTATGGACCTTAAACTTTTGACGAATTCGACATCAGTGACTCTGAGTCTTCTGGCAATATTTCTCCCCTTCGCCCAGACTTTATTGTGGAGGAAAAGACAGCTCCAGACCAGGATGCACCAACTCAAGGACCCATTGCTGCAACTGAAGTTGAAGAAGCTGCTCCAGGCCAGGACGCACAAGCTCAAGGGCAAAATGACACCACAAAAGCTGACAAAGAAATCGTCGAAGAAGAAGTTGATCTGTCGAATCAACCAGAAACCAACTTGAACCCTGGGGGAAGTGCCCAAACTGTTCCCACTCCACCAGAAGTACCTACAGAAACTCCTTTGGATACTGGTTCAACAAGCCTGTCACATGAGGAGATTGAAAGCTTGAAAGTAAGAAAGCCTTTGGAATATTTAAAAGCTTTACTCAACTCCAGGTACAACTTCCAAGACTCTTCCCACAGTGGTTCGACAGCTTCAGGGGCTACTTCTGACATTCAACCCATCAGTGTAATCATGGATGAGATTAAGGTAAAAATCCTTGGGGTGGACCTGTTTGAGACTCTGGCTGAAAATCCTTCTGCACAGTATGACTTAAAGAAACTCCTGAAACGAGCCAATCTGCTGGAGGCTTCGACTGAAGAAAGTCGTCTGGTGATGGATCTGATGTCAATGATTGATTCTGTGAGTGCTGACTTGGTTCGTCAAAAGGAATTTTCTCAGAACATCACAGCCAAATCTGAAGAACAAGTCTCAGAATGGAATATCGTAGCTTCTTCGACAGACAAAATTTCAGAGCTGAACAAACTTTCTGAAGAATACACCAAAGCTGCTGCTGAGTGTGAAAACAACATTCAGGCTTATCAGGCTCAGATTGCTGAACTTCAAAAGAAAATCCTCCAAGAGAAGGAACGCCAGGCCACCCTCCAACAGCCCAACCAAGAGGAAATCGACAGTGAACTTCAAAAAGGTCTCCAACATGCAGAATCAGCCCAACAACTTCACAGGGAGATTGACGAACTGACTGTCAATAAGAGTCTCTGCGAGCGTCGAATTCAGCTTCAGAAGAAAAAGTTCGACGAACTCAAAGCCACCTTCCTTCAACAGTAGTTTGTAATAAAACATAGGAAATTTTATTGTTTTAAGAATTTTTTGCAATTTCATATGTAATGTTATTTTACGCCATCTGTTTGGCGAAGACAAGTTTTTTTATTTGCAATTTCATTTTGTTCCTATTTTTATTTCTTGCAATGTTGGTTTATACTTCTTCAAGTACTTGCCATTTATTTTCAGCACTCTCCTGTCTTTTTCTATTTCTTCGAATTCATATGCACCATTTGAAAAAACTCTTAAAATTTTGAAAGGTCCTTCCCATTTAGGGGACCATTTTCCCATCAATCTATCTTTCTTTTCCATGGGCAAAATTACTTTCCAAACTAAATCATCTACTAAAAAGGCTTTAAATTTTACTTTCTTATTGTAAAACTTTTCGACTCTTTCTTTCTGCCTTTTTATTAATTCTAAAGCATGTAACCTTTCTTCATCTAAATCAACCAACTCATCCATCATCATACTCCAATAAATTTCAGATGGAATCTCATGATGCCTTTGAATTCGTATTGACTGTAAACAGATTTCGACTGGCAACACTGCATCATGTCCGTAGGTTAATTTAAATGGGGTAGAATTAGTTGCCTCCTTAGGAGACGTTCGACAAGCCCAAAGGATTTGATCCAGAGTCTTGTGCCAATTTCTAGGTTTTTTGCCCACGTGTTTCTTTATCAGATTTATCACTACTTTGTTGGCTGCTTCGACCTGACCATTTGCTTGGGCATAATAAGGTGTCGAAGTTAGCAACTTAAAACCTGTCTCTTTTGCAAATGCCTGCATGTTTCTTCCAGTGAACACAAATCCTTGATCAGTGGTTATAGTCTCTGGTATTCCAAATCTATACATTATATGTTTCTGGATGAAGTCTATGACTGCTTCCTGGTCTACATTCGTCAATGGTATGGCTTCAATCCACTTATTGAAGTAGTCTACCCCAACTAAAATGTACTTCTGCCCTTTCGAAGAGACTGGTCGAATCTCACCAATCAAATCTAAAGCCCAACCTCTGAATGGCCAAGGCTTTATAATGGAATGCAACTCATTTGCTGGCACATGAGGTATGCCTGCATGAATTTGACATTCTTGACATCCCTTCGCAAATTCGACACAATCTTTCAACATTGTTGGCCAATACATCCCTTGTCGAAATAGCAACCATTTCATCTTGTGCCCTGCCTGGTGTGCACCACATGCACCACTATGCACATTCGACAAAGCTATATAAGCTTCAGTCTCTCCTAGGCACTTTAGTATAACTCCCTCTGCAGTCTTTTTAAACAACTCATTTCCAAAGAGCACATAACTTATAGCTCTATACTTTATCTTTCTTTCGACTGTCTGGTTTGGATTTTGTAAATAATCTTTGATAGGTTTTCTCCAATCTCCTACCCCTGGGTCATCTACATTAAAAATCTCAAAGTTTTCTTCATCACCATATCCCAGTCTTATGGTCTCCAAATCAGATGGGGACAGTCTGGTGGATAAAACTTTTCCTCTTACTTCGACAACTTTCATCAGGTTTTCCTTAGACACTTTATAGCCTGAGGCCAGTTGAGCCAGGTCATTTGCTTCCTGATTTTCTAATCTAGGAATGTGTCTAAAGACTACACTGTCGATTCTCTTGAGGAGTCTGTTGGCTATCACAAAATACATGATCAAATTTTCTTTGACACATTTGTACTCTTTTGTCATTTGTTTTATCACCAACTCAGAGTCACCCATTATTTCGACCTCTGTTGCCCCCAATTCCAACAAAATTTCAAGTCCAACAATTAAAGCTTCGTATTCTGCCTCATTATTTGAACAAAACCCTTCTATTTTGTACTTGAAATTTGTTGGAATTTTATTGGGAGAAATGATTAATACCCCAACACCTGTTCCATTTTTGTGACTGGAACCATCAAAATATAACCTCCAAGGTTTTCTTTCGACATATTTTATTTCATCTCCAAGTATGGAGTGATCAACTATAAAGTCAGCCACCACTTGTCCTTTGACAGCTTTTAGAGGCATATATTTTAAAGAATACTCAGTCAAAGCCAAAGCCCATTTTCCAATTCGACTATGTAGAATAGATTTAGACAACATGTGTTTTATTACGTCGAAATGAGAAGACACATATACATCAATGGGTTTTATATAATGCTTTAATTTTGTACAAGAGAAATATACACATAAACATAATTTCTCTATCATACTATATCTAGTTTCAACATCATTTAAGACTCTGCTGAGATAATAGATGGCTCTTTCGACGCCATGTTCATCTTCTTGACAAAGCGTGCTTCCTAATGTTCTGTCAGATGCTGATATGTAGAGCCTCATGCTTCTTTTTCGACAAGGAGATATTAAGACTGGAGGACTTGCCAGATACTTCTTGATCTTGTCGAAGGCGTCTTGCTGTTCTTGCCCCCAAGTGAAGCCCTCCTTTTTTAGTCGAAGTAGAGGTGAGAAGGCCTGTGTTTTTCCACTAAGGTTGGAGATAAACCTTCTGAGAAAGTTGATTTTCCCTAGTAGAGACTGCAATTCTTTCTTTGTCGATGGCGCTTTCGCTTCCATTATAGCTTTGGCTTTGTTTTCATTAATTTCAATCCCTTTCTTGTGGACCATAAAGCCTAAGAAGTCACCTTCCTGCACACCAAAATCACATTTAAGGGGATTCATTTTCAAACCAAACTTCCTCATCCTTTCAAAGGACTGTCGAAGATGGTTAATATGGTCTGAGCCTGAGGTAGATTTAATCACAATATCATCTATATAAATTTGCATAAACGTTTCAATGAAATCATGAAAAATAGAATTCATGGCCCTTTGGTAAGTAGCTCCAGCATTTTTTAAACCAAAGGGCATTACTACCCACTCATATGTTCCTATTGCCCCCGGACAACGAAAAGCTGTTTTTGGAACGTCTTCTTCAGCAATGAAAATCTGGTTATAACCAGAATATCCATCAAGCATACTTAAATACTCATGGCCTGCTACAAAATCTACTAGCATTTCTGCTACTGGCATAGGATATTCATCCTTAGGGTAGCTGAGTTTAGATCTCTAAAATCAATGCATACCCTTAGTTTGCCATTTTTCTTAATCACAGGAACAATGTTAGCAATCCATTCGACATACCTTGTTGTACGGATGAACTTGCATTTCAGAAGCCTTTCGACTTCCTCTTTGATTTTCGACAGAATTTCTGGTGCAAAGCGTCTGGGAGTCTGCTTTATTGGCTTTTTTCCTTCCAGTATTGGCAACTTCAATTCGACCAAATTTCTGTCTAAACCAGGCATTTCGTCATAATCCCATGCGAAGCAGTCTTTAAACTCATTCAGCAGTTGGATCATTTCGACTCTGAGTTGAGGATTCATCTTGGCACTGATGTAAGTTGGCCTTTTCTCTTCCCCCAGTCCCAGATTAACCTCTTCCAAAGGATCCTGTGCCACCATTTTCATATTGGCTTGGGCTGGATCTCTTTCAAACCCCAAGGGTTCGTCATCGTAAATGGCATCAAGTCTTTGACTCTGCCATTCGCCACTAGAATCTTCTTCTAAACTCTGCTTTGTACGTTGTTCCTCAATATTTTCTTGAGGATGTTGTTCTTCGACAACTTGTGTGTTGGCTTCGACAGCCATGTTTCTTACCTCAGCCTCAAGGGCCGCTTTGAGTTGTTTTTCGGCTATATAAGCCGAAATCTTTTCTATAGTTGATGCTTCAGTCATTTTCACTGAACTCACTCCCCTACCCAGTTGGATTGACATGGGCAGTTCCCCAAGTGTAATTTGTCTCCCCAATTACTTCTTTATCCCACTGGAAGCCATGCGTAGGGTGGAGGTACATGGAACAATAGGCGTTGTCGGAGGCTGTTAGGTCGAAACCAGCAGGATTGCATGGTGCTATATGGGCCAGGTTCTTGTCGAAGTTACGACTGGTGGCATTGTTCACATCAACTGTGAAGTAACTTTGATCTGCTTCTATGTTTTCGACAATCCCATCTGGCCTCCAGATTGCTATCCTTTGATGCATGGAGGATGGTACAGCCCCAATCCCATGGATCCATTCTCTTCCCAACAGCAAGTTGTAATTTGCCTTTGATGCTATCACCACAAACATTGTAGGCCTGGTAATGGACCCTACAGTCAAGTTCAGTTGTATTACCCCCAGTGTTGTCCCTACCTTACCTTCATAGTTGGACAACACCATGTTGTGAGGCTTAGTGTCGGAGTCATCTTTTCCAATCCTCTTTATCATATAATGAGGAATTAAATTCACAGCTTCTCCTCCATCTATCAGAATTTTGTTGACACCCACGTTTTCCACCTTTCCTTTTATGAAAAGAGGCTTTAAGTGAGCCTTCATTGCATCATCTGACTTTTCGAAGAAGGCATTTTGCTCTTTGACACAACCATTATTCATTATGTAGTAGCATACAGGCTTAAGGCTTATGCTGTCATCTGCCATGTCATCCTCTTCGTCTTCGACTTCCATTATCCTGTCATAGTCTCTGGGCAACACAGAAACCACATTGCAGGTTACGTCGAAGGACGCATCAGACTCTGAACTGAAGTCATCTGTAACTTCTTCGTCCACTGGCATTTTGTTGTTTGTTTTCTGCATTTCTGTGGTGTCATTAGATCCATTCTTCTGAGGGGGTTCTTCTTTTGCCAGAGGTCTCCCCTTGCTTGTAGTCTGCACATACTTGCATGATTCAGCTCCCTTCTGCCCAACCCTTTCGTGTTCTATAGTTTCCTTTTCAATTTTCTTCTGCCTTTGGAATCTTCTCCATTGGGACCTGGACATATGATTCTTCCCTTTGTAGTTTTCAGATACGTACTTTGGCCTTGCCTCCTTTTTTACTTCCATTGAGGCACCCCTGTTCACTTCAAAACTCTTCCATCTCTTCTGACATTGGGCATCCCTTATAGGTTGAACCCATATGTCGTCATTTGGTCTGTTGGATGGTTTATAGGTGTTGAAACGTCTTTCTCCCACTCCTTGAATATGATGCTCCCTTCTTCTTGGGTCGAATCTTTCGTTTCTGGTTGGTGGGACTGTTCCCCAGTTTCTTTTCCTCTGGGTCTTCTCTGCTGCTTCTAAGTCATCAGCTGCTTTCCTATCGAACACAGCACTGCATCTTGGGCAAAGCATAACTTCTGCGTTCTTCCTTTGACACCTCTGGATGAATTCGACAAGACTTTCGTTCTCTTCTGGGTAAACCAGCTTCTGATGTTTCTCTTGACGTTTCTTTCCCTTGTTGGTGTCTGGTCCTACCTTCTGAGTGATTTCCACCATATGAATCCCAGCATTCTGTTCAGTTGTGATTTTCAATTTGTTCATTTTTTCGACCAGCATCATTTCCTCCGGGATATTTTCTTTTGACTGATTCACACTGCCTTTTGGGTGTAAACCCTTATAGATGTATTTGCAGCAGTGTGCAACACCTTCGACAGAATGTTCTTCAGTTTTGATGGTACTATTGTTTATTGGTTCGACATTGAGGGCATTGTCATCAGTCCCTGTTGTTTTGATCTTGTCTTGGCTAAGGCCCTCAGTGGCCTCTTTTTGGACAATGAGGGTTTTGTTATCCTCCTCTTCATTATTGTTTTTGAAAGAATCTCCCCATCCCGTGGGTTTGATTTTGTTGATGCCAGTTTTGGAGCTTGGTGGTGCTGAATATTTCACCATGAAGTCGAACTTCCCATTTGACTCTCCTAAAGTGTCCCAGATCACCCCCTGCTCAGCATCTCTTTCATAGTTTTTCTTGTCGAAGCTTCTGCCCACCTTGACTGTATTTCTCTCGTCGAAACCTTCAGTAGTTTCAATGGCATTCTCCCTGTCAAAGTCTTCAGGAGTTTTGACTTCTTCTTCCTCAGCCTGGTCTGCAAGGTCATTAGCCCCCTCCACCACATTTACGTGGGTGTCGAAGCCCTCAGCAGCCTCTATCATGTTGAAGTTGGTGTTGAAACCTTCAGTGGCTTCTACTATCTCAAAGCTTTCCTCAAACATGACTTCCAATTCAACCATATTCACCATTTCAGGTTCAGCATAATTGGCCTCCACCACTTGCATGGGATTTGAGTCAATTCTCATCTGTTGCTTAGCTTTATCTCCAAACTTCAGCCTTCCATTTTGGATTGCATTCTGGACCAGATCCCTGAAAAGGTAACATTGAGAAGTTTTATGACCCAAAAAATTATGGTATTTGCAAAAACCTCTCTTTTTTCTGTTGGTCTACAGGAGGCTCCTTAGTGCTTGCTGGTTTTATTAACTGACCATCTTTGACTAATAAATCAAAAATTTCATCACATTTGGTGATGTCGAATGTATAGGTTCTTTTAGGGAACCTGTCATTCTTTTCCACTTCGACTGGATTTTTTCCATTCGACGGGGTTAAAACTTTGCAGGAATATGGAGGGCCTTGTTTTAGTTCTGCCAGATCAATTTCTTGCTGGTCGAAAATGACTGATTCATTTTCGTCATAATCATCTTCTTGAACTATACCCACATAGGCCACTCTTTCCTTCTTGTTTTTATTTGATCTAAATTTTTCATTTTTTAGTCTTTCTATTTGCCTTACTCTATCCGCTAGTTGTGCCATGTCTCTCAAGTACTGGGTATCTAGTTTTTTCCTTATGGAATAATCCAGACCCCCTGCAGCCATTTCGACTAGTTCTTGTTCCGGCACTTGTGTAAAGCATCTGGCTTTTAATAATCTAAACCTATTCAAATAATCATCTATAGGTTCAGAGAATTTTCTTTTGACACTTGCCAACTCTTTCAAACTTATCTTGGTTTGCCCCATATAGAATTGTTCATGGAACAATCTTTCTAATTGGGCCCATGTGAATATTGAAGTTGCAGGAAGAGAAGTAAACCAAGTGAAAGCATTTTTTGTCAGAGAACTTGGGAAATATTTCATCCTTAAGTTCTCATTATTAGCAATCTCTCCTGCCTCTATCAAATAACGCGCTACGTGTTCTATGGTGGACTCACTAGTATCCCCTGAGAATTTGGTGAATTTGGGGACTTTCCACCCTGGTGGTAATTCTTGTTGTAAGACAAATTCAGACAAGGGGGAAGTATAACTAGGCCTTTGTAATCCTACGTTCACTCCATTTTGCGCCATTATTCTCTCAACCATGGTGGCAATATTATTTTCGACAGGCAGGTTATTGTAACGCATTCTCTGCTGTAATATTTCATCAGTATTTTAGTCTCTCTGGACTATTATTCTTCTTGGTTCCTGTCGAATGGGCTCTTCTGCATTAGGTTGTTCAACTATCACCTCTTGGCCCCTGGGATTTTCATGAGGGTTTCCTAATGGCCTTTGGTTTATAGTAAGTTCCTCTTCGACAGGCCTATTGGCAGGATTTTGATTCAATTGCATTCTTTGCTGTGCTTGAGGGACTCCAAAAAAGTCAGCAATGCGTGCCATCTGTTCTGCCAATATTTGGTTTGTTTGGGTAGTATTTTGTATTAAAGGATTGAACACCTCTCCCATTTGTTGTGTCAATGCCTGCACCATATCATGATTGCTTTCATCCATCTATTGACGAATTACTTGTGCAGAATGGTTTGTCATAGTGGGCATATGGAAACCTGGCGGAACTTGATTCATTCTATTTCCATTTCCACCATATCCTAATCCCTGCAATGGTGATGACATTTGAACCATAGCATCAGAGAATAATGGTGACGAATTATGTAGGCTTGCCATCATTGAAGTTGGCATTCCATATGGTTGTTCCCTCCCAGTCAAGGGCTGAGAATAATTCAGATATGGCCTGAAGGTATTTCCTCCAGGGGGAGGGGTTCCAAAGGGTCTGGCGTGTCCCATGGTGGAAGAACTAGGCGCATTCTGGGACCCTGAACCCATTGGTATTGAATCCCCTAACGGAGGCCTAATTTGTTCTAAAACAGGGCCAGAAACTGGTATTGCTCCTGACGAAGGGATGGGATTGGAAACTGGAATGGTTTCTTCAGGATTGTTTGAAGCATTTGGCAAGTTAGCCATCCTTCTTCCTCTTGTTCTCTTTGGTCTCTCTACGTCGGTTACAGCTAGTTTACCGCTTCTAAGAATCATACAACGTAGCAAGGAACAATTTGTCTAAGAAAGTTCTCTATTTGGTTTCATTAACTGCACGGTCCCACTGGGCGTGCCATGATTTAGCTAAAATATAGGGTCATGGAAGATTGTGTAAACGTGGGCTAGACGTGACGTTTTTCAGAAAGTGGAAATCATGGTGTTTTCTTGGGACTCAACAAAGTCACTTTATAATAAATGAGACTGACAGGATGTCAAAGTTCATTTCAACAGCAAAAGATATTTCTCCAGAACTAGTCGAAAACATCTTTGCTGGGGGGCAATTTGTAAGCTCATAATTTCGACATATTGGGATTTGGAACTTGAAGCCATTTCTGTGAAAGAATAATGATAGTGAAGAAGTTCAGGAAATGTTGACAAGGTTAGAAGCTCCAATATTTCGACAGAAGGCTAAGTGATGTTCTGGCAAGACAGGTTTTAGAAAATTGTTTGTAGCTGGGCATTTGTCAAGATAAGGGTGTCTTTTTCGACGTTTCGACAGAGAAGAGTTTTTGACAAAAGCATTATTTGGCAGATGCTGAAAGGGTTGTTTCTTCTTTAAGACTTCGACAGATGAAGGGGTGCAAGGTTTCGTCACCAAAGGAGAGAATTCAAATTTAAAAGTTGCAACCTTTGACAGTTGGACACATGGAAGGTTCAGGAAAAGAAGTTGCATGCAGGCTGACACTTGTCATTTATTTATGATTTTTCCGTTCTAGGCAGTTACTTTGTTTGTATATAAATAAAATAGTTTGTGTTTAGAAAGGGTGTGTGAAAACTTATACAAAAATTCCTGTAAATACTCTAAGTACCCAGTGTGAGAGAAAATGAGTTTGATATTTGGAACCATGTACGTTTGAACACCATTTATCCTTTAAGTTATTTAAATTATCAGTTTGTTCATCAAGTTTATTTCATTTTCAAGCTTTATTTACTTTTCTGCAAGTTACAGCTTTCGACACTTTTCTTGCTTTTGTTTAAAACTTCGTTTATTTCAATTTTAAACTCAAGGTATTGAATACTTTGACATTATTAACAAAACAAACCATAAATTAATCACAAATACTAAGAGTAGTTCGACAGAATAATTGCACATGTGTCCTAGGACTTGTTTGGTTGGTCCTGCAAGTAACCCAGTTTTCTGAGAAATTGGTTAACCAGAGGTTGTTCGCCAGAAATTATGAGCTTACAGCAGGTAAATTAAATAACACAGGAAATTGTTAACCCAGTTCAGTGTATCTCCACACTTACATCTGGGGGCTACCAAGCCAGGAAGGAAATCCAATATAAGTAATATTAATTCTGGACTTAAACAAATCAGTTTATTCCTTCACTTAATATCTACCCAAGGCAATTTCTACCTAAGACACAACTTAGATATGAGTACCTACTCACTCCCCCTCAATCACACAGTGATATTTTACAAAGTTTAATAAAACTGAAGTTTACACTTCAAACACAACAACTTGATTTTACTTAGAAGTTTCAATCAAGACACAATACACTTTTTGCTTAAAAGCTCATAAAGTGATACACAACTAAAACCTGCTATTAAACACAAACACCCTTTACAGTCTTCTTAATTTCGTACTTTATTTTGAGGGTTTCTGTTCCTTAAATAGATGCTTGGTTTTTGGGCTTTCTGTAAATAATCCAGTCCTGATAACTCATACTGTCATCACCTTGAATTAGGGTTTGTTACTTCCTTGATTCAAGGTGAGTTAGTTATTCTGTTACACTGAAATCAGATAACTAAGCTCCCTACAGATGCGCCTTGTATTGTTTATCCATTCACAATTAATTCCAGATAAATTCCCTGAATTTACTCAGTTCTGTTATGCATCATTTAAGTCTGGTAGCAGGTTTAAGATGTCACAACATCTGGTGTGACATCCTGATGTCTGAACTTAATTCATTAACTTATACTATGTTTGACAATGTCACAACATCTGGTGTGACATCCTGAACTAAGTTCAACACTTCTTGTTTGTCAAAAATTCTGCCAATTCTAAACATCTACAAGAATACCTGATCCTTTAGTGAAAAATGGTATTTATAGTGAGCCCCCAGCGCTGGGCCAAGGTCCTTCCTTGGGCTGGATCAGCGAGGCCCAAGGGAGAACTGCCAAGGTACGCGTAAGGAGCGTGTAGACCTAGCAAGTGGTATGATCCTTGGTCCAACTGCCCCTATCTTTTAGGAGACAATGGGGGACAATTGGGTGATGTGACAAGTGGAATGGAAGGCCCGATATCTGCCCGTCTCGCAAAGTGTATGTCCGACTCATGAAATGCCTGCCCGACCGTTAAGTGGTGTGCGCCCGACCACCAAGTATGCTTGCCCAAGCGTATGGGCATCTGTTCGACGTATTGGGCCACGCCCCAATACAATCTCTGGGGCCCAGTCCAAAACATATATTTTTTAGGATCTTTATAGTGAAATTGTTGAGCATTTTAACTTGGATATTTTTTTTATGGTTTTTTTAGTGAAATTGTTGTGTTTTTTTTTAACTTGGAACTTTTGTTATGGTTTTTATAGTGAATCTATTGAGTGTTTTTACTTTGAACTTTTTTATGGTATTTATAGTGAAATATTTGAGTTTTTTTTTATCTTGGAACTATTTTAGTGGTTTTTATAGTCAAATTATTGAGTTTTTTAATTTCAAACTGTTTTTTATGGTTTTTATACTGAAACTATTGAGGTTTTTCACTTTGAACTTTTTTTTATTATGGTTTTTCAAGTACTGTTGAGTTTTTTTACTTGAAATTATTTAGTGTATATTTTATAGAGAAACTGTTGAGTTTTTAAACTTGGAACTTTTTTTAGGCTTTTTATAGTGAAATAGTTAAATTTTTTCTCTTGGAAATCTTGTTTAACTTTTATAATGAAACTACTGAATATTTTAACATGAAACTTTTTTTAATGGTTTTTTTAGTGAAATTGTTGAATTTTTAACATGAAACTTTTTTTAATGGTTTTTTTAGTGAAATTGTTGAATTTTTAACTTGAAACTTTTTTTATGCTTTTATAGTGAAATTGTGAAAATGTTGAGTTTTTTTTACTTTGAACTTTTTTTATGGTATTTATAGTGAAATATTTGAGTTTTTTTAACTTGGAACTATTTTAGTGGTTTTTATAGTTAAATTATTGATTTTTTAAATTTGGAACATTTTTTTATGGTTTTTATAGTGAAACTGTTGAGTTTTTTCACTTGAAACATTTTTTTTATGGTTTTTACAGTGAAACTGTTGAGTTTTTTAACTTTACTTTTTTAAATATATTTTTTATAGAGAAATTGTTGTATTTTTTAACATGGATTTTTTTATATGTTTTTTACGGTGAAATAGTTGAATTTTTTCACTTGGAAATCTTTCTATGTTTTTATAGTTAAACTGTTGAGTTTTTTAACTTGAAACTTATTTTTAATATTTTATAGATATATTTGTGAGTATTTTTAACGAAACTTTTTTTAGGCTTTTTTATAGAGAAATAGTTATGTTTTTTCACTTGAAAACCTTGTTTTGGTTTTTATAGTGAAACTATTGAATTTTTTAACATGGAACTTTTTTTAATGGTTTTTTAAGCGAAATTGTTGAATTTTTTAACTTGAAACATTTTTTTTATGGTTTTTATGGCGATATTGATGAGTTTTATAACTTGGATATTGATCTTACCTGATCAGGAGAGCCTTCTAGTAGTTGAACGTGAACATCAAGGTTGATGGAATGGAGGGGGTGCACCTGCAAGGCGCTAAAATGCCAAATTCAATAGAGGTACAGAAAATGGTAAGCCAGAAGAGTTAGATCAGAATACCTGACCCTTTAGTGAAAAAAAATATTTATAGTGAGCCCCCAGCGCTGGGCCAAGGTCCTTCCTCGGGAATGATCAGCGAGGCCCAAGGGAGAACTGCCAAGGTACGTGTAAGGAGCGTGTAGACCTCGCAAGTGGTCTAATCCTTGGTCTAACTGCCCCTATCTTTCAGGAGATAATGGGGGACAGTTGGGTGATGTGGAAAGTGGAATGAAAGAACCCGTTATCTGCCCGTCTCTCAAAGTGTATACCCGAATCATGAAATGCCTGCCCGGCCGTTAAGTAGTGTGCGCCCGACCACCAATTATTCTTGCCCGAACGTATGGGCTTCTGCTCGACGTATTGGGCCACAACTCAATACAATCTCTAGGGCCCAGTCCAAAACAAATATCTTTTAGGATCTTTATAGTGAAATTGTTAAGCATTTTAACTTGGATATTTTTTTATGGTTTTTTTAGTGAAATTGTTGTGTTTTTTTTTAACTTTTAACTTTTGTTATGGTTTTTATAGTGAAACTGTTGTGATTTTTAAGTTATGGTTTTTATTAAAGTTTTTAACTTGGAACTTTTTTTATTATGGTTTTTCTTGTACCGTTGAGTTATTTTACTTGAAATTGTTTAGTGTATTTATTATAGAGAAACTGTTGAGTTTTTTTAATGGGTTTTTAGAGAAATTGTTATATTTTTTTTTTTATGTTTTTTACAGTGAAATAATTGAATTTCTTCACTTGGAATATTTTTTATAGAGATATTTGTGAGTATTTTTTACATGGAACTTTTATAAGGCTTTTTTATAGAGAAATAATAGAGTTTTTTCACTTGAAAACCTTGTTTTGGTTTTTATAGTGAAACTATTGAATTTTTTAACATGGAACTTTTTTTTAATGGTTTTTCATTGAAACTAGTGAAATTGTTGAATTTTTTAACTTGAAACATTTTTTATGGCGATATAGTCGAGGTTTATAACTTGGATCTTTTTTTAGGATCTTTATAGTGAAATTGATGAGCATTTTAACTTGGATAATTTTTTTTAATGTTTTTTTTAGTGAAATTGTTGTGCTTTTTTTAACTTGGAACTTTTGTTATGGTTTTTATAGTGAAAATTTTGATTTTTTTACTTTGAACTTTTTTATGGTATTTATAGTGAAATATTTGAGTTTTTTTAACTTGGAAGTATTTTTGTGGTTTTTACAGTTAAATTTTTTAGTTTTTTAATTTGGATCATTTTTTTATGGTTTTTATAGTGAAACTGTTGAGTTTTTTCATTTGAAACTTTTTTTTTATGGTTTTTACAGTGAAACTGTTGAGTTTTTAAACTTGATATTTTAAATATATTTTTTATAGAGAAACTGTTGTGTTTTTTAAATTGGAATTTTTTTTTATGTTTTTTACAGTGAAATAGTTGAATTTTTTCACTTGGAAATGTTTCTATGGTTTTTATATTGAAACTATTGAGTTTTTTAAGTTGGAACTTATTTTTAATTTTTTAGAGATATTTGTGAGTATTTTTTACATGGAACTTTTTTTAGGCTTTTTTAAAGAGAAATAGTTGAGTTTTTTCACTTGAAAACCTTGTTTTGGTTTTTATAGTGAACCTATTGAATTTTTTAACATGGAACTTTTTTTAATGGTTTTTCCAGTGAAATTGTTGAATTTATTAACTTGAAATATTTTTTATGGTTTTTATGGCGATATAGTTGAGGTTTATATCTTGGATCTTTTTTTAGGATCTTTATAGTGAAAATGTTGAGCATTTTAACTTAGGCAATTTTTTTTAATGTTTTTTTTAGTGAAATTGTTGTGCTTTTTTTAACTTGGAACTTTTGTTATGGTTTTTATAGTGAAAATGTTGAGTTTTTTTTTACTTTGAACTTTTTTATGGTATTTATAGTGAAATATTTGAGTTTTTTTAACTTGGAACTATTTTTGTGGTTTTTACAGTTAAATTATTGAGTTTTTTAATTTGGATCATTTTTTTATGGTTTTTATAGTGAAACTGTTGAGTTTTTTCATTTGAAACGTTTTTTTATGGTTTTTACAGTGAAACAGTTGAGTTTTTTCACTTGATATTTTAAATACAATTTTTTATAGAGAAACTGTTGTGTTTTTTAACTTGGAATTTTTTTTATGTTTTTTACATTGAAATATTTGAATTTTTTCACTTGGAAATGTTTCTATGGTTTTTATATTGAAACTATTGAGTTTTTTTAAGTTGGAACTTATTTTTAATTTTTTATAGAGATATTTGTGAGTATTTTTTACATGGAACTTTTTTTAGGCTTTTTTAAAGAGAAATAGTTGAGTTTTTTCACTTGAAAACCTTGTTTTGGTTTTTATAGTGAACCTATTGAATTTTTTAACATAGAACTTTTTTTTAATGATTTATCAGTGAAATTGTTGAATTTTAAACTTGAAACATTTTTTATGGTTTTTATGGCGATATAGTTGAGGTTTATAACTTGGATCTTTTTTTAGGATCTTTATAGTGAAATTGTTGAGCATTTTAACTTGGATAATTTTTTTTTTGTTTTTTTTAGTGAAATTGTTGTGCTTTTTTTAACTTGGAACTTTTGTTATGGTTTTTATAGTGAAACTGTTGAGTTTTTTTACTTTGAACCTTTTTATGGTATTTATAGTGAAATATTTGTGTTTTTTTAACTTGGAACTATTTTAGTGGTTTTCATAGTTAAGTTATTGAGTTTTTTAATTAGGATCTTATTTTATGGTTTTTATAATGAAACTGCTGAGGTCTTTAACTTGGAACTTTTTTTATTATGGTTTTTCTAGTACTGTTGAGTTTTTTTAGTTGAAATTCTTTACTCTATTTATTATAGAGAAACTATTGAACTTTTTAGAGGCTTTTTATAGTGAAATAGTTGAGTTTTTTCACTTTGAAATCTTGTTAAACTTTTATAATGACATATAGAATATTTTAACATGAAACTCTTTTTAATGATTTTTTTAGTGAAATTGTTGAATTTTTAACTTTAAACGTTTTTATGGTTTTTACAGTGAAATTGGGAACTGTTGAGTTTTTTTTACTTTGAACTTTTTTATGGTATTTATAGTGAATTATTTGAGTTTTTTTAACTTGGAACTATTTTAGTGTTTTTTATAGTTATATTATTGAGTTTTTTAATTTGGAACATTTTTTTTAAGGTTTTTATAGTGAAATTGTTGAGTTTTTTCATTTGAAACTTTTTTCTATGGTTTTTACAGTGAAACTGTTGAATTTTTAAACTTGACATTTTTAAATATATTTTTTATAGAGAACCTGTTGTGTTTTTTAACTTGGAACTTATTTTTTATTTTTTATAGAGATATTTGTGAGTATTTTTAACGAAACTTTTTTTATGCTTTTTTATCGAGAAATAATTATGTTTTTTCACTTGAAAACCTTGTTTTGGTTTTTATAGTGAAACTATTGAATTTTTTAACATGGAACTTTTTTTAATGGTTTTTTAAGCGAAATTGTTGAATTTTTTAACTTGAAACATTTTTTTATGGTTTTTATGGCGATATTGATGAGTTTTATAACTTGGATATTGATCTTACCTGATCATGAGAGCCTTCTTGTAGTTGAACGTGAACATCAAGGTTGATGGAATGGAGGGGGTGTACCTGCAAGGCGCTAAAATGCCAAAGTCAATAGAGGTACAGAAAATGGTAAGCCAGAAGAGTTAGATCAGAATACCTGACCCTTTAAAGAAAAATGAATTTATAGTGAGCCCCCAGCGCTGGGCCAAGGTCCTTCCTCGGGAATGATCAGCGAGGCCCAAGGGAGAACTGCCAAGGTACGTGTAAGGAGCGTGTAGACCTCACAAGTGGTCTAATCCTTGGTCTAACTGCCCCTATCTTTCAGGAGATAATGGGGGACAGTTAGGTGATGTGGCAATTGGAATGAAAGAACTCGTTATTTGCCCGTCTCTCAAAGTGTATACCCGAATCATGAAATGCCTGCCCGACCGTTAAGTGGTGTGCGCTCGACAACCAAGTATTTTTGCCCGAACGTATGGGCTTCTGCTCGGCGTATTGGCCACAACTCAATACAATCTCTGGGGCCCAGTCTAAAACAAATATTTTTTTGGATCTTTATAGTGAAATTGTTAAGCATTTTAACTTGGATATTTTTTATGGTTTTTTTAGTGAAATTGTTGTGTTTTTTTTAACTTTTAACTTTTGTTATGGTTTTTATAGTGAAACTGTTGTGATTTTTAAGTTATGGTTTTTATTAAGGTTTTTAACTTGGAACTTTTTTTATTATGGTTTTTCTTGTACCGTTGAGTTATTTTACTTGAAATTGTTTAGTGTATTTATTATAGAGAAACTGTTGAGTTTTTTTAATGGTTTTTTAGTGAAATTATTATATTTTTGTTTATGTTTTTTACAGTGAAATAATTGAATTTCTTCACTTGGAATATTTTTTATAGAGATATTTGTGAGTATTTTTTACATGGAACTTTTATTAGGCTTTTTTATAGAGAAATAATAGAGTTTTTTCACTTGAAACCTTGTTTTGGTTTTTATAGTGAAACTATTGAATTTTTTAACATGGAACTTTTTTTTAATGGTTTTTCATTGAAATTGTTGAATTTTTTAACTTGATACATTTTTTATGGTTTTTATGTCGATATAGTTGAGGATTATAACTTGGATCTTTTTTTAGGATCTTTATAGTGAAATTGTTGAGCATTTTAACTTGGATAATTTTTTTATGTTTTTTTAGTGAAATTGTTGTGCTTTTTTTAACTTGGAACTTTTGTTATGGTTTGTATAGTGAAAATGTTGAGTTTTTTTACTTTGGACTTTTTTATGGTATTTATAGTGAAATATTTGAGTTTTTTTAACTTGGAACTATTTTTGTGGTTTTTACAGTTAAATTATTGAGTTTTTTAATTTGGAACATTTTTTTATGGTTTTTATAGTGAAACTGTTGAGTTTTTTCATTTGATACTTTTTTTTATGGTTTTTACAGTGAAACTGTTGAGTTTTTTAACTTGATATTTTTAAATAAATTTTTTATAGAGAAACTGTTGTGTTTTTTAACATGGAGTTTTTTTTTTTTATGTTTTTTACAGTGAAATAGTTGAATTTTTTCAATTGGAAATGTTTCTATGGTTTTTATATTGAAACTATTGAGTTTTTTAAGTTGTAACTTATTTTTAATTTTTTATAGAGATATTTTTGAGTATTTTTTACATGGAACTTTTTTTTAGGCTTTTTTATAGAGAAATAGTTGAGTTTTTTCACTTGAAAACCTTGTTTTGGTATTTATAGTGAAACTATTGAATTTTTTAACATGGAAAATTTTTTAATGGTTTTTCTAGTGAAATTGTTGAATTTTTTAACTTGAAACATTTTTTATGGCGATATAGTCGAGGTTTATAACTTGGATCTTTTTTTAGGATCTTTATAGTGAAATTGATGAGCATTTTAACTTGGATAATTTTTTTTAATGTTTTTTTTAGTGAAATTGTTGTGCTTTTTTTAACTTGGAACTTTTGTTATGGTTTTTATAGTGAAAATTTTGATTTTTTTACTTTGAACTTTTTTATGGTATTTATAGTGAAATATTTGAGTTTTTTTAACTTGGAAGTATTTTTGTGGTTTTTACAGTTAAATTTTTTAGTTTTTTAATTTGGATCATTTTTTTATGGTTTTTATAGTGAAACTGTTGAGTTTTTTCATTTGAAACTTTTTTTTATGGTTTTTACAGTGAAACTGTTGAGTTTTTAAACTTGATATTTTAAATATATTTTTTATAGAGAAACTGTTGTGTTTTTTAAATTGGAATTTTTTTTTATGTTTTTTACAGTGAAATAGTTGAATTTTTTCACTTGGAAATGTTTCTATGGTTTTTATATTGAAACTATTGAGTTTTTTAAGTTGGAACTTATTTTTAATTTTTTAGAGATATTTGTGAGTATTTTTTACATGGAACTTTTTTTAGGCTTTTTTAAAGAGAAATAGTTGAGTTTTTTCACTTGAAAACCTTGTTTTGGTTTTTATAGTGAACCTATTGAATTTTTTAACATGGAACTTTTTTTAATGGTTTTTCCAGTGAAATTGTTGAATTTATTAACTTGAAATATTTTTTATGGTTTTTATGGCGATATAGTTGAGGTTTATATCTTGGATCTTTTTTTAGGATCTTTATAGTGAAAATGTTGAGCATTTTAACTTAGGCAATTTTTTTTAATGTTTTTTTTAGTGAAATTGTTGTGCTTTTTTTAACTTGGAACTTTTGTTATGGTTTTTATAGTGAAAATGTTGAGTTTTTTTTTACTTTGAACTTTTTTATGGTATTTATAGTGAAATATTTGAGTTTTTTTAACTTGGAACTATTTTTGTGGTTTTTACAGTTAAATTATTGAGTTTTTTAATTTGGATCATTTTTTTATGGTTTTTATAGTGAAACTGTTGAGTTTTTTCATTTGAAACGTTTTTTTATGGTTTTTACAGTGAAACAGTTGAGTTTTTTCACTTGATATTTTAAATACAATTTTTTATAGAGAAACTGTTGTGTTTTTTAACTTGGAATTTTTTTTATGTTTTTTACATTGAAATATTTGAATTTTTTCACTTGGAAATGTTTCTATGGTTTTTATATTGAAACTATTGAGTTTTTTTAAGTTGGAACTTATTTTTAATTTTTTATAGAGATATTTGTGAGTATTTTTTACATGGAACTTTTTTTAGGCTTTTTTAAAGAGAAATAGTTGAGTTTTTTCACTTGAAAACCTTGTTTTGGTTTTTATAGTGAACCTATTGAATTTTTTAACATAGAACTTTTTTTTAATGATTTATCAGTGAAATTGTTGAATTTTAAACTTGAAACATTTTTTATGGTTTTTATGGCGATATAGTTGAGGTTTATAACTTGGATCTTTTTTTAGGATCTTTATAGTGAAATTGTTGAGCATTTTAACTTGGATAATTTTTTTTTTGTTTTTTTTAGTGAAATTGTTGTGCTTTTTTTAACTTGGAACTTTTGTTATGGTTTTTATAGTGAAACTGTTGAGTTTTTTTACTTTGAACCTTTTTATGGTATTTATAGTGAAATATTTGTGTTTTTTTAACTTGGAACTATTTTAGTGGTTTTCATAGTTAAGTTATTGAGTTTTTTAATTAGGATCTTATTTTATGGTTTTTATAATGAAACTGCTGAGGTCTTTAACTTGGAACTTTTTTTATTATGGTTTTTCTAGTACTGTTGAGTTTTTTTAGTTGAAATTCTTTACTCTATTTATTATAGAGAAACTATTGAACTTTTTAGAGGCTTTTTATAGTGAAATAGTTGAGTTTTTTCACTTTGAAATCTTGTTAAACTTTTATAATGACATATAGAATATTTTAACATGAAACTCTTTTTAATGATTTTTTTAGTGAAATTGTTGAATTTTTAACTTTAAACGTTTTTATGGTTTTTACAGTGAAATTGGGAACTGTTGAGTTTTTTTTACTTTGAACTTTTTTATGGTATTTATAGTGAATTATTTGAGTTTTTTTAACTTGGAACTATTTTAGTGTTTTTTATAGTTATATTATTGAGTTTTTTAATTTGGAACATTTTTTTTAAGGTTTTTATAGTGAAATTGTTGAGTTTTTTCATTTGAAACTTTTTTCTATGGTTTTTACAGTGAAACTGTTGAATTTTTAAACTTGACATTTTTAAATATATTTTTTATAGAGAACCTGTTGTGTTTTTTAACTTGGAACTTATTTTTTATTTTTTATAGAGATATTTGTGAGTATTTTTAACGAAACTTTTTTTATGCTTTTTTATCGAGAAATAATTATGTTTTTTCACTTGAAAACCTTGTTTTGGTTTTTATAGTGAAACTATTGAATTTTTTAACATGGAACTTTTTTTAATGGTTTTTTAAGCGAAATTGTTGAATTTTTTAACTTGAAACATTTTTTTATGGTTTTTATGGCGATATTGATGAGTTTTATAACTTGGATATTGATCTTACCTGATCATGAGAGCCTTCTTGTAGTTGAACGTGAACATCAAGGTTGATGGAATGGAGGGGGTGTACCTGCAAGGCGCTAAAATGCCAAAGTCAATAGAGGTACAGAAAATGGTAAGCCAGAAGAGTTAGATCAGAATACCTGACCCTTTAAAGAAAAATGAATTTATAGTGAGCCCCCAGCGCTGGGCCAAGGTCCTTCCTCGGGAATGATCAGCGAGGCCCAAGGGAGAACTGCCAAGGTACGTGTAAGGAGCGTGTAGACCTCACAAGTGGTCTAATCCTTGGTCTAACTGCCCCTATCTTTCAGGAGATAATGGGGGACAGTTAGGTGATGTGGCAATTGGAATGAAAGAACTCGTTATTTGCCCGTCTCTCAAAGTGTATACCCGAATCATGAAATGCCTGCCCGACCGTTAAGTGGTGTGCGCTCGACAACCAAGTATTTTTGCCCGAACGTATGGGCTTCTGCTCGGCGTATTGGCCACAACTCAATACAATCTCTGGGGCCCAGTCTAAAACAAATATTTTTTTGGATCTTTATAGTGAAATTGTTAAGCATTTTAACTTGGATATTTTTTATGGTTTTTTTAGTGAAATTGTTGTGTTTTTTTTAACTTTTAACTTTTGTTATGGTTTTTATAGTGAAACTGTTGTGATTTTTAAGTTATGGTTTTTATTAAGGTTTTTAACTTGGAACTTTTTTTATTATGGTTTTTCTTGTACCGTTGAGTTATTTTACTTGAAATTGTTTAGTGTATTTATTATAGAGAAACTGTTGAGTTTTTTTAATGGTTTTTTAGTGAAATTATTATATTTTTGTTTATGTTTTTTACAGTGAAATAATTGAATTTCTTCACTTGGAATATTTTTTATAGAGATATTTGTGAGTATTTTTTACATGGAACTTTTATTAGGCTTTTTTATAGAGAAATAATAGAGTTTTTTCACTTGAAACCTTGTTTTGGTTTTTATAGTGAAACTATTGAATTTTTTAACATGGAACTTTTTTTTAATGGTTTTTCATTGAAATTGTTGAATTTTTTAACTTGATACATTTTTTATGGTTTTTATGTCGATATAGTTGAGGATTATAACTTGGATCTTTTTTTAGGATCTTTATAGTGAAATTGTTGAGCATTTTAACTTGGATAATTTTTTTATGTTTTTTTAGTGAAATTGTTGTGCTTTTTTTAACTTGGAACTTTTGTTATGGTTTGTATAGTGAAAATGTTGAGTTTTTTTACTTTGGACTTTTTTATGGTATTTATAGTGAAATATTTGAGTTTTTTTAACTTGGAACTATTTTTGTGGTTTTTACAGTTAAATTATTGAGTTTTTTAATTTGGAACATTTTTTTATGGTTTTTATAGTGAAACTGTTGAGTTTTTTCATTTGATACTTTTTTTTATGGTTTTTACAGTGAAACTGTTGAGTTTTTTAACTTGATATTTTTAAATAAATTTTTTATAGAGAAACTGTTGTGTTTTTTAACTTGGAGTTTTTTTTTTTATGTTTTTTACAGTGAAATAGTTGAATTTTTTCAATTGGAAATGTTTCTATGGTTTTTATATTGAAACTATTGAGTTTTTTAAGTTGTAACTTATTTTTAATTTTTTATAGAGATATTTTTGAGTATTTTTTACATGGAACTTTTTTTTAGGCTTTTTTATAGAGAAATAGTTGAGTTTTTTCACTTGAAAACCTTGTTTTGGTATTTATAGTGAAACTATTGAATTTTTTAACATGGAAAATTTTTTAATGGTTTTTCTAGTGAAATTGTTGAATTTTTTAACTTGAAACATTTTTTATGGCGATATAGTCGAGGTTTATAACTTGGATCTTTTTTTAGGATCTTTATAGTGAAATTGATGAGCATTTTAACTTGGATAATTTTTTTTAATGTTTTTTTTAGTGAAATTGTTGTGCTTTTTTTAACTTGGAACTTTTGTTATGGTTTTTATAGTGAAAATTTTGATTTTTTTACTTTGAACTTTTTTATGGTATTTATAGTGAAATATTTGAGTTTTTTTAACTTGGAAGTATTTTTGTGGTTTTTACAGTTAAATTTTTTAGTTTTTTAATTTGGATCATTTTTTTATGGTTTTTATAGTGAAACTGTTGAGTTTTTTCATTTGAAACTTTTTTTTATGGTTTTTACAGTGAAACTGTTGAGTTTTTAAACTTGATATTTTAAATATATTTTTTATAGAGAAACTGTTGTGTTTTTTAAATTGGAATTTTTTTTTATGTTTTTTACAGTGAAATAGTTGAATTTTTTCACTTGGAAATGTTTCTATGGTTTTTATATTGAAACTATTGAGTTTTTTAAGTTGGAACTTATTTTTAATTTTTTAGAGATATTTGTGAGTATTTTTTACATGGAACTTTTTTTAGGCTTTTTTAAAGAGAAATAGTTGAGTTTTTTCACTTGAAAACCTTGTTTTGGTTTTTATAGTGAACCTATTGAATTTTTTAACATGGAACTTTTTTTAATGGTTTTTCCAGTGAAATTGTTGAATTTATTAACTTGAAATATTTTTTATGGTTTTTATGGCGATATAGTTGAGGTTTATATCTTGGATCTTTTTTTAGGATCTTTATAGTGAAAATGTTGAGCATTTTAACTTAGGCAATTTTTTTTAATGTTTTTTTTAGTGAAATTGTTGTGCTTTTTTTAACTTGGAACTTTTGTTATGGTTTTTATAGTGAAAATGTTGAGTTTTTTTTTACTTTGAACTTTTTTATGGTATTTATAGTGAAATATTTGAGTTTTTTTAACTTGGAACTATTTTTGTGGTTTTTACAGTTAAATTATTGAGTTTTTTAATTTGGATCATTTTTTTATGGTTTTTATAGTGAAACTGTTGAGTTTTTTCATTTGAAACGTTTTTTTATGGTTTTTACAGTGAAACAGTTGAGTTTTTTCACTTGATATTTTAAATACAATTTTTTATAGAGAAACTGTTGTGTTTTTTAACTTGGAATTTTTTTTATGTTTTTTACATTGAAATATTTGAATTTTTTCACTTGGAAATGTTTCTATGGTTTTTATATTGAAACTATTGAGTTTTTTTAAGTTGGAACTTATTTTTAATTTTTTATAGAGATATTTGTGAGTATTTTTTACATGGAACTTTTTTTAGGCTTTTTTAAAGAGAAATAGTTGAGTTTTTTCACTTGAAAACCTTGTTTTGGTTTTTATAGTGAACCTATTGAATTTTTTAACATAGAACTTTTTTTTAATGATTTATCAGTGAAATTGTTGAATTTTAAACTTGAAACATTTTTTATGGTTTTTATGGCGATATAGTTGAGGTTTATAACTTGGATCTTTTTTTAGGATCTTTATAGTGAAATTGTTGAGCATTTTAACTTGGATAATTTTTTTTTTGTTTTTTTTAGTGAAATTGTTGTGCTTTTTTTAACTTGGAACTTTTGTTATGGTTTTTATAGTGAAACTGTTGAGTTTTTTTACTTTGAACCTTTTTATGGTATTTATAGTGAAATATTTGTGTTTTTTTAACTTGGAACTATTTTAGTGGTTTTCATAGTTAAGTTATTGAGTTTTTTAATTAGGATCTTATTTTATGGTTTTTATAATGAAACTGCTGAGGTCTTTAACTTGGAACTTTTTTTATTATGGTTTTTCTAGTACTGTTGAGTTTTTTTAGTTGAAATTCTTTACTCTATTTATTATAGAGAAACTATTGAACTTTTTAGAGGCTTTTTATAGTGAAATAGTTGAGTTTTTTCACTTTGAAATCTTGTTAAACTTTTATAATGACATATAGAATATTTTAACATGAAACTCTTTTTAATGATTTTTTTAGTGAAATTGTTGAATTTTTAACTTTAAACGTTTTTATGGTTTTTACAGTGAAATTGGGAACTGTTGAGTTTTTTTTACTTTGAACTTTTTTATGGTATTTATAGTGAATTATTTGAGTTTTTTTAACTTGGAACTATTTTAGTGTTTTTTATAGTTATATTATTGAGTTTTTTAATTTGGAACATTTTTTTTAAGGTTTTTATAGTGAAATTGTTGAGTTTTTTCATTTGAAACTTTTTTCTATGGTTTTTACAGTGAAACTGTTGAATTTTTAAACTTGACATTTTTAAATATATTTTTTTATAGAGAACCTGTTGTGTTTTTTAACTTGGAACTTATTTTTTATTTTTTATAGAGATATTTGTGAGTATTTTTAACGAAACTTTTTTTATGCTTTTTTATCGAGAAATAATTATGTTTTTTCACTTGAAAACCTTGTTTTGGTTTTTATAGTGAAACTATTGAATTTTTTAACATGGAACTTTTTTTAATGGTTTTTTAAGCGAAATTGTTGAATTTTTTAACTTGAAACATTTTTTTATGGTTTTTATGGCGATATTGATGAGTTTTATAACTTGGATATTGATCTTACCTGATCATGAGAGCCTTCTTGTAGTTGAACGTGAACATCAAGGTTGATGGAATGGAGGGGGTGTACCTGCAAGGCGCTAAAATGCCAAAGTCAATAGAGGTACAGAAAATGGTAAGCCAGAAGAGTTAGATCAGAATACCTGACCCTTTAAAGAAAAATGAATTTATAGTGAGCCCCCAGCGCTGGGCCAAGGTCCTTCCTCGGGAATGATCAGCGAGGCCCAAGGGAGAACTGCCAAGGTACGTGTAAGGAGCGTGTAGACCTCACAAGTGGTCTAATCCTTGGTCTAACTGCCCCTATCTTTCAGGAGATAATGGGGGACAGTTAGGTGATGTGGCAATTGGAATGAAAGAACTCGTTATTTGCCCGTCTCTCAAAGTGTATACCCGAATCATGAAATGCCTGCCCGACCGTTAAGTGGTGTGCGCTCGACAACCAAGTATTTTTGCCCGAACGTATGGGCTTCTGCTCGGCGTATTGGCCACAACTCAATACAATCTCTGGGGCCCAGTCTAAAACAAATATTTTTTTGGATCTTTATAGTGAAATTGTTAAGCATTTTAACTTGGATATTTTTTATGGTTTTTTTAGTGAAATTGTTGTGATTTTTTTAACTTTTAACTTTTGTTATGGTTTTTATAGTGAAACTGTTGTGATTTTTAAGTTATGGTTTTTATTAAGGTTTTTAACTTGGAACTTTTTTTATTATGGTTTTTCTTGTACCGTTGAGTTATTTTACTTGAAATTGTTTAGTGTATTTATTATAGAGAAACTGTTGAGTTTTTTTAATGGTTTTTTAGTGAAATTATTATATTTTTGTTTATGTTTTTTACAGTGAAATAATTGAATTTCTTCACTTGGAATATTTTTTATAGAGATATTTGTGAGTATTTTTTACATGGAACTTTTATTAGGCTTTTTTATAGAGAAATAATAGAGTTTTCTCACTTGAAACCTTGTTTTGGTTTTTATAGTGAAACTATTGAATTTTTTAACATGGAACTTTTTTTTAATGGTTTTTCATTGAAATTGTTGAATTTTTTAACTTGATACATTTTTTATGGTTTTTATGTCGATATAGTTGAGGATTATAACTTGGATCTTTTTTTAGGATCTTTATAGTGAAATTGTTGAGCATTTTAACTTGGATAATTTTTTTATGTTTTTTTAGTGAAATTGTTGTGCTTTTTTTAACTTGGAACTTTTGTTATGGTTTGTATAGTGAAAATGTTGAGTTTTTTTACTTTGGACTTTTTTATGGTATTTATAGTGAAATATTTGAGTTTTTTTAACTTGGAACTATTTTTGTGGTTTTTACAGTTAAATTATTGAGTTTTTTAATTTGGAACATTTTTTTATGGTTTTTATAGTGAAACTGTTGAGTTTTTTCATTTGATACTTTTTTTTATGGTTTTTACAGTGAAACTGTTGAGTTTTTTAACTTGATATTTTTAAATAAATTTTTTATAGAGAAACTGTTGTGTTTTTTAACTTGGAGTTTTTTTTTATGTTTTTTACAGTGAAATAGTTGAATTTTTTCAATTGGAAATGATTCTAAGGTTTTTATATTGAAACTATTGAGTTTTTTAAGTTGTAACTTATTTTTAATTTTTTATAGAGATATTTGTGAGTATTTTTTACATGGAACTTTTTTTTAGGCTTTTTTATAGAGAAATAGTTGAGTTTTTTCACTTGAAAACCTTGTTTTGGTATTTATAGTGAAACTATTGAATTTTTTAACATGGAAAATTTTTTAATGGTTTTTCTAGTGAAATTGTTGAATTTTTTAACTTGAAACATTTTTTATGGCGATATAGTCGAGGTTTATAACTTGGATCTTTTTTTAGGATCTTTATAGTGAAATTGATGAGCATTTTAACTTGGATAATTTTTTTAAATATTTTTTTTAGTGAAATTGTTGTGCTTTTTTTAACTTGGAACTTTTGTTATGGTTTTTATAGTGAAAATTTTGATTTTTTTACTTTGAACTTTTTTATGGTATTTATAGTGAAATATTTGAGTTTTTTTAACTTGGAAGTATTTTTGTGGTTTTTACAGTTAAATTTTTTAGTTTTTTAATTTGGATCATTTTTTTATGGTTTTTATAGTGAAACTGTTGAGTTTTTTCATTTGAAACTTTTTTTTATGGTTTTTACAGTGAAACTGTTGAGTTTTTAAACTTGATATTTTAAATATATTTTTTATAGAGAAACTGTTGTGTTTTTTAAATTGGAATTTTTTTTTTATGTTTTTTACAGTGAAATAGTTGAATTTTTTCACTTGGAAATGTTTCTATGGTTTTTATATTGAAACTATTGAGTTTTTTAAGTTGGAACTTATTTTTAATTTTTTAGAGATATTTGTGAGTATTTTTTACATGGAACTTTTTTTAGGCTTTTTTAAAGAGAAATAGTTGAGTTTTTTCATTTGAAAACCTTGTTTTGGTTTTTATAGTGAAACTATTGAATTTTTCAACATGGAACTTTTTTTTAATTGTTTATCAGTGAAATTGTTGAATTTTTTAACCTGAAACATTTTTTATGGTTTTTATGGCGATATGTTGAGGTTTATAACTTGGATCTTTTTTTAGGATCTTTATAGTGAAATTGTTGAGCATTTTAACTTGAATACTTTTTTTTTGTTTTTTAGTGAAATTGTTGTGTTTTTTTAACTTGGAACTTTTGTTATGGTTTTTATAGTGAAACTATTGAGTTTTTTTACTTTGAACTTTTTTATGGTATTTATAGTGAAATATTTGTGTTTTTTTAACTTGGAACTATTTTAATGGTTTTCATAGTTAAATTATTGAGTTTTTTAATTTGGAACTTTTTTTATGGTTTTTATAATGAAATTGTTGAGGTTTTTAACTTTGAAGTATTTTTATTATGGTTTTTCTAGTACTGTTGAGTTTTTTTTTACTTGAAATTCTTTACTCTATTTATTATAGAGAAACTGTTGAACTTTTTAGAGGCTTTTTATAGTGAAATAGTTGAGTTTTTTCACTTTGAAATCTTGTTAAACTCTTATAATGACACTATAGAATATTTTAACATGAAACTCTTTTTAATGATTTTTTTAGTGAAATTGTTGAATTTTTAACTTTAAACGTTTTTATGGATTTTACAGTGAAATTGGGAAACTGTTGAGTTTTTTTACTTTGAACTTTTTTTATGGTATTTAAAGTGAATTATTTGAGTTTTTTTAACTTGAAACTATTTTAGTGTTTTTTATAGTTATATTATTGAGTTTTTTAATTTGGAACATTTTTTAAGGTTTTTACAGTGAAACTGTTGAATTTTTTAACTTGACATTTTTAAATATATTTTTTATAGAGAAACTGTTGTGTTTTTTAACTTGGAATTTTTTTTATGTTTTTTACAGTGAAATAGTTGAATTTCTTCACTTGGAAATCTTTCTATGGTTTTTATAGTTAAACTGTTGAGTTTTTTAACTTGGAACTTATTTTTAATTTTTTATAGAGATATTTGTGAGTATTTTTAACATGGAACTTTTTTAGGCTTTTTTTATAGAGAAATAGTTGAGTTTTTTTCATTTGAAAACCTTGTTTTGGTTTTTATAGTGAAACTATTGAATTTTTTAACATGAAACTTTTTTTAATGGTTTTTTCAGTGAAATTGTTGAATTTTTTAACTTGAAACATTTTTTTTTTTTTGTTTTTAAGGCGATATAGATGTGGTTTATATCTTGGATCTTTTTTAAGGATCTTTATAGTGAAATTGTTGAGCATTTTAACTTGGATCTTTTTTTTAATGATTTTTTTAGTGAAATTGTTGTGTTTTTTTTTTTAACTTGGAACTTATGTTATGGTTTCTATAATGAAACTGTTGAGTTTTTTTACTTTGAACTTTTTTATGGTATTTATAGTGAAATATTTGAGTTTTTTTAAACTTGGAACTATTTTAGTGGTTTTTATAATTAAATTATTGAGTTTTTTAATTTGTAACTTTTTTTTATGGTTTTATAGTGAAACTGTTGAGGTTTTTCACTTGGAAGTTTTTTTATTATGGTTTTTCTAGTACTGTTGAGTTTTTTAACTTGAAATTCTTTAGTGTATTTTTTTATAGAGAAACTGTTGAGTTTTTAAACTTGGAACTTTTTTTAGGCTTTTTATAGTGAAATAGTTGAGTTTTTTCACTTGGAAATCTTATTTAACTTTTATAACGAAACTACTGAACATTTTAACGTGAAACTTTTTTTTAATGGTTTTTTTAGTGAAATTGTTGAATTTTTAACGAAACTTTTTTATATGGTTTTTATTGTGAAATTGCGAAACTGTTGAGTCTTTTTTACTTTGAACTTTTTTATTGTATTTATAGTGAAATTTTTGAGTTTTTTAACTTGGAACTATTTTAGTGTTTTTTATAGTTAAATTATTGAGGTTCTTAATTTGGAACTTTTTTTTTTATGGTTTTTATAATGAAACTGTTGAGTTTTTTCACTTGAATCTTTTTTTATGTTTTTTACTGTGAAAATGTTGAGTTTTTTAACTTTACATTTTAAATATATTTTTTATAGAGAAACTGTTGTGATTTTTAACTTGGAATTTTTTTAATGTATTTTAGAGTGAAATTGTTGAGCAATTTAACTTGGATATTTTTTTTATGTTTTTTTAGTGAAATTGTTTTTTTTATAACTTGGAACTTTTGTTATGGTTTTTATAGTGATACTGTTGAGTTTTTTTACTTTGAACTTTTTTATGGTATTTATAGTGAAATATTTGAGTTTTTTTAACTTGGAACTATTTTAGTGGTTTTATAGTTAAATTATTGAGTTTTTTAATTTGGAACTTTTTTTTTTGTTTTTATAGTGAAACTGTTAAGGTTTTTAACTTTGAACCTTTTTTATTATGGTTTTTCTTGTACTGTTGAGTTATTTTACTTGAAATTGTTTAATGTATTTATTATAGAGAAACTGTTGAGTTATTTTAATGGTTTTTCAGTGAAATTATTGTATTTTTTTATGTTTTTTACGGTGAAATAATTGAATTTCTTGACTTGGAGTATTTTTTATAGAGATATTTGTGAGTATTTTTAACACGAAACTTTTATTAGGCTTTTTTATAGAGAAATAGTTGAGTTTTTTCACTTGAAAACCTTGTTTTGGTTTTTATAGTGAAACTATTGAATTTTTTAACATGGAACATTTATTTAATGGTTTTTTCAGTGAAATTGTTGAATTTTTTAACTTGAAACATTTTTATGGGTTTTATGGCGATATAGTTGAGGTTTATAACTTGGATGTTGTTTTAGGATCTTTATAGTGAAATTGTTGAGCATTTTAACTTGGATAATTTTTTTTAATTTTTTTAATGAAATTGTTGTGCTTTTTTTAATTTGGAACTTTTGTTATAGTTTTTATAGTGAAACTGTTGAGTTTTTTTACTTTGAACTTTTTTATGGTATTTATAGTGAAATATTTGATTTTTTTAACTTGGAACTATTTTAGTGGTTTTTATAGTTAAATTATTGAGTTTTTTAATTTGGAACTTTTTTTATGGTTTTTATAATGAAACTGTTGAGGTTTTTAACTTGGAACTTTTATTATTATGGTTTTTCTAGTACTGTTGAGTTTTTTTACTTGAAATTCTTTACTCTATTTATTATAGAGAAACTGTAGAGTTTTTAGACTTGAAACTTTTTAGAGGCTTGTGAAATAGTTGAGTTTTTTCACTTCGAAATCTTGTTTAACTTTTATAATGACACTATAGAATATTTTAACATGAAACTCTTTTTAATGTTTTTTTTAGTGAAATTGTTGAAATTGTTGGATCTTTTTTAAGGATCTTTTTTTAATGTTTTTTTTAGTGAAATTGATGTGTTTTTTTTTTTAACTTGGAACTTATGTTATGGTTTCTATAATGAAACTGTTGAGTTTTTTTTACTTTGAACTTTTTTATGGTATTTATAGTGAAATATTTGAGTTTTTTTAAACTTGGAACTATTTTAGTGGTTTTTATAATTAAATTATTGAGTTTTTTAATTTGTAACTTTTTTTTAATGTTTTTTATAGTGAAACTGTTGAGGTTTTTCACTTGGAAGTTTTTTTTATCATGGTTTTTCTAGTACTGTTGAGTTTTTTAACTTGAAATTCTTTAGTATATTTTTTATAGAGAAACTGTTGAGTTTTTAAACTTGGAACTTTTTTTAGGCTTTTTATAGTGAAATAGTTGAGTTTTTTCACTTGGAAATCTTGTTTAACTTTTATAACGAAACTACTGAACATTTTAACATGAAACTTTTTTTTAATGGTTTTTTTAGTGAAATTGTTGAATTTTAAACGAAACTTTTTTATATGGTTTTTATTGTGAAATTGCGAAACTGTTGAGTCTTTTTTACTTTGAACTTTTTTATGGTATTTATAGTGAAATATTTGAGTTTTTTAACTTGGATCTATTTTAGTGTTTTTTATAGTTAAATTATTGAGGTTCTTAATTTGGAACATTTTTTTTATGGTTTTTATAATGAAACTGTTGAATTTTTTCACTTGAAACTTTTTTTTTATGGTTTTTACTGTGAAAATGTTGAGTTTTTTAACTTTACATTTTTAAATATATTTTTTATAGAGAAACTGTTGTGATTTTTAACTTGGAATTTTTTTAATGTATTTTAGAGTGAAGTTGTTGAATACTTTCACATGGAAATCTTTCTATGGTTTTTATAGTGAAACTGTTGATTTTTTTAACTTGGAACTTATTTTTAATTTTTTATAGAGATATTTGTCAGTATTTTTTACATGGTACTTTTTTTAGGCTTCTTTATAGAGAAATAGTTGAGTTTCTTAACTTGAAAACCTTGCTTTGGTTTTTATAGTGAAACTATTGAATTTTTTAACATGGAACATTTATTTAATGGTTTTTTCAGTGAAATTGTTGAATTTTTTAACTTGAAACATTTTTATGGGTTTTATGGCGATATAGTTGAGGTTTATAACTTGGATCTTTTTTTAGGATCTTTATAGTGAAATTGTTGAGCATTTTAACTTGGATAATTTTTTTAATTTTTTTAATGAAATTGTTGTGCTTTTTTTAATTTGGAACTTTTGTTATAGTTTTTATAGTGAAACTGTTGAGTTTTTTTACTTTGAACTTTTTTATGGTATTTATAGTGAAATATTTGATTTTTTTAACTTGGAACTATTTTAGTGGTTTTTATAGTTAAATTATTGAGTTTATTAATTTGGAACTTTTTTTATGGTTTTTATAATGAAACTGTTGAGGTTTTTAACTTGGAACTTTTATTATTATGGTTTTTCTAGTACTGTTGAGTTTTTTTACTTGAAATTCTTTACTCTATTTATTATAGAGAAACTGTAGAGTTTTTAGACTTGGAACTTTTTAGAGGCATTTTATAGTGAAATAGTTGAGTTTTTTCACTTCGAAATCTTGTTTAACTTTTATAATGACACTATAGAATATTTTAACATGAAACTCTTTTTAATGTTTTTTTTAGTGAAATTGTTGAATTTTTAACTTTAAACGTTTTTAAGGTTTTTACAGTGAAATTGGGAAACTGTTGAGTTTTTTTTTACTTTAAACGTTTTTATGGTATTTATAGTGAATTATTTAAGTTTTTTTAACTTGGAACTATTTTACTGTTTTTTTATAGTTATATTATTGAGTTTTTTAATTTGGAACATTTTTGTAAGGTTTTAATAGTGAAACTGTTGAGTTTTTTCACTTGAAACTTTTTTTTTATGGATTTTACAGTGAAACTGTTGAGTTTTTTAACTTGACATTTTTAAATATATTTTTTATAGAGAAATTGTTGTGTTTTTTAACTTGAAATTTATTTTTATGTTTTTTACAGTGAAATAGTTGAATTTCTTCACTTGGAAATCTTTCTATGGTTTTTATAGTTAAACTGTTGAGTTTTTTAACTTGAAACTTATTTTTAATTTTTTATAGAGATATTTGTGAGTATTTTTAACATGGAACTTTTTTTAGGCTTTTTTTTTATAGAGAAATAGTTGAGTTTTTTCATTTGAATACCTTGTTTTGGTTTTTATAGTGAAACTATTGAATTTTTTAACATGAAACTTTTTTTAATGGTTTTTTCAGTGAAATTGTTGAATTTTTTAACTTGAAACATTATTTTTTGGTTTTTATGGCGATATAGATGTGGTTTATATCTTGGATCTTTTTTAAGGATCTTTATAGTGAAATTGTTGAGCATTTTAACTTGGATCTTTTTTTAATGTTTTTTTTAGTGAAATTGTTGTGTTTTTTTTTAACTTGGAACTTATGTTATGGTTTCTATAATGAAACTGTTGAGTTTTTTTACTTTGAACTTTTTTATGGTATTTATAGTGAAATATTTGAGTTTTTTTAAACTTGGAACTATTTTAGTGGTTTTTATAATTAAATTATTGAGTTTTTTAATTTGTAACTTTTTTTTAATGTTTTTTATAGTGAAACTGTTGAGGTTTTTCACTTGGAAGTTTTTTTTATCATGGTTTTTCTAGTACTGTTGAGTTTTTTAACTTGAAATTCTTTAGTATATTTTTTATAGAGAAACTGTTGAGTTTTTAAACTTGGAACTTTTTTTAGGCTTTTTATAGTGAAATAGTTGAGTTTTTTCACTTGGAAATCTTGTTTAACTTTTATAACGAAACTACTGAACATTTTAACATGAAACTTTTTTTTAATGGTTTTTTTAGTGAAATTGTTGAATTTTAAACGAAACTTTTTTATATGGTTTTTATTGTGAAATTGCGAAACTGTTGAGTCTTTTTTACTTTGAACTTTTTTATGGTATTTATAGTGAAATATTTGAGTTTTTTAACTTGGATCTATTTTAGTGTTTTTTATAGTTAAATTATTGAGGTTCTTAATTTGGAACATTTTTTTTATGGTTTTTATAATGAAACTGTTGAATTTTTTCACTTGAAACTTTTTTTTTATGGTTTTTACTGTGAAAATGTTGAGTTTTTTAACTTTACATTTTTAAATATATTTTTTATAGAGAAACTGTTGTGATTTTTAACTTGGAATTTTTTTAATGTATTTTAGAGTGAAGTTGTTGAATACTTTCACATGGAAATCTTTCTATGGTTTTTATAGTGAAACTGTTGATTTTTTTAACTTGGAACTTATTTTTAATTTTTTATAGAGATATTTGTCAGTATTTTTTACATGGTACTTTTTTTAGGCTTCTTTATAGAGAAATAGTTGAGTTTCTTAACTTGAAAACCTTGCTTTGGTTTTTATAGTGAAACTATTGAATTTTTTAACATGGAACATTTATTTAATGGTTTTTTCAGTGAAATTGTTGAATTTTTTAACTTGAAACATTTTTATGGGTTTTATGGCGATATAGTTGAGGTTTATAACTTGGATCTTTTTTTAGGATCTTTATAGTGAAATTGTTGAGCATTTTAACTTGGATAATTTTTTTAATTTTTTTAATGAAATTGTTGTGCTTTTTTTAATTTGGAACTTTTGTTATAGTTTTTATAGTGAAACTGTTGAGTTTTTTTACTTTGAACTTTTTTATGGTATTTATAGTGAAATATTTGATTTTTTTAACTTGGAACTATTTTAGTGGTTTTTATAGTTAAATTATTGAGTTTATTAATTTGGAACTTTTTTTATGGTTTTTATAATGAAACTGTTGAGGTTTTTAACTTGGAACTTTTATTATTATGGTTTTTCTAGTACTGTTGAGTTTTTTTACTTGAAATTCTTTACTCTATTTATTATAGAGAAACTGTAGAGTTTTTAGACTTGGAACTTTTTAGAGGCATTTTATAGTGAAATAGTTGAGTTTTTTCACTTCGAAATCTTGTTTAACTTTTATAATGACACTATAGAATATTTTAACATGAAACTCTTTTTAATGTTTTTTTTAGTGAAATTGTTGAATTTTTAACTTTAAACGTTTTTAAGGTTTTTACAGTGAAATTGGGAAACTGTTGAGTTTTTTTTTACTTTAAACGTTTTTATGGTATTTATAGTGAATTATTTAAGTTTTTTTAACTTGGAACTATTTTACTGTTTTTTTATAGTTATATTATTGAGTTTTTTAATTTGGAACATTTTTGTAAGGTTTTAATAGTGAAACTGTTGAGTTTTTTCACTTGAAACTTTTTTTTTATGGATTTTACAGTGAAACTGTTGAGTTTTTTAACTTGACATTTTTAAATATATTTTTTATAGAGAAATTGTTGTGTTTTTTAACTTGAAATTTATTTTTATGTTTTTTACAGTGAAATAGTTGAATTTCTTCACTTGGAAATCTTTCTATGGTTTTTATAGTTAAACTGTTGAGTTTTTTAACTTGAAACTTATTTTTAATTTTTTATAGAGATATTTGTGAGTATTTTTAACATGGAACTTTTTTTAGGCTTTTTTTTTATAGAGAAATAGTTGAGTTTTTTCATTTGAATACCTTGTTTTGGTTTTTATAGTGAAACTATTGAATTTTTTAACATGAAACTTTTTTTAATGGTTTTTTCAGTGAAATTGTTGAATTTTTTAACTTGAAACATTATTTTTTGGTTTTTATGGCGATATAGATGTGGTTTATATCTTGGATCTTTTTTAAGGATCTTTATAGTGAAATTGTTGAGCATTTTAACTTGGATCTTTTTTTAATGTTTTTTTTAGTGAAATTGTTGTGTTTTTTTTTAACTTGGAACTTATGTTATGGTTTCTATAATGAAACTGTTGAGTTTTTTTACTTTGAACTTTTTTATGGTATTTATAGTGAAATATTTGAGTTTTTTTAAACTTGGAACTATTTTAGTGGTTTTTATAATTAAATTATTGAGTTTTTTAATTTGTAACTTTTTTTTAATGTTTTTTATAGTGAAACTGTTGAGGTTTTTCACTTGGAAGTTTTTTTTATCATGGTTTTTCTAGTACTGTTGAGTTTTTTAACTTGAAATTCTTTAGTATATTTTTTATAGAGAAACTGTTGAGTTTTTAAACTTGGAACTTTTTTTAGGCTTTTTATAGTGAAATAGTTGAGTTTTTTCACTTGGAAATCTTGTTTAACTTTTATAACGAAACTACTGAACATTTTAACATGAAACTTTTTTTTAATGGTTTTTTTAGTGAAATTGTTGAATTTTAAACGAAACTTTTTTATATGGTTTTTATTGTGAAATTGCGAAACTGTTGAGTCTTTTTTACTTTGAACTTTTTTATGGTATTTATAGTGAAATATTTGAGTTTTTTAACTTGGATCTATTTTAGTGTTTTTTATAGTTAAATTATTGAGGTTCTTAATTTGGAACATTTTTTTTATGGTTTTTATAATGAAACTGTTGAATTTTTTCACTTGAAACTTTTTTTTATGGTTTTTACTGTGAAAATGTTGAGTTTTTTAACTTTACATTTTTAAATATATTTTTTATAGAGAAACTGTTGTGATTTTTAACTTGGAATTTTTTTAATGTATTTTAGAGTGAAGTTGTTGAATACTTTCACATGGAAATCTTTCTATGGTTTTTATAGTGAAACTGTTGATTTTTTTAACTTGGAACTTATTTTTAATTTTTTATAGAGATATTTGTCAGTATTTTTTACATGGTACTTTTTTTAGGCTTCTTTATAGAGAAATAGTTGAGTTTCTTAACTTGAAAACCTTGCTTTGGTTTTTATAGTGAAACTATTGAATTTTTTAACATGGAACATTTATTTAATGGTTTTTTCAGTGAAATTGTTGAATTTTTTAACTTGAAACATTTTTATGGGTTTTATGGCGATATAGTTGAGGTTTATAACTTGGATCTTTTTTTAGGATCTTTATAGTGAAATTGTTGAGCATTTTAACTTGGATAATTTTTTTAATTTTTTTAATGAAATTGTTGTGCTTTTTTTAATTTGGAACTTTTGTTATAGTTTTTATAGTGAAACTGTTGAGTTTTTTTACTTTGAACTTTTTTATGGTATTTATAGTGAAATATTTGATTTTTTTAACTTGGAACTATTTTAGTGGTTTTTATAGTTAAATTATTGAGTTTATTAATTTGGAACTTTTTTTATGGTTTTTATAATGAAACTGTTGAGGTTTTTAACTTGGAACTTTTATTATTATGGTTTTTCTAGTACTGTTGAGTTTTTTTACTTGAAATTCTTTACTCTATTTATTATAGAGAAACTGTAGAGTTTTTAGACTTGGAACTTTTTAGAGGCATTTTATAGTGAAATAGTTGAGTTTTTTCACTTCGAAATCTTGTTTAACTTTTATAATGACACTATAGAATATTTTAACATGAAACTCTTTTTAATGTTTTTTTTAGTGAAATTGTTGAATTTTTAACTTTAAACGTTTTTAAGGTTTTTACAGTGAAATTGGGAAACTGTTGCGTTTTTTTTTACTTTAAACGTTTTTATGGTATTTATAGTGAATTATTTAAGTTTTTTTAACTTGGAACTATTTTACTGTTTTTTTATAGTTATATTATTGAGTTTTTTAATTTGGAACATTTTTGTAAGGTTTTAATAGTGAAACTGTTGAGTTTTTTCACTTGAAACTTTTTTTTTTATGGATTTTACAGTGAAACTGTTGAGTTTTTTAACTTGACATTTTTAAATATATTTTTTATAGAGAAATTGTTGTGTTTTTTAACTTGAAATTTATTTTTATGTTTTTTACAGTGAAATAGTTGAATTTCTTCACTTGGAAATCTTTCTATGGTTTTTATAGTTAAACTGTTGAGTTTTTTAACTTGAAACTTATTTTTAATTTTTTATAGAGATATTTGTGAGTATTTTTAACATGGAACTTTTTTTAGGCTTTTTTTTTATAGAGAAATAGTTGAGTTTTTTCATTTGAATACCTTGTTTTGGTTTTTATAGTGAAACTATTGAATTTTTTAACATGAAACTTTTTTTAATGGTTTTTTCAGTGAAATTGTTGAATTTTTTAACTTGAAACATTATTTTTTGGTTTTTATGGCGATATAGATGTGGTTTATATCTTGGATCTTTTTTAAGGATCTTTATAGTGAAATTGTTGAGCATTTTAACTTGGATCTTTTTTTAATGTTTTTTTTAGTGAAATTGTTGTGTTTTTTTTTAACTTGGAACTTATGTTATGGTTTCTATAATGAAACTGTTGAGTTTTTTTACTTTGAACTTTTTTATGGTATTTATAGTGAAATATTTGAGTTTTTTTAAACTTGGAACTATTTTAGTGGTTTTTATAATTAAATTATTGAGTTTTTTAATTTGTAACTTTTTTTTAATGTTTTTTATAGTGAAACTGTTGAGGTTTTTCACTTGGAAGTTTTTTTTATCATGGTTTTTCTAGTACTGTTGAGTTTTTTAACTTGAAATTCTTTAGTATATTTTTTATAGAGAAACTGTTGAGTTTTTAAACTTGGAACTTTTTTTAGGCTTTTTATAGTGAAATAGTTGAGTTTTTTCACTTGGAAATCTTGTTTAACTTTTATAACGAAACTACTAAACATTTTAACATGAAACTTTTTTTTAATGGTTTTTTTAGTGAAATTGTTGAATTTTTAACGAAACTTTTTTATATGGTTTTTATTGTGAAATTGCGAAACTGTTGAGTCTTTTTTACTTTGAACTTTTTTATGGTATTTATAGTGAAATATTTGAGTTTTTTAACTTGGATCTATTTTAGTGTTTTTTATAGTTAAATTATTGAGGTTCTTAATTTGGAACATTTTTTTTATGGTCTTTATAATGAAACTGTTGAATTTTTTCACTTGAAACTTTTTTTTATGGTTTTTACTGTGAAAATGTTGAGTTTTTTAACTTTACATTTTTAAATATATTTTTTATAGAGAAACTGTTGTGATTTTTAACTTGGAATTTTTTTAATGTATTTTAGAGTGAAGTTGTTGAATACTTTCACTTGGAAATCTTTCTATGGTTTTTATAGTGAAACTGTTGATTTTTTTAACTTGGAACTTATTTTTAATTTTTTATAGAGATATTTGTCAGTATTTTTTACATGGTACTTTTTTTAGGCTTCTTTATAGAGAAATAGTTGAGTTTCTTAACTTGAAAACCTTGCTTTGGTTTTTATAGTGAAACTATTGAATTTTTTAACATGGAACATTTATTTAATGGTTTTTTCAGTGAAATTGTTGAATTTTTTAACTTGAAACATTTTTATGGGTTTTATGGCGATATAGTTGAGGTTTATAACTTGGATCTTTTTTTAGGATCTTTATAGTGAAATTGTTGAGCATTTTAACTTGGATAATTTTTTTAATTTTTTTAATGAAATTGTTGTGCTTTTTTTAATTTGGAACTTTTGTTATAGTTTTTATAGTGAAACTGTTGAGTTTTTTTACTTTGAACTTTTTTATGGTATTTATAGTGAAATATTTGATTTTTTTAACTTGGAACTATTTTAGTGGTTTTTATAGTTAAATTATTGAGTTTATTAATTTGGAACTTTTTTTATGGTTTTTATAATGAAACTGTTGAGGTTTTTAACTTGGAACTTTTATTATTATGGTTTTTCTAGTACTGTTGAGTTTTTTTACTTGAAATTCTTTACTCTATTTATTATAGAGAAACTGTAGAGTTTTTAGACTTGGAACTTTTTAGAGGCTTTTTATAGTGAAATAGTTGAGTTTTTTCACTTCGAAATCTTGTTTAACTTTTATAATGACACTATAGAATATTTTAACATGAAACTCTTTTTAATGTTTTTTTTAGTGAAATTGTTGAATTTTTAACTTTAAACGTTTTTATGGTTTTTACAGTGAAATTGGGAAACTGTTGAGTTTTTTTTTACTTTAAACGTTTTTATGGTATTTATAGTGAATTATTTAAGTTTTTTTAACTTGGAACTATTTTACTGTTTTTTTATAGTTATATTATTGAGTTTTTTAATTTGGAACATTTTTGTAAGGTTTTAATAGTGAAACTGTTGAGTTTTTTCACTTGAAACTTTTTTTTTATGGATTTTACAGTGAAACTGTTGAGTTTTTTAACTTGACATTTTTAAATATATTTTTTATAGAGAAATTGTTGTGTTTTTTAACTTGAAATTTATTTTTATGTTTTTTACAGTGAAATAGTTGAATTTCTTCACTTGGAAATCTTTCTATGGTTTTTATAGTTAAACTGTTGAGTTTTTTAACTTGAAACTTATTTTTAATTTTTTATAGAGATATTTGTGAGTATTTTTAACATGGAACTTTTTTTAGGCTTTTTTTTTATAGAGAAATAGTTGAGTTTTTTCATTTGAATACCTTGTTTTGGTTTTTATAGTGAAACTATTGAATTTTTTAACATGAAACTTTTTTTAATGGTTTTTTCAGTGAAATTGTTGAATTTTTTAACTTGAAACATTATTTTTTGGTTTTTATGGCGATATAGATGTGGTTTATATCTTGGATCTTTTTTAAGGATCTTTATAGTGAAATTGTTGAGCATTTTAACTTGGATCTTTTTTTAATGTTTTTTTTAGTGAAATTGTTGTGTTTTTTTTTAACTTGGAACTTATGTTATGGTTTCTATAATGAAACTGTTGAGTTTTTTTACTTTGAACTTTTTTATGGTATTTATAGTGAAATATTTGAGTTTTTTTAAACTTGGAACTATTTTAGTGGTTTTTATAATTAAATTATTGAGTTTTTTAATTTGTAACTTTTTTTTAATGTTTTTTATAGTGAAACTGTTGAGGTTTTTCACTTGGAAGTTTTTTTATCATGGTTTTTCTAGTACTGTTGAGTTTTTTAACTTGAAATTCTTTAGTATATTTTTTATAGAGAAACTGTTGAGTTTTTAAACTTGGAACTTTTTTTAGGCTTTTTATAGTGAAATAGTTGAGTTTTTTCACTTGGAAATCTTGTTTAACTTTTATAACGAAACTACTAAACATTTTAACATGAAACTTTTTTTTAATGGTTTTTTTAGTGAAATTGTTGAATTTTTAACGAAACTTTTTTATATGGTTTTTATTGTGAAATTGCGAAATTGTTGAGTCTTTTTTACTTTGAACTTTTTTATGGTATTTATAGTGAAATATTTGAGTTTTTTAACTTGGATCTATTTTAGTGTTTTTTATAGTTAAATTATTGAGGTTCTTAATTTGGAACATTTTTTTTATGGTTTTTATAATGAAACTGTTGAATTTTTTCACTTGAAACTTTTTTTTATGGTTTTTACTGTGAAAATGTTGAGTTTTTTAACTTTACATTTTTAAATATATTTTTTATAGAGAAACTGTTGTGATTTTTAACTTGGAATTTTTTTAATGTATTTTAGAGTGAAGTTGTTGAATACTTTCACATGGAAATCTTTCTATGGTTTTTATAGTGAAACTGTTGATTTTTTTAACTTGGAACTTATTTTTAATTTTTTATAGAGATATTTGTCAGTATTTTTTACATGGTACTTTTTTTAGGCTTCTTTATAGAGAAATAGTTGAGTTTCTTAACTTGAAAACCTTGCTTTGGTTTTTATAGTGAAACTATTGAATTTTTTAACATGGAACATTTATTTAATGGTTTTTTCAGTGAAATTGTTGAATTTTTTAACTTGAAACATTTTTATGGGTTTTATGGCGATATAGTTGAGGTTTATAACTTGGATCTTTTTTTAGGATCTTTATAGTGAAATTGTTGAGCATTTTAACTTGGATAATTTTTTTAATTTTTTTAATGAAATTGTTGTGCTTTTTTTAATTTGGAACTTTTGTTATAGTTTTTATAGTGAAACTGTTGAGTTTTTTTACTTTGAACTTTTTTATGGTATTTATAGTGAAATATTTGATTTTTTTAACTTGGAACTATTTTAGTGGTTTTTATAGTTAAATTATTGAGTTTATTAATTTGGAACTTTTTTTATGGTTTTTATAATGAAACTGTTGAGGTTTTTAACTTGGAACTTTTATTATTATGGTTTTTCTAGTACTGTTGAGTTTTTTTACTTGAAATTCTTTACTCTATTTATTATAGAGAAACTGTAGAGTTTTTAGACTTGGAACTTTTTAGAGGCTTTTTATAGTGAAATAGTTGAGTTTTTTCACTTCGAAATCTTGTTTAACTTTTATAATGACACTATAGAATATTTTAACATGAAACTCTTTTTAATGTTTTTTTTAGTGAAATTGTTGAATTTTTAACTTTAAACGTTTTTATGGTTTTTACAGTGAAATTGGGAAACTGTTGAGTTTTTTTTTACTTTAAACGTTTTTATGGTATTTATAGTGAATTATTTAAGTTTTTTTAACTTGGAACTATTTTACTGTTTTTTTATAGTTATATTATTGAGTTTTTTAATTTGGAACATTTTTGTAAGGTTTTAATAGTGAAACTGTTGAGTTTTTTCACTTGAAACTTTTTTTTTATGGATTTTACAGTGAAACTGTTGAGTTTTTTAACTTGACATTTTTAAATATATTTTTTATAGAGAAATTGTTGTGTTTTTTAACTTGAAATTTATTTTTATGTTTTTTACAGTGAAATAGTTGAATTTCTTCACTTGGAAATCTTTCTATGGTTTTTATAGTTAAACTGTTGAGTTTTTTAACTTGAAACTTATTTTTAATTTTTTATAGAGATATTTGTGAGTATTTTTAACATGGAACTTTTTTTAGGCTTTTTTTTATAGAGAAATAGTTGAGTTTTTTCATTTGAATACCTTGTTTTGGTTTTTATAGTGAAACTATTGAATTTTTTAACATGAAACTTTTTTTAATGGTTTTTTCAGTGAAATTGTTGAATTTTTTAACTTGAAACATTATTTTTTGGTTTTTATGGCGATATAGATGTGGTTTATATCTTGGATCTTTTTTAAGGATCTTTATAGTGAAATTGTTGAGCATTTTAACTTGGATCTTTTTTTAATGTTTTTTTTAGTGAAATTGTTGTGTTTTTTTTAACTTGGAACTTATGTTATGGTTTCTATAATGAAACTGTTGAGTTTTTTTACTTTGAACTTTTTTATGGTATTTATAGTGAAATATTTGAGTTTTTTTAAACTTGGAACTATTTTAGTGGTTTTTATAATTAAATTATTGAGTTTTTTAATTTGTAACTTTTTTTTAATGTTTTTTATAGTGAAACTGTTGAGGTTTTTCACTTGGAAGTTTTTTTATCATGGTTTTTCTAGTACTGTTGAGTTTTTTAACTTGAAATTCTTTAGTATATTTTTTATAGAGAAACTGTTGAGTTTTTAAACTTGGAACTTTTTTTAGGCTTTTTATAGTGAAATAGTTGAGTTTTTTCACTTGGAAATCTTGTTTAACTTTTATAACGAAACTACTAAACATTTTAACATGAAACTTTTTTTTTAATGGTTTTTTTAGTGAAATTGTTGAATTTTTAACGAAACTTTTTTATATGGTTTTTATTGTGAAATTGCGAAACTGTTGAGTCTTTTTTACTTTGAACTTTTTTATGGTATTTATAGTGAAATATTTGAGTTTTTTAACTTGGATCTATTTTAGTGTTTTTTATAGTTAAATTATTGAGGTTCTTAATTTGGAACATTTTTTTTATGGTTTTTATAATGAAACTGTTGAATTTTTTCACTTGAAACTTTTTTTTATGGTTTTTACTGTGAAAATGTTGAGTTTTTTAACTTTACATTTTTAAATATATTTTTTATAGAGAAACTGTTGTGATTTTTAACTTGGAATTTTTTTAATGTATTTTAGAGTGAAGTTGTTGAATACTTTCACTTGGAAATCTTTCTATGGTTTTTATAGTGAAACTGTTGATTTTTTTAACTTGGAACTTATTTTTAATTTTTTATAGAGATATTTGTCAGTATTTTTTACATGGTACTTTTTTTAGGCTTCTTTATAGAGAAATAGTTGAGTTTCTTAACTTGAAAACCTTGCTTTGGTTTTTATAGTGAAACTATTGAATTTTTTAACATGGAACATTTATTTAATGGTTTTTTCAGTGAAATTGTTGAATTTTTTAACTTGAAACATTTTTATGGGTTTTATGGCGATATAGTTGAGGTTTATAACTTGGATCTTTTTTTAGGATCTTTATAGTGAAATTGTTGAGCATTTTAACTTGGATAATTTTTTTAATTTTTTTAATGAAATTGTTGTGCTTTTTTTAATTTGGAACTTTTGTTATAGTTTTTATAGTGAAACTGTTGAGTTTTTTTACTTTGAACTTTTTTATGGTATTTATAGTGAAATATTTGATTTTTTTAACTTGGAACTATTTTAGTGGTTTTTATAGTTAAATTATTGAGTTTATTAATTTGGAACTTTTTTTATGGTTTTTATAATGAAACTGTTGAGGTTTTTAACTTGGAACTTTTATTATTATGGTTTTTCTAGTACTGTTGAGTTTTTTTACTTGAAATTCTTTACTCTATTTATTATAGAGAAACTGTAGAGTTTTTAGACTTGGAACTTTTTAGAGGCTTTTTATAGTGAAATAGTTGAGTTTTTTCACTTCGAAATCTTGTTTAACTTTTATAATGACACTATAGAATATTTTAACATGAAACTCTTTTTAATGTTTTTTTTAGTGAAATTGTTGAATTTTTAACTTTAAACGTTTTTATGGTTTTTACAGTGAAATTGGGAAACTGTTGAGTTTTTTTTTACTTTAAACGTTTTTATGGTATTTATAGTGAATTATTTAAGTTTTTTTAACTTGGAACTATTTTACTGTTTTTTTATAGTTATATTATTGAGTTTTTTAATTTGGAACATTTTTGTAAGGTTTTAATAGTGAAACTGTTGAGTTTTTTCACTTGAAACTTTTTTTTTATGGATTTTACAGTGAAACTGTTGAGTTTTTTAACTTGACATTTTTAAATATATTTTTTATAGAGAAATTGTTGTGTTTTTTAACTTGAAATTTATTTTTATGTTTTTTACAGTGAAATAGTTGAATTTCTTCACTTGGAAATCTTTCTATGGTTTTTATAGTTAAACTGTTGAGTTTTTTAACTTGAAACTTATTTTTAATTTTTTATAGAGATATTTGTGAGTATTTTTAACATGGAACTTTTTTTAGGCTTTTTTTTATAGAGAAATAGTTGAGTTTTTTCATTTGAATACCTTGTTTTGGTTTTTATAGTGAAACTATTGAATTTTTTAACATGAAACTTTTTTTAATGGTTTTTTCAGTGAAATTGTTGAATTTTTTAACTTGAAACATTATTTTTTGGTTTTTATGGCGATATAGATGTGGTTTATATCTTGGATCTTTTTTAAGGATCTTTATAGTGAAATTGTTGAGCATTTTAACTTGGATCTTTTTTTAATGTTTTTTTTAGTGAAATTGTTGTGTTTTTTTTTAACTTGGAACTTATGTTATGGTTTCTATAATGAAACTGTTGAGTTTTTTTACTTTGAACTTTTTTATGGTATTTATAGTGAAATATTTGAGTTTTTTTAAACTTGGAACTATTTTAGTGGTTTTTATAATTAAATTATTGAGTTTTTTAATTTGTAACTTTTTTTTAATGTTTTTTATAGTGAAACTGTTGAGGTTTTTCACTTGGAAGTTTTTTTATCATGGTTTTTCTAGTACTGTTGAGTTTTTTAACTTGAAATTCTTTAGTATATTTTTTATAGAGAAACTGTTGAGTTTTTAAACTTGGAACTTTTTTTAGGCTTTTTATAGTGAAATAGTTGAGTTTTTTCACTTGGAAATCTTGTTTAACTTTTATAACGAAACTACTAAACATTTTAACATGAAACTTTTTTTTAATGGTTTTTTTAGTGAAATTGTTGAATTTTTAACGAAACTTTTTTATATGGTTTTTATTGTGAAATTGCGAAACTGTTGAGTCTTTTTTACTTTGAACTTTTTTATGGTATTTATAGTGAAATATTTGAGTTTTTTAACTTGGATCTATTTTAGTGTTTTTTATAGTTAAATTATTGAGGTTCTTAATTTGGAACATTTTTTTTATGGTTTTTATAATGAAACTGTTGAATTTTTTCACTTGAAACTTTTTTTTATGGTTTTTACTGTGAAAATGTTGAGTTTTTTAACTTTACATTTTTAAATATATTTTTTATAGAGAAACTGTTGTGATTTTTAACTTGGAATTTTTTTAATGTATTTTAGAGTGAAGTTGTTGAATACTTTCACATGGAAATCTTTCTATGGTTTTTATAGTGAAACTGTTGATTTTTTTAACTTGGAACTTATTTTTAATTTTTTATAGAGATATTTGTCAGTATTTTTTACATGGTACTTTTTTTAGGCTTCTTTATAGAGAAATAGTTGAGTTTCTTAACTTGAAAACCTTGCTTTGGTTTTTATAGTGAAACTATTGAATTTTTTAACATGGAACATTTATTTAATGGTTTTTTCAGTGAAATTGTTGAATTTTTTAACTTGAAACATTTTTATGGGTTTTATGGCGATATAGTTGAGGTTTATAACTTGGATCTTTTTTTAGGATCTTTATAGTGAAATTGTTGAGCATTTTAACTTGGATAAATTTTTTTAATTTTTTTAATGAAATTGTTGTGCTTTTTTTAATTTGGAACTTTTGTTATAGTTTTTATAGTGAAACTGTTGAGTTTTTTTACTTTGAACTTTTTTATGGTATTTATAGTGAAATATTTGATTTTTTTAACTTGGAACTATTTTAGTGGTTTTTATAGTTAAATTATTGAGTTTATTAATTTGGAACTTTTTTTATGGTTTTTATAATGAAACTGTTGAGGTTTTTAACTTGGAACTTTTATTATTATGGTTTTTCTAGTACTGTTGAGTTTTTTTACTTGAAATTCTTTACTCTATTTATTATAGAGAAACTGTAGAGTTTTTAGACTTGGAACTTTTTAGAGGCTTTTTATAGTGAAATAGTTGAGTTTTTTCACTTCGAAATCTTGTTTAACTTTTATAATGACACTATAGAATATTTTAACATGAAACTCTTTTTAATGTTTTTTTTAGTGAAATTGTTGAATTTTTAACTTTAAACGTTTTTATGGTTTTTACAGTGAAATTGGGAAACTGTTGAGTTTTTTTTTACTTTAAACGTTTTTATGGTATTTATAGTGAATTATTTAAGTTTTTTTAACTTGGAACTATTTTACTGTTTTTTTATAGTTATATTATTGAGTTTTTTAATTTGGAACATTTTTGTAAGGTTTTAATAGTGAAACTGTTGAGTTTTTTCACTTGAAACTTTTTTTTTATGGATTTTACAGTGAAACTGTTGAGTTTTTTAACTTGACATTTTTAAATATATTTTTTATAGAGAAATTGTTGTGTTTTTTAACTTGAAATTTATTTTTATGTTTTTTACAGTGAAATAGTTGAATTTCTTCACTTGGAAATCTTTCTATGGTTTTTATAGTTAAACTGTTGAGTTTTTTAACTTGAAACTTATTTTTAATTTTTTATAGAGATATTTGTGAGTATTTTTAACATGGAACTTTTTTTAGGCTTTTTTTTATAGAGAAATAGTTGAGTTTTTTCATTTGAATACCTTGTTTTGGTTTTTATAGTGAAACTATTGAATTTTTTAACATGAAACTTTTTTTAATGGTTTTTTCAGTGAAATTGTTGAATTTTTTAACTTGAAACATTATTTTTTGGTTTTTATGGCGATATAGATGTGGTTTATATCTTGGATCTTTTTTAAGGATCTTTATAGTGAAATTGTTGAGCATTTTAACTTGGATCTTTTTTTAATGTTTTTTTTAGTGAAATTGTTGTGTTTTTTTTTAACTTGGAACTTATGTTATGGTTTCTATAATGAAACTGTTGAGTTTTTTTACTTTGAACTTTTTTATGGTATTTATAGTGAAATATTTGAGTTTTTTTAAACTTGGAACTATTTTAGTGGTTTTTATAATTAAATTATTGAGTTTTTTAATTTGTAACTTTTTTTTAATGTTTTTTATAGTGAAACTGTTGAGGTTTTTCACTTGGAAGTTTTTTTATCATGGTTTTTCTAGTACTGTTGAGTTTTTTAACTTGAAATTCTTTAGTATATTTTTTATAGAGAAACTGTTGAGTTTTTAAACTTGGAACTTTTTTTAGGCTTTTTATAGTGAAATAGTTGAGTTTTTTCACTTGGAAATCTTGTTTAACTTTTATAACGAAACTACTAAACATTTTAACATGAAACTTTTTTTTTAATGGTTTTTTTAGTGAAATTGTTGAATTTTTAACGAAACTTTTTTATATGGTTTTTATTGTGAAATTGCGAAACTGTTGAGTCTTTTTTACTTTGAACTTTTTTATGGTATTTATAGTGAAATATTTGAGTTTTTTAACTTGGATCTATTTTAGTGTTTTTTATAGTTAAATTATTGAGGTTCTTAATTTGGAACATTTTTTTTATGGTTTTTATAATGAAACTGTTGAATTTTTTCACTTGAAACTTTTTTTTATGGTTTTTACTGTGAAAATGTTGAGTTTTTTAACTTTACATTTTTAAATATATTTTTTATAGAGAAACTGTTGTGATTTTTAACTTGGAATTTTTTTAATGTATTTTAGAGTGAAGTTGTTGAATACTTTCACTTGGAAATCTTTCTATGGTTTTTATAGTGAAACTGTTGATTTTTTTAACTTGGAACTTATTTTTAATTTTTTATAGAGATATTTGTCAGTATTTTTTACATGGTACTTTTTTTAGGCTTCTTTATAGAGAAATAGTTGAGTTTCTTAACTTGAAAACCTTGCTTTGGTTTTTATAGTGAAACTATTGAATTTTTTAACATGGAACATTTATTTAATGGTTTTTTCAGTGAAATTGTTGAATTTTTTAACTTGAAACATTTTTATGGGTTTTATGGCGATATAGTTGAGGTTTATAACTTGGATCTTTTTTTAGGATCTTTATAGTGAAATTGTTGAGCATTTTAACTTGGATAATTTTTTTAATTTTTTTAATGAAATTGTTGTGCTTTTTTTAATTTGGAACTTTTGTTATAGTTTTTATAGTGAAACTGTTGAGTTTTTTTACTTTGAACTTTTTTATGGTATTTATAGTGAAATATTTGATTTTTTTAACTTGGAACTATTTTAGTGGTTTTTATAGTTAAATTATTGAGTTTATTAATTTGGAACTTTTTTTATGGTTTTTATAATGAAACTGTTGAGGTTTTTAACTTGGAACTTTTATTATTATGGTTTTTCTAGTACTGTTGAGTTTTTTTACTTGAAATTCTTTACTCTATTTATTATAGAGAAACTGTAGAGTTTTTAGACTTGGAACTTTTTAGAGGCTTTTTATAGTGAAATAGTTGAGTTTTTTCACTTCGAAATCTTGTTTAACTTTTATAATGACACTATAGAATATTTTAACATGAAACTCTTTTTAATGTTTTTTTTAGTGAAATTGTTGAATTTTTAACTTTAAACGTTTTTATGGTTTTTACAGTGAAATTGGGAAACTGTTGAGTTTTTTTTTACTTTAAACGTTTTTATGGTATTTATAGTGAATTATTTAAGTTTTTTTAACTTGGAACTATTTTACTGTTTTTTTATAGTTATATTATTGAGTTTTTTAATTTGGAACATTTTTGTAAGGTTTTAATAGTGAAACTGTTGAGTTTTTTCACTTGAAACTTTTTTTTTATGGATTTTACAGTGAAACTGTTGAGTTTTTTAACTTGACATTTTTAAATATATTTTTTATAGAGAAATTGTTGTGTTTTTTAACTTGAAATTTATTTTTATGTTTTTTACAGTGAAATAGTTGAATTTCTTCACTTGGAAATCTTTCTATGGTTTTTATAGTTAAACTGTTGAGTTTTTTAACTTGAAACTTATTTTTAATTTTTTATAGAGATATTTGTGAGTATTTTTAACATGGAACTTTTTTTAGGCTTTTTTTTATAGAGAAATAGTTGAGTTTTTTCATTTGAATACCTTGTTTTGGTTTTTATAGTGAAACTATTGAATTTTTTAACATGAAACTTTTTTTAATGGTTTTTTCAGTGAAATTGTTGAATTTTTTAACTTGAAACATTATTTTTTGGTTTTTATGGCGATATAGATGTGGTTTATATCTTGGATCTTTTTTAAGGATCTTTATAGTGAAATTGTTGAGCATTTTAACTTGGATCTTTTTTTAATGTTTTTTTTAGTGAAATTGTTGTGTTTTTTTTTAACTTGGAACTTATGTTATGGTTTCTATAATGAAACTGTTGAGTTTTTTTACTTTGAACTTTTTTATGGTATTTATAGTGAAATATTTGAGTTTTTTTAAACTTGGAACTATTTTAGTGGTTTTTATAATTAAATTATTGAGTTTTTTAATTTGTAACTTTTTTTTAATGTTTTTTATAGTGAAACTGTTGAGGTTTTTCACTTGGAAGTTTTTTTATCATGGTTTTTCTAGTACTGTTGAGTTTTTTAACTTGAAATTCTTTAGTATATTTTTTATAGAGAAACTGTTGAGTTTTTAAACTTGGAACTTTTTTTAGGCTTTTTATAGTGAAATAGTTGAGTTTTTTCACTTGGAAATCTTGTTTAACTTTTATAACGAAACTACTAAACATTTTAACATGAAACTTTTTTTTAATGGTTTTTTTAGTGAAATTGTTGAATTTTTAACGAAACTTTTTTATATGGTTTTTATTGTGAAATTGCGAAACTGTTGAGTCTTTTTTACTTTGAACTTTTTTATGGTATTTATAGTGAAATATTTGAGTTTTTTAACTTGGATCTATTTTAGTGTTTTTTATAGTTAAATTATTGAGGTTCTTAATTTGGAACATTTTTTTTATGGTTTTTATAATGAAACTGTTGAATTTTTTCACTTGAAACTTTTTTTTATGGTTTTTACTGTGAAAATGTTGAGTTTTTTAACTTTACATTTTTAAATATATTTTTTATAGAGAAACTGTTGTGTTTTTTAACTTGAAATTTATTTTTATGTTTTTTACAGTGAAATAGTTGAATTTCTTCACTTGGAAATCTTTCTATGGTTTTTATAGTGAAACTGTTGATTTTTTTAACTTGGAACTTATTTTTAATTTTTTATAGAGATATTTGTCAGTATTTTTTACATGGAACTTTTTTTAGGCTTTTTTATAGAGAAATAGTTGAGTTTCTTAACTTGAAAACCTTGCTTTGGTTTTTATAGTGAAACTATTGAATTTTTTAACATGGAACATTTATTTAATGGTTTTTTCAGTGAAATTGTTGAATTTTTTAACTTGAAACATTTTTATGGGTTTTATGGCGATATAGTTGAGGTTTATAACTTGGATCTTTTTTTAGGATCTTTATAGTGAAATTGTTGAGCATTTTAACTTGGATAATTTTTTTAATTTTTTTAATGAAATTGTTGTGCTTTTTTTAATTTGGAACTTTTGTTATAGTTTTTATAGTGAAACTGTTGAGTTTTTTTACTTTGAACTTTTTTATGGTATTTATAGTGAAATATTTGATTTTTTTAACTTGGAACTATTTTAGTGGTTTTTATAGTTAAATTATTGAGTTTTTTAATTTGGAACTTTTTTTATGGTTTTTATAATGAAACTGTTGAGGTTTTTAACTTGGAACTTTTTTTATTATGGTTTTTCTAGTATTGTTGAGTTTTTTTACTTGAAATTCTTTACTCTATTTATTATAGAGAAACTGTAGAGTTTTTAGACTTGGAACTTTTTAGAGGCTTTTTATAGTGAAATAGTTGAGTTTTTTCACTTCGAAATCTTGTTTAACTTTTATAATGACACTATAGAATATTTTAACATGAAACTCTTTTTAATGTTTTTTTTAGTGAAATTGTTGAATTTTTAACTTTAAACGTTTTTATGGTTTTTACAGTGAAATTGGGAAACTGTTGAGTTTTTTTTACTTTAAACGTTTTTATGGTATTTATAGTGAATTATTTAAGTTTTTTTAACTTGGAACTATTTTATTGTTTTTTTATAGTTATATTATTGAGTTTTTTAATTTGGAACATTTTTGTAAGGTTTTAATAGTGAAACTGTTGAGTTTTTTCACTTGAAACTTTTTTTTTATGGATTTTACAGTGAAACTGTTGAGTTTTTTAACTTGACATTTTTAAATATATTTTTTATAGAGAAATTGTTGTGTTTTTTAACTTGAAATTTATTTTTATGTTTTTTACAGTGAAATAGTTGAATTTCTTCACTTGGAAATCTTTCTATGGTTTTTATAGTTAAACTGTTGAGTTTTTTAACTTGAAACTTATTTTTAATTTTTTATAGAGATATTTGTGAGTATTTTTAACATGGAACTTTTTTTAGGCTTTTTTTTATAGAGAAATAGGTTAGTTTTTTCATTTGAATACCTTGTTTTGGTTTTTATAGTGAAACTATTGAATTTTTTAACATGAAACTTTTTTTAATGGTTTTTTCAGTGAAATTGTTGAATTTTTTAACTTGAAACATTATTTTTTGGTTTTTATGGCGATATAGATGTGGTTTATATCTTGGATCTTTTTTAAGGATCTTTATAGTGAAATTGTTGAGCATTTTAACTTGGATCTTTTTTTAATGTTTTTTTTAGTGAAATTGTTGTGTTTTTTTTTAACTTGGAACTTATGTTATGGTTTCTATAATGAAACTGTTGAGTTTTTTTACTTTGAACTTTTTTATGGTATTTATAGTGAAATATTTGAGTTTTTTTAAACTTGGAACTATTTTAGTGGTTTTTATAATTAAATTATTGAGTTTTTTAATTTGTAACTTTTTTTTAATGTTTTTTATAGTGAAACTGTTGAGGTTTTTCACTTGGAAGTTTTTTTATCATGGTTTTTCTAGTACTGTTGAGTTTTTTAACTTGAAATTCTTTAGTATATTTTTTATAGAGAAACTGTTGAGTTTTTAAACTTGGAACTTTTTTTAGGCTTTTTATAGTGAAATAGTTGAGTTTTTTCACTTGGAAATCTTGTTTAACTTTTATAACGAAACTACTGAACATTTTAACATGAAACTTTTTTTTAATGGTTTTTTTAGTGAAATTGTTGAATTTTTAACTTGAAACTTTTTTATATGGTTTTTATTGTGAAATTGCGAAACTGTTGAGTCTTTTTTACTTTGAACTTTTTTATGGTATTTATAGTGAAATATTTGAGTTTTTTAACTTGGATCTATTTTAGTGTTTTTTATAGTTAAATTATTGAGGTTCTTAATTTGGAACATTTTTTTTTATTGTTTTTATAATGAAACTGTTGAATTTTTTCACTTGAAACTTTTTTTTATGGTTTTTACTGTGAAAATGTTGAGTTTTTTAACTTTACATTTTTAAATATATTTTTTATAGAGAAACTGTTGTGATTTTTAACTTGGAATTTTTTTAATGTATTTTAGAGTGAAGTTGTTGAATACTTTCACTTGGAAATCTTTCTATGGTTTTTATAGTGAAACTGTTGATTTTTTTAACTTGGAACTTATTTTTAATTTTTTATAGAGATATTTGTCAGTATTTTTTACATGGAACTTTTTTTAGGCTTTTTTATAGAGAAATAGTTGAGTTTCTTAACTTGAAAACCTTGCTTTGGTTTTTATAGTGAAACTATTGAATTTTTTAACATGGAACATTTATTTAATGGTTTTTTCAGTGAAATTGTTGAATTTTTTAACTTGAAACATTTTTATGGGTTTTATGGCGATATAGTTGAGGTTTATAACTTGGATCTTTTTTTAGGATCTTTATAGTGAAATTGTTGAGCATTTTAACTTGGATAATTTTTTTAATTTTTTTAATGAAATTGTTGTGCTTTTTTTAATTTGGAACTTTTGTTATAGTTTTTATAGTGAAACTGTTGAGTTTTTTTACTTTGAACTTTTTTATGGTATTTATAGTGAAATATTTGATTTTTTTAACTTGGAACTATTTTAGTGGTTTTTATAGTTAAATTATTGAGTTTTTTAATTTGGAACTTTTTTTATGGTTTTTATAATGAAACTGTTGAGGTTTTTAACTTGGAACTTTTTTTATTATGGTTTTTCTAGTACTGTTGAGTTTTTTTACTTGAAATTCTTTACTCTATTTATTATAGAGAAACTGTAGAGTTTTTAGACTTGGAACTTTTTAGAGGCTTTTTATAGTGAAATAGTTGAGTTTTTTCACTTCGAAATCTTGTTTAACTTTTATAATGACACTATAGAATATTTTAACATGAAACTCTTTTTAATGTTTTTTTTAGTGAAATTGTTGAATTTTTAACTTTAAACGTTTTTATGGTTTTTACAGTGAAATTGGGAAACTGTTGAGTTTTTTTTACTTTAAACGTTTTTATGGTATTTATAGTGAATTATTTAAGTTTTTTTAACTTGGAACTATTTTATTGTTTTTTTATAGTTATATTATTGAGTTTTTTAATTTGGAACATTTTTGTAAGGTTTTAATAGTGAAACTGTTGAGTTTTTTCACTTGAAACTTTTTTTTTATGGATTTTACAGTGAAACTGTTGAGTTTTTTAACTTGACATTTTTAAATATATTTTTTATAGAGAAATTGTTGTGTTTTTTAACTTGAAATTTATTTTTATGTTTTTTACAGTGAAATAGTTGAATTTCTTCACTTGGAAATCTTTCTATGGTTTTTATAGTTAAACTGTTGAGTTTTTTTAACTTGAAACTTATTTTTAATTTTTTATAGAGATATTTGTGAGTATTTTTAACATGGAACTTTTTTTAGGCTTTTTTTTATAGAGAAATAGTTGAGTTTTTTCATTTGAATACCTTGTTTTGGTTTTTATAGTGAAACTATTGAATTTTTTAACATGAAACTTTTTTTAATGGTTTTTTCAGTGAAATTGTTGAATTTTTTAACTTGAAACATTATTTTTTGGTTTTTATGGCGATATAGATGTGGTTTATATCTTGGATCTTTTTTAAGGATCTTTATAGTGAAATTGTTGAGCATTTTAACTTGGATCTTTTTTTAATGTTTTTTTTAGTGAAATTGTTGTGTTTTTTTTTTAACTTGGAACTTATGTTATGGTTTCTATAATGAAACTGTTGAGTTTTTTTACTTTGAACTTTTTTATGGTATTTATAGTGAAATATTTGAGTTTTTTTAAACTTGGAACTATTTTAGTGGTTTTTATAATTAAATTATTGAGTTTTTTAATTTGTAACTTTTTTTTAATGTTTTTTATAGTGAAACTGTTGAGGTTTTTCACTTGGAAGTTTTTTTATCATGGTTTTTCTAGTACTGTTGAGTTTTTTAACTTGAAATTCTTTAGTATATTTTTTATAGAGAAACTGTTGAGTTTTTAAACTTGGAACTTTTTTTAGGCTTTTTATAGTGAAATAGTTGAGTTTTTTCACTTGGAAATCTTGTTTAACTTTTATAACGAAACTACTGAACATTTTAACATGAAACTTTTTTTTAATGGTTTTTTTAGTGAAATTGTTGAATTTTTAACTTGAAACTTTTTTATATGGTTTTTATTGTGAAATTGCGAAACTGTTGAGTCTTTTTTACTTTGAACTTTTTTATGGTATTTATAGTGAAATATTTGAGTTTTTTAACTTGGATCTATTTTAGTGTTTTTTATAGTTAAATTATTGAGGTTCTTAATTTGGAACATTTTTTTTTATGGTTTTTATAATGAAACTGTTGAATTTTTTCACTTGAAACTTTTTTTTATGGTTTTTACTGTGAAAATGTTGAGTTTTTTAACTTTACATTTTTAAATATATTTTTTATAGAGAAACTGTTGTGATTTTTAACTTGGAATTTTTTTAATGTATTTTAGAGTGAAGTTGTTGAATACTTTCACTTGGAAATCTTTCTATGGTTTTTATAGTGAAACTGTTGATTTTTTTAACTTGGAACTTATTTTTAATTTTTTATAGAGATATTTGTCAGTATTTTTTACATGGAACTTTTTTTAGGCTTTTTTATAGAGAAATAGTTGAGTTTCTTAACTTGAAAACCTTGCTTTGGTTTTTATAGTGAAACTATTGAATTTTTTAACATGGAACATTTATTTAATGGTTTTTTCAGTGAAATTGTTGAATTTTTTAACTTGAAACATTTTTATGGGTTTTATGGCGATATAGTTGAGGTTTATAACTTGGATCTTTTTTTAGGATCTTTATAGTGAAATTGTTGAGCATTTTAACTTGGATAATTTTTTTAATTTTTTTAATGAAATTGTTGTGCTTTTTTTAATTTGGAACTTTTGTTATAGTTTTTATAGTGAAACTGTTGAGTTTTTTTACTTTGAACTTTTTTATGGTATTTATAGTGAAATATTTGATTTTTTTAACTTGGAACTATTTTAGTGGTTTTTATAGTTAAATTATTGAGTTTTTTAATTTGGAACTTTTTTTATGGTTTTTATAATGAAACTGTTGAGGTTTTTAACTTGGAACTTTTTTTATTATGGTTTTTCTAGTACTGTTGAGTTTTTTTACTTGAAATTCTTTACTCTATTTATTATAGAGAAACTGTAGAGTTTTTAGACTTGGAACTTTTTAGAGGCTTTTTATAGTGAAATAGTTGAGTTTTTTCACTTCGAAATCTTGTTTAACTTTTATAATGACACTATAGAATATTTTAACATGAAACTCTTTTTAATGTTTTTTTTAGTGAAATTGTTGAATTTTTAACTTTAAACGTTTTTATGGTTTTTACAGTGAAATTGGGAAACTGTTGAGTTTTTTTTACTTTAAACGTTTTTATGGTATTTATAGTGAATTATTTAAGTTTTTTTAACTTGGAACTATTTTATTGTTTTTTTATAGTTATATTATTGAGTTTTTTAATTTGGAACATTTTTGTAAGGTTTTAATAGTGAAACTGTTGAGTTTTTTCACTTGAAACTTTTTTTTTATGGATTTTACAGTGAAACTGTTGAGTTTTTTAACTTGACATTTTTAAATATATTTTTTATAGAGAAATTGTTGTGTTTTTTAACTTGAAATTTATTTTTATGTTTTTTACAGTGAAATAGTTGAATTTCTTCACTTGGAAATCTTTCTATGGTTTTTATAGTTAAACTGTTGAGTTTTTTAACTTGAAACTTATTTTTAATTTTTTATAGAGATATTTGTGAGTATTTTTAACATGGAACTTTTTTTAGGCTTTTTTTTATAGAGAAATAGGTTAGTTTTTTCATTTGAATACCTTGTTTTGGTTTTTATAGTGAAACTATTGAATTTTTTAACATGAAACTTTTTTTAATGGTTTTTTCAGTGAAATTGTTGAATTTTTTAACTTGAAACATTATTTTTTGGTTTTTATGGCGATATAGATGTGGTTTATATCTTGGATCTTTTTTAAGGATCTTTATAGTGAAATTGTTGAGCATTTTAACTTGGATCTTTTTTTAATGTTTTTTTTAGTGAAATTGTTGTGTTTTTTTTTTAACTTGGAACTTATGTTATGGTTTCTATAATGAAACTGTTGAGTTTTTTTACTTTGAACTTTTTTATGGTATTTATAGTGAAATATTTGAGTTTTTTTAAACTTGGAACTATTTTAGTGGTTTTTATAATTAAATTATTGAGTTTTTTAATTTGTAACTTTTTTTTAATGTTTTTTATAGTGAAACTGTTGAGGTTTTTCACTTGGAAGTTTTTTTATCATGGTTTTTCTAGTACTGTTGAGTTTTTTAACTTGAAATTCTTTAGTATATTTTTTATAGAGAAACTGTTGAGTTTTTAAACTTGGAACTTTTTTTAGGCTTTTTATAGTGAAATAGTTGAGTTTTTTCACTTGGAAATCTTGTTTAACTTTTATAACGAAACTACTGAACATTTTAACATGAAACTTTTTTTTAATGGTTTTTTTAGTGAAATTGTTGAATTTTTAACTTGAAACTTTTTTATATGGTTTTTATTGTGAAATTGCGAAACTGTTGAGTCTTTTTTACTTTGAACTTTTTTATGGTATTTATAGTGAAATATTTGAGTTTTTTAACTTGGATCTATTTTAGTGTTTTTTATAGTTAAATTATTGAGGTTCTTAATTTGGAACATTTTTTTTTATGGTTTTTATAATGAAACTGTTGAATTTTTTCACTTGAAACTTTTTTTTATGGTTTTTACTGTGAAAATGTTGAGTTTTTTAACTTTACATTTTTAAATATATTTTTTATAGAGAAACTGTTGTGATTTTTAACTTGGAATTTTTTTAATGTATTTTAGAGTGAAGTTGTTGAATACTTTCACTTGGAAATCTTTCTATGGTTTTTATAGTGAAACTGTTGATTTTTTTAACTTGGAACTTATTTTTAATTTTTTATAGAGATATTTGTCAGTATTTTTTACATGGAACTTTTTTTAGGCTTTTTTATAGAGAAATAGTTGAGTTTCTTAACTTGAAAACCTTGCTTTGGTTTTTATAGTGAAACTATTGAATTTTTTAACATGGAACATTTATTTAATGGTTTTTTCAGTGAAATTGTTGAATTTTTTAACTTGAAACATTTTTATGGGTTTTATGGCGATATAGTTGAGGTTTATAACTTGGATCTTTTTTTAGGATCTTTATAGTGAAATTGTTGAGCATTTTAACTTGGATAATTTTTTTAATTTTTTTAATGAAATTGTTGTGCTTTTTTTAATTTGGAACTTTTGTTATAGTTTTTATAGTGAAACTGTTGAGTTTTTTTACTTTGAACTTTTTTATGGTATTTATAGTGAAATATTTGATTTTTTTAACTTGGAACTATTTTAGTGGTTTTTATAGTTAAATTATTGAGTTTTTTAATTTGGAACTTTTTTTATGGTTTTTATAATGAAACTGTTGAGGTTTTTAACTTGGAACTTTTTTTATTATGGTTTTTCTAGTACTGTTGAGTTTTTTTACTTGAAATTCTTTACTCTATTTATTATAGAGAAACTGTAGAGTTTTTAGACTTGGAACTTTTTAGAGGCTTTTTATAGTGAAATAGTTGAGTTTTTTCACTTCGAAATCTTGTTTAACTTTTATAATGACACTATAGAATATTTTAACATGAAACTCTTTTTAATGTTTTTTTTAGTGAAATTGTTGAATTTTTAACTTTAAACGTTTTTATGGTTTTTACAGTGAAATTGGGAAACTGTTGAGTTTTTTTTACTTTAAACGTTTTTATGGTATTTATAGTGAATTATTTAAGTTTTTTTAACTTGGAACTATTTTATTGTTTTTTTATAGTTATATTATTGAGTTTTTTAATTTGGAACATTTTTGTAAGGTTTTAATAGTGAAACTGTTGAGTTTTTTCACTTGAAACTTTTTTTTTATGGATTTTACAGTGAAACTGTTGAGTTTTTTAACTTGACATTTTTAAATATATTTTTTATAGAGAAATTGTTGTGTTTTTTAACTTGAAATTTATTTTTATGTTTTTTACAGTGAAATAGTTGAATTTCTTCACTTGGAAATCTTTCTATGGTTTTTATAGTTAAACTGTTGAGTTTTTTAACTTGAAACTTATTTTTAATTTTTTATAGAGATATTTGTGAGTATTTTTAACATGGAACTTTTTTTAGGCTTTTTTTTATAGAGAAATAGGTTAGTTTTTTCATTTGAATACCTTGGTTTGGTTTTTATAGTGAAACTATTGAATTTTTTAACATGAAACTTTTTTTAATGGTTTTTTCAGTGAAATTGTTGAATTTTTTAACTTGAAACATTATTTTTTGGTTTTTATGGCGATATAGATGTGGTTTATATCTTGGATCTTTTTTAAGGATCTTTATAGTGAAATTGTTGAGCATTTTAACTTGGATCTTTTTTTAATGTTTTTTTTAGTGAAATTGTTGTGTTTTTTTTTTAACTTGGAACTTATGTTATGGTTTCTATAATGAAACTGTTGAGTTTTTTTACTTTGAACTTTTTTATGGTATTTATAGTGAAATATTTGAGTTTTTTTAAACTTGGAACTATTTTAGTGGTTTTTATAATTAAATTATTGAGTTTTTTAATTTGTAACTTTTTTTTAATGTTTTTTATAGTGAAACTGTTGAGGTTTTTCACTTGGAAGTTTTTTTATCATGGTTTTTCTAGTACTGTTGAGTTTTTTAACTTGAAATTCTTTAGTATATTTTTTATAGAGAAACTGTTGAGTTTTTAAACTTGGAACTTTTTTTAGGCTTTTTATAGTGAAATAGTTGAGTTTTTTCACTTGGAAATCTTGTTTAACTTTTATAACGAAACTACTGAACATTTTAACATGAAACTTTTTTTTAATGGTTTTTTTAGTGAAATTGTTGAATTTTTAACTTGAAACTTTTTTATATGGTTTTTATTGTGAAATTGCGAAACTGTTGAGTCTTTTTTACTTTGAACTTTTTTATGGTATTTATAGTGAAATATTTGAGTTTTTTAACTTGGATCTATTTTAGTGTTTTTTATAGTTAAATTATTGAGGTTCTTAATTTGGAACATTTTTTTTTATGGTTTTTATAATGAAACTGTTGAATTTTTTCACTTGAAACTTTTTTTTATGGTTTTTACTATGAAAATGTTGAGTTTTTTAACTTTACATTTTTAAATATATTTTTTATAGAGAAACTGTTGTGATTTTTAACTTGGAATTTTTTTAATGTATTTTAGAGTGAAGTTGTTGAATACTTTCACTTGGAAATCTTTCTATGGTTTTTATAGTGAAACTGTTGATTTTTTTAACTTGGAACTTATTTTTAATTTTTTATAGAGATATTTGTCAGTATTTTTTACATGGAACTTTTTTTAGGCTTTTTTATAGAGAAATAGTTGAGTTTCTTAACTTGAAAACCTTGCTTTGGTTTTTATAGTGAAACTATTGAATTTTTTAACATGGAACATTTATTTAATGGTTTTTTCAGTGAAATTGTTGAATTTTTTAACTTGAAACATTTTTATGGGTTTTATGGCGATATAGTTGAGGTTTATAACTTGGATCTTTTTTTAGGATCTTTATAGTGAAATTGTTGAGCATTTTAACTTGGATAATTTTTTTAATTTTTTTAATGAAATTGTTGTGCTTTTTTTAATTTGGAACTTTTGTTATAGTTTTTATAGTGAAACTGTTGAGTTTTTTTACTTTGAACTTTTTTATGGTATTTATAGTGAAATATTTGATTTTTTTAACTTGGAACTATTTTAGTGGTTTTTATAGTTAAATTATTGAGTTTTTTAATTTGGAACTTTTTTTATGGTTTTTATAATGAAACTGTTGAGGTTTTTAACTTGGAACTTTTTTTATTATGGTTTTTCTAGTACTGTTGAGTTTTTTTACTTGAAATTCTTTACTCTATTTATTATAGAGAAACTGTAGAGTTTTTAGACTTGGAACTTTTTAGAGGCTTTTTATAGTGAAATAGTTGAGTTTTTTCACTTCGAAATCTTGTTTAACTTTTATAATGACACTATAGAATATTTTAACATGAAACTCTTTTTAATGTTTTTTTTAGTGAAATTGTTGAATTTTTAACTTTAAACGTTTTTATGGTTTTTACAGTGAAATTGGGAAACTGTTGAGTTTTTTTTACTTTAAACGTTTTTATGGTATTTATAGTGAATTATTTAAGTTTTTTTAACTTGGAACTATTTTATTGTTTTTTTATAGTTATATTATTGAGTTTTTTAATTTGGAACATTTTTGTAAGGTTTTAATAGTGAAACTGTTGAGTTTTTTCACTTGAAACTTTTTTTTTATGGATTTTACAGTGAAACTGTTGAGTTTTTTAACTTGACATTTTTAAATATATTTTTTATAGAGAAATTGTTGTGTTTTTTAACTTGAAATTTATTTTTATGTTTTTTACAGTGAAATAGTTGAATTTCTTCACTTGGAAATCTTTCTATGGTTTTTATAGTTAAACTGTTGAGTTTTTTAACTTGAAACTTATTTTTAATTTTTTATAGAGATATTTGTGAGTATTTTTAACATGGAACTTTTTTTAGGCTTTTTTTTATAGAGAAATAGGTTAGTTTTTTCATTTGAATACCTTGGTTTGGTTTTTATAGTGAAACTATTGAATTTTTTAACATGAAACTTTTTTTAATGGTTTTTTCAGTGAAATTGTTGAATTTTTTAACTTGAAACATTATTTTTTGGTTTTTATGGCGATATAGATGTGGTTTATATCTTGGATCTTTTTTAAGGATCTTTATAGTGAAATTGTTGAGCATTTTAACTTGGATCTTTTTTTAATGTTTTTTTTAGTGAAATTGTTGTGTTTTTTTTTAACTTGGAACTTATGTTATGGTTTCTATAATGAAACTGTTGAGTTTTTTTACTTTGAACTTTTTTATGGTATTTATAGTGAAATATTTGAGTTTTTTTAAACTTGGAACTATTTTAGTGGTTTTTATAATTAAATTATTGAGTTTTTTAATTTGTAACTTTTTTTTAATGTTTTTTATAGTGAAACTGTTGAGGTTTTTCACTTGGAAGTTTTTTTATCATGGTTTTTCTAGTACTGTTGAGTTTTTTAACTTGAAATTCTTTAGTATATTTTTTATAGAGAAACTGTTGAGTTTTTAAACTTGGAACTTTTTTTAGGCTTTTTATAGTGAAATAGTTGAGTTTTTTCACTTGGAAATCTTGTTTAACTTTTATAACGAAACTACTGAACATTTTAACATGAAACTTTTTTTTAATGGTTTTTTTAGTGAAATTGTTGAATTTTTAACTTGAAACTTTTTTATATGGTTTTTATTGTGAAATTGCGAAACTGTTGAGTCTTTTTTACTTTGAACTTTTTTATGGTATTTATAGTGAAATATTTGAGTTTTTTAACTTGGATCTATTTTAGTGTTTTTTATAGTTAAATTATTGAGGTTCTTAATTTGGAACATTTTTTTTTATGGTTTTTATAATGAAACTGTTGAATTTTTTCACTTGAAACTTTTTTTTATGGTTTTTACTGTGAAAATGTTGAGTTTTTTAACTTTACATTTTTAAATATATTTTTTATAGAGAAACTGTTGTGATTTTTAACTTGGAATTTTTTTAATGTATTTTAGAGTGAAGTTGTTGAATACTTTCACTTGGAAATCTTTCTATGGTTTTTATAGTGAAACTGTTGATTTTTTTAACTTGGAACTTATTTTTAATTTTTTATAGAGATATTTGTCAGTATTTTTTACATGGAACTTTTTTTAGGCTTTTTTATAGAGAAATAGTTGAGTTTCTTAACTTGAAAACCTTGCTTTGGTTTTTATAGTGAAACTATTGAATTTTTTAACATGGAACATTTATTTAATGGTTTTTTCAGTGAAATTGTTGAATTTTTTAACTTGAAACATTTTTATGGGTTTTATGGCGATATAGTTGAGGTTTATAACTTGGATCTTTTTTTAGGATCTTTATAGTGAAATTGTTGAGCATTTTAACTTGGATAATTTTTTTAATTTTTTTAATGAAATTGTTGTGCTTTTTTTAATTTGGAACTTTTGTTATAGTTTTTATAGTGAAACTGTTGAGTTTTTTTACTTTGAACTTTTTTATGGTATTTATAGTGAAATATTTGATTTTTTTAACTTGGAACTATTTTAGTGGTTTTTATAGTTAAATTATTGAGTTTTTTAATTTGGAACTTTTTTTATGGTTTTTATAATGAAACTGTTGAGGTTTTTAACTTGGAACTTTTTTTATTATGGTTTTTCTAGTACTGTTGAGTTTTTTTACTTGAAATTCTTTACTCTATTTATTATAGAGAAACTGTAGAGTTTTTAGACTTGGAACTTTTTAGAGGCTTTTTATAGTGAAATAGTTGAGTTTTTTCACTTCGAAATCTTGTTTAACTTTTATAATGACACTATAGAATATTTTAACATGAAACTCTTTTTAATGTTTTTTTTAGTGAAATTGTTGAATTTTTAACTTTAAACGTTTTTATGGTTTTTACAGTGAAATTGGGAAACTGTTGAGTTTTTTTTACTTTAAACGTTTTTATGGTATTTATAGTGAATTATTTAAGTTTTTTTAACTTGGAACTATTTTATTGTTTTTTTATAGTTATATTATTGAGTTTTTTAATTTGGAACATTTTTGTAAGGTTTTAATAGTGAAACTGTTGAGTTTTTTCACTTGAAACTTTTTTTTTATGGATTTTACAGTGAAACTGTTGAGTTTTTTAACTTGACATTTTTAAATATATTTTTTATAGAGAAATTGTTGTGTTTTTTAACTTGAAATTTATTTTTATGTTTTTTACAGTGAAATAGTTGAATTTCTTCACTTGGAAATCTTTCTATGGTTTTTATAGTTAAACTGTTGAGTTTTTTAACTTGAAACTTATTTTTAATTTTTTATAGAGATATTTGTGAGTATTTTTAACATGGAACTTTTTTTAGGCTTTTTTTTATAGAGAAATAGGTTAGTTTTTTCATTTGAATACCTTGGTTTGGTTTTTATAGTGAAACTATTGAATTTTTTAACATGAAACTTTTTTTAATGGTTTTTTCAGTGAAATTGTTGAATTTTTTAACTTGAAACATTATTTTTTGGTTTTTATGGCGATATAGATGTGGTTTATATCTTGGATCTTTTTTAAGGATCTTTATAGTGAAATTGTTGAGCATTTTAACTTGGATCTTTTTTTAATGTTTTTTTTAGTGAAATTGTTGTGTTTTTTTTTAACTTGGAACTTATGTTATGGTTTCTATAATGAAACTGTTGAGTTTTTTTACTTTGAACTTTTTTATGGTATTTATAGTGAAATATTTGAGTTTTTTTAAACTTGGAACTATTTTAGTGGTTTTTATAATTAAATTATTGAGTTTTTTAATTTGTAACTTTTTTTTAATGTTTTTTATAGTGAAACTGTTGAGGTTTTTCACTTGGAAGTTTTTTTATCATGGTTTTTCTAGTACTGTTGAGTTTTTTAACTTGAAATTCTTTAGTATATTTTTTATAGAGAAACTGTTGAGTTTTTAAACTTGGAACTTTTTTTAGGCTTTTTATAGTGAAATAGTTGAGTTTTTTCACTTGGAAATCTTGTTTAACTTTTATAACGAAACTACTGAACATTTTAACATGAAACTTTTTTTTAATGGTTTTTTTAGTGAAATTGTTGAATTTTTAACTTGAAACTTTTTTATATGGTTTTTATTGTGAAATTGCGAAACTGTTGAGTCTTTTTTACTTTGAACTTTTTTATGGTATTTATAGTGAAATATTTGAGTTTTTTAACTTGGATCTATTTTAGTGTTTTTTATAGTTAAATTATTGAGGTTCTTAATTTGGAACATTTTTTTTTATGGTTTTTATAATGAAACTGTTGAATTTTTTCACTTGAAACTTTTTTTTATGGTTTTTACTGTGAAAATGTTGAGTTTTTTAACTTTACATTTTTAAATATATTTTTTATAGAGAAACTGTTGTGATTTTTAACTTGGAATTTTTTTAATGTATTTTAGAGTGAAGTTGTTGAATACTTTCACTTGGAAATCTTTCTATGGTTTTTATAGTGAAACTGTTGATTTTTTTAACTTGGAACTTATTTTTAATTTTTTATAGAGATATTTGTCAGTATTTTTTACATGGAACTTTTTTTAGGCTTTTTTATAGAGAAATAGTTGAGTTTCTTAACTTGAAAACCTTGCTTTGGTTTTTATAGTGAAACTATTGAATTTTTTAACATGGAACATTTATTTAATGGTTTTTTCAGTGAAATTGTTGAATTTTTTAACTTGAAACATTTTTATGGGTTTTATGGCGATATAGTTGAGGTTTATAACTTGGATCTTTTTTTAGGATCTTTATAGTGAAATTGTTGAGCATTTTAACTTGGATAATTTTTTTAATTTTTTTAATGAAATTGTTGTGCTTTTTTTAATTTGGAACTTTTGTTATAGTTTTTATAGTGAAACTGTTGAGTTTTTTTACTTTGAACTTTTTTATGGTATTTATAGTGAAATATTTGATTTTTTTAACTTGGAACTATTTTAGTGGTTTTTATAGTTAAATTATTGAGTTTTTTAATTTGGAACTTTTTTTATGGTTTTTATAATGAAACTGTTGAGGTTTTTAACTTGGAACTTTTTTTATTATGGTTTTTCTAGTATTGTTGAGTTTTTTTACTTGAAATTCTTTACTCTATTTATTATAGAGAAACTGTAGAGTTTTTAGACTTGGAACTTTTTAGAGGCTTTTTATAGTGAAATAGTTGAGTTTTTTCACTTCGAAATCTTGTTTAACTTTTATAATGACACTATAGAATATTTTAACATGAAACTCTTTTTAATGTTTTTTTTAGTGAAATTGTTGAATTTTTAACTTTAAACGTTTTTATGGTTTTTACAGTGAAATTGGGAAACTGTTGAGTTTTTTTTACTTTAAACGTTTTTATGGTATTTATAGTGAATTATTTAAGTTTTTTTAACTTGGAACTATTTTATTGTTTTTTTATAGTTATATTATTGAGTTTTTTAATTTGGAACATTTTTGTAAGGTTTTAATAGTGAAACTGTTGAGTTTTTTCACTTGAAACTTTTTTTTTATGGATTTTACAGTGAAACTGTTGAGTTTTTTAACTTAACATTTTTAAATATATTTTTTATAGAGAAATTGTTGTGTTTTTTAACTTGAAATTTATTTTTATGTTTTTTACAGTGAAATAGTTGAATTTCTTCACTTGGAAATCTTTCTATGGTTTTTATAGTTAAACTGTTGAGTTTTTTAACTTGAAACTTATTTTTAATTTTTTATAGAGATATTTGTGAGTATTTTTAACATGGAACTTTTTTTAGGCTTTTTTTTATAGAGAAATAGTTGAGTTTTTTCATTTGAATACCTTGTTTTGGTTTTTATAGTGAAACTATTGAATTTTTTAACATGAAACTTTTTTTAATGGTTTTTTCAGTGAAATTGTTGAATTTTTTAACTTGAAACATTATTTTTTGGTTTTTATGGCGATATAGATGTGGTTTATATCTTGGATCTTTTTTAAGGATCTTTATAGTGAAATTGTTGAGCATTTTAACTTGGATCTTTTTTTAATGTTTTTTTTAGTGAAATTGTTGTGTTTTTTTTAACTTGGAACTTATGTTATGGTTTCTATAATGAAACTGTTGAGTTTTTTTACTTTGAACTTTTTTATGGTATTTATAGTGAAATATTTGAGTTTTTTTAAACTTGGAACTATTTTAGTGGTTTTTATAATTAAATTATTGAGTTTTTTAATTTGTAACTTTTTTTTAATGTTTTTTATAGTGAAACTGTTGAGGTTTTTCACTTGGAAGTTTTTTTATCATGGTTTTTCTAGTACTGTTGAGTTTTTTAACTTGAAATTCTTTAGTATATTTTTTATAGAGAAACTGTTGAGTTTTTAAACTTGGAACTTTTTTTAGGCTTTTTATAGTGAAATAGTTGAGTTTTTTCACTTGGAAATCTTGTTTAACTTTTATAACGAAACTACTGAACATTTTAACATGAAACTTTTTTTTAATGGTTTTTTTAGTGAAATTGTTGAATTTTTAACTTGAAACTTTTTTATATGGTTTTTATTGTGAAATTGCGAAACTGTTGAGTCTTTTTTACTTTGAACTTTTTTATGGTATTTATAGTGAAATATTTGAGTTTTTTAACTTGGATCTATTTTAGTGTTTTTTATAGTTAAATTATTGAGGTTCTTAATTTGGAACATTTTTTTTTATGGTTTTTATAATGAAACTGTTGAATTTTTTCACTTGAAACTTTTTTTTATGGTTTTTACTGTGAAAATGTTGAGTTTTTTAACTTTACATTTTTAAATATATTTTTTATAGAGAAACTGTTGTGATTTTTAACTTGGAATTTTTTTAATGTATTTTAGAGTGAAGTTGTTGAATACTTTCACTTGGAAATCTTTCTATGGTTTTTATAGTGAAACTGTTGATTTTTTTAACTTGGAACTTATTTTTAATTTTTTATAGAGATATTTGTCAGTATTTTTTACATGGTACTTTTTTTAGGCTTTTTTATAGAGAAATAGTTGAGTTTCTTAACTTGAAAACCTTGCTTTGGTTTTTATAGTGAAACTATTGAATTTTTTAACTTGGAACATTTATTTAATGGTTTTTTCAGTGAAATTGTTGAATTTTTTAACTTGAAACATTTTTATGGGTTTTATGGCGATATAGTTGAGGTTTATAACTTGGATCTTTTTTTAGGATCTTTATAGTGAAATTGTTGAGCATTTTAACTTGGATAATTTTTTTAATTTTTTTAATGAAATTGTTGTGCTTTTTTTAATTTGGAACTTTTGTTATAGTTTTTATAGTGAAACTGTTGAGTTTTTTTACTTTGAACTTTTTTATGGTATTTATAGTGAAATATTTGATTTTTTTAACTTGGAACTATTTTAGTGGTTTTTATAGTTAAATTATTGAGTTTTTTAATTTGGAACATTTTTTATGGTTTTTATAATGAAACTGTTGAGGTTTTTAACTTGGAACTTTTTTTATTATGGTTTTTCTAGTATTGTTGAGTTTTTTTACTTGAAATTCTTTACTCTATTTATTATAGAGAAATTGTTGAATTTTTAGACTTGGAACTTTTTAGAGGCTTTTAATAGTGAAATAGTTGAGTTTTTTCACTTGGAAATCTTGTTTAACTTTTATAATGACACTATAGAATATTTTAACATGAAACTCTTTTTAATGTTTTTTTTAGTGAAATTGTTGAATTTTTAACTTTAAACGTTTTTATGGTTTTTACAGTGAAATTGGGAAACTGTTGAGTTTTTTTTACTTTAAACGTTTTTATGGTATTTATAGTGAATTATTTAAGTTTTTTTAACTTGGAACTATTTTACTGTTTTTTTATAGTTATATTACTGAGTTTTTTAATTTGGAACATTTTTGTAAGGTTTTAATAGTGAAACTGTTGAGTTTTTTCACTTGAAACTTTTTTTTTATGGATTTTACAGTGAAACTGTTGAGTTTTTTAACTTGACATTTTTAAATATATTTTTTATAGAGAAATTGTTGTGTTTTTTAACTTGAAATTTATTTTTATGTTTTTTACAGTGAAATAGTTGAATTTCTTCACTTGGAAATCTTTCTATGGTTTTTATAGTTAAACTGTTGAGTTTTTTAACTTGAAACTTATTTTTAATTTTTTATAGAGATATTTGTGAGTATTTTTAACATGGAACTTTTTTTAGGCTTTTTTTTATAGAGAAATAGTTGTGTTTTTTCATTTGAATACCTTGTTTTGGTTTTTATAGTGAAACTATTGAATTTTTTAACATGAAACTTTTTTTAATGGTTTTTTCAGTGAAATTGTTGAATTTTTTAACTTGAAACATTATTTTTTGGTTTTTATGGCGATATAGATGTGGTTTATATCTTGGATCTTTTTTAAGGATCTTTATAGTGAAATTGTTGAGCATTTTAACTTGGATCTTTTTTTAATGTTTTTTTAGTGAAATTGTTGTGTTTTTTTTTAACTTGGAACTTATGTTATGGTTTCTATAATGAAACTGTTGAGTTTTTTTACTTTGAACTTTTTTATGGTATTTATAGTGAAATATTTGAGTTTTTTTAAACTTGGAACTATTTTAGTGGTTTTTATAATTAAATTATTGAGTTTTTTAATTTGTAACTTTTTTTTAATGTTTTTTATAGTGAAACTGTTGAGGTTTTTCACTTGGAAGTTTTTTTATCATGGTTTTTCTAGTACTGTTGAGTTTTTTAACTTGAAATTCTTTAGTATATTTTTTATAGAGAAACTGTTGAGTTTTTAAACTTGGAACTTTTTTTAGGCTTTTTATAGTGAAATAGTTGAGTTTTTTCACTTGGAAATCTTGTTTAACTTTTATAACGAAACTACTGAACATTTTAACATGAAACTTTTTGTTAATGGTTTTTTTAGTGAAATTTTTGAATTTTTAACTTGAAACTTTTTTATATGGTTTTTATTGTGAAATTGCGAAACTGTTGAGTCTTTTTTACTTTGAACTTTTTTATGGTATTTATAGTGAAATATTTGAGTTTTTTAACTTGGATCTATTTTAGTGTTTTTTATAGTTAAATTATTGAGGTTCTTAATTTGGAACATTTTTTTTATGGTTTTTATAATGAAACTGTTGAATTTTTTCACTTGAAACTTTTTTTTATGGTTTTTACTGTGAAAATGTTGAGTTTTTTAACTTTACATTTTTAAATATATTTTTTATAGAGAAACTGTTGTGATTTTTAACTTGGAATTTTTTTAATGTATTTTAGAGTGAAGTTGTTGAATACTTTCACTTGGAAATCTTTCTATGGTTTTTATAGTGAAACTGTTGATTTTTTTAACTTGGAACTTATTTTTAATTTTTTATAGAGATATTTGTCAGTATTTTTTACATGGTACTTTTTTTAGGCTTTTTTATAGAGAAATAGTTGAGTTTCTTAACTTGAAAACCTTGCTTTGGTTTTTATAGTGAAACTATTGAATTTTTTAACTTGGAACATTTATTTAATGGTTTTTTCAGTGAAATTGTTGAATTTTTTAACTTGAAACATTTTTATGGGTTTTATGGCGATATAGTTGAGGTTTATAACTTGGATCTTTTTTTAGGATCTTTATAGTGAAATTGTTGAGCATTTTAACTTGGATAATTTTTTTAATTTTTTTAATGAAATTGTTGTGCTTTTTTTAATTTGGAACTTTTGTTATAGTTTTTATAGTGAAACTGTTGAGTTTTTTTACTTTGAACTTTTTTATGGTATTTATAGTGAAATATTTGATTTTTTTAACTTGGAACTATTTTAGTGGTTTTTATAGTTAAATTATTGAGTTTTTTAATTTGGAACATTTTTTATGGTTTTTATAATGAAACTGTTGAGGTTTTTAACTTGGAACTTTTTTTATTATGGTTTTTCTAGTATTGTTGAGTTTTTTTACTTGAAATTCTTTACTCTATTTATTATAGAGAAATTGTTGAATTTTTAGACTTGGAACTTTTTAGAGGCTTTTAATAGTGAAATAGTTGAGTTTTTTCACTTGGAAATCTTGTTTAACTTTTATAATGACACTATAGAATATTTTAACATGAAACTCTTTTTAATGTTTTTTTTAGTGAAATTGTTGAATTTTTAACTTTAAACGTTTTTATGGTTTTTACAGTGAAATTGGGAAACTGTTGAGTTTTTTTTACTTTAAACGTTTTTATGGTATTTATAGTGAATTATTTAAGTTTTTTTAACTTGGAACTATTTTACTGTTTTTTTATAGTTATATTACTGAGTTTTTTAATTTGGAACATTTTTGTAAGGTTTTAATAGTGAAACTGTTGAGTTTTTTCACTTGAAACTTTTTTTTTATGGATTTTACAGTGAAACTGTTGAGTTTTTTAACTTGACATTTTTAAATATATTTTTTATAGAGAAATTGTTGTGTTTTTTAACTTGAAATTTATTTTTATGTTTTTTACAGTGAAATAGTTGAATTTCTTCACTTGGAAATCTTTCTATGGTTTTTATAGTTAAACTGTTGAGTTTTTTAACTTGAAACTTATTTTTAATTTTTTATAGAGATATTTGTGAGTATTTTTAACATGGAACTTTTTTTAGGCTTTTTTTTATAGAGAAATAGTTGTGTTTTTTCATTTGAATACCTTGTTTTGGTTTTTATAGTGAAACTATTGAATTTTTTAACATGAAACTTTTTTTAATGGTTTTTTCAGTGAAATTGTTGAATTTTTTAACTTGAAACATTATTTTTTGGTTTTTATGGCGATATAGATGTGGTTTATATCTTGGATCTTTTTTAAGGATCTTTATAGTGAAATTGTTGAGCATTTTAACTTGGATCTTTTTTTAATGTTTTTTTTAGTGAAATTGTTGTGTTTTTTTTTAACTTGGAACTTATGTTATGGTTTCTATAATGAAACTGTTGAGTTTTTTTACTTTGAACTTTTTTATGGTATTTATAGTGAAATATTTGAGTTTTTTTAAACTTGGAACTATTTTAGTGGTTTTTATAATTAAATTATTGAGTTTTTTAATTTGTAACTTTTTTTTAATGTTTTTTATAGTGAAACTGTTGAGGTTTTTCACTTGGAAATTTTTTTATCATGGTTTTTCTAGTACTGTTGAGTTTTTTAACTTGAAATTCTTTAGTATATTTTTTATAGAGAAACTGTTGAGTTTTTAAACTTGGAACTTTTTTTAGGCTTTTTATAGTGAAATAGTTGAGTTTTTTCACTTGGAAATCTTGTTTAACTTTTATAACGAAACTACTGAACATTTTAACATGAAACTTTTTGTTAATGGTTTTTTTAGTGAAATTTTTGAATTTTTAACTTGAAACTTTTTTATATGGTTTTTATTGTGAAATTGCGAAACTGTTGAGTCTTTTTTACTTTGAACTTTTTTATGGTATTTATAGTGAAATATTTGAGTTTTTTAACTTGGATCTATTTTAGTGTTTTTTATAGTTAAATTATTGAGGTTCTTAATTTGGAACATTTTTTTTATGGTTTTTATAATGAAACTGTTGAATTTTTTCACTTGAAACTTTTTTTTATGGTTTTTACTGTGAAAATGTTGAGTTTTTTAACTTTACATTTTTAAATATATTTTTTATAGAGAAACTGTTGTGATTTTTAACTTGGAATTTTTTTAATGTATTTTAGAGTGAAGTTGTTGAATACTTTCACTTGGAAATCTTTCTATGGTTTTTATAGTGAAACTGTTGATTTTTTTAACTTGGAACTTATTTTTAATTTTTTATAGAGATATTTGTCAGTATTTTTTACATGGAACTTTTTTTAGGCTTTTTTATAGAGAAATAGTTGAGTTTCTTAACTTGAAAACCTTGCTTTGGTTTTTATAGTGAAACTATTGAATTTTTTAACATGGAACATTTATTTAATGGTTTTTTCAGTGAAATTGTTGAATTTTTTAACTTGAAACATTTTTATGGGTTTTATGGCGATATAGTTGAGGTTTATAACTTGGATCTTTTTTTAGGATCTTTATAGTGAAATTGTTGAGCATTTTAACTTGGATAATTTTTTTAATTTTTTTAATGAAATTGTTGTGCTTTTTTTAATTTGGAACTTTTGTTATAGTTTTTATAGTGAAACTGTTGAGTTTTTTTACTTTGAACTTTTTTATGGTATTTATAGTGAAATATTTGATTTTTTTAACTTGGAACTATTTTAGTGGTTTTTATAGTTAAATTATTGAGTTTTTTAATTTGGAACTTTTTTTATGGTTTTTTTAATGAAACTGTTGAGGTTTTTAACTTGGAACTTTTTTTATTATGGTTTTTCTAGTATTGTTGAGTTTTTTTACTTGAAATTCTTTACTCTATTTATTATAGAGAAATTGTTGAATTTTTAGACTTGGAACTTTTTAGAGGCTTTTAATAGTGAAATAGTTGAGTTTTTTCACTTGGAAATCTTGTTTAACTTTTATAATGACACTATAGAATATTTTAACATGAAACTCTTTTTAATGACTTTTTTAGTGAAATTGTTGAATTTTTAACTTTAAACTTTTTTTATGGTTTTTATAGTGAAATTGGGAAACTGTTAAGTTTTTTTTACTTTGAACTTTTTTATGGTATTTATAGTGAATTATTTGAGTTTTTTTAACTTGGAACTATTTTAGTGTTTTTTATAGTTATATTATTGAGTTTTTTAATTGGAACATTTTTTTAAGGTTTTTATAGTGAAACTATTGAGTTTTTTCACTTGAAACTTTTTTTTTTTATGGATTTTAGAGTGAAACTGTTGAGTTTTTTAACTTGACATTTTTAAATATATTTTTTATAGAGAAATTGTTGTGTTTTTTAACTTGAAATTTATTTTTATGTTTTTTACAGTGAAATAGTTGAATTTCTTCACTTGGAAATCTTTCTATGGTTTTTATAGTTAAACTGTTGAGTTTTTTAACTTGAAACTTATTTTTAATTTTTTATAGAGATATTTGTGAGTATTTTTAACATGGAACATTTTTTAGGCTTTTTTTTATAGAGAAATAGTTGAGTTTTTTCATTTGAATACCTTGTTTTGGTTTTTATAGTGAAACTATTGAATTTTTTAACATGAAACTTTTTTTAATGGTTTTTTCAGTGAAATTGTTGAATTTTTTAACTTGAAACATTATTTTTTGGTTTTTATGGCGATATAGATGTGGTTTATATCTTGGATCTTTTTTAAGGATCTTTATAGTGAAATTGTTGAGCATTTTAACTTGGATCTTTTTTTAATGTTTTTTTTAGTGAAATTGTTGTGTTTTTTTTTTTAAATTGGAACTTATGTTTTGGTTTCTATAATGAAACTGTTGAGTTTTTTTACTTTGAACTTTTTTATGGTATTTATAGTGAAATATTTGAGTTTTTTTAAACTTGGAACTATTTTAGTGGTTTTTATAATTAAATTATTGAGTTTTTTAATTTGTAACTTTATTTTAATGTTTTTTATAGTGAAACTGTTGAGGTTTTTCACTTGGAAGTTTTTTTATCATGGTTTTTCTAGTACTGTTGAGTTTTTTAACTTGAAATTCTTTAGTATATTTTTTATAGAGAAACTGTTGAGTTTTTAAACTTGGAACTTTTTTTAGGCTTTTTATAGTGAAATAGTTGAGTTTTTTCACTTGGAAATCTTGTTTAACTTTTATAACGAAACTACTGAACATTTTAACATGAAACTTTTTTTTAATGGTTTTTTTAGTGAAATTGTTGAATTTTTAACGAAACTTTTTTATATGGTTTTTATTGTGAAATTGCGAAACTGTTGAGTCTTTTTTACCTTGAACTTTTTTATGGTATTTATAGTGAAATATTTGAGTTTTTTAACTTGGATCTATTTTAGTGTTTTTTATAGTTAAATTATTGAGGTTCTTAATTTGGAACATTTTTTTTATGGTTTTTATAATGAAACTGTTGAATTTTTTCACTTGAAACTTTTTTTTATGGTTTTTACTGTGAAAATGTTGAGTTTTTTAACTTTACATTTTTAAATATATTTTTTATAGAGAAACTGTTGTGATTTTTAACTTGGAATTTTTTTAATGTATTTTAGAGTGAAGTTGTTGAATACTTTCACTTGGAAATCTTTCTATGGTTTTTATAGTGAAACTGTTGATTTTTTTAACTTGGAACTTATTTTTAATTTTTTATAGAGATATTTGTCAGTATTTTTTACATGGAACTTTTTTTAGGCTTTTTTATAGAGAAATAGTTGAGTTTCTTAACTTGAAAACCTTGCTTTGGTTTTTATAGTGAAACTATTGAATTTTTTAACATGGAACATTTATTTAATGGTTTTTTCAGTGAAATTGTTGAATTTTTTAACTTGAAACATTTTTATGGGTTTTATGGCGATATAGTTGAGGTTTATAACTTGGATCTTTTTTTAGGATCTTTATAGTGAAATTGTTGAGCATTTTAACTTGGATAATTTTTTTAATTTTTTTAATGAAATTGTTGTGCTTTTTTTAATTTGGAACTTTTGTTATAGTTTTTATAGTGAAACTGTTGAGTTTTTTTACTTTGAACTTTTTTATGGTATTTATAGTGAAATATTTGATTTTTTTAACTTGGAACTATTTTAGTGGTTTTTATAGTTAAATTATTGAGTTTTTTAATTTGGAACTTTTTTTATGGTTTTTATAATGAAACTGTTGAGGTTTTTAACTTGGAACTTTTTTTATTATGGTTTTTCTAGTATTGTTGAGTTTTTTTACTTGAAATTCTTTACTCTATTTATTATAGAGAAATTGTTGAATTTTTAGACTTGGAACTTTTTAGAGGCTTTTAATAGTGAAATAGTTGAGTTTTTTCACTTGGAAATCTTGTTTAACTTTTATAATGACACTATAGAATATTTTAACATGAAACTCTTTTTAATGACTTTTTTAGTGAAATTGTTGAATTTTTAACTTTAAACTTTTTTTATGGTTTTTATAGTGAAATTGGGAAACTGTTGAGTTTTTTTTACTTTGAACTTTTTTATGGTATTTATAGTGAATTATTTGAGTTTTTTTAACTTGGAACTATTTTAGTGTTTTTTATAGTTATATTATTGAGTTTTTTAATTGGAACATTTTTTTAAGGTTTTTATAGTGAAACTATTGAGTTTTTTCACTTGAAACTTTTTTTTTTATGGATTTTAGAGTGAAACTGTTGAGTTTTTTAACTTGACATTTTTAAATATATTTTTTATAGAGAAATTGTTGTGTTTTTTAACTTGAAATTTTTTTTATGTTTTTTACAGTGAAATAGTTGCATTTCTTCACTTGGAAATCTTTCTATGGTTTTTATAGTTAAACTGTTGAGTTTTTTAACTTGGAACTTATTTTTTATTTTTTATAGAGATATTTGTGAGTATTTTTAACATGGAACTTTTTTTAGGCTTTTTTATAGAGAAATAGTTGAGTTTTTTCAATTGAAAACCTTGTTTTGGTTTTTATAGTGAAACTATTGAATTTTTTAACTTGGAACTTTTTTTAATGGTATTTTATGGCGATATTGATGAGTTTTATAACTTGGATATTGATCTTACCTGATTAGGAGAGCCTTCCAGTAGTTGAACGTGAACATCAAGGTTGATGGAATGAAGGGGGTGTACCTGCAAGGCGCTCAGATGCCAAACTCAATAGAGGTACAGAAAATGGTAAGCCAGAAGAGTTAGATAAGAATAGCTGACCCTTTAGTGAAAAAAGGTATTTATAGTGAGCCCCCAGCGCTGGGCCAAGGTCCTTCCTCGGGAATGATCAGCGAGGCCCAAGGGAGAACTGCCAAGGTACGTGTAAGGAGCGTGTAGACCTAGCAAGTGGTTTGATCCTTGGTCTAGCTGCCCCTATCTTTCAGGAGATAATGAGGGACAGTTGGGTGATGTGGCAAGTGGAATGTGTAACGCCCTGATTTGATTTTCCCATTTGTTTTGTTGAGTCTTTAATTGATTTGATTGAGAATTGATTTGTTTGTAGAATTAACATGATTATGTGCTATGTTAATGTGATAAAATATGAATATGTGTTGTGTTGGTGTGTTGGTGCGATTTTACCGTTTCGAGAGTTTCCGGGTAAAATTGGATAAGAGGGTATTTTAGACCTTTACTTTTAGTAATAAGTTATAATTGTTTAGAATTGGTATTTTGAGAGAAAATAATATTTTGGTTGGAAAAGAGATAAAATGAGTTAAGTGTAGAAAATAGAATTAGTTAGTAGTAGAAATAGAAATCGAATTGAGAGAGAGTTATAAAAGAAAGTTGGTAAGAGAGAAAGAAAAAAAGAAAGAAAAGAAGAGAAAGAAAGAGGAGAGAGGAGAAAGAGAAGGAAAAGAGGAAAAGAGAGAATTTCTTCAAGATTGGTCCGCGGAGAAGAATCGATCGGGTAAGGGTGTGAAATATTGTTATCTTAGCATTGTGTATGATTATGTATGTGTTTGGTTGATTGGGTTTATGATTTGGAGAAGTTTTAGAGAATGTTAGGTTTAGGGTTTCGATGAGAAAACTTGGAAATTGGTAGATTAATCGGTTAGAAATCGTTGTAACCGAAGTATGAGAGCTAGAACATGTTGTTGATCATGTTTGTATGAGTTTAGAGGAGTTTTAGGGGTATTTGGTGAGACTGTTCGTAGCTGGTGTTTTGCAGAAATCGCAGTAGTCGCTCAGCAAGCTATCCCTCGCTCAGCGAAAGTTCCAGGGCGATTTTCGCTCAGCAAGCTGCCCGTCGCTCAGCGCGCCTGGAAGGATTTTTGGGTTTCTACGTTTTATTTCGTAACTTGAGTTTCGGGTATTCGTTTTTAGCAATCCTTATATCGATTCAAAGCTAAAAACATGTAGAATCTATTGATGCTAAAATATGTAATTTTTAGCCGACTTTTTCCCGACTTTTCCGATAAAACATAAATGAGTTAAATATGGAAATGTGGGTTTGTTATAATGTTGTGGTCGTTGGGCAAGTGATTACTATGCTTAAATTGTATGCATATGTTATTTAATGGTATGTGTTGAATGCATAACTATATTGTGAATATGTATGCATTTTCAAGAATGTTGTGTGTCATTTTGCATGTAAGCATAATGTATGCATTCTTGTGTTGTGGGATTCTTTGTGAATCCGTTGTAGCATCGTGTGCTCATGTGGAGTGTGAGCGATGACTACAACAAGATCGTGTGCCCATGTGGGGTGTGAGCGATAAGATTGTGTGCCCATGTGGGGTGTGAGCAATCCAGAAACATCGTGTGCCCGTGTGGGGTGTGAGCAATGGGTGATTTATTCACATTGATTGTGTGCCCATGTGGGGTGTGAGGAATCGGATTGTGTGCCCGTGTGGGGTGTGAGCAATCCTGAAACATTGTGTGCCCATGTGGGGTGTGAGCAATGGGGAACATCGTGTGCCCGACGGGGAGTTACTTTAGGTAACAAGCGATGATTCTATTTGGTTCCTGAGTGAACTTGCTGAATGTTGAGTCGGTACCGCATTGCATCTGCATAGAGTCGTATGTCGGTCTCTATGATTTGCATTTTATACATTGTATGTATATGCTAAAATAAACATGATTGTGCATATGTTTATTTGTAATGATGTGAAAAGATTGGTATGTGTGAAGGGCATACTTGCAGATATGTATATGCATGTTGATATGTATATATGTATGTGATTTTATACATTGTATGTATATGCTGAAATAAACATGATTGTGCATATGTTTATTTGGAATGTTGTGAAATTATTGGTATGTGTGAAGGACATACTTGCGGATATATATATATATATATATATATATATATATATATATATATATATATATATATATATATATATGTATGTGATGTATACATTGAATGTATATTTGTGATTTAAACATAGCTTGTTGTATGTTTATGCTGAATGAATGTAAATGAAGAATAGACATAAATAATATAAGATTTATGTGTATTGGTAAATGAAGATACATTGCGATGTATGCGAGTTATGTGATCATGGTTGAATATGATCTGTGTTATGTGAAAGAAATGGTGATAAGTATGCGTATAAGTATGCTTTATGTTGTGTATGAATGATATGTTGTGGTGAGAATATGTTGATGTATATGTTATATGTTGAGATATATAATTATATGCAATATTATTATGATAATGTTTCTCACCCTTCTGCTGTTTTATGATGCTCTACGAAGCATTGCAGATTAGGTGTGCTGGAGTCGTTTTTGTGAAGCTTGTCTTCGTATCTTTTGGTCGGTCGGCTCTAATATATAGCACCGGGTAGTTATGTGGCCTTGTGCCTTTTTGGGGATACATTTGTATATGTATTCGTTGTGGACATGTTTTGTATAACATGATATATTTGTACACTTCTAAATTGTAGATATATTTTGATAAATATATAAGTTGAAGTTGTTGATGATTTAAGTTTTCCGCTGTGCAATTTATAATTGAGATATGGGTGTAAGGATTGAAATTCCTTTATGGATAGCTACCCCATTGTTGCATATTTGTTTGAGCAGGTGTTGTATGTTTTTAATTTCTCGTAATGTGGCATGCTCCTTTTTATGCTTGATTTAAATTATACTCTGACGAAATTTTATCTATGCCTAAATGATTTAATGTATTATTTGGGGGTATAGAAAGGGGGTGTTACATTAAGTGGTATCAGAGCCAGTGTTCGAGTCAGTTGTGTCTGTCTTGATGTTGTTGTGATTGAACTTTTGTTTAATCTTGTTGTTGTCTTGGGAATAATCAGAATATGGTTGGTAGAAATAACAATGTGATGGCTGCTGCTTTGGAAGCAATGGCTAGGGCGGTGTAGGGAGCGCCGAATGTGAATGCGAATGATGAGTTCAGGAAGAATCAACCGCCGGTTTTTAAGGGGAGGTTTGATTCTGATGGTGCTCAGAACTGGTTGAAGGAGATTGAGAGAATATTCCGAGTGATGGATGTTGCTGAGGGAAGTAAGGTGAGGCTTGGTTCTCACATGTTGAAGGAAGAAGCCGATGACTGGTGGGTCGGTAGAAGTCTTGCTTTAAAGGAAGAAGGTGAAGAGATTACATGGGAAGTTTTTCGCACTGAAATCTTAAGGAAGTATTATCCTGAGAGCGTGAAAGGAAAGAATGAGATGGAATTCCTTGAGCTGAAGCAAGGTAGTATGTCAGTGGTTGACTATACTGCTAAATTTGTAGAATTGGTTCAGTTTCATCCTCATTATGTTGCTGCTACTGCTGAGTTTTCTAAGTGCATTAAGCATGATAATGGTTTGCATCCTGAGATTAAGCATGTTGTGGGATATCAGAGGATCAGAAGGTTTTCGGATTTGACTGAATGTTGTAGGATCTTTGAAGAGGATAGTAAAGCTTGTTCTACGCACTATAAGAGTGTGAATGAGAAGAGAGGGAAGCAACAGGTTCAAAGTGGACCTTATGTGACACCCGCTGATAAGGGCAATCATAGGGGAAGCTTTGACAAGAGATCTAGTGGAGGGAGTTCTGGTCCCGTGAAGTGTTATAAGTGTGGTGTCGCTCCCGACAAGTGACACGGGGTCAGATGAAGGTACATATGCGAACGGTCGGCGAAGGGAACAGTGAGAACACACAGCCGTGAACTCACTGGAGATGAAAAGAGTCGCCAGCTAGGCATTTTTATCCCGGAGGAAAGGCAATGCTGCATAGGCCTAGAAAAAGATGGATAAGACGGTTGCGAACCAGAGAGACTGAGAAAGGGGGTTGGTTACAACCTGGGAAGGTATTAGCACCCAGATTGTCCGTCGTACTCGACGGGATCCACGCTTAAAAGATTTGTGTTATAAAGGGGTAGTGTCAGTGCAATCTGTGTGTAAAGATAGCTGGAAAAGAATGTACAGGTGTCAGTGTAAAGAAATGTGATGTGTATAAATGTACAGTGTCAGTGTGGGAACTGGAGTGAAATGCTCATGACCATGAGGCTAAAGAATGAAGCTGAAAGAGGGGGAATGTACAGAGACTTTTGTTCGATAACTGTTAAGTTATGCCTACGTATCCTCTCGTGCAATGAGGAAGTCAGAACACCGTAGTTCGACCCAAAGAGACTGAAAGGTGAATTGACTTGTGAACTGCTTGCTTGTCTATGCTCAAGTGTATGATCTGTCTGGCACAGATGCTAACTGTCTTGCATTAGACGGAAGGTTGTTTCTAGTTGGATACCTGTGTGGCCTGTTGAGAGGAAATACCCGGCGGCGAGCAATAATTCCTGAACATCACAACAGAGGTTAGCAAAAACAAAAACCTACAAAACAAACACAAAGGGTTAGCATGCAATGCAGTTATGCTTATTTGTTCTCAAGGTATCCGGTTTGGCCTTCAGTTTTGACCCTTCCAGACCCTTGAAGATGATGCTGTTGAAGTTGCTTTTGATGTGAACCCAGATAGAAACCAACACAAATATATTACAAAGGTGAAATAATTTGTTCATTTTACAACACAAGCCCTCAAAGGGGTCAAAATACATCACATAAAGCAAAAGTACATGGAAAAGGAACAACAACAAGCAAATGATCAAACTCCAAGGCCAAACTCATCCTCACGAACTTCCTTGAGAAGTGCTTCGGTCACAGGATCAGCCGGATGCTCCGTGAGACTTCTGATGAGAAGGTTTCTTGTTGCAACTGCTGCAGCCAATTTCTTATTCTGACTTTGGTCCTTAGACCTCTTCAATCCTGCTTTGATTTTCAGCTCTGATATTTCCTCCTGGGCTGCTGCCAGGGCTTTTTCCATCTGCTCCATCTTGTCCTGAACTCTCTTGTCTTCTAGAGTACGGGCCTCAGTGATCCGGACCCACCTGGCCTGACTCTCTTTCAAATACAAGTCTGTTCTTGCTCTTTGGAACTGAGCTTCTTTACAAGCATTCTTCAGAATCTGCTCACCAGCTTTGGACTTGTTGATATAATCTCCAGACTTCTCAATTTTAGTCAAGTGTTCCACCCTCAATTTCTCCAATCTCTCAATCTCCCTCACACCTTCACTCCTCTCCCGGAGGGTCTTCTGCAAGGCTCGAGTTAACTTCTCATTTCTTTCCTTCAGGCTTTCGAACTCCTCCAAACTGATAGTGGCAGGGGGTGGTGCTGAAGATGACTCAGGCGTGTCTTCTATGGTAAAGGGCATTCCAGAGAATTGGGCCCTAGCATGGGACCACTCATAATATTGGACTGATGCCACATTGTTGCACCTCCCCAGAATGGTGATTCCCTTAGTCTGAACATGATCCCAGGCCCAGGCAGCCTGCCTAACAACAGTCAAACTAATCTTGTTCTCACAGTAGAGGGTCTCCACCAAATCTTGTTCCCTAGGAGTATGAACCAGTGCATAGCCTAATTGCCTTCTGAACAGCAGAGGGTTGTAATTGATACTTCCCTTAACTCCTATTAAGGGCACATTGGGAAAGTGCCCACAGCTGGTGACCATATCTCTGCCCTTGGTGCTTTGAGCACACCATCTGATATCTGCTGAAGTGAGAGTAGTGAGTCTCTTAGCCCAGTTGCTTTGCTGATGAGGATTTAGAAATGCATCTGTCCTGGGTAGATGCCTGAGAAGCCAAACATGAAATAATGGAGCACAAATCCTCACTAACCTTCCCCTCTGCTTCTCATTTCTCTGATGGACTGAGTAATAGAGATCACCCAGTAAAGTTGGCACTGGGTTCTTCTGGATGAACAAATGGATTGCATTTTTGCTAATGAATCGAGGCTCATCTGCAAACAACACAATTCCATATACACTTAAGGCCAATAGAGCACAAACAGCTTTCCACTCCCCCAAGGAGGCCTTCAAACTAGCCTGAGAAATCAGGAAGTCCAGATGAAATCCAGGGATCCCAGCTTTAGAGGTCAAGTGTTGTTCAATCAATACCAGTTCCAGGTGCAAAGCTTTTGCTATCTCTCCATTGCTAGGAAAGACCATTTCAGGGTTGAAAGGGATTTCTCTTTTGATGGGCAAGCCAACCAAATATGAGTATTCTTCCAAAAGAGGACCCAACTGAAAGTCTTGAAAGGTGAAACATCTTAATGGAGGATCATAAAACTGAATGCAGGTGTGGATGAGGCTCCTCTGTGAAGGGTCCAGATCCATAACCATGTCCAGTATATCTCCATAACTCTCCCTGAACAAGGGTATGTGATCTGGAGTGATCAGGGTTTAGATCCTCCTGATGTCTGACAAGTCTGGTTGGAAGAAATGATAGGTGATGTTGCTTTTCTTTGGAGCCATGATGTTGAGACTGAGTAGGATGAGTGCTGATGAAGATGCTGAGGAGTGGGCCACTGGCTGGCTAGTGCAAGTAACTGAAGTATATGGCTGACAAACTGATGCAAGTGCTGGTGGAGGTAGGTCAAAACTGCAGATGGGGTCAAAACCAAAACCAGAAGGAAGTGGATACCCTGAAACACAAATAAGCAAATGTTAATATGATGCAATGAGTATGTATGCAAATGAAATGCAAGGGTTTGTGACTGAGCTGGATCTGATTAACTGCCTTGGTATAGATCCATGTGTGTTCAAGAATTCCAGACGGAGGTCTAAAAATCCAGTAACCAGGGTGGGGGACTCAAATAAAGAGCCACAAGTCCAGGGTTCAGAATCACAAGAACTATCCAACATGGAGCATTCTTAACAAAGTCAAAGTAACTGGGTGTTCTGAGGTCAAGGTACCTGCAAACCTGTAAACAGCCCAACCCCCTCACAGGTAGTGATCTAGAACAAGGATCCTCAGACTTGGATCAGTTATGAGAAGTGTAAACACTTCTAACCCGGAGGTACAGTGTTTACAATAACCATAACAATTCCTCCTCTAATTCACCTCAGTTTCTGAAGGTCAATACTAAAAGGTCATCCAGACTTAGCAGGCTTCCCAGATAGCCCTAGCATTGCAGGAAATCTGCAACACAGAGTTCTCAAGAAGAAACCCATATCTGAACCGTGTTTCATATTCCCGCACCAGACCGAAATGGAATGGGAAAGAATATGATTCACTCTAGCCTAGGTGGCACTCAGGTCCCAGGTATAGGACCTTAACTCTCAATGAATCACCCACCCACCAAAGAAAAACCAGATCCAACCAGCAACAATGACAGTATGATATATAAATGCAGTAAAGAAAGCAGTAAAGTAACTGTACATAAGGCAATAAACAAAAATAAATACAAGCACATACAAGCACATAACACCCCAGTAAACACAAATCAATCAAGCGCTAGGAGGAACCCACAAAAAGAACCAGAAGCCCTGGTTGCAGTGGAAGATTCCCCAGCAGAGTCGCCAAGCTGTCGCTCCCGACAAGTGACACGGGGTCAGATGAAGGTACAGATGCGAACGGTCGGCGAAGGGAACAGTGAGAACACACAGCCGTGAACTCACTGGAGATGAAAAGAGTCGCCAGCTAGGCATTTTTATCCCGGAGGAAAGGCAATGCTGCATAGGCCTAGAAAAAGATGGATAAGACGGTTGCGAACCAGAGAGACTGAGAAAGGGGGTTGGTTACAACCTGGGAAGGTATTAGCACCCAGATTGTCCGTCGTACTCGACGGGATCCACGCTTAAAAGATTTGTGTTATAAAGGGGTAGTGTCAGTGCAATCTGTGTGTAAAGATAGCTGGAAAAGAATGTACAGGTGTCAGTGTAAAGAAATGTGATGTGTATAAATGTACAGTGTCAGTGTGGGAGCTGGAGTGAAATGCTCATGACCATGAGGCTAAAGAATGAAGCTGAAAGAGGGGGAATGTACAGAGACTTTTGTTCGATAACTGTTAAGTTATGCCTACGTATCCTCTCGTGCAATGAGGAAGTCAGAACACCGTAGTTCGACCCAAAGAGACTGAAAGGTGAATTGACTTGTGAACTGCTTGCTTGTCTATGCTCAAGTGTATGATCTGTCTGGCACAGATGCTAACTGTCTTGCATTAGACGGAAGAAGCAAGTTCTCGATTGTGAATGAAGGTGATGAGAAAAGAATCCCGAAGGAGACGATTATTGTTTGTTTTTGAAGTTTTCAGTCTTTTATTTCTTTTTGGAGTTTGTCATAGGATAATGAGCTTAAGTCTAAACCAATGGATTTAGTAAACTCATCACATCTTCCCTCTGATTAGGGGTAATGAGAATACCTTAAGTGTGAAGTCAGATTCTCACACTTAATCACCTTTGGTGTAGGATTAAGATCATTAACCTACTTGTGATTATTTAGATGTTTTTGGCGTTTTTGTTTAGTGTTGAGTAATGAGGTTAAGCCATAATCAAAGATTAAACAGACCCATTACACCATCCTAATAGAAGGATAGTAGATGAGAATGTTTAAGCTGAGGAAAGCTCCTCAACTTAATCCATGATTAGGGATTAAACTCATGACAAAACAAACCTTTGATTAAGTGGATTTTATTAATGGTATGATGATGAAGTGTTTTTTATGGTTTGTAAGACAACTTGAGGGGGACTTGTCCATTAACACTAGGGTTAGTCCTTCTTAACCACTTAAGGAAGAATTAGAACCCTAATGCAAGGCCCAAGTTACAAGTGTGATGTCTTGATGATTATTAGATGAATTGATTAAGAGATTTAAACACCTTGAGGGTTTAATACTTAGGATTAAAGTTATACACTCCATCCTAAGAGAAGGATGCAGGCATAAGCTTAATCACAAAGTCTTAAAGCCTTTAGGGTTTAGTCCCTGATTATGAGATGAGAAGAGAAGACTCAAAGAGATACACAAAGGTAAAACTATGGGGGGACTAATCAAAACCCTAATTCATTGTCATGCTTGGATGATCCTAAGGTTTGTGAGGTTTTCAAGAACAATCTTCAGAGGAGCCACCAGGAAGCAGATGAACAGGATCAAGAGAAGCAAAGTGACTTGCTTCATTCAAGAAGTCAAGTCACTTGAAGAAAGAAAGTGGGAAGAAGAAGAATGAGCAAGCTCAATCTCAAACACAAAAAAATGCAATAATGGATGCAAGAGAGATGCAAAGAAAAGGTATGAGAAGTGAAGGCAAATCCACTTCTCAAGCTTACTTACCACCTGCAATGTTAGAAAGAAAATGCAATGCAATGCAAGATGAGATGAAATGATATGATGCTAAGCAGAACCAGAAGCATGTTGATGATGATTATGATGTTATGAGGTGCTGCAAACATGAGGCAAGGCAATGGGGATGTTCATACAAGATTATGAATGCAAATGATGCAAGCTAAGGAGCATGAACAAGCATGAAAAGTTATGAAGCATACAAGACAAATGACATAACAAATATGCAATGCAATGATCAATGATGCTTCATACATGTCTTAAGATGTCAAATGAATCACAAGAATGCACAAAATGCAATGACAAGTCATGTTATGCAAGGAAATGCAAGAGGGATGCAAATGAAAGCCCAAATTAGGGTTTATGGATCAAACATCAAACACAAACCAAAAACAGAAGCAAAACCCTAAAGTAAAAATGGAAAATGGCATCCAAAGAAAACCTAAACCTATGACAAACCACTGCCCAAAGGGGAGCTCTCAACTCTCAACCAAACTCAAGATATGAATTTTACAAGTTATTAGGGTTTTTTAGGGTTCTTAACAAAACAAATGCCAATCATTTTAAAAATGCAAGAACAAATCATGGCCTTTTTATCCTTGAAAATACATGCTAAACACAAAACAATGCAAGAAGAAACAATGTCTCAACCTTCTTCAAAAGGCAGAAATGAATTTTTGAACTTATGATCAAAATAATGCACAAAAAATGATTTAATTCAATGAAAAATTCTTAAAATGCATCAAGATCAAAAAAGAAATTTGGTTTGAAGGTTGGACAATGTTTCTAAATGTCTTAGAACATTTCATGAATTTTTTTGTAATTTTTAAATACCTAAAAGTATTTTTAATTAATTAATTCTCATTAATCAATTAAAAATAATATTTTAAATATTTAAAAATATTTTTTAATGATAAAAATAAAATAAAAAATGTTTTTGGGTTCTGAAATTTAATAATAACTTGTACAAAAAAATTCAGATTTTTTAAATAAGTTTTGCTATTTTAAATAAAATATAGAAAACAAATGTGAAAGAAATGAATTAATATTAATAAAAATGAAAAGTAATCCAATCCAAAGGCTGAGATTTGAATCTGGGAAAAGGAGCTTGACCGCGCGCGTTTTTAAACGGCCAGGATGGAGTCTGATTCAATTAACTTAATTAATCTTAATTAATTTAAATAAAAAGAATTAGGGCTAAGTGAATCAATCTGGGCCGTGCACAACTTAAGCTAATCACCATCCTAAGGCTGTGAACGCATCTGGCAAATTAATTAGGGTTTATAGTTAATGACTTTCAGGTGACCGGAGGGAAGCTCCGGTCACCTTCTCCGGCGGGTTGAAAACCCTAGATCACGATTCAGGCCACCATTCTCCAAATTAGAAGCAGGGAAATGATCCTCTACCCAAACCCCACTCAAATCACCTTTCAAACTAAATTTATCATGCTTAAACAAGAAGAAACGAAGCCAACAAGATTCACGGGCAAAGTTTCAGAGCTTCAGTAAACCCTCATTTTTCACTCATTTCCAATTCTAAACACATCATTATGATCAGCAGGACATGTATTTTCAATTTGTAACAAAAAATGCAAGCTCTGAAAAGGTGAGGATTCGAAGCTACCTGAAGTGATGAACTATGAATATGAGCTCTCCTGACCTTGCTTTGATGCAGAATGCCTTCTCTGAACCCCCTGAAGCCAGTGGAATGTTCACAACCCCTTGTTGGTGGCTATTTTGGAAGCTTGAGTTCTGATATGACAGATTTCACAGCTGTGATTTGGGAGGTTTCAAACTGCTTTAATGGTGGATTCTGGTTCCTTTGAGTGTGTATTATGCAATGGTGAAGAGAAAATGGATGTTTGATGGCTGAGGAAAGGGATTCGAAGAGGAGAAGTTTTTGGACAGTTTTGTGTTATGCTGCAATGTGTGTGTTCCAGGCTTGTGGGTGTTGTGTTTTTATGATCCATACACTATCCCTAGACTATTGGAATGAATCAGAAGACTTGACATGCACTGTGGGAAAGGTATGGAGCAATTGGCCAAAAAGTCAAGAGTTGTTGTACTTGCAGCATGGGCTATGGCAGCAGCTATGTTAGGGCATGTCTTGCTTCAGCTTGAGTCAAGGATGACCATTGGATTGCTTATGAATGACTGCAACATGTGGATCATGAGTTGAGAGTGATTTTGCAAGTTGTCCACTTGTGTTTTCTCATGATTTTTGCTTATGCACATGTGATTCTTCTTGCTGAATTTTGTAGCACAACATTTCTTTTAGTCATGGCAATGTTGAAAAATCAGCTAGTGATCACATAATTCTTTGAAGCATGGATTTGCCAAGAATCCTCTTTTGCACACTTATGGAAATGCCTCATGGGACTTTTGAAAATCAAGGCAAACAAAGAAGAATCCCTTGGGCCAATTCTGTTTTTTAGGGCATATGTGATCATGTGATGAAGTTTTGAAGTCACTTTGAAGTCACTAGAATGCTTGATACATGAATTTGCAAGTTTCCCATTTAGTGCATAACTTGAAATTTAGTGATTTTTGCCAACTTTAACAAACCATAACTTTTGATCCAAGATGAATTAGATCATGCTCTTGTACTTTTTGGAAAGGGAAAGATGAGATCTACAACTTTCATGACCAAGGTTTTTCCATTTGAAGCATTTTTGGATCATGAATCATGGCTTGAAAATTGACCTAAAATGATGCATTCTTGAAAAGTCAACTATACCCAAAAAGTCAACATTTGCAAAAACCCTAAATTCTTGATTTCTATGAACTTCAACCTTCTTCCATGATCAAATAAAGATCATATACACTCAAAATGATGAAGATCACCCATTGGTTGGGTCATTGGGGGCCTCAGATGCCCTGATTTTGCACTGACTTGTCTGAAAAGTCAACCCTTGATCAGATGACTTCCCCATGGAATTTCTTCATGAAAATTGATATGCATACTCCCTATACCATATAGAGACCAATGGAAACAAGAATGACCAAAAGATTTGGGGTTATGGCCTCTGAAACCAAAACCCTAATTTTCAGTCAACTGTGCAGTTCAACCTGGCTCTGCATCCACTCAAACCCTAGTTCTTGTGATTCCTCTGCAATTTTGACTCTGAGGAGATGGAATATGATATAAGAACACACATGGACCCCTTTGAAGTGATTGGTGGCCTTTGGAGTGCCTCAAGAAGCTTTGGGATTGCTCAGATCACAAACCCTAGGTGCAGGTGCCTCAGAAACTATCCAGTGAATCAAAAATGAGATATGAGATGATATGTTGGTGTTTATGCATATGAGAATGATCACAAGCCATGGTGTGAATGGGTGAGGGCAAATTTGGGGTGTTTACAGCTGCCCCTATTCAAACATGAGTTAGCTGTGTAGGATGTAAGCGACGGCTTAACAGGCCAAACAAGATAACTTGTGGTTGAATACCAAAGACAGTCCAAAATTTGCACTCACAGAATGAAGAAGAAAAGGGATATAGATTGTAAAAGCAAAACAAAGTATACTGCAAAGTATGGGCGACGGAGGACGACCGTCAAGCAGAGGAAGACTGCTGGGTAAAGTGGTATGTGAAGCAAAGCGATGACGGGGACGGCCGACATGCTGGAAAGGTGCAGGAAAATAAAGCAATGACGGGGCCGGCCGACATGCTGGGGATAAATGGTAAAGCTAAGACGGGGACGGCCGACTAGCTGGGGAAAAACAAGTAAAGCTAAGACGGGGACGGCCGACTAGCTGGGGAAAATAAAATCATGATGGGGACGGCCATCAAGATAAAGCTGTAAAATTCTCTGGGGGTTCATGAAACATGACGGGGACGGCCATCAAGTTCACAAAGGTAAAGTAACCAACGATGGGGACGGCCATCGGGCTAAAAAGGAAAAGGGACCACGACGGGGACGGCCATCGGGTTAAAGAATAAATGAAATAAACAGATGATGGGGTACGGCCATCAAAGGTGAAGGACGATCACCTAGCAGGGGACGGCTGCTCTGTTGGGAATAAAAGAAATATGATGGGGACGGCCATCAAAGGTGGAGGACGACCACCTGGCAGGGTACGGCTGCCGAGAATATCAACGATGGGGACGGCCATCGGATAGAAAAGGTCAACGATGGGGACGGCCATCGGACGAGCAAGATGGAGGACGACCATCAAGAAGTGGAGGACGACCACTCAGCAGGGGACGGCTGCTCTCGAGGTTTATCATGACATAGGACGAATGTCAGATAACCGAAATCAACAATGGGGACGGCCATTGGATAAAGTGATGAAGGACGATCATCAAAAAGGTGGAGGACGACCACCTAGCAGGGGACGGCTGCTAAAAATCAACGATGGGGACGGCCATCGGATGAGCATGATGGAGGACGACCATCAAGAAGTGGAGGACGACCACTTAGCAGGGTACGGCTGCTCTCAAAGGTATCATAACACAGGACGAGTGTTAGATAAAAAGAAAATATTTGCTTTGTTGGCGATCTACTGGGGATAATGTAAACACGGACGAGCGTTTACATCCAAGAAACAAAAAGGTATAAGTGTTTGGTATTGTGTATAGATTAAAGATGCGGACGAGCATCCTTAAGACTATGATACGGACGAGTATCATGTAGAAACAAACTGACACATGTTCAGAGATGATGATACGGACGAGTATCAACTGGTTAACAAAGAACACGGATGAGTGTTGAATCTGAAAGGACTCTTCTGGGGAATAGCAGACACGGACTTGTATCTATATTCAAGAAGACATGAGTGTTTGACACGGTGTATGGATTAAAGATGCGGACGAGCATCCTTAAGACTATGATACGGACGAGTATCATGTAGAAACAAACATTAGACGCAATGTTCTGAGATGATGGTACGGACGAGTACCAACTGGCTAACAAAGAACAAGGACTACTGCCGAATCTGCGGGGATATGAGTGATGATGTATACAAGATACGGACGAGTATCTGTATAAGCGTACCATGAGTAGTGAGTATTGTATTGTATAGATGAGTGTTTTAACTGCTGGGGAGAATGACACGGACGGGTGCCAAGAGAGAAAAGTATAATATTAACAAGTATCTGCTATACAAAGTCTAGGCGACTGCGCTGGGGATATGACACGGACGGGTGTCAAAAAGGGTGTATATACAAGTATATGTGAGTGCAAAGAGGATGTCTTTGGCTTTCTGCTGGGATATGACACGGACGGGTGTCAGGACGTATCTGTATTACGGGTGATTTTGTTTGTAGAGTGTATTCAGGCGACCTGTTTGGGGAAGGATGACACGGACGGGTGCCAAAAGGTGTACTGGTGTTTGTGATTGTGGGGCAACTGATTTTGCTGGGACTCTGGTGGGGACTCTTGGGGAAAGTAATCTGTATTCTGATGAATGGTTACTAATCACAAGCGTTCAATTCACAACATGACTTATGATTATGCTATGCATTTGATTTTTGCCGTAATGCTCCGTATTAGACGGAATGCTACGCTCTGGGGGGTGAATATGATGCGGATGCCATGATTATGCAAAGGGGCACAGATCCGGGACTCGGATCCCGTTGCTGCGAAGATCTCTGGTTGATCTGCTTGAAGTGGACGTCCCAGCTGGGGATGAGATCACTGGTAGATCTAATGATGTATCTGTTTGGGGATATAGGTCACTGGTTGACATATCCTTATAATACGGGACCCAGCTGGGGTTTGTAGAAGCTTTCTTCACTCTGTTGTGATCTCTTCGTGCGTTGCTCCTCTGAATAAAGGCTTGAAGCTCTGTGGGGACATGATTCCCTGACTTCCGCATCTGTTGAGGAAGAATGGCAACTCGGCTGGGGAATCGTGAGAGGCAACTCAGCTGGGGAGAGCAACAAAAGGCAACTCAGCTGGGGATAGAGCATTCTGAGTGTTAAGCCTGTTTGTTGATTTGGCAACTTTGCTGGGGAAAGGGATGGGGAGCTACTCAGCTGGGGATAGAGCATTTCGGATGCTGAGATTGAGTGTATGCTGATTTGGCAGCTCCGCTGGGGAAATGGGCACCTTCTAGTGCCATGTGAGTTGATAATGATTCGCCAGTTTGCTGAGACGTAACTTGCATGCCCCAGGTTGCGTTCTGGATACCTGCAATCCTGCAAAGATAATGGAACGTACAAAAGGTCCCGAGGTATCCCTTACTGGATTCCGTCATAGGAGTTAAGTACTTTCGAGAATAATCAGATTCCCTGTAAGCATGTGTTTTTATTTCAGAGAGAGGCATCTGTACTTATGCAATTGTATTTTTAGAGATATCAGACAACTCTTTGCAAAACATAAATGTAAAAACGAAACATGACCGAAAATCTGATTTTATTAATTCATGTGCCCTGAATTGGCAAAGATACAGTCAAAGAAACATATCTCCTGAAATGAGGAGATTGTTACAAATTGAGAAATAAAGTGTTGGCGGTGTTGACGACGCTTTGAGGAGCTTCCTCTCCTGCTATGACTCGTATGACAATGACGTTCTTCTCGTCTTGCTTTCTGGAGAGAGTTGATTCTGATTGAAGCTTGATCCTTTGGAAGCTTTCCAAGTCGTGGGTGATACAGACGAATTCAGAATGCAGTTGTTCGCTTATTCCCTTGTTTTGCATGGATCGCCCTTTCGGGTTTTCAATCCATCGGGATACCCATTTTTGCCTGAGCTGTCCAATGCGGCTTTTCAACTCAGCGGGTGTACATTTTTTATTTTCCCTTACTTTTGCCCGAGTCTTTTATTCTGTTTTTGACTCGCCGGGATGCCCTATTTTTGCCTGGACTTACATTCTGTTTTTCTGTCCAGCGGGTCTTTTTATACGAAGTATTTTTTAACTGCATCTGAATTCACAGGGGATGGGAAATCTTCACCATCCATGGTGCTGAGCATCAGTGCTCCACCGGAGAAAACTTTCTTTACAACGAATGGTCCTTCATAATTTGGAGTCCATTTGCCCCTGTGGTCTGTATGAGGAGGGAGGATTCTTTTCAGCACAAGATCCCCTACTTGGTATTCTCGGTGCCTGACTTTCTGATCAAAGGCTTTCTTCATTCTCTTCTGATATAACTGCCCATGGCAGATTGCAGCCAATCTTTTCTCTTCGATCAGACTCAGTTGTTCGTATCGGGACCGAACCCATTCTGCTTCACTCAGTTTAACATCCATCAAAACTCGTAGAGAGGGTAATTCAACTTCAACAGGTAGGACTGCTTCCATACCATACACAAGCTGATACGGTGTTGCCCCAGTGGATGTTCTGATTGATGTGCGGTACCCATGCAGGGCAAATGGTAGCATTTCGTGCCAGTCCTTGTAGGTGATTACCATCTTCTGCACAATCTTCTTGATATTCTTATTTGCTGCCTCAACAGCGCCGTTCATCTTTGGCCTGTAAGGAGAAGAATTGTGATGTTGGATTTTGAAGTCCCGGCACAGCTCTGCCATCATTTTGTTGTTTAAATTGGAACCATTATCAGTAATGATCCGCTCGGGAACTCCATACCGACAGATGATATCTTTCTTCAGAAATCTGGCTACCACTTGTCTTGTAATGTTTGCATATGAGGCTGCTTCAACCCACTTGGTAAAATAGTCAATGGCGACCAAGATGAATCTGTGGCCATTTGAAGCAGTCGGCTCAATCTTGCCAATCATATCAATACCCCACATAGCAAAGGGCCATGGTGAAGACATGATATTCAAAGGATTGGGAGGCACATGCACCTTGTCTGCGTAGATCTGGCATTTATGGCATTTTCTGGCGTAGGCACAACAGTCTGCATCCATTGTGATCCAGTAATAGCCTGATCTTAACAATTTCTTAGCCATTGCATGTCCTCCGGCATGGGTACCAAAAGAGCCTTCATGCACTTCATGCATCAACAAATCTGCTTCTGTCTTGTCAACACATCTGAGGAGTACCATATCAAAGTTCCTTTTGTATAAAGATCCATCAGCGTTCAGAAAGAAACTACCAGCAAGCCTTCTTAAAGTCTTCTTATCATTGGAAGATGCCCCAGGTGGGTATGTTTGATCCTCCAAGAAGCACTTGATGTCATGGAACCAAGGCTTATCATCTTTGACAATATCTGTTGCAAATACATATGCTGGTTTATCAAGTCTCGATACTGAAATCTGAGGTACAAAGTTGGCAGTTTGAACTTTGATCATGGACGAAATGGTAGCAAGAGCATCCGTAAACTGATTCTCGTCCCGAGGGATATACTCAAGCTTGACTGTTGTGAAGAAAGTCAATAACCTCCTTGTATAATCCCTGTAAGGTATTAGATGATCTTGGTGGGTGTACCATTTCCCATTGGTCTGATTGACTACCAAAGCTGAATCTCCGAACACGGTCAATGTCTTGATCCTGAGGTCAATGGCTTCCTCAAGACCCATAATGCAGGCTTCATATTCAGCTTCGTTGTTAGTGCAGTTGAAAGTGAGTTTTGCCGAGAAAGGCATGTGAACTCCTTTGGGTGTAATAAGTACTGCACCAACACCACGGCCATTCATGTTAACAGCCCCATCAAACATCATAGTCCATTCTTCTTTTGGGTCAGGCCCTTCAGTGTGAACAGGCTCTTCGTGATCTTTTGCTTTAATGAACATGATGTCTTCATCAGGGAAATCAAACCTCATAGGCTGGTAGTCATCTATAGGTTGCTCAGCAAGATATTCAGATAGTACACTGCCCTTGATGGCTTTCTGAGATGTGTACTGTATGTCATATTCTGTGAGAATCATCTGCCATCTTGCAACCCGTCCGGTAAGAGCTGGCTTCTCGAAAATGTACTTAACTGGATCCATTTTTGAGATTAATAAGGTAGTGTGGGTCAACATATACTGTCTCAGTCGGCGAGCAGCCCACGCTAAAGCACAGCAAGTTTTCTCGAGCAGTGAATAACGCTGTTCACAGTCGGTAAACTTTTTGCTTAGGTAGTATATTGCATACTCTTTTCGACCAGACTCGTCATGCTGGCCCAGCACACACCCCATCGACTCTTCTAATACTGTCAAGTACATAATCAGAGGTCTTCCTTCAACTGGCGGCATAAGGATTGGAGGTTCTCGCAGATATTCCTTGATCTTGTCGAAAGCCTTCTGGCAATCTTCGTTCCACCTGACCGTTTGTTCTTTTCTTAGCAGCTTGAACAAGGGTTCACAGGTTGCTGTGAGGTGAGATATGAACCGTGAGATGTAGTTCAATCGACCTAAGAACCCTCGAACTTCTTTCTCAGTTTTCGGTGCAGGCATCTCTTGGATGGCTTTGACTTTATCAGGGTCAACTTCAATCCCTTTCTCGCTTACAATAAAGCCCAGCAGCTTACCGGATCGCACCCCGAATGTGCATTTGTTGGGGTTCAACTTCAGTTGGTACTTTCTCAGACGCTTGAACAACTTCAGCATACTCACCAGATGGTCTTCTTCAGTAAGGGACTTGGCGATCATATCATCCACATAACACTCGATTTCCTTATGGATCATATCGTGGAATAATGTTACCATAGCCCGTTGATATGTGGCACCGGCGTTCTTCAGTCCGAACGGCATCACTTTGTAACAGAACGTGCCCCAGGGTGTGATGAATGTTGTCTTCTCCATGTCTTCAGGTGACATCTTGATCTGATTATATCCTGAAAATCCATCCATGAAGGAGAATACCGAGAACTGAGCCGTATTATCAACCAATACGTCAATGTGAGGTAATGGGAAATCATCTTTCGGGCTGGCCCTATTCAGATCCCGGTAATCAACACACATTCTTACTTTGCCGTCCTTCTTAGGCACAGGTACTATATTAGCAACCCACGGCGGATAGCTAGTTACAGCAAGGAACCCGGCGTCCCATTGCTTTTGTACCTCTTCCTTGATTTTCATAGCCATGTCTGGGCGAGTTCGGCGCAACTTCTGTTTGACTGGTGGGCATTCTTCCCTTAAAGGCAACTTGTGCACAACAATGTCGGTATCCAACCCTGGCATATCTTGATACGACCAAGCAAACACATCAACATACTCTTGAAGCAGATCTATCAGCTGTCTCTTCACTGAGTCTTGCAGGCAGGCCCCGATTTTCACTTCTTTCACGTCTTCGTCAGTACCAAGATTAATCACTTCAATCTCCTCCTGGTGAGGAGTAATGACCTTTTCCTCTTGTCTCAACAACCTAGCTAGCTCTTCAGGAAGCTCATATTCTTCATCAACCCCTTCATCAGCTTGATTGATCGGATTGTCAAAGTCATACGATGTCATAGCCGTGCCGTTGTCGGTGCAGTCTGGAAGGCACTCTCTGCAAGGGTTAAGTTGGTTCATTTTAGTGATTTGATTTTAATCTTGCTTTAGAAAAAAGTGAAATGAAGTTATCATTTTGAAAACACCGCCATTTATTTTTTTGTACAAAAAGAAAAATGGAAAAAACAGTGAGCAGGAAAGAAAAAGACTCGTTTGCAAAAAGATTGTCTGATATTTCATTAATTTAATCTTGTTTGCACAAAAGTACAGATGACCCTGGTTACAAAATGAGTCTTGTCATCTTGGGCAAGATGCAAGACTTGGATGCATGCTATATAAAAATACAGGAAATAATAATTACTCTGCTCGAGTAACACTTATAATTTCCTGGGAAGACCAGTTCGAGACACTGCTCCCCGGGATCTTTGGACGAATCCAATTCTCCAGGTTGCGCTCCTCTTCCAGCTCGTCTTCCAGACAGTTGATAGCATCAGGGGTAAGCATCCCCCCACTGACAAAACCTGGCTCTGCAGTAGCCTTTGCTTGATGTTGAGTTGGTCTGTAACCCAACCCAAACTTGTCCTTCTTCTCCTCCACAGCTAAGACCTTGCCCCAGCCTAGGGTAGTTCCTTCTTCAACAACCTTCCGGGCTTGTTGGTAAGATGACATGGAGATACCAGATACAGCAGATGCTTCATTGACGTTCAAGGCTTCAAAACCTTGGCTCATTGTTTCATGGATCTCTCCATCCATATCAATGTATTTATAAGTAGCCAGATGGCTAACAAAAATGTCCTCTTCCCCACAGATTGTGACAACTTGACCTTCCCACTCAAATTTTAACTTTTGGTGAAGGGTAGACGTTATTGCACCAGCGGCGTGAATCCAGGGTCTACCCAACAAACAGCTGTAGGCGGGCTGAATGTCCATCACATAAAAGATAGTTTTAAAGGTCTGCGGGCCAATCGTCACGGGCAGCTCAATCTCTCCCAGAACCGATCTCTTCGAGCCATCAAAAGCTCTAACCACCAGGTTGCTGGGTCTCAATGCCAGTCCATCATATTCAAGCTTCACCAGAGCCTTCTTTGGTAAGACATTCAGGGATGATCCTGTGTCCACCAGCACATGTGAAAGGACAGCTCCTTTGCATTCCATGGTTATGTGCAAGGCTTTGTTGTGATTGCGGCCATCCACTGTCAGGTCAGAATTGGTAAACCCTAGCCCATTGCTAGCAGTAACATTTCCAACAACGGTTTCCAATTGGTTGACAGTAATCTCCTCGGGCACGTAAGCTGCGTGCAGTACTTTCAGTAGTGCATTCCGATGGGCTTCGGAGCACATAAGCAGAGAGAGGATGGAGATTTTGGATGGCGTTTGATGAAGCTGATCCACAACTTTGTAATCACTCTTTTTGATGATCCGCATAAACTCATCAACTTCCTGATCAAATGGAGTCTTCAGGGCTTCTTTGGCAGCTGGATCTTCCTGCACCGGGCCTTTTCCTTTTGCCTTGGCAGCAGCTTCTGCTTCGGCTGTGGGTCTTTGGACTTGTGAAGCAAAGAGACGTCCGCTTCGGGTGAAGCCTCCGCCTCCGCCCACATTATCAATTTGTGGTGCAGGTGTTGACGTTTCAAGAGTGATTCTTTTCCCTTCACAGTACACGTCAGAGCCATAGTGCCAAGGGATGGCCCTATTGCTTTCATATGGTACAGGTCCAGGCACCGTGACGGTAACTGGACTGATTGCTGCTGCTGAAGGGACTGTTATTGTTTGTGGATCATAAAAGATTGTGACTGGTGCTCTAGTGGGAGCAGCACCTTCTGAATGGTAGGCGGAGTTATTTTCTGGATCGTAGAATATGGTAACAGTAGAGACATCTTCGTGATCGATTGCTGGTGTTGTAGGAGGTTCCGTTGGAAGGACTGTTGTTGTTGTTGATGGAGAGTCGAAATGGAATGAAGCTGAAGTTGTAGCAGGAGAAACTGTTGTAAACTGATCATTTGGAAGGACAGGTGAAGTACTTGTTGATGGTGCTGATAAATTGTCGGGAACAATAGTTGTTGCATTTGTAGGAGGATCTGAAACCGTTGCTGACGAAGTTGCCGGATTTGTCGGGAATGATGTAGTGATCTGTAGCAAGCCACTCTGAATAAGGCTGTCAATGCCATTCCTCAAGTCCTCACACCCATTCCATGAAATATTGCAGTATGGACATCCTAGTTCACACCCCGGAAATATCTGGTTTTCACGGAGTTGAGCTTTGATTTCCACCAATGGTGTCCTGATCTGATCCACACTGGTTATTAAATAAGACGGTTGGTCTTCTTCAATAGCGTTAATTCGAGGACCACCATGGTTTGGCATTGGGTTTTTATTGACATTGGGCGGAGGTGCAAAATTCAGAGCCTTGGAGTCTACCAAGTCTTGTACCTTCATATGCAGAGCCCTGCATTTTTCTGTACTGTGACCAGGTGCGTTTGAATGGAAAGCACACCTAGCATTGGAGTCATAGTTTCTTGGTAAACTGTTGGGATCCGGAGGTGCCAACGTTCTTAGCTCAACTAGGTTGAGTTTCAGAAGCTGTGGCAGCAAGGCAGCATACGGCATTGGGATCGGGTCGATCACTCGGTTAGCTTGGGATGGCCTCTGTTGGAATGGCCTTTGTTGATTGTTGTTGCTATTGTTGTTGTTGTAGTCGTTTCTTGGAGGATATTGATTCTGATGATACTGAGGTTGTTGTTGGAAATTTTGTTGAGGAGGTTGATAGACCGGCTGAGGATGAGCTGGAGCAGGGATTGTGACTGCTGCTATTGTTCTGGGAACATAATGGGGCCTGCCCCTGTTGGTGTGAATGGCATTGGTCTCGCCAGTTCTTCTCGGGCCTGTAAAAGGCTTTCTTGTACCACTGGACGAGCTTGCACCGTTGTCTGAGATCTTTCCCATCTTTAACAGGCTTTCAATTCTCTCCCCAGCTATAACAACATCCGCAAAGCTAGTGGAGGAGAAAGCAGCTAACCTGTCAATATAGGTTCCCTGAAGAGTGTTCATAAACATGTCTGCCATTTCTCTTTCAGACATTGGTGGTTGGACGGCAGCAGCCAATTGCCTCCATCTTTGAGCATATTCTCTGAAGCTCTCCCTTGAAGACTGTGACATTCCCATTAGGAGGGTCCTGTTGGGTGCCATATCTAGATTATACTGATACTGTCTGATGAAGGCCTCTGCCAGGTCCTTCCAGCATCTAATAGTTGCCCTTGTCAGGTGGGAATACCATTCCCTCGATGCTCCAGTCAAGCTATCTTCAAAATAGAACATCCACAATTTCTCATCCATTGTATAGGCCTTCAGCCTTCCCAGAAATGACTGTAGATGAGTCCGGGGGCATGAAGTCCCATTATACTTTTCGAAGCAAAGAGGCTTGAACTTATGGGGGATCCTGACCCCGTCTACCAGCCCCATGTCCATAACGTCGAAACCCAAAGAATTTTGAGATTCTAAGGACCTCAACTTCTCAGCTATCTCTTCCAATCGTCTATCATATGTTTCCTCTCCGGCACCCATTACTGTATACTGGTCCTCCTGAGGATCTTCTTGAAGTACTCTGGCTGCGGTGGCTGTTCCTTGAACATTTGCAGGGATGTTAACCTCAGGATGTAGATGTGGACCAAACACAGGGGGGGTAACATGTGGTTGCACCCTTTCATTATTACTGGTGCCTGCAGTTCCTACATGAGGCTCCTCTTGATTTTGCCTCTCCACCATGGCCCTCAGTCTCTCCTGGCTCTGAGCCATGTTGTTCATAACTTCCATGAACTGCGTCATCTGCGTTCTCATCTCTAACCTTTCATTTGCCATCTGGTTTCTGACCTCCGTAAGGTCTTGTTGCATCTGATCCATCTGAATTCCCGGAAGGTTGTTTCTAGTTGGATACCTGTGTGGCCTGTTGAGAGGAAATACCCGGCGGCGAGCAATAATTCCTGAACATCACAACAGAGGTTAGCAAAAACAAAAACCTACAAAACAAACACAAAGGGTTAGCATGCAATGCAGTTATGCTTATTTGTTCTCAAGGTATCCGGTTTGGCCTTCAGTTTTGACCCTTCCAGACCCTTGAAGATGATGCTGTTGAAGTTGCTTTTGATGTGAACCCAGATAGAAACCAACACAAATATATTACAAAGGTGAAATAATTTGTTCATTTTACAACACAAGCCCTCAAAGGGGTCAAAATACATCACATAAAGCAAAAGTACATGGAAAAGGAACAACAACAAGCAAATGATCAAACTCCAAGGCCAAACTCATCCTCACGAACTTCCTTGAGAAGTGCTTCGGTCACAGGATCAGCCGGATGCTCCGTGAGACTTCTGATGAGAAGGTTTCTTGTTGCAACTGCTGCAGCCAATTTCTTATTCTGACTTTGGTCCTTAGACCTCTTCAATCCTGCTTTGATTTTCAGCTCTGATATTTCCTCCTGGGCTGCTGCCAGGGCTTTTTCCATCTGCTCCATCTTGTCCTGAACTCTCTTGTCTTCTAGAGTACGGGCCTCAGTGATCCGGACCCACCTGGCCTGACTCTCTTTCAAATACAAGTCTGTTCTTGCTCTTTGGAACTGAGCTTCTTTACAAGCATTCTTCAGAATCTGCTCACCAGCTTTGGACTTGTTGATATAATCTCCAGACTTCTCAATTTTAGTCAAGTGTTCCACCCTCAATTTCTCCAATCTCTCAATCTCCCTCACACCTTCACTCCTCTCCCGGAGGGTCTTCTGCAAGGCTCGAGTTAACTTCTCATTTCTTTCCTTCAGGCTTTCGAACTCCTCCAAACTGATAGTGGCAGGGGGTGGTGCTGAAGATGACTCAGGCGTGTCTTCTATGGTAAAGGGCATTCCAGAGAATTGGGCCCTAGCATGGGACCACTCATAATATTGGACTGATGCCACATTGTTGCACCTCCCCAGAATGGTGATTCCCTTAGTCTGAACATGATCCCAGGCCCAGGCAGCCTGCCTAACAACAGTCAAACTAATCTTGTTCTCACAGTAGAGGGTCTCCACCAAATCTTGTTCCCTAGGAGTATGAACCAGTGCATAGCCTAATTGCCTTCTGAACAGCAGAGGGTTGTAATTGATACTTCCCTTAACTCCTATTAAGGGCACATTGGGAAAGTGCCCACAGCTGGTGACCATATCTCTGCCCTTGGTGCTTTGAGCACACCATCTGATATCTGCTGAAGTGAGAGTAGTGAGTCTCTTAGCCCAGTTGCTTTGCTGATGAGGATTTAGAAATGCATCTGTCCTGGGTAGATGCCTGAGAAGCCAAACATGAAATAATGGAGCACAAATCCTCACTAACCTTCCCCTCTGCTTCTCATTTCTCTGATGGACTGAGTAATAGAGATCACCCAGTAAAGTTGGCACTGGGTTCTTCTGGATGAACAAATGGATTGCATTTTTGCTAATGAATCGAGGCTCATCTGCAAACAACACAATTCCATATACACTTAAGGCCAATAGAGCACAAACAGCTTTCCACTCCCCCAAGGAGGCCTTCAAACTAGCCTGAGAAATCAGGAAGTCCAGATGAAATCCAGGGATCCCAGCTTTAGAGGTCAAGTGTTGTTCAATCAATACCAGTTCCAGGTGCAAAGCTTTTGCTATCTCTCCATTGCTAGGAAAGACCATTTCAGGGTTGAAAGGGATTTCTCTTTTGATGGGCAAGCCAACCAAATATGAGTATTCTTCCAAAAGAGGACCCAACTGAAAGTCTTGAAAGGTGAAACATCTTAATGGAGGATCATAAAACTGAATGCAGGTGTGGATGAGGCTCCTCTGTGAAGGGTCCAGATCCATAACCATGTCCAGTATATCTCCATAACTCTCCCTGAACAAGGGTATGTGATCTGGAGTGATCAGGGTTTGGATCCTCCTGATGTCTGACAAGTCTGGTTGGAAGAAATGATAGGTGATGTTGCTTTTCTTTGGAGCCATGATGTTGAGACTGAGTAGGATGAGTGCTGATGAAGATGCTGAGGAGTGGGCCACTGGCTGGCTAGTGCAAGTAACTGAAGTATATGGCTGACAAACTGATGCAAGTGCTGGTGGAGGTAGGTCAAAACTGCAGATGGGGTCAAAACCAAAACCAGAAGGAAGTGGATACCCTGAAACACAAATAAGCAAATGTTAATATGATGCAATGAGTATGTATGCAAATGAAATGCAAGGGTTTGTGACTGAGCTGGACCTGATTAACTGCCTTGGTATAGATCCATGTGTGTTCAAGAATTCCAGACGGAGGTCTAAAAATCCAGTAACCAGGGTGGGGGACTCAAATAAAGAGCCACAAGTCCAGGGTTCAGAATCACAAGAACTATCCAACATGGAGCATTCTTAACAAAGTCAAAGTAACTGGGTGTTCTGAGGTCAAGGTACCTGCAAACCTGTAAACAGCCCAACCCCCTCACAGGTAGTGATCTAGAACAAGGATCCTCAGACTTGGATCAGTTATGAGAAGTGTAAACACTTCTAACCCGGAGGTACAGTGTTTACAATAACCATAACAATTCCTCCTCTAATTCACCTCAGTTTCTGAAGGTCAATACTAAAAGGTCATCCAGACTTAGCAGGCTTCCCAGATAGCCCTAGCATTGCAGGAAATCTGCAACACAGAGTTCTCAAGAAGAAACCCATATCTGAACCGTGTTTCATATTCCCGCACCAGACCGAAATGGAATGGGAAAGAATATGATTCACTCTAGCCTAGGTGGCACTCAGGTCCCAGGTATAGGACCTTAACTCTCAATGAATCACCCACCCACCAAAGAAAAACCAGATCCAGCCAGCAACAATGACAGTATGATATATAAATGCAGTAAAGAAAGCAGTAAAGTAACTGTACATAAGGCAATAAACAAAAATAAATACAAGCACATACAAGCACATAACACCCCAGTAAACACAAATCAATCAAGCGCTAGGAGGAACCCACAAAAAGAACCAGAAGCCCTGGTTGCAGTGGAAGATTCCCCAGCAGAGTCGCCAAGCTGTCGCTCCCGACAAGTGACACGGGGTCAGATGAAGGTACAGATGCGAACGGTCGGCGAAGGGAACAGTGAGAACACACAGCCGTGAACTCACTGGAGATGAAAAGAGTCGCCAGCTAGGCATTTTTATCCCGGAGGAAAGGCAATGCTGCATAGGCCTAGAAAAAGATGGATAAGACGGTTGCGAACCAGAGAGACTGAGAAAGGGGGTTGGTTACAACCTGGGAAGGTATTAGCACCCAGATTGTCCGTCGTACTCGACGGGATCCACGCTTAAAAGATTTGTGTTATAAAGGGGTAGTGTCAGTGCAATCTGTGTGTAAAGATAGCTGGAAAAGAATGTACAGGTGTCAGTGTAAAGAAATGTGATGTGTATAAATGTACAGTGTCAGTGTGGGAACTGGAGTGAAATGCTCATGACCATGAGGCTAAAGAATGAAGCTGAAAGAGGGGGAATGTACAGAGACTTTTGTTCGATAACTGTTAAGTTATGCCTACGTATCCTCTCGTGCAATGAGGAAGTCAGAACACCGTAGTTCGACCCAAAGAGACTGAAAGGTGAATTGACTTGTGAACTGCTTGCTTGTCTATGCTCAAGTGTATGATCTGTCTGGCACAGATGCTAACTGTCTTGCATTAGACGGAAGAAGCAAGTTCTCGATTGTGAATGAAGGTGATGAGAAAAGAATCCCGAAGGAGACGATTATTGTTTGTTTTTGAAGTTTTCAGTCTTTTATTTCTTTTTGGAGTTTGTCATAGGATAATGAGCTTAAGTCTAAACCAATGGATTTAGTAAACTCATCACATCTTCCCTCTGATTAGGGGTAATGAGAATACCTTAAGTGTGAAGTCAGATTCTCACACTTAATCACCTTTGGTGTAGGATTAAGATCATTAACCTACTTGTGATTATTTAGATGTTTTTGGCGTTTTTGTTTAGTGTTGAGTAATGAGGTTAAGCCATAATCAAAGATTAAACAGACCCATTACACCATCCTAATAGAAGGATAGTAGATGAGAATGTTTAAGCTGAGGAAAGCTCCTCAACTTAATCCATGATTAGGGATTAAACTCATGACAAAACAAACCTTTGATTAAGTGGATTTTATTAATGGTATGATGATGAAGTGTTTTTTATGGTTTGTAAGACAACTTGAGGGGGACTTGTCCATTAACACTAGGGTTAGTCCTTCTTAACCACTTAAGGAAGAATTAGAACCCTAATGCAAGGCCCAAGTTACAAGTGTGATGTCTTGATGATTATTAGATGAATTGATTAAGAGATTTAAACACCTTGAGGGTTTAATACTTAGGATTAAAGTTATACACTCCATCCTAAGAGAAGGATGCAGGCATAAGCTTAATCACAAAGTCTTAAAGCCTTTAGGGTTTAGTCCCTGATTATGAGATGAGAAGAGAAGACTCAAAGAGATACACAAAGGTAAAACTATGGGGGGACTAATCAAAACCCTAATTCATTGTCATGCTTGGATGATCCTAAGGTTTGTGAGGTTTTCAAGAACAATCTTCAGAGGAGCCACCAGGAAGCAGATGAACAGGATCAAGAGAAGCAAAGTGACTTGCTTCATTCAAGAAGTCAAGTCACTTGAAGAAAGAAAGTGGGAAGAAGAAGAATGAGCAAGCTCAATCTCAAACACAAAAAAATGCAATAATGGATGCAAGAGAGATGCAAAGAAAAGGTATGAGAAGTGAAGGCAAATCCACTTCTCAAGCTTACTTACCACCTGCAATGTTAGAAAGAAAATGCAATGCAATGCAAGATGAGATGAAATGATATGATGCTAAGCAGAACCAGAAGCATGTTGATGATGATTATGATGTTATGAGGTGCTGCAAACATGAGGCAAGGCAATGGGGATGTTCATACAAGATTATGAATGCAAATGATGCAAGCTAAGGAGCATGAACAAGCATGAAAAGTTATGAAGCATACAAGACAAATGACATAACAAATATGCAATGCAATGATCAATGATGCTTCATACATGTCTTAAGATGTCAAATGAATCACAAGAATGCACAAAATGCAATGACAAGTCATGTTATGCAAGGAAATGCAAGAGGGATGCAAATGAAAGCCCAAATTAGGGTTTATGGATCAAACATCAAACACAAACCAAAAACAGAAGCAAAACCCTAAAGTAAAAATGGAAAATGGCATCCAAAGAAAACCTAAACCTATGACAAACCACTGCCCAAAGGGGAGCTCTCAACTCTCAACCAAACTCAAGATATGAATTTTACAAGTTATTAGGGTTTTTTAGGGTTCTTAACAAAACAAATGCCAATCAATTTAAAAATGCAAGAACAAATCATGGCCTTTTTATCCTTGAAAATACATGCTAAACACAAAACAATGCAAGAAGAAACAATGTCTCAACCTTCTTCAAAAGGCAGAAATGAATTTTTGAACTTATGATCAAAATAATGCACAAAAAATGATTTAATTCAATGAAAAATTCTTAAAATGCATCAAGATCAAAAAAGAAATTTGGTTTGAAGGTTGGACAATGTTTCTAAATGTCTTAGAACATTTCATGAATTTTTTTGTAATTTTTAAATACCTAAAAGTATTTTTAATTAATTAATTCTCATTAATCAATTAAAAATAATCTTTTAAATATTTAAAAATATTTTTTAATGATAAAAATAAAATAAAAAATGTTTTTGGGTTCTGAAATTTAATAATAACTTGTACAAAAAAATTCAGATTTTTTAAATAAGTTTTGCTATTTTAAATAAAATATAGAAAACAAATGTGAAAGAAATGAATTAATATTAATAAAAATGAAAAGTAATCCAATCCAAAGGCTGAGATTTGAATCTGGGAAAAGGAGCTTGACCGCGCGCGTTTTTAAATGGCCAGGATGGAGTCTGATTCAATTAACTTAATTAATCTTAATTAATTTAAATAAAAAGAATTAGGGCTAAGTGAATCAATCTGGGTCGTGCACAACTTAAGCTAATCACCATCCTAAGGCTGTGAACGCATCTGGCAAATTAATTAGGGTTTATAGTTAATGACTTTCAGGTGACCGGAGGGAAGCTCCGGTCACCTTCTCCGGCGGGTTGAAAACCCTAGATCACGATTCAGGCCACCATTCTCCAAATTAGAAGCAGGGAAATGATCCTCTACCCAAACCCCACTCAAATCACCTTTCAAACTAAATTTATCATGCTTAAACAAGAAGAAACGAAGCCAACAAGATTCACGGGCAAAGTTTCAGAGCTTCAGTAAACCCTCATTTTTCACTCATTTCCAATTCTAAACACATCATTATGATCAGCAGGACATGTATTTTCAATTTGTAACAAAAAATGCAAGCTCTGAAAAGGTGAGGATTCGAAGCTACCTGAAGTGATGAACTATGAATATGAGCTCTCCTGACCTTGCTTTGATGCAGAATGCCTTCTCTGAACCCCCTGAAGCCAGTGGAATGTTCACAACCCCTTGTTGGTGGCTATTTTGGAAGCTTGAGTTCTGATATGACAGATTTCACAGCTGTGATTTGGGAGGTTTCAAACTGCTTTAATGGTGGATTCTGGTTCCTTTGAGTGTGTATTATGCAATGGTGAAGAGAAAATGGATGTTTGATGGCTGAGGAAAGGGATTCGAAGAGGAGAAGTTTTTGGACAGTTTTGTGTTATGCTGCAATGTGTGTGTTCCAGGCTTGTGGGTGTTGTGTTTTTATGATCCATACACTATCCCTAGACTATTGGAATGAATCAGAAGACTTGACATGCACTGTGGGAAAGGTATGGAGCAATTGGCCAAAAAGTCAAGAGTTGTTGTACTTGCAGCATGGGCTATGGCAGCAGCTATGTTAGGGCATGTCTTGCTTCAGCTTGAGTCAAGGATGACCATTGGATTGCTTATGAATGACTGCAACATGTGGATCATGAGTTGAGAGTGATTTTGCAAGTTGTCCACTTGTGTTTTCTCATGATTTTTGCTTATGCACATGTGATTCTTCTTGCTGAATTTTGTAGCACAACATTTCTTTTAGTCATGGCAATGTTGAAAAATCAGCTAGTGATCACATAATTCTTTGAAGCATGGATTTGCCAAGAATCCTCTTTTGCACACTTATGGAAATGCCTCATGGGACTTTTGAAAATCAAGGCAAACAAAGAAGAATCCCTTGGGCCAATTCTGTTTTTTAGGGCATATGTGATCATGTGATGAAGTTTTGAAGTCACTTTGAAGTCACTAGAATGCTTGATACATGAATTTGCAAGTTTCCCATTTAGTGCATAACTTGAAATTTAGTGATTTTTGCCAACTTTAACAAACCATAACTTTTGATCCAAGATGAATTAGATCATGCTCTTGTACTTTTTGGAAAGGGAAAGATGAGATCTACAACTTTCATGACCAAGGTTTTTCCATTTGAAGCATTTTTGGATCATGAATCATGGCTTGAAAATTGACCTAAAATGATGCATTCTTGAAAAGTCAACTATACCCAAAAAGTCAACATTTGCAAAAACCCTAAATTCTTGATTTCTATGAACTTCAACCTTTTTCCATGATCAAATAAAGATCATATACACTCAAAATGATGAAGATCACCCATTGGTTGGGTCATTGGGGGCCTCAGATGCCCTGATTTTGCACTGACTTGTCTGAAAAGTCAACCCTTGATCAGATGACTTCCCCATGGAATTTCTTCATGAAAATTGATATGCATACTCCCTATACCATATAGAGACCAATGGAAACAAGAATGACCAAAAGATTTGGGGTTATGGCCTCTGAAACCAAAACCCTAATTTTCAGTCAACTGTGCAGTTCAACCTGGCTCTGCATCCACTCAAACCCTAGTTCTTGTGATTCCTCTGCAATTTTGACTCTGAGGAGATGGAATATGATATAAGAACACACATGGACCCCTTTGAAGTGATTGGTGGCCTTTGGAGTGCCTCAAGAAGCTTTGGGATTGCTCAGATCACAAACCCTAGGTGCAGGTGCCTCAGAAACTATCCAGTGAATCAAAAATGAGATATGAGATGATATGTTGGTGTTTATGCATATGAGAATGATCACAAGCCATGGTGTGAATGGGTGAGGGCAAATTTGGGGTGTTTACAGCTGCCCCTATTCAAACATGAGTTAGCTGTGTAGGATGTAAGCGACGGCTTAACAGGCCAAACAAGATAACTTGTGGTTGAATACCAAAGACAGTCCAAAATTTGCACTCACAGAATGAAGAAGAAAAGGGATATAGATTGTAAAAGCAAAACAAAGTATACTGCAAAGTATGGGCGACGGAGGACGACCGTCAAGCAGAGGAAGACTGCTGGGTAAAGTGGTATGTGAAGCAAAGCGATGACGGGGACGGCCGACATGCTGGAAAGGTGCAGGAAAATAAAGCAATGACGGGGCCGGCCGACATGCTGGGGATAAATGGTAAAGCTAAGACGGGGACGGCCGACTAGCTGGGGAAAAACAAGTAAAGCTAAGACGGGGACGGCCGACTAGCTGGGGAAAATAAAATCATGATGGGGACGGCCATCAAGATAAAGCTGTAAAATTCTCTGGGGGTTCATGAAACATGACGGGGATATCAAGTCTCTGATGATTTGATGGATCAGTTGGTTGGTGCGCGTGTGTTTAGTAAGATTGATTTGAGATCAGGATATCACCAAATTCGTGTAAAAGAGGAGGATATTCAAAAGACGGCTTTTAGGACACGGTATGGTCATTACGAGCATTCCGTGATGCCATTCGGAGTTTCTAATGCGCCGGGTGTGTTTATGGAATACATGAATCATATTTTTCATGAACAGTTGGATCGTTTTGTGGTTGTGTTCATCGACAACATTTTTATTTATTCTAAGTCTCAAGAAGAGCATGAAGAGCATTTAAGGATTGTGTTGTAGATTTTGAGAGAGAAGCAGTTGTATGTTAAGTTATCCAAGTGTGAGTTTTGGTTGACGAAGGTGAGTTTTCTTGGTCATGTTATTTCTGATGGTAGTATTAGTGTGGATCCATCCAAGATTGATGTTGTAATGTAGTGGGAAGTTCCTAGATCGGTTACGGAGATTCGAAGCTTTTTAGGCTTGGCGGGTTATTATCGGAGGTTTATTGAAGGATTTTCAAAGTTGGCACTTCCGTTAACGCAGTTGACGTGTAAAGGAAAGGCTTTCATTTGGGATATTCATTGTGAAGTAAGTTTTATGGAACTTAAGAGAAGGTTAACTACGGCTCCAATTTTGGTTTTGCCGAATCCTACGAAACCATTTGTGGTGTTTTGTGATGCTTCTTTGTTTGGACTAGGTGGTGTTTTGATGCAAGATGGAAAAGTTGTGGCTTATGTTTCGAGACAGTTGAGAGTGCATGAAAAGAATTATCCTACGCATGATTTGGAATTAGCGGCTGTGGTTTTTGCTCTAAAGATTTGGAGGCATTATTTGTTTGGTGCGAGATTTGAAGTTTTTAGTGATCACAAGAGTTTGAGGTATTTGTTTGATCAGAAAAAGTTGAATATGAGGCAACGAAGATGGTTAGAACTTTTGAAGGATTATGACTTTGGTTTGAATTACCATCCGGGTAAGGCAAATGTGGTGGCCGATGCGTTAAGTCGTAAGTTGTTACATATGTCCGCTTTGATGGTGAAAGAATGGGAGCTTTTGGAAGAGTTTAGAGATTTGAGTTTGGTTTGCGAGATGACGCCGAGGAGTGTGAGACTTGGTATGCTTCATGTTACGAATGATTTTCTTGCAACCGTTTGTGAAAAGCAAAAGTTGGATTTGAAATTTGTTGATTTGACGATGAATGAGAATGAAGACTTTAAGGTTGATAATTTTGGAGTTTTGAGATTTTGTGGACGTATTTGTATTCCCGATGATGTAGAGTTGAAAAAGATGATTTTAGAGGAAGGACACCAGAGTAATTTGAGTATTCATCCGGGAGCGAATAAGATGTATCAAGATTTGAAGAAGATCTTTTGGTGGTTCGGGTTTAAGAGAGATGTAGCTCATTTTGTGTATGCGTGTTTGACTTATCAGAAGTCTAAGGTGGAACATCAGAAGCCTAGTGGTTTGATGCAACCGTTGGATATTCCGGAATGGAAATGGGATAGTATATCGATGGACTTTGTTACGGGTTTGCCGAATACTCTAAAAGGTCACAATGCGATTTGGATGATTGTTGATAGGCTTACTAAATCTGATCACTTTATTCCGATGGATATTAGTTATTCTTTGGAAAGGCTAGCCGAGATTTATGTTTCTGTGATTGTGAGGTTACACGGAGTCCCTAAGAGTATTGTATCGGATAGAGATCCTAGATTTACATCGAGGTTTTGGGAAAGTTTGCAAAAGGCTTTGGGTTCTAAGCTAATATTGAGTTCGGCTTACCATCCGCAAACGGACGGTCAAACTGAGAGGACGATTCAATCGTTAGAGGATTTGTTATGTGCTTGTGTGCTAGAACAAGGTGGTATTTGGGATAGTTATTTAGCGTTGATTGAGTTCACCTATAATAACAGTTTTCATTCGAGTATCGGTATGGCACCATTTGAGGCTTTATATGGTCGGAGATGTTGAACACCTTTGTGTTGGCATGAAACCGGAGAGAGAACGGTAGTTGGACCGGAGATGGTACAACAAACAACGGAAAAGGTGAAGTTTATTCGGGAGAAGATGAGAGCTTTTCAGAGTAGGAAAAAGAGTTATCATGATAAGAGACGGAAGGATCTTGAGTTTCAAGAAGGCGACCATGTGTTTTTTAGAGTTACACCGGTTACGGGTGTGGGTCGTGCTTTGAAGTCGAAGAAGTTGACTTCTCGTTTTATTGGTCTGTATCAGATTACTGCAAGAGTTGGTGTTGTGGCTTATCATGTGGCATTGCCCCCGAACCTTTAGAATTTGCATGATGTGTTCCATGTTTCGCAACTTCGGAAGTATGTTCCAGATCCGTCACATGTTATTCCTATGGACGAAGTTGATGTGAGAGATAACCTTACGGTAGAAGCTTTTCCGGTTAGGATTTTGGATCGTGAGATCAAGAGGTTAAGAGGCAAGGATATTGCGCTTGTGAAATTAGCGTGGGGAGGCGCTGCGGAAGGCAACATGACTTGGGAATTTGAGAGTGGGATGCGCGAGTCGTATCAGGAGTTGTTTGGATCAGGTAATATTTTCGAGGACGAAATTTTTTAAAGTAGGGGAGAGTTGTAACGCCCTGATTTGATTTTCCCATTTGTTTTGTTGAGTCTTTAATTGATTTAATTGAGAATTGATTTGTTTGTAGAATTAACATGATTATGTGCTATGTTAATGTGATAAAATATGAATATGTGTTGTGTTGGTGTGTTGGTGCGATTTTACCGTTTCGAGAGTTTCCGGGTAAAATTGGATAAGAGGGTATTTTAGACCTTTACTTTTAGTAATAAGTTAGAATTGTTTAGAATTGGTATTTTGAGAGAAAATAATATTTTGGTTGGAAAAGAGATAAAATGAGTTAAGTGTAGAAAATAGAATTAGTTAATAGTAGAAATAGAAATAGAATTGAGAGAGAGTTATAAAAGAAAGTTGGTAAGAGAGAAAGAAAAAAAGAAAGAAAATAAGAGAAAGAGGAGAGAAGAGAAAGAGAAGGAAAAGAGGAAAAGAGAGAATTTCTTCAAGATTGGTCCGCGGAGAAGAATCGATCGGGTAAGGGTGTGAAATATTGTTATCTCAGCATTGTGTATGATTATGTATGTGTTTGGTTGATTGGGTTTATGATTTGGAGAAGTTTTAGAGAATGTTAGGTTTAGGGTTTCGATGAGAAAACTTGGAAATTGGTAGATTAATCGGTTATAAATCGTTGTAACCGAAGTATGATAGCTAGAACATGTTGTTGATCATGTTTGTATGAGTTTAGAGGAGTTTTGGGGGTATTTGGTGAGACTGTTCGTAGCTGGTGTTTTGCTGAAATCGCAGTAGTCGCTCAGAGAGCAATCCCTCGCTCAGCGAAAGTTCCAGGGCGATTTTCGCTCAGCAAGCTGCCCGTGGCTCAGCGCGCCTGGAAGGATTTTTGGGTTTCTACGTTTTATTTCGTAACTTGAGTTTCGGGTATTCGTTTTTAGCAATCCTTATATCGATTCAAAGCTAAAAACATGTAGAATCTATTGATGCTAAAATATGTAATTTTTAGCCGACTTTTTCCCGACTTTTCCGATAAAACATAAATGAGTTAAATATGGAAATGTGGGTTTGTTATAATGTTGTGGCCGTTGGGCAAGTGATTACTATGCTTAAATTGTATGCATATGTTATTTAATGGTATGTGTTGAATGCATAACTATATTTTGAATATGTATGCATTTTCAAGAATGTTGTGTGTCATTTTGCATGTAAGCATAATGTATGCATTCTTGTGTTGTGGGATTCTTTGTGAATCCGTTGTAGCATCATGTGCTCATGTGGAGTGTGAGCGATGACTACAACAAGATCGTGTGCCCATGTGGGGTGTGAGCGATCGGATTGTGTGCCCATATGGGGTGTGAGCAATCCAGAAACATCGTGTGCCCGTGTAGGGTGTGAGCGATGGGTGATTTATTCACATTGATTGTGTGCCCGTGTGGGGTGTGAGCAATCGGATTGTGTGCCCGTGTGGGGTGTGAGCAATCCTGAAACATTGTGTGCCCATGTGGGGTGTGAGCAATGGGGAACATCGTGTGCCCGACGGGGAGTTACTTTAGGTAACAAGCGATGATTCTATTTGGTTCCTGAGTGAACTTGCTGAATGTTGAGTCGGTACCACATTGCATCTGCATAGAGTCGTATGTCGGTCTCTATGAGTTGCATTTTATACATTGTATATATATGCTGAAATAAACATGATTGTGCATATGTTTATTTGGAATGATGTGAAAAGATTGGTATGTGTGAAGGGCATACTTGCAGATATGTATATGCATGTTGATATGTATATATGTATGTGATTTTATACATTGTATGTATATGCTGAAATAAACATGATTGTGCATATGTTTATTTGGAATGTTGTGAAATGATTGGTATGTGTGAAGGACATACTTGCGGATATATATGCATGTTGATATGTATATATGTATGTGATTTATACATTGAATGTATATGTGTGATTTAAAAATAGCTTGTCGTATGTTTATGCGGAATGAATGTAAATGAAGAATAGACATAAATAATATAAGATTTATATGTATTGGTAAATGAAGATACATTGCGATGTATGCAAGTTATGTGATCATGGTTGAATATGATATGTGTTATGTGAAAGAAATGGTGATAAGTATGTGTATAAGTATGTTTTATGTTGTGTATGAATGATATGTTGTGGTGAGAATATGTTGATGTATATGTTATATGTTGAGATATATAATTATATGCAATATTATTATGATAATGTTTCTCACCCTTCTGCTATTTTATGATGCTCTACGAGGCATTGCATATTAGGTATGCTGGAGTCGTTTTTGTGAAGCTTGTCTTCGTATGTTTTGGTCGGTCGACTCTGATATGTAACACCGGGTAGTTAGGTGGCCTTGTGCCTTTTTGGGGATACATTTGTATATGTATTCGTTGTGGACATGTTTTGTATAACATGATATATTTGTACACTTCTAACTTGTAGATTTATTTTGATAAATATATAAGTTGAAGTTGTTGATGATTTAAGTTTTCCACTGTGCAATTTATAATTGAGATATGGGTGTAAGGATTGAAATTCCTTTGTGGATAGCTACCCCATTGTTGCATATCTATTTGAGCAGGTGTTGTATGTTTTTAATTTCTCGTAATGTGGCATGCTCCTTTTTATGCTTAATTTAAATTATACTCTGACGAACTTTTATCTATGCCTAAATGATTTAATGTATTATTTGGGGGTATAGAAAGGGGGTGTTACATTAAGTGGTATCAGAGCCAGTGTTCGAGTCAGTTGTGTCTGTCTTGATGTTGTTGTGATTGAACTTTTGTTTAATCTTGTTGTTGTCTTGGGAATAATCAGAATATGGCTGGTAGAAATGACAACGTGATGGCTGCTGCTTTGGAAGCAATGGCTAGGGCGGTGTAGGGAGCGCCGAATATGAATGCGAATGATGAGTTCAGGAAGAATCAACCACCGGTTTTCAAGGGGAGGTTTGATCCTGATGGTGCTCAGAACTGGTTGAAGGAGATTGAGAGAATCTTCCGAGTGATGGATTGTGCTGAGGGAAGTAAGGTGAGGCTTGGTTCTCACATGTTGAAGGAAGAAGCCGATGACTGGTGGGTCGGTAGAAGTCTTGCTTTAGAGGAAGAATGTGAAGAGATTACATGGGAAGTTTTTCGCACTGAGTTCTTAAGGAAGTATTATCCTATGAGCGTGAAAGGAAAGAAGGAGATGGAATTCCTTGAGCTGAAGCAAGGTAGTCTGTCAGTGGTTGACTATACTTCTAAATTTGTAGAATTGGTTCGGTTTCATCCTCATTATGCTGCTACTACTGCTGAGTTTTCTAAGTGCATTAAGTATGAGAATGGTTTGCGTCCTGAGATTAAGAAAGTTGTGGGATATCAGAGGATCAGAACGTTTTCAGATTTGACTTAATGTTATAGGATCTTTGAAGAGGATAGTAAAGCTTGTTCTACGCACTATAAGAGTGTGAATGAGAAGAGAGGGAAGCAACAGGTTCGAAGTGGACCTTATGTGACACCCGCTGATAAGGGCAATCATAGGGGAAGATTTGACAAGAGATCTAGTGGAGGGAGTTCTGGTCCCGTGAATTGTTATAAGTGTGGCACCTTGGGCCACAAGTCTTTTGAGTGTGGAAAGAATTTGGTGAAGTGTGCTAATTGTGGTGGTCTTGGACATGCTACGACCGAGTGTCGAAGAAGTGTGGTTAAGTGCTTTAATTATGGAGAAGTTGGCCACATTAGTACTAAGTGTACTAAGTCGAAGCAAGCTCAGGCGGGCGGAAAGGTGTTTGCATTAGCAGGGAAGGATACTACTAGTGCATACCGTTTGATTAAAGGTACATGCTTTATTAATAGTACGCCTTTAGTTACTATTATTGATACGGGAGCGACTCATTCGTTTATTTCTCTTGAGTGCGCTAAGCGTTTGAATTTGTTTATGTCTTCTTGGGGTGGTGAGATGGTTATTGAGACTCCTGCTTCAGGATCGGTAATTGCTTCTTTAGTGTGTGTAAGTTGTTCTTTGACCATGTTTGGTAAAGACTTTGTTTTGGATTTGGTTTGTTTGCCGTTGGATGGTTTGGATGTAATCTTGGGTATGAACTGTTTGCAGTTTAATCGAGTTCATATAGATTTCTATCATAAGTTAGTGAGGTTTCCTTCTTTGGATGATGAAGAAGAGAGTTTCCTATCCACGAAAGAGTTGAAGAAACTCTTAGTGGACGAAGCTCAGTTGTTTGGTTTGTTTGCGTCGTGGTCAGTGGAAAGCGAAGTGGAGATAAGTAGGTTTCCAGTGGTGTGTGATTTTCCAGAAATATTTCCTGATGATATTGTGGATGTACCGCCGGAAAGGGAAGTTGAGTTTTCTATTGATCTAGTTTCGGGTACTAGACCGATTTCGATGGCACCGTATTGTATGTTAGCTTCAGAGGTTGTAGAATTGAAAAAGCAATTGAATGACTTATTGGACAAGAGGTTTGTTTGGCCGAGTGTTTCTCCTTGGGGTGCACCGGTATTGTTGGTAAAGAAGAAGGACGTAAGCATGCAGTTATGTATTGATTATTGACAGTTAAATAAGGTGACAATTAAGAACAAGTATCCACTTCCGAGGATTGATGATTTGATGGATCAGTTGGTTGGTGCGCGTGTGTTTAGTAAGATTGATTTGAGATCAGGATATCACCAAATTCGTGTAAAAGAGGAGGATATTCAAAAGACGGCTTTTAGGACATGGTATGGTCATTACGAGCATTCCGTGATGCCATTCGGAGTTTCTAATGCGCCGGGTGTGTTTATGGAATATATGAATCATATTTTTCATGAACAGTTGGATCATTTTGTGGTTGTGTTCATCGACGACATTTTGATTTATTCTAAGTCTCAAGAAGAGCATGAAGAGCATTTAAGGATTGTGTTGTAGATTTTGAGAGAGAAGCAGTTGTATGCTAAGTTATCAAAGTGTGAGTTTGGTTGACGAAGGTGAGTTTTCTTGGTCATGTTATTTCTGATGGTGGTATTAGTGTAGATCCATCCAAGATTGATGCTGTAATGCAGTGGGAAGTTCCTAGATCGGTTATGGAGATTCGAAGCTTTTTAGGCTTGGCGGGTTATTATCGGAGGTTTATTGAAGTATTTTCAAAGTTGGCACTTCCGTTAACGCAATTGACGTGTAAAGGAAAGGCTTTCATTTGGGATATTCATTGTGAAGAAAGTTTTATGGAACTTAAGAGAAGGTTAACTACGACTCCAATTTTGGTTTTGCCGAATCCTACGAAACCATTTGTGGTGTTTTGTGATGCTTCTTTGTTTGGACTAGGTGGTGTTTTGATGCAAGATGGAAAAGTTGTGGCTTATGTTTCGAGACAGTTGAGAGTGCATGAAAAGAATTATCCTGCGCACGATTTGGAATTAGCGGCTGTGGTTTTTGCTCTAAAGATTTGGAGGCATTATTTGTTTGGTGCGAGATGTGAAGTTTTTAGTGATCACAAGAGTTTGAGGTATTTGTTTGATCAGAAAGAGTTGAATATGAGGCAATGGAGATGGTTAGAACTTTTGAAGGATTATGACTTTGGTTTGAATTACCATCCGGGTAAGGCGAATGTGGTGGCCGATGCGTTAAGTCGTAAGTTGTTACATATGTCCGCTTTGATGGTGAAAGAATGGGAGCTGTTGGAAGATTTTATAGATTTGAGTTTGGTTTGCGAGATGACGCCGAGGAGTGTGAGACTTGGTATGCTTCATGTTACGAATGATTTTCTTGCAACCGTTTGTGAAAAGCAAAAGTTGGATTTGAAATTTGTTGATTTGATGATGAATGAGAATGAAGACTTTAAGGTTGATAATTTTGGAGTTTTGAGATTTCGTGGACGTATTTGTATTCCCGATGTAGTAGAGTTGAAAAAGATGATTTTAGAGGAAGGACACCAGAGTAATTTGAGTATTCATCCGGGAGCGAATAAGATGTATCAAGATTTGAAGAAGATCTTTTGGTGGTTCGGGTTGAAGAGAGATGTAGCTCATTTTGTCTATGCGTGTTTGACTTGTCAGAAGTCTAAGGTGGAACATCAGAAGCCTAGTGGTTTGATGCAACCGTTGGATATTACGGAATGGAAATGGGATAGTATATCGATGGACTTTGTTACGGGTTTGCCGAATACTCTAAAAGGTCACAATGCGATTTGGGTGATTGTTGATAGGCTTACTAAATCTGATCACTTTATTCCGATGGATATTAGTTATTCTTTGGAGAAGCTAGCCGAGATTTATGTTTCTGTGATTGTGAGGTTACACGGATTCCCTAAGAGTATTGTATCGGATAGAGATCCTAGATTTACATCGAGGTTTTGGGAAAGTTTGCAAAAGGCTTTGGGTTCTAAGCTAAGATTGAGTTCGGCTTACCATCCGCAAACGGACGGTCAAATCGAGAGGACGATTCAATTGTTAAAGGATTTATTATGTGCTTGTGTGCTAGAACAAGGTGATATTTGGGATAGTTATTTAGTGTTGATTGAGTTCACCTATAATAACAGTTTTCATTCGAGTATTGGTATGGCACCATTTGAGGCTTTATATGGTCTGAGATGTCGAACACCTTTGTGTTGGCATGAAACCGGAGAGAGAACGATAGTTGGACTGCAGATGGTACAAAAAACAACGGAAAAGGTGAGGTTTATGTTTTTTTAGTGAAATTGTTGTGTTTTTTTTAACTTGTAACTTTTGTTATGGTTTTTATAGTGAAACTGTTGAGTTTTTTTACTTTGAACTTTTTTTATGGTATTTATAGTGAAATATTTGAGTTTTTTTTAACTTGGAACTATTTTAGTGGTGTTTAGAGTTAAATTATTGAGTTTTTTAATTTGGAACTTTTTTTTTAATGTTTTTATAGTGAAACTGTTGAGGTTTTTAACTTGGAACTTTTTTTATAATGGTTTTTCTAGTACTGTTGAGTTTTTTTACTTGAAATTCTTTAATGTATTTTTTAAAGAGAAATTGTTGAGTTTTTTAACTTGGAACTTTTTTAAGGCTTTTTATAGTGAAATAGTTGAGTTTTTTCACTTGGAAATCTTGTTTATCTTTTATAACTGTTTATCTTTGAAACCTTTTTTAATGGTTTTTGTAGTGAAATTGTTGAATTTTTAACTTGAAACTTTTTTTTATGGTTTTATATTGAAATTGTGAAACTGTTGAATTTTTTTTACTTTGAACTTTTTTATGGTATTTATAGTGAAATATTTGTGTTTTTTTAACTTGGAACTATTATAGTGTTTTTTATAGTTAAATTGAGTTTTTTAATTTGGAACATTTTTTTTATGGTTTTTATAGTGAAACTGTTGAGTTTTTTCACTTGAAACTTTTTTTATGGTTTTTACAGTGAAACTGTTGAGTTTTTTAACTTTACATTTTTAAATATATTTTTTATAGAGAAACTGTTGTGTTTTTTAACTTGGAATTTTTTAAATGTTTTTTACAGTGAAATATTGAATTTTTTCACTTGGAAATCTTTCTATGGTTTTTATAGTGAAACTGTTGAGTTTTTTAACTTGGAATTTATTTTTCACTTTTTATAGAGATATTTGTGATTATTTTTTACATGGAACTTTTTTTAGGCTTTTTTATAGAGAAATAGTTGAGTTTTTTCATTTGAAAACCTTGTTTTGGTTTTTATAGTGAAACTATTGAATTTTTGAACATGAAACTTTTTTTTAATGGTTTTTTCAGTGAAATTGTTGAATTTTTTAACTTGAAACATTTTTTTATGGTTTTTATGGCGATATAGATGTGGTTTATAACTTGGATCTTTTTTAAGGATCTTTATAGTGAAATTGTTGAGCATTTTAACTTGGATCTTTTTTTTAATGTTTTTTTTATTGAAATTGTTGTGTTTTTTTAACTTGGAGCTTATGTTATGGTTTTTATAATGAAACTGTTGAGTTTTTTACTTTGAACTTTTTTATGGTATTTATAGTGAAATATTTGAGTTTTTTTAACTTGGAACTATTTAGTGGTTTTTATAATTAAATTATTGAGTTTTTTAATTTGAAACTTTTTTTTAAGGTTTTTATACTGAAACTATTGAGGTTTTTCACTTGTAACTTTTTTTATTATGGTTTTTCTAGTACTGTTGAGTTTTTTAACTTGAAATTCTTTAATGTATTTTTTATAGAGAAACTGTTGAGTTTTTAAACTTGGAACTTTTTTTAGGCTTTTTATAGTCAAATAGTTGAATTTTTTCACTTGGAAATCTTGTTTAACTTTTATAATGAAATTACTAAATATCTTAACATGAAACTTTTTTTAATGGTTTTTTAAGTGAAATTGTTGAATTTTTAACTTGAAACCTTTTTTATGGTTTTATAGTGAAATTGTGAAACTGTTGAGTTGTTTTTACTTTGAACTTTTTATGGTATTTACAGTGAAACATTTGAATTTTTTTAACTTGGAACTATTTTAGAGTTTTTTATAGTTAAATTATTGATTTTTTTTTAATTTGGAAATTTTTTTATGGTTTTTATAGTGAAAATGTTGAGTTTTTTCACTTGAAACTTTTTTTTATGGTTTTTACAGTAAAACTGTTGAGTTTTTTAACTTGGAATTTTTTTTATGTTTTTTACAGTGAAATAGTTGAATTATTTCACTTGGAAATGTTTTTATGGTTTTTATAGTGAAACTATTGAGTTTTTTAAGTTGGAACTTATTTTTTATTTTTTATAGAGATATTTGTGAGTATTTTTTACATGGAACTTTTTTTAGGCTTTTTTATAGAGAAAAGTTGAGTTTTTTCACTTGAAAACCTTGTTTTGGTTTTTATAGTGAAACTATTGAATTTTTTAACATAAAACTTTTTTTTAATGGTTTTATAGTGAAATTGTTGAATTTTTTAACTTGAAACATTTTTTATGGTTTTTATGGCGATATAGTTGAGGTTTACAACTTGGATCTTTTTTTAGGATCTTTATAGTGAAATTGTTGAACATTTTAACTTGGATAATTTTTTATATGTTTTATTTTAGTGAAATTGTTGTGCTTTTTTTAACTTGGAACTTTTGTTATGGTTTTTATAGTGAAACTGTTGAGTTTTTTTTCTTTGAACTTTTTTATGGTATTTAGTGAAATATTTGAGTTTTTTTAATTTGCAACTATTTTAGTGGTTTTTTTAGTTAAATTGTTATAATTTTTTAACATGGATATTTTTTTTCTTGTTTTTATAGTGAAATTATTGAGTTTTTTAACTTGAAACTTTTTTTATGGATATTTTTAGTAAAAAAATTGGGTTTTTTTGACTAGGAACTTTTTTTATGCTTTTAATATTGAGAATGTTGAGTTTTTTAACTTGGAAATTTTTTATGCTTTATATTGTGAATCTGTTGAGTTTTTTAAGTTGAATATTTCTTTTTAAAATAATTAAAGAGAAATTGTTGAGTTTTTTAACCTGGAACTTTTTTTATAGTGAAAATGATGCATTTTTTAACTTGGAACTTTTTTTTAATGATTTTTATAGTGAAATTGTTTTGTTTTTTAACATGTAGCTTCTTTTTCAAAGGTTTTGTTTTGTTTTTTAATGATTTTTATAGTTGAGTTTTTTAACTTGGGACTTTTTTATGGTTTTTACTGTTAAACTGTTTAGTTATTTAACTTGAATTTATTTTAATTTATTTTATTGAGAAATTGTTGAGTATTTTAAATTTCAACTATTTTAATGGTTTTTATAGTGAAATTGTTCAGTTTTTTAACTTGGGAGTTTTTTTGTATGCTTTTTGTAAAGAAAATGTTGAATTTTTTTAACTTGCAACTTTTTTATGCTTTTTATATTGAAAATGTTGAGTTTTTAAACATAGAACTTTTGTTTTCTTGTTTTTTAGTAAATTGTTGAGCTTTTTAACTTGAAACTTTTTTTTTTGGATATTTTTAGTGAAATAGTTGAGTTTTTTATCTTTAAACTTTTTTATGGTATTTAAAGTGAAATAGTTGAGTTAAAAACTTTTTTTGTGGTTCTCATAGCGAAATATTTTAGTTTTTAAAAAAGGAACCTTTTTTATGCTTTTTATAGTGAAATAGTTGAGTTTTTTTTTAACTTGGGACTTTTTTTATGATATTTATTATGAAACCTTTTTTTAACTTGCATTTTTTTATAAAATTTTTTATAGAGGAATTTTTGAGTTTTTTTTAACTTATAACTATTTTTATGATTTTTATATTTAAATTGTTGAGTTTTTTAACTTGGGAGTTTTTTTATACTTTTTATAATGAAAATGTTGAGTTTGTTAACTTGGAGCTTTTTTTTATGGTTTTTATAATGAAATAGTTGAGTTTTTTAACTTGGAACTTTTTTTTATTGTTTTTATAGTGAAATTGTAGCATTTTTTAACTTGGAACTTTTTTTATAATTTTTATAGTGAAATTGTTTTATTTTTTAACATGGAGCTTTTTTTTGGATGGTTTTTATAGTGAAATAGTTGAGTTTTTTATATTTGGACTTTTTTATGGTTTTTATTGTGAAACTATTGAGTTATTTAACTTGATTTTTTTAAAAATTATTTTATAGAGAAATTGTTGATTATTTTAACTTGAAACTATTTTAATGGTTTTTATAGTGAAATTGTTCAATTTTTTAACTTGGAACTTTTTTTTGGAAATTTTTAGTGAAATGGTTAAGTTTTTATATATTTATGTTTTTTTATGGTATTTAAAGTGAAATAGTTAAGTTGTTTAACTTTGAAATTTTTTTTTTATGGTTTTTACATCGAAATACTTGAGTTTCTTAACTTGGAACTTTTTTTATGGTTTTTATTGTGAAACTGTTGAGTTTTTTAATTTAATTTAATTTTTAGTTTTTTATAGTCAAATTGTTGAGTTTTTTTTATCTTGCAATGATTTTTATGGTTTTTATGCAAAAATTGTTAAATGTTTTAACATGGGAGTTTTTTTTTTATGCTTTTTATAATGAAATTGTTGAGTTTGTTAACTTGGAACTTTTTTTACGTTTTTTATGTTGAAAATGTTGAGATTTTTTTAACTTGGAATATTCATAGTGAAATTGTTGATTTTTTATCTTTTTTTTGGGATATTTTTAGTGAAATAGTTGGGTTTTTTTAACTTTGATCTTTTTTTATGGTATTTAATGTGAAATAGTTGAGTTTTTAAATTTCAAATTTTTTATGGTATTTACAGTGAAATAGTTTAGTTTTTAACTTCGAACTTTTTTATGGTTTTTATACATAAATTGTTGAATCTTTTAACTTGGATCTTTTATGGTTTTTAACTTTGAACTTTTTTATGGATATTTTTAGTGAAATAGTTATGTTTTTATCTTTAAACTTTTTTTGTATGGTATTTAAAGTGAAATTGTTGAGTTTTTTTAACTTTGAAATATTCTTATGGTATTTACTGTGAAATAATATAGTTATTTAACTTGGAACTTTTTTTTATGGTTTTTATAGAGAAATTGTTTAGTTTTTTTGTTAGGAACTCCTTTTATGGTTTTTATAGTGAAATAGTTGAGTTTTTAATTTGGGACTTTTTTATGGTTTTTATTGTGAAACTATTGAGTTTTTTAACTTGCATTTGTTTTAAAAAAATTTATAGAGAAATTGTTGAGTTTTTTAACTTGGAACTATTTTTATGGGTTTTATAGTGAAATTGTTGAATTTTTTATCTTGGGATTTATTTTATGCTTTTATAATGAAAATGTTGAGTTTGTTAGCTTGGATCTCTTTTTTATGTTTTTTATGTTTTTTAAGTTGAAAATGTTGAGTTTTTTAACTTGGAATTTTTATAGTGAAATTATTAATTTTTTTAGCTTAGAACTTTTTTTTATGGATGTTTTTAGTGAAATAGTAGTGTTTTTTAACTTTGAAATTTTTTATTGTATTTAAAGTGAAATAGTTGAGTTTTTAAACTTTCAAAATTATTATGGTATTTACAGTGAAATAGTTGAGTTTTTTTAACTTGGAACTTTTTTATGGCTTTTATAAAGAAATTGTTGAATGTTTTAACTTGAATATTTTTTTCTTGTTTTTATAGGGAAATTGTTGAGTTTTTTTAACTTGGAACTTTTTTAATGGATATTTTTACTGAAACGGTTGAGTTTTTTAACTTGGAACTTTTTTTATGCTTCTAATATTGACAATGTTGAGTTATTTTAACTTGGAACTTTCTTTATTGTTTTTATTGTGAATATGTTGAGTTTTTTAAGTTGAATATTTCTTTAAATTTTTTTTAATAGAGAAGTAGTTAAGTTTTTAACTTGGAACTTTTTTTAGCGAAATTGTTGCATTTTTTAACCTGGAACTTTTTTTTATAATTTTTATTGTGAAACTGTTGAGTTATTTAACTTGATTATTTTAAAATTATTTTATAGAGGAATTGTTGAGTATTTTAACTTGGAACTATTTTTATGGTTTTTATAGTGAAATTGTTTAGTTTTTTAACTTGGGAGTTTTTTTAATGCTTTTTATAATGAAAATGTTGAGTTTTTTTACTTGGAACTTTTTTATGCTTTTTATATTGAAAATGTTGAGTATTTAAACTTAGAACTTTCGTTTTCTTGTTTTTATAGTGAAATTGTTGAGCTTTTTTAACTTGGAACTTTTTTTATGGATATTTTTACTGAAATAGTTGAGTTTTTTTAACTTTGAACTTTTTTTATGCCTCTAATATTTACAATGTTGAGTTTTTTAACTTGGAACTTTTTTTATTGTTTCTATTGTGAATCTGTTGAGTTTTTTAAGTTGAATATTTCTTTTAATTTTTTTTAGAGATATAGATAAGTTTTTTAACTTGGAACTTTTTTTTTGTTTTTATAGCGAAATTGTTGCATTTTTTAACTTGGAATTTTTTTTATAATTTTAATAGTGAAATTGTTTTGTTTTTTAACATGGAGCTTTTTTATGTTTTTTATAGTGAAATAGTTGAGTTTTTTTAACTTGAGACTTTTTTTTTATGGTTTTATTGTGAAACTGTTGAGTTATTTAACTTGAATATTTTAAAATTATTTTATAGAGAAATTGTTGAGTATTTTAACTTGAAACTATTTTTATGATTTTTATAGTCAAAATTTTCAGTTTTTTAACTTGGGAGTTTTTTATGCTTTTTATAATGAAAATGTTGAGTTTTTTTACTTGGAACTTTTTTATGCTTTTTATATTAAAAATGTTGAGTATTTAAACTTAGAACTTTCGTTTTCTTGTTTTTAGTGAAATTGTTGAGTTTTTTTAACTTCGAACTTTTTTTATGGATATTTTTACTGAAATAATATAGTTTTTTAACTTGGATCTTTTTTTATGCTTCTATTATTTACAATGTTGAGTTTTTTAACTTGGAACTTTTTTATTGTTTCTATTGTGAATCTGTTGAGTTTTTTAAGTTGAATATTTCTTTTAAATTTTTTTTAGAGAAGTAGTTAAGTTTTTTTTAACTTGGAACTTTTTTTATAGCGAAATTGTTGCATTTTTTTAACTTGGAACTTTTTTTTAATAATTTTTATAGTGAAATTGTTTTGTTTTTTTTAACATGGAGCTTTTTTTATGGTTTTTATAGTGAAATAGTTGAGTTTTTTAACTTGGGACTTTTTTTTATGGTTTTATTGTGAAAACTGTTGAGTTATTTAACTTGATTATTTTAAAATTATTTTATATAGATATTGTTGAGTATTTTAACTAGGAACTATTTTTATGGTTTTTATAGTGAAATTGTTTAGTTTTTTTTTATGGTTTTTATAATGAAAATGTTGAGTTTTTTTACTTGGAACTTTTTTATGCTTTTTATGGTATTTACAGTGAAATATTTGAGTATTTTATCTTGGAACTTTTTTTAGGCTTTTATTGTGAAACTGTGCAGTTTTTTCACTTGATTTAATTTTTAATTTTTATAGAGAAATTGTTTTTTTTTTTATCTTGCAACAATTTTTATGGTTTTTATAGTGAAATTGTTGTTTTTTTAACTTGAGAGTTTTTTTTAATGATTTTTTATAATGAAAATGTTGAGTTCGTTAACTTGGTACTTTTTTTACGCTTTTTATGTTGAAAATGTTGAGATTTTTAGCTTGGAATTTTCACAGTGAAATTGTTGATTTTTTTTAACTTGGAACTTTTTTGGATATTTTTAGCGAAATAGTTGAGTTTCTTAACTTGGAACTTTTTTTATGGTTTTTATTGTGAAACTGTTGAGTTTTCCAACTTGATTTAAGTTTTAGTTTTTTATAGACAAATTGTTGAGTTTTTTTTTATCTTGCAACGATTTTTATGGTTTTATACAAAAATTGTTGAATGTCTTAACTTGGATCTTTTTTTCTTGTTTTATAGTGAAATTGTTGAGTTTTTTAATTTTGAACTTTTTTATGGATATTTTTAGTGAAATGGTTAAGTTTTTTTATCTAAAATTTTTTTTATGGTATTTAAAGTGAAATTGTTTTATTTTTTAACTTTGAAATATTTTATGGTATTTATAATGAAATACTATATTTTTTAACATGGAATTTTTTTTATGGTTTTTATAGCGAAATTGTATAGTTTTTTAATACGGAACTTATTTTATGGTTTTTATAGTAAAATAATTGATTTTTCTAACTTGGGACTTTTTGTATGGTTTTTATTGTGAAACTGTTGAGTTTTTTAACTTGCATTTTAAAAAAAAAATAGAGAAATTGTTGAGTTTTTTTAACTTGGAACAATTTTTATGGTTTTTATAGTGAAATTGTTGAGTTTAATTTGGAAGATATTTTTGCTTTTATAATGAAAATGTTGAGTTTGTTAGCTTGGAACTCTGTTTGATTCTTTTTATGTTGATAATGTTGAGTTTTTTAACTTGGAATTTTTATAGTCAAATTGTTTATGGATGTTTTTAGTGAAATAGTAGAGTTTTTTGACTTTGAAATTTTTTATTTTATTTAAAGTGAAATAGTTAAGTTTTTCAACTTTCAAAATTTTTATGGTATTTACAGTGAAATAGTTGAGTTTTTTTTAACTTGGATCTTTTTTATGGGTTTTATAAAGAAATTGTTGAATGTTTTAACTTGGATTGTTTTTTCTTGTTTTTATAGTGATATTGTTGAGTTTTTTAGTTTGGAACTTTTTTTATGGATATTTTTACTGAAATTGTTGAATTTTTAACTTGGAACTTTTTTTATGCTTCTAATATTAACAATGTTGAATTTTTTTAACTTGGAACTTTTTTTATGATTTTTATTGTGAATCTGTTGAGTTTTTTAATTTTAATATTTCTTTTTAAAAAATTATAGAGAAGTTTTTGAGTTTTTTAACTTGAAACTTTTTTTTTTGTTTTTTTAGTGAAATTGTTCTATTTTTTAACTTGGAAATTTTCTTATAATTTTTATAGTGAAATTGTTTTATTTTGTAACATGGAGCTTTTTTTAAATGGTTTTTATAGTGAATTTGTTGAATATTTTAACTTGGGAATTTTTTATGGTTTTTATTTTGAAACTGTTTAGTTATTTAACTTGAATATTTTTTTAAATTATTTTATTGAAAAATTGTTGAGTATTTAACTTGGAACTATTTTTATGATTTCTATAGTGAAATTGTTCAGTTTTTTAACGTGAGAGTTTTTTTATTCTTTTTATAATGAAAATGTTGAGTTTTTTTTAACTTGGAACTTTTTTATGCTTTTTTATAATGAAAATGTTGAGTTTTTAAACTTAGAACTTTTGTTTTCTTGTTTTTATAGTAAATTGTTAAGTTTTTTAACGTTTTTATAGTGACACTGACTTGTTTTTTTTAACTTGGAGCTTTTATTTTGGTTTTTATAGTGAAACTGTTGAGTTTTTTAACTTGAACCTTTTTTTATGGTTTTTATAGTGAAACTAATGAGTATTTTTACTTGGAATTTTTTTAATATTTTTATAGAGAAATTGTTGAGATTTTTTTAAACTTGAAACTTGTTTTTATGTTTTTTATTGTGAAACAAATGAGGTTTATAACTTGGATCTTTTTGTAGGATCTTTATAGTGAAATTGTTGAGCATTTTACCAGGGAACTTTTTTTATAGTTAAATTTTTGTATTTTTTAACTTGGAATTTTTGTTATGGATTTTAGAGTGAAACTGTTGACTTTTTTAACTTTGAATTTTTTTATGTTTTTTATAGTGAAACTGTTGAGTTTTTTCACTTGGAACATTTTTTTTATGGTTTTTATAGTGAAACTGTTGAGTTTTTTTCACTTGGAAATTTTTTTTTATGTTTTTTATAGTGAAACTGTTAATTTTTTTCAATAGAAATTTTTTAATATATTTTTTATAGAGAAACTCTTGACTTTCTTAACCTGGAACTTTTGGTATGCTTTTTAAAGTTGAGTTTTTTAACTTGGAACTTTTATTATGGTTTTTATAGTGAAACTGATATGTTTTTTTATTTGGAACTTTTATTTTGGTTTTTATAGTGAAAATGTTGAGTTTTTTAACTTGGATATTTTTTCTATGGTTTTTATAATGAAAATATAGAGTTTTTTTACTTGGAAATTTTTTAAATATTTTTATAGAGAAATTTTTGAGTTTTTTTAACTTTAAACATTTTTATGATTTTTATTGTGAAATAGATGACGTTTATAACTTGGATCTTTTTTTAGGATCTCTATAGTGAAATTGTTGAGCATTTTACCTTGGAACTTTTTTTATGGTTTTAATAGTGAATTTGTTGTGTTTTTTAACTTTGAACTATTGAGTTTTTTAACTTTGAAATTTTTTTAAGGTTTTTATAGTGAAACAGTTGAATTTTTTCACATGGAACTTATTTTTAGGGTATTTACAGTGTAACTGTTGAGTTTTTTTTCTTTGGAACTTCTTTTTTTTATGTTTTTATAGTGAAACTGTTGAGTTTTTTCACTTGAAATTTTTGAATATTTTTTTTATAGAAAAACTGTTGACTTTTTTAACTTGAAATTTTTTGTATGCTTTTTAAAGTTGAGTTTTTTCACATGGAAATCTTGTTATGGTTTTTATAGTAAAATTGTTTACATTTAACATGAAACTTTTTTTATGGTTCTTTAGTGAAATTGTTGAGTTTTTTTAACTTGGAACTTTTATTATGGTTTTTATAGTGAAACAAACTTATTTTTTAACTTGGAATTTTATTTTGGTTTTTATAGTGAAACTATTGAGTTCTTTAACTTGGATTTTTTTAATGGTTTTTATAGTGAAACTAATGAGTTTTTTTATTTGGAATTTTTTAAATTTTTTTTAGAGAAATTTTTGAGTTTTTTTAACTTGAAACTTTTTTTATGATTTTTATTTTAAAATAAATGAGGTTTATAACTTGGATCTTTTTTTAGGATCTTTATAGTGAAATTGTTGAGCATTTTACCTTGGAACTTTTATTTTGGTTTTTATAGTGAAAATGTTGAGTGTTTTCACTTGAAATTTTTTAATATATTTTTTATAAATAAACTCTTGAGATTTTTAACTTGGATTTTTTTGTATGCTTTTTAAAGTTTAGTTTTATCACATGGAATACTTGTTATGGTTTTATAGTGAAACTGTTGAAATTTTTAACATGAAACTTTTTTTATGATTCTTTTTTGAAATTGTTGAGTTTTTTAACTTGAAACTTTTATTATGGTTTTTATAGTGAAACTGACATGTTTTTTTAACTTGGAAATTTTATTTTGGTTTTTATAGTGAAACTGTTGAGTTTTTTTAACTTGGAATTTTTTAAATATTTTTATAGAGAAATTGTTGAGTTTTTTTAACTTGAAACCTTTTTTTATGATTTTTATAGTGAAATAGATGAGGTTTATACTTGGATTTTTTTTAGGATCTTTATAGTGAAATTATTGAGCATTTCACCGTGGAACTTTTATATTGGTTTTTATAGTGAAAATGCTGAGTGTTTTCAATTGAATTTTTTTAATATATTTTTTATAGAGAAACTGTTGAGTTTTTTAACTTGGAATTTTTGGTATGCTTTTTAAAGTTTAGTTTTATCACATGGAAAACTTGTTATGATTTTTATAGTGAAACCGTTGACATTTTTAACCTGAATCTTGTTATGGTTTTTTTAGTGAAATTGTTTAGTTTTTTAACTTGGAACTTTTATTATGGTTTTTATTGTGAAAGTGACTTGTTTTTTAACTTGGAAATTTTAGTTTGGTTTTATAGTGAAACTGTTGAGTTTTTTTAACTTGGATCTTTTTTGTATAATTTTTATAGTGAAACTAATGAGTTTTTTTACTTAAATTTTTTTAAATAATTTTATATAGGAATTGATGAGTTTTTTAACTCAAACTTTTTTTTATGATTTTTATAGTGAAATAGATGAGATTTATAATTTGGATCTTTTTATAGGATATTTATAGTGAAATTGTTGAGCAGTTTACCTGGGAACTTTTTTGTGTTTTTATAGTGAAATTTTTGTGTTTTTTAACTTGGAACTTTTGTTATGGGTTTTATAGTGAAACTGTTGAGTTTTTTAACTTTAAATTTTTTTATGGTTTTTATAGAGAAACTTTGGAGTTTTTTCACTTGGAACATTTTTTTATGGTTTTTATAGTAAAATTGTTGAGTTTTTTTCAATTGGAACTTATTTTGTATGTTTGATGTTTTTATAGTGAAACTGTTGATATTTTTAACATGAAACTTTTTTTATGGTTCTTTAGTGAAGTTATTGAGTTTTTTAACTTGGAACTTTTATTATGGTTTCTATAGTGAAACTGACATGATTTTTACTTGGATATTTTATTTTGGTTTTATAGTGAAAATGTTGAGTTTTTTAACTTGGATCTTTTTTTTGTGGTTTTTATAGTGAAATTAATGAGTTTTTTTACTTGGAAATTTTTAAATATTTTTATAGAGAAATTGTTGAATTTTTTTAACTTGAAACTTTTTTTTATAGATTTTTATAGTAAAATAGACGATGTTTATAATTTGGGTGTTTTTTTAGGATCTTTAAAGTGAAATTAATGAGCATTTTACTTGGGAACTTTTTTGTTTGTTTTTATAGTGAAATTTTTGTGTTTTTTAACTTGGAACTTTTTTTTATGGTTTTTATAGTGAAACTGTCGAGTTTTTTAACTTTGAAATTTTTTATGGTTTTTATAGTAAAACTGTTGAGTTTTTTCACTATGAACATTTTTTTATGGTTTTTATAGTGAAACTGTTGAGTTTTTTTTCACTTGGAACTTATTTTTTATGTTTTATATAGTGAAACTGTTGAGTTTTTTCAATAGAATCTTTTTAATATATTTTTTATTGAGAAACTCTTGTGTTTTGGAAACTTGAAATTTTTGTATGCTTTTTAAAGTTGTGTTTTTTCACATGGAAATTTTGTTATGGTTTTTATAGTGAAATTGTTGTCATTTTTAACATGAAACTTTTTTTTATGATTTTTTTGTGAAATTGTTGAGTTTTTTAACTTGGAACTTTTATTATGGTTTTTATAGTGAAACTGACATGATTTTTTACTTGAAACTTTTATTTTGGTTTTTATAGTGAAAATGTTGAGTTATTTTTTTAACTTGGTTCTTTTTTTTATGGTTATTATATTGAAAATATTGAGTTTTTTTACTTTGAATTTTATAAATATTTTTATAGAAAAATAGATGAGGTTTATAACTTGAATCTTTTTTAGGATCTTTTAGTGAAAATGTTGAGCATTTTACCTGGGAACTGGTTTTTATAGCTAAATTGTTGTGTTTTTTTAACTTGGAAATAATGTTATTGTTTTTATAGTGAAACTGTTGAGTTTTTTAAGTTTGAAATTTTTTATGGTTTTTATTGTGAAATTGTTGAGTGTTTTAACTTGGAACTTTTCTTTATGGTTTTTAGTGAAACTGTTGAATTTTTTCACTTGAAAATTATTAATATATTTTTTATAGAGAAATTGTTGAGTTTTTTAACTTGGAATTGTTTGTATGCTTTTTAAAGTTGAGTTTTATCCGGTGGCAATCTTGTTATGGTTTTTATAGTGAAACTGTTGACATTTTTAACCTAAAACTTTTTTTATGGTTTTTTTAGTGAAATTGTTGAGTTTTTTAACTTGTAACATTTATATGGGTTTAATAATGAAATTGACTTGTTTTTTAACTTGGAACTTTTAATTTGATTTTTATAGTGAAACTGTTGAGTTTTTTTAACTTGGATCTTTTTTTTATGGTTTTTATAGTGAAACTAATGAGTTGTTTTACTTGGAATTTTTTAAATATTTTTATAGAAAAGTTGTTGAATTTTTTTAACTTGAAACTTTTTTTTAATGATTTTTATAGTGAAATAGATGAGGTTTATAACTTGGATCTTTTTTTAGGATCTTTATAGTGAAATAGTTGAGTATTTTACCTTGGAACTTTTTTTTTATTTTATAGTGAAATTTTTGTGTTTTTTAACTTGGAACTTTTGTTATGGATTTTATAGTGAAACTAATGAGTTTTTTTACTTGGAATTTTTTAAATATTTTTAGAGATTAATTGTTGAATTTTTTTTAACTTTAAACATTTTTTTATTGATTTTTATAGTGAAATAGATGAGGTTTATAACTTGGATCTTTTTTAGGAATTTTATAGTGAAAATGTTGAGCGTTTTACCTAGGAACTGGTTTTTATGGTTTTAAAGCTAAATTGTTGTGTTTTTTAACTTGGAACTAATGTTATGGTTTTTATAGTGAAATTGTTGAATTTTTTAAGTTTGAAACTAGTGAAATTGTTGAGTTTTTTTTACTTAGAACTTTTTTTTATGGTTTTTATAGTGAAACTGTTGAGTTTTTTCAATTGAAATTTTTTAATATATTTTTTATAGGGAAACTGTTGAGTTTCTTAACTTGGAATTTTTTGTATGCTTTTTAAAGTTTAGTTTTATCACATGGAAATCTTGATATGGTTTTTATAATGAAACTGTTGACATTTTTAACCTGGAACTTTTTCTTATGATTTTTAGTGAAATTGTTGAGTTTTTAAACTTGTAACTTTTAGTATGGTTTTTATAGTGAAACTGACCTGTTTTTTAACTTGGAACTTTTATTTTGGTTTTTATAGTGAAACTAATGAGTTCTTTTACTTGGAAATTTTTATATATTTTTATAGAGAAATTGTTGAATTTTTTAACTTGTAACATTTTTTTTAATGATTTTTATAGTGAAATAGATGAGGTTTATAACTTGGATCTTTTTTTAGGATCTTTAAAGTGAGATAGTTGATCATTTTACCTTGGAACTTTTTTTATAGTGGAATTATTGTGTTTTTTAACTTGGAACTTTTGTTATGGATTTTAAAGTGAAACTGTTGAGTTTTTTAACTTTGAAATTTTTTATGGTTTTTATAGTGAAACTGTTAAGTTTGTTCACTTGGAACATTTTTTTATGGTTTTTATAGTGAAACTGTTGAGTTTTTTTTCCTTGGAACTTATTTTTTTATGTGTTTTTATAGAGAAACTGTTGAGGTGTTTCACTTGAATTTTTTTTATATATTTTTTAGAGAGAAATTGTTGAGTTTTTTAACTTGGAATTTTTTGTATGCTTTTTAAAGTTGAGTTTTTTCAAATGGAAATTTTGTTGTTGTTTTTATAGTGAAATTGTTGACATTTTTAACATGAAACTTTTTTTAATGAAGTTTTTGTGAAATTGTTGAGTTTTTTAACTTGGAACTTTTATTATGGTTTTTATAACGAAACTGACATGTTTTTTTACTTGGAATTTTTATTTTGGTTTTTATAGTGAAAATGTTGAGTTTTTTTAAATTGGGTCTTTTTTTTTATGGTTTTTATAGTTAAAATATTGAGTTTTTTTACTTGGAATTTTATAAATATTTTTATAGAGAAATTGTGAAGTTTTTTTAACTTGAAACTTTTTTTATGACATTTAGAGTGAAATAGATGAGTTTATAACTTGGACCTTTTTTTAGGATCTTTATAATGAAATTGTTGAGCATTTTACCTTGGAACTTTTTTTTTTGTTTTTATAATGAAATTGTAGTGTTTTTTAACTTGGAACTTTTGTTATGGTTTTTATAGTGAAATTGTTGAGTTTTTTGAGTTTGAAATTTTTAAAGGTTTTTATAGTGAAATTGTTGAGTTTTTTCACTTGGAACTTTTTTTTTTTTATGGTTTTTACAGTTAAACTATTGAGTTTTTTCTCTTGAAATTTTTTAATATATTTTTTATAGAGAAACTATTGAGTTTTTTAACTTGGAATATTTTTATTGCTTTTTAAAGTTCAGTTTTATCACATGGAAATCTTTATATGGTTTTTATAGTGAAACTGTTGACATTTTTAACCTGAAACTTTTTTTTATGGGTTTTTAGTGAAATTGTTGAGTTTTTTAACTTGTAAATTTTATTATGGTTTTTATAGTGAAACTTATTTATTTTTAACTTGGAACTTTTATTTTGGTTTTTATAGTGAAACTGTTGAGTTTTTTTAACTTGGATATTTTTTTTATGGTTTTTTTAGTGAAACTAATGAGTTTTTTTTTTGGAATTTTTTAAATATTTTTATAGTGAAATTATTGAATTTTTTAACTTGAAACTTTTTTTTAATGATTTTTATAGTGAAATAGATTAGGTTTATAACTTGGATTTTAATTTAGGATCTTTATAGTGAGATAGTTGAGCATTTTACCTTGGATTTTTTTTTTTGCTTTTATAGTGAAGTTTTTGTGTTTTTTAACTTGGAACTATTGTTATGGATTTTATAGTGAAACTTTTGAGTTTTTTAAATTCTAAATTTTTTATCGTTTTTATAGTGAAATTGTTGAGTTTTTTTCACTTGGAACTTACTTTTTTTATGTTTTTTTATAGAGAAACTGTTGAGGTGTTTCACTTGAAATTTTTTAATATATTTTTTATAGAGAAAGTGTTGAGTTTTTTAACTTGGAATTTTTTGTATGCTTTTTAAAGTTGAGTTTTTTCACATGGAAATTTTATTATGGTTTTTATAGTGAAACTGTTGACATTTTTAACATGAAACTTTTTTTAATGATTTTTGTGTGAAATTGTTGTGTTTTTTAACTTGGAACTCTATTATGGTTTTTATAGTGAAATTGTTGACTTTTAACTTTTGTTATGGATTTTGTTATGGGCAAGCCCAACTCCCAGAATTGGGCCAAGCGAACTAGCATTGTGGAACGCTCGGCGTTGAGCACAACGTCAAGAATAATGGTCCTTGTCGACCAAAGCCATACCGACCAGGATGAAGTCTTCCAACAGCTAGTTTTGACTGTTACCTATTCGTGCGGATTCCACGATCCGCGCCCAACGGTTTGAACCAATAATCATCCACTTGGACCTGTATATAAACCCTCACATTTGAGAGGGTCAGGTATTTAATTCTCTGACCTTAATTCTCGTACTTGCTCACTCTTTGCTCGGTGTCTTACTTCAACATCGGAGTGCCTTGCAGGTACACCCCCCCTCCTCTCCTTATCAACCGTCCTTTAACAACCCTCGACGCCATCCATATCGGATCCTGATCTCCAGGTACGATCAGGTGGCGCCGTCTGTGGGAATTCTGATTTCCCCATTCTTCTTTCTCAAAGTCTTCAAGAACAAAAGTTTTTATCAAGATCCATGGTTGCTCGAGACAACAATCCGGACAACCGGTCGAACGACGGCATGATCCTCATGCAACGTGAGAGCAACATTCATCATCTTCCGCACGAAGAAACCGTGCAAGATCACCCAGACGGGAAGAAAACCTCACCTTCTCCCAACCGCGACCAACCTCTAGAAAGTCGCCTGAAAGTTCCTTTTCTCCCGACTCCTTCAGGATCTGATTTCGCAACGCTACCCGAAATTCTGAATCAGACAAATTTGTTGCTCCTCGCCCATGGTGAAAAATTTTCCCGTCTCGAGGACAATAATTGTCGACCCTGGTCTCCCGCGAGACACCAAAGAAGACACATTCCCTCTCCTCCCAGGAGAAAAAGAAAAGGACGCGTCGATGAATCTACTGGTGACAAACGGTCCCGACCATCTCCTCCTCGATCTTCCCCTCCAAGAAAATCAAGAAGGAGCAGATCAAGATCCGCATCACCCCGGCGAGCAAAGAAGCACGCGCCCAGGTCCCCTTAGTTCAATTCCAGCGACGATGAAGACACCAGGGCCCCCCTCTCGACAGAAATCATGGCGGCTAAACTCCTAAGGGGTTTAGAAAAACCTCCACCATTAGGCTCATATGACGGGACCACATATCCTGACGAGCATATCGAGAATATTGATGCTTTGCTCGACTACCGAAGGGTGCGAGGAGCGATTAAATGTCGCCTCTTTCCTACAACTCTGAGGAAAGGAGCAATGACGTGGTACAAAAGCCTCGAAGCAGAATCCATCACTTCCTAGAAACAGCTCAGGCGCACATTTTCCAGGCACTTCACCGCCTCTAGACGGCACCCGAAGACGGAAGCATCGCTCTAAGCGATCATCCAGGGGAAGGACGAACCTCTACGAGCCTATATCGAGAGGTTCAATAAAGAAGCAGTCCAGGTATCCACCACGGACGACATGAAGAAGTACTTACTGGAACAGGGACTACGCTCATCGACCGATTTCCACTGAGCGGTTGGCATCGATACCCCGACCACCCTTGACGCATTCTTGTTGAAAGCCCAAGCTTACATCCAATATTAGGAAAAACAGGCAGCTAGCTCCGTCCGAGACGCCCGGCGTCGTGAGGACGCGAAACCCCACCGGGTCGATGAACCCTCGACATCTCGTCGGGGAGGAGACAAAAGAAAGGATGATCGCTCCCGTGAACCGCGGGAGCACAGAGGACCCGTCGGCCGATTTCATGAATATACTCTCCTCCTGGCCTCCAGGGAGAAGATCTTGTCCAAATGTGCCAACTCAGAATTCAGGCAAGCAGGGGTACGCTTTCCGAAGCAGCTGCCTAGCAAACCGGGCACAGACAAGACGAAGTACTACAGATTCCACAAAAGTCACGGCCATAATACCGAAGACTGCATCCATCTCAAAGATGCAATCGAAATACTTATTAAAGACGGGCACCTCAAACAATTTACCAAATCCAGGGACAACCCTCAACAAGAAGCGCAGGAGACTCAAAAGATCGAGGAGGTTGTGCCCATTCTAGGAGATGCGAACATGCAGGTCGCCCTGAGCATCTATTGCCCGGAATATTTCTTCATGTCCGATCACACGGGGAGTCTGGGATATTTTTCCTCCCACAGCCCATGGAAGACCTTTCCATCTGAAATGGTCATCTCGGGGGGAGGTTTTAACAAAATCACGGTTGGATCCGTAAAGAGGAAATTCGACCAACTGATCGCGAAGGGCCCTGCACAGAGCGCGACCCTGGACCCCCCTAGGGAAGACTCAGTACCCCTTGCCTTTTACCGGGAGGAACTCTTAGGAGGGGCGCTAAATGCCAGTATCCCACTACTCATCCGGGCACGAATGGCAAATTTTGATGTGAGGAGAATCCTAGTGGACCAAGGTAGCTCCTGCGACATCATGTACTCCCAATTATTTTCAACACTCCAGTTGAATGAAACACACCTGACTCTGTACGTCAGATCATACTTACAAGGTTTCAACGGAGCAGTCTCCCGACCATGGGGCTACGTCGGTCTCTTCGTCACTTTTGGGGCATCCGAGACCGCCAGAACTGTTTATGTCCAATTCCTGGTCGTGGATTGCTCGTCGTTGTACCAATGCATTTTGGGACGACCGACATTGGCCGAGCTAATCGCTGTTCCATCCACCATCCACCTAAAAATGAAGTATTATACTACTTCGGGCAAAGTTGCTACGCTGCACGGTGACGTCGAAGCTTCCCGCCGATGTTTTGAAGCAGTATCCAGAGGTCTTAGCTCGATATCTTACCAGCCGAACCCATCAACACTGACTTTGCCAGATACTCCACAAACATCCAAGGCTTTTCCTCAGGTGGACTCAATCGATCTGGACTGTAGGTTCTCAGACGACAACGAGGGCATTCAAAGGTCGGCCGATTCACTTTCCCGGCTAATTCCAGTCGGAGAATTCGAGCTGATTCCTTTGGGAGATGATATGACTCGGTGCGTCAAGATCGGGGCACATCTGCCCAACTTGGCGAAATGACAGTTAGAGGCATGCCTCAAGGGAAACGCATATCTATTCGCTTGGAGCGCTGCAAAAATGCCAGGGCTCGACCCCTGAGACGGCCTGTCATCACCTCTCCATCAACCCAACACATAAAGCGGTCTCCCAGCGTAGGATAAAGCAGTCGACCGAGAAAACCAGAGCGGCCGAATCTGCTGTTAAAGACCTCCTAGAGGCAAAATTTGTAACCGAGGCCAGGTACACAACCTGGCTCTCGAATGTTGTACTTGTCAAGAAATCTAATGGAAAGTGGAGAATGTGTGTTGATTATACTGATCTTAATCGGGCATGCCCGAAAGACGCATATCCTTTGCCTAACATCGATAAACTGGTCGAAAATTCGTCCGGTTTCAAGCTATTGTCCTTCATGGACGCCTACTCGGGGTACAATCAGATACCCATGGCCGTGTCCGAAAAAAAATACACGGCCTTCATAACCGAATCGGGCAACTACTATTATAATGTCATGCCCTTCGGTTTAAAAAACGCGGGTGCGACATATCAATGCATGATGAATAAGGTATTCCAGGCAGAAATCGGGGATATGCTTGAGGTGTACATGGACAACATGATCGTCAAGTCTCAGCAAGAGACGGACCACGCGTCCCACTTACGAAAGGTATTCGATCAAGCCCGGAAATGCAAAATGCGTTTCAATCCCGAAAAGTGCACGTTTGGGGTCCGAGCAGGGAAGTTCCTCAGATTCTATTTAACTGAATGAGGTATTGAAGTCAATCCTGACAAATGTCGGGCATTCGCAGAACTTCCTACCCCTAATTCTAAAAAATCCATACAATCGTTGAACAGGGTCCTCGCTTCCCTCGCACGATTTGTGGCAAAATACGCTCAGCACGCCCTCCCATTTTACAAACTCCTCCGCAAAGAGGCTACCTTTGAATGGACGGAGGAGTGCGAGCTAGCCTTGTCCCACTTAAAAAAAGCGTTATCTGAGCCCCCAGTTTTGTCCAGACCCAAAGAAGGGGAGACGCTTTACCTCTATCTCGCCGTAGCAAACGAGGCTGTAAGCGCGGCCCTCATACGCGACCTACCCGAGGGACAAAAACCTATCTACTTTACGAGCAAGGCACTCCACGGCCCCGAACTTCGATACCTCCAGGTAGAAAAGGTGGCCCTGGCCCTCCTTTTTGCAGCCAGAAGACTACGACATTATTTCTTAGCCCACACCATCATCGTAAGAACGGACCAACCCATAAGATAATTACTCGGTCGACCAGATATGGCCGGGCAAATGCTAAAATGGTCGTTGGAACTGTCCGAATTCGACATCAAATTCGAAGGGAGACAAGCTCTCAAAGCTCAAGCACTGGCCGACTTCGTAGCAGAACTCACTCTCACCGAGCAGGAGCCGAAATCTCCATCCAAATGGACCATCTTCGTGGACGGAGCATCTGGCCCGGCGAGTAGTGGAGCTGGAGTTATCCTGGAAAACAAAGAGGGAAGCATCATCTAAGTATCTTTAACTTTATCCTTCCCCACATCCAACAACCAAGCGGAATACGAAGCCTTCCTGGCAGGCATACGGCTCGCAACCGACCTGGAGGCAGAAGAAATCACAATTTGCACAGATTCCCAGCTAGTCGCTAGCCAAGTCTGAGGAGATTTCCAGGCCAAAAATGACAACATGGCCGAATACCTGGCCCTTGTAAAAGACGAACTAAAACGGTTCACAAGCATAGAGGTCAAACACGTTCCGCGAGAGAATAATACACGGGCTGATATCCTTTCCAAGTTGGCAAGCACTAAAAAGAAAGGAAACAATAAATCCGTCATACAAAAAGTGCTCCCCCGACCAAGCATTGGACAATCTTCAACCCACTTAGACATTAATCTCATAAGCGACGCCAACTGCTGGATGACCCCAGTGTTTAACTACCTAACCAAGGGTGAGTTACCGGCAGACCCAAAAACGGCCAGCACCGTGCGTCGAAGGTCTTGCTCGTACTCCCTGGTCGGTGGACGTATGTATCGTCGAGGGTTCTTTACACCACTCCTCAGGTGCGTAGAGGAAGAGAACGTCCCACACGTACTAAGAGAGGTCCACGAAGGAATTAACGCACAACACCCAGGCGGACGAGCGTTAGCTCGAAAGATTCTCCGGGCAGAATACTATTGGCCTACACTCCAGCACGACGCGAAAGAACACATAAAAAGATGCGACAAATGCCAACGACACGGGGACGTACACGTAGCACCCCCTACTGAGCTAAAATCATTATCTTCCCTGTGGCCATTCGCGTGGTGGGGGATGGATATCTTAGGTCCATTCGTCGTCGGATCCGGCCAAAATAAATACCTCATTGTGGGCGTCGATTATTTCACCAAAAGGATAAAAGCTGAGGCCTTGGCCAAAATTACTGCACTCAACATACTACGCTTCGTCAAGAGGAGCATCCTCGCTCGGTTCGGGGTACCGCTCGCCATTGTAACCGATAACGGTACCCAATTCACCGATAGACATTTCAAAGAATTTGTTGCGTCAGTAGGAACAAAATAGCACTTTGCTTCGGTGGAGCATCCCCAAACTAACGGACAAGCAGAAGCTGCAAATAGAGTAATCCTAAGAGGTCTAAAACGGAGACTAGACGAACACAAGAAATACTGGGTCGAGGAGTTGCACAACGTGCTGTGGGCATATATAACCACTCCCCACTCAATGACCAGTGAATCCCCGTTCTGATTGGCATATGGGACCGAAGCAGTGATCCCCGTGGAAATGCACATCCGATCCAGACAAACAGAGTCCCCGATGGACCTAGACACCAACTCCGAAGCTTTAAGAGACGAGCTTGACCTGGTCGAAGAAATCCGATCAGAAGGTGCTCTCCGAGAAGCCACTTTCAAACAGAAAATATCGGCTCGATATGATTCTAAAGTCATAAGACGAGCATTCGAGGTGGGTAGTCTCGTTCTAAGAAGAAATCACAGAGATTCCCGCGAAGGAAAACTAACGCCTAATTGGGAAGGCCCATATCGCGTCCGGGCAAAGACCGAAAACGAAGCCTATTATTTAGAAAATATACACGGGGAAGAACTTGCTCGGCCGTGGAACACCGAGAAGCTCAAGCAATATTACAGTTAAGTTACAGAGTCACCTTGATCGACTCTCAAGCGAGGAGTGATAGGTCCGACTATGAACTGCGTGCCCAGGTACAAGCACGGCAGCCCAAAATAACATGATTGTCAGGATCTTCTTCCAATGGAAGGAGATAACTGTTGCACGGGCGGATACTCAAACGAGTCCGACATCGCCTACGTACCACGACCAGGCAGAACCCCATGGGACGTTCAAGCCTCAGAGCCCGAGTCATTACCTTGGCCCGGGTACCGACCAAGAGCCAGACTCCAAAATCTGGTTGGTCCCCAAAACCAATAGATCACAAACACACGCCCCGTATTTGCTTAATCACATCCAATCATTACAAAGACGTCAAACACTTAACGTTTATAAAAACATAAAGGGAAAAAGTCCTCCGACGGACGCACAATTAAACATAAAACATTGTAAAATAATAAACGACCATCAAGGACGGAAAATTTTACTGCAAAAATGCAACCCTGAAGGGCCGACTTGTTTATGGTTACATACAAAGGGGACCACATCCCTGGGTAAAACACAATAAATTATAAGGTAACGACACGCAGGCCAAAACTAATTACCCTCCCTTTTCGAAGCACCAGGTTGACCTTCGCTCTGATTTGGCTGCACCTCTGACTGGCCAAGCTGAGCATTCGCCCCGGGCTGAGAATCCTCCACGATCAAGTCCAAGGGAACCACTATCTGGCCATCCTCGACTTTGTAGAAATAGCTGATCCGGCCGGTATCCAAAGCCAACTCAGGATGAAGAGCTCGTATCTGGTCCACAGCATTTTGGAAACTAAGCTCAGTCGACGAGTTCAGATCTTCCATGTCCTGGTCGATCCGAGCAAGGAACTGGGCCCTGGTCACCAAGCTCTTGGTCTCAGCATCCTCATCTTCCTTTGGGCAAAAGGCGTCCTTCAGCTTTTTGCTCTGCTCTAAGGCCCTCCTCTTATCGACCTCCAGCTTGACGATGATGTTCCCTCGCTCAGTCAGCTCCTTAGCAGAGGCAGTGGCTTCTTCATAGGCCACAGTCAACTTCCTCTCGGCAACAGCCAACAGCTCCTTCAGACTCGCCACCTCTCTTTCTTGCCCAGGGTTTCCTTCAGCCGTCAACCAGGCCATAGACAAAACCCGCATAACTGCGCTCGCGTACTGAGCCAGAGACAGACGTCGGGCAGGGCGATCCATTGCCTCAACGAACAAAGAGTCCGCCCGATCAACATCCATGCTCGTCCCTTCAAAATAATTCCGCTTCACAAAGCAAGGTGGCAGCACATGCTTCGGTTTGGGGGGAGCATTGGCCGTCAAGTCCACGGTCGCTGCAGACTTATGCTTTTTCATGAGCGAGCCAGTAGACGCACTCGGAGAACCTTGAACCAGGGGGGCCGACCCAGAACCGCTCGTTTCGGTTAGCTAGGTTTGGACAACCCGCAACCTCTTCTTTTGTTGTTGATGCAGGCGCTCCTGGATCTTGTCAAGGGGGTTCGACAGGGAGCCTACAAAGAAAAAAGAGCACACAAGATTAGTCATGGACGTCAAAAAATTATCAAAACATAGTAACAAGCAGAAATAAAAACAAATACCAAAAAAATCAGACACTTCTTGCCCGGTGTTACATGCCAGCAGGTCTGTGACGTCTATTAAAGGACACTCCACAGACTCTCCCCCGTCCTGGTCCATCATTATTTTACCCTCTCCGTCCAGCAGAGGAGTCGGGGTAAAAGAAGCTATCAATTTCCTAAAGGCCTCGAAGCTGGCCGCATCGTCCTTGTTAAGGGAATCCCCTACTTGGACAAACTCACTAACCAGGCGCCCGTAGTGAGCATAACTCCACGAGAAAGGAAACAACCAGAGCCTCCTCGGAATCACCTGTCCTTGATCATCAAGTATGGGCTCCTCATTTTCATCGGTATCTATCCCCAAGAAACTCAGCGCCCTCACAGCTTCCGCGCTCGCCGGTTTAATCAAAAAGTAATCCGTCTTGAAAGCCCAGATAGACTCTGAGTGAGCTTTAAAGATCTTGGTTCGTTGTTTGAAGGAAATAAATCCCTTTCGGTCGGTCCCCCGCCCTACCTGGCGCTGCAGTGAGAACAGACGAAAGAACAATGGAAGCGTGGCTCCAACACCCAAGTGGGCGCACGTTACCTTGAACGCTCTCAAAAACGCGTAGGAGTTGGGATGCAACTGAGACGGGGCCACACCCAAGTGCCCGAGCATAGCACAAACCAGGTCGCTGAAGGGCAAGGTCACCCCTAGGACCGAAGTCGCGTACTCATACATAGAAAACTTGCGGCCACCAAAATCTGAAAATATGCGGTCGTCATCCCCCGGGCAGGTGACGAACCAATCCTCTGGATCGCCAATAGTAGGCAAAGGCTCCACGCGAGACCTCGAGAATGACGACACTTTATCGAGCAAGTCTTCCACTACCCATTCTTCGGGCGCGACTCTTATGTCTTCCAGACATCGAGGGGAATCTGTCGTCTCTCCCAAGTCAGGGGCTCCTTCTTCCATCGTGGTCGCATCTGACTCTCCCGACGAGCTTCCAGAGTCAGAGGGAACAGATGCGGAAGAACCAGAGTCTTCCGAGGATACCTCCTCCGAGGAGATATCAAGCGGGTCCATAAGCGAATTCTCACCTGAAAAGCAGAGGAAAGGCGTCAGTGAATTCGATTATGAATATCAAATCCACCCTTCCACCGCTCAACAAGTGAAAGGGCGCATATCGACCCAGGAATAAGATCCCGAGCCATAGCCCCCGGCTAACCACCGCTCAAGGCGATGGCCGACGCTCGACAATGGCGATGATACAATCAAAACCAAGGTGCTTGCCAGGTCCTAGGTCAAAATCGACCAGGACCATCATCGACCACGAACTAGGGTTCGTAGTCGACGAACAACGGTGACAGAAGATCTTTAATCTACTTATTTTAAGCCTAAACTACCGGAAAATCTATCCTATGCCACATGCATTACTAAATATCAAGCCTATGACTAATATAAACGCAAATAAGAGTCGTACCTAGAACTTGGGAGGCCATTTGCAGAAGAAGTTAGCTTGGAAGGCGGTGGTCGACGGATGAAGACGGTGGTCGACGACTGACGTACGAGCAGTGGAGTGGAGAAGAAGGCGAAACGAAAAAGCTTACAAGAAAGCCTTGGGTTCCTATTTATAGGGAAGGGAACACGTGCAAAGACGCGTGACCCCTACCCCTAGCCAATAATTACCTACCCTCTAGCCCCTAGGCTAGCCGTTAGAACATTAAATAGGCGTGAAACCATCACTAAGTCACCGCTCCTCCGCAGGAGCAACGACTTGGAGGCTCCTGTTCTGGGCAGGACCAACTCCCAAAATTGGGCAAAGCGAACTGGCATTGTGGAACGCTCGGCGTCGAGCACAACGTCAAGAATAACGGTCCTTGTCGACCAAAGCCATACCGACCAGGACGAAGTCTTCCAACGGCTAGTTTTGACCGTTACCTATTCGTGCGAATTCCGCGATCTGTGCCCAACGGTTTGAACCAATAATCATCCACTTGGACCAGTATATAAACCCTCACATTTGAGAGGGTCAGGTATTCAATTCTCTGACCTTAATTCTCGTAATTGCTCACTCTTTGCTCAGTGTCTTACTTCAACATCGGTGTGCCTTGTAGGTACACCCCCTCCTCTCCTTATCAACCGTCCTTTAACAACGCTCGACGCCAGCCATATCGGATCCTGATCTCCAGGTACGATCATATTTTATAGTGAAATTGTTGAGTTTTTTAACTTTTGTTATGGATTTTATAGAGAAACTGTTGAGGTGTTTCACTTGAAATTTTTTAATATATTTTCTATTTTGAAAGTGTTGAGTTTTTTTAACTTGGAATTTTTTGTATAATTTTTAAAGTTGTGTTTTTTCACATGGAAATTTTGTTATGGTTTTTATAGTGAAATTGTTGACATTTTTAACATGAAACTTTTTTTAATGATTTTTTTGTGAAATTGTTTAGTTTTTTAACTTGGAACTTTATTATGGTTTTTACAGTGAAACTGACATGTTTTTTTATTTGGAACTTTTATTTTGGTTTTTATAGTGAAAATGTTGAGTTTTTTTAACCTGGATCTTTTTTTAATGGTTTTTATAGTTAAAATATTGAGTTTTTTTACTTGGAATTTTATAAATATTTTTATCAAAAAATTGTTGTTTTTTTAACTTGAATTTTTTTTAATGATTTTTATAGCGAAATAGATGAGGTTTATAACTTGGATCTTTTTTAGGAACTTTATAGTGAAAATGTTGAGCGTTTTACTTGGGAACTTGTTTTTATGGTTTTAAAGCTAAATTGTTGTGTTTTTTTAACTTGAAACTAATGTTATGGTTTATATAGTGAAACTGTTGAGTTTTTTAAGTTTGTAATTTTTAAAGGTTTTTATAGTGAAATTGTTAAGTTTTTTCACTTGGAACTTTTTTTATGGTTTTTATAGTGAAACTGTTGAGTTTTTTCACTTTAAATTTTTTAATATATTTTTTTTATGGTTTTTATAGTAAAACTAATGAGTTTTTTTACTTGGAATTTTTTAAATATTATTATAGAGAAATTGTTGAATTTTTTAACTTGAAACATTTTTTTAATGATTTTTATTGTGAAATAGATTAGGTTTATAACTTGGTTCTTTTTTTAGGATCTTTATAGTGGAATAGTTGGGCATTTTACCTTGGAACTTTTTTTTGTTGTTTTTATAGTGAAATTTTTGTGTTTTTTAACTTGGAACTTTTGTTATGGATTTTATAGTGAAACTGTTGAGTTTTTTGACTTTGAAATTTTTTATGGTTTTTTATAGTGAAATTGTTAAGTTTGTTCACTTGGAACATTTTTTTATGGTTTTTATAGTGAAACTGTTGAGTTTTTTTTTCACTTGGAACTTATTTTTTTATGTTTTTTTATAGAGAAACTGTTGAGGTGTTTCACTTGAAATTTTTTAATATATTTTTTATAGAGAAAGTGTTGAGTTTTTTTAACTTGGAATTTTTTGTATGCTTTTTAAAGTTGAGTTTTTTCACATGGAAATTTTGTTATGGTTTTTATAGTGAAATTGTTGACATTTTTTACATGAAACTTTTTTTAATGATTTTTTTTGTGAAATTATTGAGTTTTTTAACTTTGAACTTTTTTATTGTTTTTACAGTGAAACTGACATGTTTTTTTACTTGGAACTTTTATTTTGGTTTTTATAGTGAAAATGTTGAGTTTATTTAACTTGGGTCTTTTTTTTATGGTTTTTATAGTTAAAATATTGAGTTTTTTTACTTGGAATTATATAAATATTTTTATCGAGAAATTGTTGAGTTTTTTTAGCTTGAAACTTTTTTTAATGATTTTTATAGTGAAATAGATGAGGTTTATAACTTGGATCTTTTTTAGAAACTTTATAGTGAAAATGTTGAGCGTTTTACGTGGGAACTGCTTTTTATGGTTTTAAAGCTAAATTGTTGTGTTTTTTAACTTGGAAATAATGTTATTGTTTTTATAGTGAAACTGTTGAGTTTTTTAAGTTTGACATTTTTAAGGTTTTTATAGTGAAATTGTTGAGTTTTTTTCACTTGGAACATTTTTTTATGGTTTTTATAGTGAAACTGTTGAGTTTTTTCACTTGAAATTTTTTAATATATTTTTTTATGGTTTTTATAGTGAAACTAATGAGTTTTTTTACTTGGAATTTTGTAAATATTTTTATAGAGAAATTGTTGAATTTTTTTAACTTGAAACATTTTTTTAAATGATTTTTATAGTGAAATAGATTAGGTTTATAACTTGGTTCTTTTTTTAGGATCTTTAGAGTGGAAAAGTTGATCATTTTACCTTGGAACTTTTTTTTTTGTTTTTATAGTGAAATTTTTGTGTTTTTTAACTTGGAACTTTTGTTATGGATTTTATAGTTAAACTGTTGAGTTTTTTGACTTTGAAATTGTTTATGGTTTTTTATAGTGAAAATGTTAAGTTTGTTCACTTGGAACATTTTTTTATTGTTTTTATAGTGAAATTGTTGAGTTTTTTTCACTTGGAACATATTTTTTTTTATGTTTTTTTATAGAGAAACTGTTGAGGTGTTTCACTTGAAATTTTTAAATATATTATTTATAGAGAAAGTGTTTAGTTTTTTTAACTTTGAAATTTTGTATGCTTTTTAAAGTAGTGTTTTTTCACATGGAAATTTTGTTAATGTTAAGCGTTTATAGTGAAAATGTTAAGCGTTTTACCTGGGAGCTTGTTTTTATAAAATTAAGCGTTTTACCTGGGAGCCTGTTAATGTTAAGCGTTTTGTTAACTTTGAACTTTATAGTGAAAATGTTAAGCGTTTTACCTGGGAACTTGTTTTTATGGTTTTAAAGCTAAATTGTTGTGTTTTTTTAACTTGAAACTAATGTTATGGTTTATATAGTGAAACTGTTGAGTTTTTTAAGTTTGAAATTTTTAAAGGTTTTTATAGTGAAATTGTTAAGTTTTTTCACTTGGAACTTTTTTTATGGTTTTTATAGTGAAACTGTTGAGTTTTTTCACTTTAAATTTTTTAATATATTTTTTTATGGTTTTTATAGTAAAACTAATGAGTTTTTTTACTTGGAATTTTTTAAATATTATTATAGAGAAATTGTTGAATTTTTTAACTTGAAACATTTTTTTAATGATTTTTATTGTGAAATAGATTAGGTTTATAACTTGGTTCTTTTTTTAGGATCTTTATAGTGGAATAGTTGGGCATTTTACCTTGGAACTTTTTGTTTTGTTTTTATAGTGAAATTTTTGTGTTTTTTAACTTGGAACTTTTGTTATGGATTTTATAGTGAAACTGTTGAGTTTTTTGACTTTGAAATTTTTTATGGTTTTTTATAGTGAAATTGTTAAGTTTGTTCACTTGGAACATTTTTTTATGGTTTTTATAGTGAAACTGTTGAGTTTTTTTTCACTTGGAACTTATTTTTTTATGTTTTTTTATAGAGAAACTGTTGAGGTGTTTCACTTGAAATTTTTTAATATATTTTTTATAGAGAAAGTGTTGAGTTTTTTTAACTTGGAATTTTTTGTATGCTTTTTAAAGTTGAGTTTTTTCACATGGAAATTTTGTTATGGTTTTTATAGTGAAATTGTTGACATTTTTTACATGAAACTTTTTTTAATGATTTTTTTTGTGAAATTATTGAGTTTTTTAACTTTGAACTTTTTTATTGTTTTTACAGTGAAACTGACATGTTTTTTTACTTGGAACTTTTATTTTGGTTTTTATAGTGAAAATGTTGAGTTTATTTAACTTGGGTCTTTTTTTTATGGTTTTTATAGTTAAAATATTGAGTTTTTTTACTTGGAATTATATAAATATTTTTATCGAGAAATTGTTGAGTTTTTTTAGCTTGAAACTTTTTTTAATGATTTTTATAGTGAAATAGATGAGGTTTATAACTTGGATCTTTTTTAGAAACTTTATAGTGAAAATGTTGAGCGTTTTACGTGGGAACTGCTTTTTATGGTTTTAAAGCTAAATTGTTGTGTTTTTTAACTTGGAAATAATGTTATTGTTTTTATAGTGAAACTGTTGAGTTTTTTAAGTTTGACATTTTTAAGGTTTTTATAGTGAAATTGTTGAGTTTTTTTCACTTGGAACATTTTTTTATGGTTTTTATAGTGAAACTGTTGAGTTTTTTCACTTGAAATTTTTTAATATATTTTTTTATGGTTTTTATAGTGAAACTAATGAGTTTTTTTACTTGGAATTTTGTAAATATTTTTATAGAGAAATTGTTGAATTTTTTTAACTTGAAACATTTTTTTAAATGATTTTTATAGTGAAATAGATTAGGTTTATAACTTGGTTCTTTTTTTAGGATCTTTAGAGTGGAAAAGTTGATCATTTTACCTTGGAACTTTTTTTTTTGTTTTTATAGTGAAATTTTTGTGTTTTTTAACTTGGAACTTTTGTTATGGATTTTATAGTTAAACTGTTGAGTTTTTTGACTTTGAAATTGTTTATGGTTTTTTATAGTGAAAATGTTAAGTTTGTTCACTTGGAACATTTTTTTATTGTTTTTATAGTGAAATTGTTGAGTTTTTTTCACTTGGAACATATTTTTTTTTATGTTTTTTTATAGAGAAACTGTTGAGGTGTTTCACTTGAAATTTTTAAATATATTATTTATAGAGAAAGTGTTTAGTTTTTTTAACTTTGAAATTTTGTATGCTTTTTAAAGTAGTGTTTTTTCACATGGAAATTTTGTTAATGTTAAGCGTTTATAGTGAAAATGTTAAGCGTTTTACCTGGGAGCTTGTTTTTATAAAATTAAGCGTTTTACCTGGGAGCCTGTTAATGTTAAGCGTTTTGTTAACTTTGAACTTTATAGTGAAAATGTTAAGCGTTTTACCTGGGAACTTGTTTTTATGGTTTTAAAGCTAAATTGTTGTGTTTTTTTAACTTGAAACTAATGTTATGGTTTATATAGTGAAACTGTTGAGTTTTTTAAGTTTGAAATTTTTAAAGGTTTTTATAGTGAAATTGTTAAGTTTTTTCACTTGGAACTTTTTTTATGGTTTTTATAGTGAAACTGTTGAGTTTTTTCACTTTAAATTTTTTAATATATTTTTTTATGGTTTTTATAGTAAAACTAATGAGTTTTTTTACTTGGAATTTTTTAAATATTATTATAGAGAAATTGTTGAATTTTTTAACTTGAAACATTTTTTTAATGATTTTTATTGTGAAATAGATTAGGTTTATAACTTGGTTCTTTTTTTAGGATCTTTATAGTGGAATAGTTGGGCATTTTACCTTGGAACTTTTTGTTTTGTTTTTATAGTGAAATTTTTGTGTTTTTTAACTTGGAACTTTTGTTATGGATTTTATAGTGAAACTGTTGAGTTTTTTGACTTTGAAATTTTTTATGGTTTTTTATAGTGAAATTGTTAAGTTTGTTCACTTGGAACATTTTTTTATGGTTTTTATAGTGAAACTGTTGAGTTTTTTTTCACTTGGAACTTATTTTTTTATGTTTTTTTATAGAGAAACTGTTGAGGTGTTTCACTTGAAATTTTTTAATATATTTTTTATAGAGAAAGTGTTGAGTTTTTTTAACTTGGAATTTTTTGTATGCTTTTTAAAGTTGAGTTTTTTCACATGGAAATTTTGTTATGGTTTTTATAGTGAAATTGTTGACATTTTTTACATGAAACTTTTTTTAATGATTTTTTTTGTGAAATTATTGAGTTTTTTAACTTTGAACTTTTTTATTGTTTTTACAGTGAAACTGACATGTTTTTTTACTTGGAACTTTTATTTTGGTTTTTATAGTGAAAATGTTGAGTTTATTTAACTTGGGTCTTTTTTTTATGGTTTTTATAGTTAAAATATTGAGTTTTTTTACTTGGAATTATATAAATATTTTTATCGAGAAATTGTTGAGTTTTTTTAGCTTGAAACTTTTTTTAATGATTTTTATAGTGAAATAGATGAGGTTTATAACTTGGATCTTTTTTAGAAACTTTATAGTGAAAATGTTGAGCGTTTTACGTGGGAACTGCTTTTTATGGTTTTAAAGCTAAATTGTTGTGTTTTTTAACTTGGAAATAATGTTATTGTTTTTATAGTGAAACTGTTGAGTTTTTTAAGTTTGACATTTTTAAGGTTTTTATAGTGAAATTGTTGAGTTTTTTTCACTTGGAACATTTTTTTATGGTTTTTATAGTGAAACTGTTGAGTTTTTTCACTTGAAATTTTTTAATATATTTTTTTATGGTTTTTATAGTGAAACTAATGAGTTTTTTTACTTGGAATTTTGTAAATATTTTTATAGAGAAATTGTTGAATTTTTTTAACTTGAAACATTTTTTTAAATGATTTTTATAGTGAAATAGATTAGGTTTATAACTTGGTTCTTTTTTTAGGATCTTTAGAGTGGAATAGTTGATCATTTTACCTTGGAACTTTTTTTTTTGTTTTTATAGTGAAATTTTTGTGTTTTTTAACTTGGAACTTTTGTTATGGATTTTATAGTTAAACTGTTGAGTTTTTTGACTTTGAAATTGTTTATGGTTTTTTATAGTGAAAATGTTAAGTTTGTTCACTTGGAACATTTTTTTATTGTTTTTATAGTGAAATTGTTGAGTTTTTTCACTTGGAACATATTTTTTTTTATGTTTTTTTATAGAGAAACTGTTGAGGTGTTTCACTTGAAATTTTTAAATATATTATTTATAGAGAAAGTGTTTAGTTTTTTTAACTTTGAATTTTTGTATGCTTTTTAAAGTAGTGTTTTTTCACATGGAAATTTTGTTAATGTTAAGCGTTTATAGTGAAAATGTTAAGCGTTTTACCTGGGAGCTTGTTTTTATAAAATTAAGCGTTTTACCTGGGAGCCTGTTAATGTTAAGCGTTTTGTTAACTTTGAACTTTATAGTGAAAATGTTAAGCGTTTTACCTGGGAACTTGTTTTTATGGTTTTAAAGCTAAATTGTTGTGTTTTTTTAACTTGAAACTAATGTTATGGTTTATATAGTGAAACTGTTGAGTTTTTTAAGTTTGAAATTTTTAAAGGTTTTTATAGTGAAATTGTTGAGTTTTTTCACTTGGAACTTTTTTTATGGTTTTTATAGTGAAACTGTTAAGTTTTTTCACTTTAAATTTTTTATTATATTTTTTTTTATGGTTTTTATAGTAAAACTAATGAGTTTTTTTACTTGGAATTTTTTAAATATTTATAGAGAAATTATTGAATTTTTTAACTTGAAACATTTTTATAATGATTTTTATAGTGAAATAGATTGGGTTTATAACTTGGTTCTTTTTTTAGGATCTTTATAGTGGAATAGTTGAGCATTTTACCTTGGAACTTTTTGTTTTGTTTTTATAGTGAAATTTTTGTGTTTTTTAACTTGGAACTTTTGTTATGGATTTTATAGTGAAACTATTAAGTTTTTTAACTGAATTTTTTTATGGTTTTTATAGTGAAACTGTTGAGTTTTTTCACTTGGAACATTTTTTCATGGTTTTTATAGTTAAATTGTTGTGTTTTTTTCATGTGGAACTTATTTTTTATGTTTTTTATAGGGAAATTGTTGAGGTTTTTCACTTGAAATTTTTTAAAATATATATTTTTTATAGAGAAAATGTTGAGTTTTTTAACTTGGAATTTTTTGTATGCTTTTTAAAGTTGAGTTTTTTCACATTGAAATTTTTTTTATTGTTTTTATAGTGAAACAGTTGACATTTTTAACATGAAACTTTTTTTTATGATTTTTTTGTTAAATTGTTGAGTTTTTTAACTTGGAACTTTTATTATGGTTTTTATAGTGAAACACACATGTTTTTTTTACTTGGAACTTTTATTTTGGTTTTTATGGTGAAAATGTTGAATTTTTTTAACTTGGATTTTTTTTTTTATGGTTTTTATAGTGAAAATATTGAGTTTTTTTACTTGGAATTTTATAAATATTTTTATAATGAAATTGTTGAGTTTTTATTTAACTTGAATCTTTTTTAATGATTTTTATAGCGAAATAGATGATGTTTATAAGTTGGATCTGTTTTAGGATCTTTATCGTGAAGTTGTTAAGCATTTTACCTGGGAACTAGTTTTTATAGCTAAATTGTTGTGTTTTTTAACTTGGAACTATTGATATGGTATTTATAGTGAAACTGTTGAGTTTTTTATCTTGAAATTTTTTTTATGGTTTTTATAGTGAAACTATTGAGTTTTTTTTACTTGGAATATTTTTTTTTGGTTTTTATAATCAAACGTTGAGTTTTTTTTCACTTGAAACTTATTTTGTATGTTTTTTATAGCGAAACTATTGAGGTTTTTCAATAAAAAAATTTCAATATATTTTTTATAGAGAAAATCTTGAGTTTTTTAACTTGGAATTTTTTGTATGATTTTTAAAGTTGAGTTTTTTCACATGGAAATTTTGTTATTGTTTTTATAGTGAAAAAATGTTGACATTTTTAACACGAAACTTTTTTTTATGATTTTTTTGTGAAATTGTTGTGTTTTTTTAACTTGGAACTTTTATTATGGTTTTTATAGTGAAACTGACATGTTTTTTTACTTGGAACTTTTATTTTGGAATTTATAGTGAAAATGTAAAAAATTTTTACTTGGAATTTTATAAATATTTTTATAGAGAAATTGTTGAGTTTTTTTTAACTTGAAACTTTTTTTAATGACTTTTATAGTGAAATAGATGAGGTTTATAGCTTGGATCTTTTTTAGGAACTTTATAGTGAAAATGTTGAGCGTTTTATCTGGGAACTGGTTTTTATGGTTTTTATAGCTAAATTGTTGTGTTTTTTTAACTTGGAACTAATGTTATGGTTTTTATAGTGACACTGTTGAGTTTTATAAGTTTGAAATTTTTTAAGGTTTTTATAGTGAAATTGTTGAGTTTTTTCACTTTGAACTTTTTTTGTGTGGTTTTTATAGTGAAACTTTTGAGTTTTTTCACTTGAAATTTTTTAATATATATTTTATAGAGAAACTGTTGAGTTTTTTTAAACTTTTTTTGTATGCATTTTAAAGTTGACTTTTAGCACATGGAAATCTTTTTATGGTTTTTATAGTGAAATTGTTGACATTTTTAACCTGAAACTCTTTTTATGGTTTTTTAGTGAAATTGTTAAGATTTTTAACTTGTAACTTTTATTATAGTTTTATTATGAAACTGATTTGTTTTTTAACTTGAAACTTTTATTTTGGTTTTTATAGTTAAACTGTTGAGTTTTATAACTTGGATATATTTTTTATGGTTTTTATACTGAGACTAATGAGTTTTTTTACTTGGAATTTTTTAAATCTTTTTATAGAGAAATTATAGAATTTTTTAAACTTGAAACTTTTTTTTTTATGATTTTTATAGTGAAATAGATGAGGTTTATAACTTGGATCTCTTTTTAGGATCTTTTATAGTGAGATGGTTGAGCATTTTACCTTGGAACTTTTTGTTTTGTTTTTATAGTGAAATTTTTGTGTTTTTTAACTTGGAACTTTTGTTATGGATTTTATAGTGAAACTGTTGAGTTTTTTAACTTTGAATTTTTTTATGGTTTTTATAGTGAAACTTTTGAGTTTTTTCACTTGGAACATTTTTTCATGGTTTTTATAGTTAAATTGTTGTGTTTTTTTCACTTGGAACTTATTTTTTATGTTTTTTATAGGGAAATTGTTGAGGTTTTTCACTTGAAATTTTTTAAAATATTTATTTTTTATAGAGAAAGTATTGAGTTTTTTAACTTGGTATTTTTTGTATGCTTTTTAAAGTTGAATTTTTTCAAATGGAAATTTTGTTATTGTTTTTATAGTGAAACAATTGACATTTTTAACATGAAACTTTTTTTTATGATTTTTTTTGTGAAATTGTTGAGTTTTTTAACTTGGAACTTTTATTATGGTTTTTATAGTGAAACGTACATGTTTTTTTACTTGGAACTTTTATTTTTTATTTTAAGTGAAAATGTTGAATGTTTTTAACTTGGATTTTTTTTATGGTTTTTATAGTGAAAATATTGAGTTTTTTTACTTGGAATTTTATAAATATTTTTATAGTGAAATTGTTGAGTTTTTATTTAACTTGAAACTTTTTTTAATGATTTTTATAGCGAAATAGATGATGTTTATAACTTGGATATGTTTTAGGATCTTTATCGTGAAGTTGTTAAGCATTTTACATGGGAACTGGTTTTAATGGTTTTTATAGCTAAATTGTTGTGTTTTTTAACTTGGAACTATTGTTATGTTTTTATAGTGAAACTGGTGAGTTTTTTATCTTGAAATTTTTTTATCGTGTTTATAGAGAAATTGTTGAATTTTTTTACTTGGAACATTTTTTTTGGTTTTTATAGTCAAATTGTTGAGTTTTTTTTTCACTTGAAACTTATTTTTTATGTTTTTTATAGTAAAACTGTTGAGGTTTTTCAATAAAAAAAATTTAATATATTTTTTATAGAGAAACTCTTGAGTTTTTTAACTTGGAATTTTTTATATGCTTTTTATAGTTGAGTTTTTTCACATGGAAATTTTGTTATTGTTTTTATACTGAAACTGTTGAAATGTTTAACACGAAACTTTTTTTTATGATTTTTTTGTGAAATTGTTGAGTTTTTTAACTTGGAACTTTTATTATGGTTTTTATAGTGAAACTGACATGTTTTTTTTTACTTGGAACTTTTATTTTTGTATTTATAGGGAAAATTTTGAGTTTTTTTAACTTGGATCTTTTTTCTTTTTTATGATTTTTATAGTGAAAATATTGAATTTTCTTACATGGAATTTTATAAATATTTTTATAAGGAAATTGTTGAGTTTTTTAACTTGAAATTTTTTTCCAATGATTTTTATTGTGAAATAGATGAGGTTTATAACTTGGATATTTTTTAGGAGCTTTATAGTTAAATTGTTGAGGATTTTACCAGGGAACTGCTTTTTATGGTTTTTATAGCTAAATTGTTGTGTTTTTTAACTTGGAACTAATGTTATGGTTTTTATAGTGAAACTGTTGAGTTTTATAAGTTTGAATTTTTTTAAGGTTTTTATAGTGAAATTGTTGAGTTTTTTCACTTGGAACTTTTTTTTTTATGGTTTTTATAGTAAAACTATTGAGTTTTTTCACTTGAAATTTTTTATTATATATTTTATAGAGAAATTGTTGAGTTTTTGAATTTGGAATTTTTTGTATGCTTTTTAAAGTTGAGTTTTATCACATGGAAACCTTGTTATGGGTTTTATAGTGAAACTGTTGACATTTTTAACCTGAAACTTTTTTTATGGTTTTTTAGTGAAATTGTTGAGTTTTTTAACTTGTAAATTTTATTATGGTTTTTAAAGTGAAACTGATTTGTTTTTTAACTTGAAACTTTTATTTTGGTTTTTATAGTGAAACAATTGAGTTTTTTTAACTTGTATCTTTTTTTTATGGTTTTTATAGTGAGACTAATGAGTTTTCTTACTTGGAATTTTTAAATATTTTTATAGAGAAATTGTTGAATTTTTTTAACCTGATACTTTTTTTAATGATTTTTATAATGAAATAGATGAGGTTTATAACTTGGATCTTTTTTTAGGATCTTTACAGTGAGATGGTTGAGCATTTTACCTTAGAACTTTTTTTTTTGTTTTTATAGTGAAATTTTTGTGTTTTTTAAATTGGATCTTTTGTTATGGATTTTATAGTGAAACTGTTGAGTTTTTTAACTTTGAAATTTTTTATGGTTTTTATAGTGAAACTGTTGAGTTTTTTCACTTGTAACATTTTTTTTGTAGTTTTTGTAGTGAAACTGTTGAGTTTTTTACACCTAGAACTTATTTTTTTTTTATGTTTTTTATAGGGAAACTGTTGAGGTTTTTCACTTGAAATTTTTTAATATATTTTTTATATAGAAAGTGTTGTGTTTATATAAGGAAAATGTTGAGTTTTTTTTAACTTGGATCTTTTTTATGGGTTTTATAGTGAAAATATGGAGTTTTTTTACTTGGAATTTTATAAATATTTTTATAGATGATGTTTATAACTTGGATCTGTTTTAGGATCTGTATAGTGAAATTGTTGAGCATTTTACCTGGAACTGGTTTTTATGGGTTTTATAGCTAAATTGTTGTGTATTTTAACTTGGAACTATTGTTATAGTTTTTATAGTGAAACTGTTGAGTTTTTTATCTTAAATTTTTTTTTTGGTTTTTATCGTGAAAATGATGAGTTTTTTAAATTGGAACAATTTTTTTATTATTTTTATAGTGAAACTTTTGAGTTTTTCTCACTTGAAACTTATTTTTTATGTTTTTTATAGTGAAACTGTTGAGGTTTTTCAATAAAAAAATTTTAATATATTTTTTATAGAAAAACTCTTGAGTTTTTTAACTTGGAATTTTTTGTATGCTTTTTAAAGTTGAGTTTTTTCGCATGGAAATTTTGTTATTGTTTTTATAGTGAAACTGTTGACATTTTTAACATGAAACTTTTTTTTATGATTTTTTTGTGAAATTGTTGTCTTTTTTAATTTGGAACTTTTATTATGGTTTTTATAGTGAAATTGACATGTTTTTTTACTTGGAACTTTTATTTTGGTATTTATAGTGAAAATGTTGAGTTTTTTTAACTTTGATCTTTTTTTTTATGGTTATTATAGTGAAAATATTAAGTTTTTTTACTTGGAATTTTATAAATATTTTTATAGAGAAATTGTAGGGTTTTTTTATAACTTGAAACTTTTTTTTAATGATTTTTATAGTGAAATAGATAAGGTTTAAAACTCAGATTTTTTTTAGGATCTTTATAGTGAAATTGTTGAGCATTTTACCTAGGAACTGGTTTTTATGGTTTTTATAGCGAAATTGTTGGGTTTTTTAACATGGAACTAATGTTATGGTTTTTATAGTGAAACTAACATGTTTTTTTTTACTTGGAACTTCTATTTTGGTTTTTATAGTGAAAATGTTGAGTTTTTTTAACTTCAGTCTTTTTTTCTGGTTTTTATAGTGTAAATATTGAGTTTTTTTACTTGGAATTTTATAAATATTTTTTTAGAGAAATTGCTGAGTTTTTTTAACTTGAAACATTTTTTAATGATTTTTATAGTGAAATAGATGAGGTTTATAACTTGGATCTTTTTTAGGATCTTTATAGTGAAATTGTTGAGCATTTTACCTGGGAACAGGTTTTTATGGTTTTTATAGCTAAATTGTTGTGTTTTTTTAACTTGGAACGAATGTTATGGTTTTTACAGTGAAACTGTTGAGTTTTATAAGTTTGGACTTTTTTAAGGTTTTTATAGTGAAATTGTTGAGTTTTTTCACTTGGAACTTTTTTTTTATGGTTTTTATAGTGAAACTATTGAGTTTTTCACTTGAAATTTTTTAATATATATTTTATAGAGAAACTGTTGAGTTTTTTAACTTGGAATTTTTTGTATGCTTTTAAAAGTTGAGTTTTATCACATGGAAATCTTGTTATGGTTTTTATAGTGAAACTGTTGAGATTTTTAACCTGAAACTTTTTTTTATGGTTTTTTAGTGAAATTGTTGAGTTTTTTAACTTGTAACTTTTATTTTGGTTTTTATAGTGAAACTGACTTGTTTTTTAACATGAAACTTTTATTTTAGTTTTTATAGTGAAACTGTTGAGTTTTTTAACTTGGAATTTTTTAAATTTTTTTATAGAGAAATTGTTGAATTTGTTTAACTTGAAACTTTTTTTTAATGATTTTTATAGTGAAATAGTGAAATGGTTGAGCATTTTACCTTGGAGCTTTTTTTTATAGTGAAATTTTTGTGTTTTTTAACTTCGAACTTTTGTTATGGATTTTATTGTGAAACTGTTGAGTTTTTTAACTTTCAATTTTTTTAATGGTTTTTTTAGTGAATCTGTTGAGTTTTTTTCACTTGGAACATTTTTTTAATGGTTTTTATTGTGAAACCTTTGAGTTTTTTTTCACTTGAAACTTATTTTTTATGTTTTTTATAGTAAAACTGTTGAGATTTTTCAATAAAAAAAATTAATATATTTTTATAGAGAAACTATTGAGTATTTTAACTTAGAATTTTTTGTATGCTTTTTAAAGTTGTGTTTTTTTACATGGAAATTTTGTTATTGTTTTTATAGTGAAATTGTTGACATGTTTAACATGAAACTTTTATTTATGATTTTTTGTGTGAAATTGTTGAGTTTTTTAACTTGGAACTTTTATTATGGTTTTTATAGTGAAACTGACATGTTTTTCTTACTTGGAAATTTTATTTTTTGTATTTATAGTGAAAATGTTGAGTTTTGTTTAACTTGGATCTTTTTTTATTGGTTTTATAGTGAAAATATTGAGTTTTTTTACTTGGAATTTTATAAATATTTTTATAGAGAAATTGTAGGTTTTTTTAACTTGAAACTTTTTTTTTAATGATTTTTATAGTGAAATAAATGACGTTTAAAACATGGATCTATTTTAGGATCTTTATAGTGAAATTGTTGAGCATTTTACATGGGAACTGTTTTTTTTGGTTTTTATAGTGAAAATGTTGAATTTTATAACTTCGGTCTTTTTATTTATGGTTTTTATAGTGAAAATATTGAGTTTTTTTACTTGGAATTTTATAAATATTTTTATAGAGAAATTGTTGAGTTTTTATTTAACTTGAAACTTTTTTTAATGATTTTTATAGTGAAATAGATGATGTTTATAACTTGGATCTCTTTTAGGTTCTTTATAGTGAAATTGTTGAGCATTTTACCTGGGAACTGGTTTTTTTATGGTTTTTATAGCTAAATTGTTGTGTTTTTTTAACTTGGAAATATTGATATGGTTTTTTATAGTGAAACCGTTGAGTTTTTTCACTTGGAACATTTTTTTATGGTTTTTATAGTGAAACTGTTGAGTTTTTTCACTTGGAGCATTTTTTTATCTTGAAATTTTTTATGGTTTTTTTAGTGAAACTGTTGAGTTTTTTCACTTGGAACATTTTTTTATGGTTTTTATAGTGAAACTTGAGTTTTTTTCTAGTTGAATCTTATTTTTTATGTTTTTTATAGTGAAACTAATGAGGTTTTTCAATAAAAAAAATTTAATATATTTTTTATTAAGAAACTCTTGAGTTTTTCAACTTGGAATTTTTGGTATGCTTTTTAAAGTTGAGTTTTTTCACATGGAAATTTGGTTATTGTTTTTATAGTGAAATTTTTGACATTTTTAACATGAAACTTTTTTTTATGATTTTATTGTGAAATTTTTGAGTTTTTTTAACTTGGAACTTTTATTATTGTTTTTATAATGAAACTGACATGTTTTTTTTTACTTGGAACTTTTATTTGGTATTTATAGTGAAAATGTTGAGTTTTTTAAACTTGGATCTTCTTCTTTTTTTATGGTTTTGATAGTGAAAATATTGAGTTTTTTACTTGGAATTATATAAATATTTTTATAGAGAAATTGTAGGTTTTTTTTTAACTTTAAACTTTTTTTTAACTTTAAATTTTTTTTTAATTATTTTTATAGTGAAATAGACGAGGTTTAAAACTTTGATCTTTTTTAGGATCTTTATAGTTAAATTGTTGAGCATTTTCCAGGGAACTGGTTTTTATGGTTTTTATAGATAAATTGTTGTGTTTTTTAACTTGGAACTATTGTTATGGTTTTTATAGTGAAACTGACATGTTGTTTTTACTTGGAACTTTTATTTTGGTTTTTATAGTGAAAATGTTTAGTTTTTTTAACTTTGGTTATTTTTTTATGGTTTTTATAGTGAAAATATTGAGTTTTTTTACTTGGAGTCTTATAAATATTTTTATAGTGTTGCTGAGGTTTATAACTTGGATCTTTTTTAGGATCTTTATAGTGAAATTGTTGATTATATAATTTTGAAATTTTTTAAGGTTTTTATAGTGAAATTGTTGAGTTTTTTCACTTGGAACTTTTTTTATGGTTTTTATAGTAAAACATTTGAGTTTTTTTACTTGAAATTTTTTAATATATATATTTTATAGAGAAACTATTGAGTTTTTTAACTTGGAATTTTTTGTATGCTTTTTAATGTTGAGTTTTATCACATGGAAATCTTGTTATGGTTTTTATAGTGAAACTGATGACATTTTTAACTTGAAACTTTTTTTTATGGTTTTTAAGTGAATCTGACTTGATTTTTTAACTTGGAACTTTTATTTTGGTTTTTATAGTGATACTGTTGAGTTTTTTTAACTTGGATCTTTTTTTGTATTTATAGTGAAAATATTGAGTTTTTTTCTTGAAATTTTTTAAATATTTTTAAAGAGAAATTGTTATGTTTTTTAACTTGAAACTTTTATTTAAAGATTTTTATAGTGAAATAGATGATGTTTATAACTTGGATCTTCTTTTAGGATCTTTATAGTGAAATTGTTGTGCATTTTACAAGGGAACTTTTTTTATGGTTTTTATAGTGAAATTGTTTTTTTTTAACTTGGAATTATTGTTATGGTTTTTATAGTGAAACTGTTGAGTTTTTTAACTTTGCAATTTTCTATGGTTTTTATAGTGAAACTCTTGAGTTTTTTCATTTTGAACTTTTTTTTATGGTTTTTATAGTGAAAGTGTTGAGTTTTTTTCACTTGGAACTTTTTTTTTTAATGTTTTTTATAGTGAAACTGTTGAGTTTTTTCACATGAAATTTTTGAATATATTTTTTATAGAGAAAGTGTTGAGTTTTTTAAATTGGAATTTTTTGTATGCTTTTTAAGTTGAGATTTTTCACATGGAAATTTTGTTATTGTTTTTATACTGAAACTGTTGACATTTTAAACACGAAACTTTTTTTATGATATTTTTTGTGAAATGTTGAGTTTTTTAACTTGGAACTTTTATTATGGTTTTTATAGTGAAACTGACATGTTTTTTTTTACAAAGAACTTTTATTTTGGTTTTTATAGCGAAAATGTTGAGTTTTTTTAACTTGGATATTTTTTTTATGGTTTTTATAGTGAAAAAATTGAGTTTTTTTACTTGGAATTTGATATATATTTTTATAGAGAAATTGTTGAGTTTTTTTTTAACTTGAATTTTTTTTTGAATGATTTTTATAGTGAAATAGATGAGGTTTATAACTTGGATCTTTTTTAGGATCTTTATAGTGAAATTATTGAGCATTTTACCTATGAACTGGTTTTTATAGCTAAATTGTTGTATTTTTTAACTTGGAACTATTGTTATGGATTTTATAGTGAAACTGTTGAGTTTTTTAACTTAGAATTTTTTTAAGGTTTTTATAGTGAAATTGTTGACTTTTTTCACTTGGAATTTTTTGTATGATTTTTAAAGTTGAGTTTTATCACATGGAAACTTGTTATGGTTTTTATAGTGAAACTTTGACATTTTTAACCTGAAACTTTTTTTTATGGTTTTTTTAGTGAAATTGTTGATTTTTTTAACTTGGAACTTTTAATATGGTTTTTAGAGTGAAACTAACTTGTTTGTTAACTTGGAATTTTATTTTGGTTTTTATAGGGAAACTAATGAGTTTTTTTATTGGGAATTTTTATAAATATTTCTATAGAGAAATTGTCGAGTTTTTTTTAACTTGAAACTTTTTTTTATGATTTTTATAGTGAAATAGATGAGGTTTATAACTTGGATCTTTTTTTAGGATCTTTATAGTGAAATTGTTGAGCATTTTACCTTGGAACTGGTTTTTTTGGTTTTTTGTTGTGAAATTTTTGTGTTTTTTCACTTGGAACATTTTTTTATGGTATTTATAGTGAAACTGTTGAGTTTTTTCACATGAAATTTTTTAATATAATTTTTATAGAGAAACTGTTGAGTTTTTTAACTTGGAATTTTTTGTATGCTTTTTAAAGTTGAGTTTTATCACATGGAAATCTTGTTATGGTCTTTATAGTGAAACTATTGACATTTTTAACAAGAAACTTTTTTTTATGTTTTTTTTAGTGAAATTGTTCAGTTTTTTAACTTGGAACTTTTATTATGGTTTTTTTTGAGTGAAACTGACTTGTTTTTTAACTTGAAACTTTTATTTTGGTTTTTATAGTGAAACTAATTAGTTTTTTTACTTAGAATTTTTTAATTATTTATATAGAGAAATTGTCGAGTTTTTTTAAATTGAAACTTTTTATTTATGATTTTTATAGTGAAATAGATGATTTTTATAACTTGGATCATTTTTTATGATTTTTATAGTGAAATTGTTGATCATTTTACCTTGGAACTTTTTTTTGTTTTTATAGTGAATTTGTTGTGTTTTTTAACTTGGAACTTTTGTAATAGTTTTAATACTGAAACTGTTGAGTTTTTTAAATTTGAAACTTTTTAAGGTTTTTATAGTGAAACTGTTGAGTTTTTTCACTTTGAACTTTTTTTTATGGTATTTATAGTAAAAGTGTTGAGTTTTTTTCACTTGAAACTTATTTTTTTTTTTATGTTTTTTATAGTGAAACTGTTGAGTTTTTTCACTTGAAATTATTTAATATATTTTTATACAAAAACTATTGACATTTTTAACTTAGAATTTTTTGTATTTTTTTTAAAGTTGAGTTTTTTCACATGGAAATCTTGTTATGGTTTTTATAGTGAAACTGTTGACTTTTTTAGCCTAAAACTTTTTTTTGGTTTTTGAGTGAAATTGTTCAGTTTTTTAACTTGGAACTTTTATTGAGGTTTTTATAGTGAAACTGACTTGTTTTTTTTAACTTGGAACTTTTATTTTGGTTTTTATAGTGAAACTGTTGAGTTTTTTTAACTTGGATATTTTTTTATGGTTTTTAAATTGAAAATATTGAGTTTTTTTTCTTGGAATTTTTTAAATATTTTTATTGAGAAATTGTTAAGTGTGTTAACTTGATACTTTTTTTATGATTTTTATAGTGAAATAGATGAGGTTTATAACTTGGAACTTTTTTTGGGATCTTTATAGTGAAATTGTTGAGCATTTTACAAGGGAACATTTTTTATGGTTTTTATAGTGAAATTGTTGTGTTTTTTAACTTGGAATTATTGTTATGGTTTTTATAGTGAAACTGTTGAGTTTTTTAACACTGCAATTTTTTATGGTTTTTATAGTGAAACTCTTGAGTTTTTGCACTTGGAACTTTTTTTTATGGTTTATAGTAAAAATGTTGAGTTTTTTTCAGTTGGAACTTATTTTTTTATGTTTTTTATAGTGAAACTGTTGAGGTTTTCCACTTAAAAGTTTTTAATATATTTTTTATAGAGAAAGTGTTAAGTTTTTTAACTTGGAATTTTATGGTTTTTATAGTGAAACTGTTGACATTTTTAACATGAAACTTTTTTTATGTTTTTATTTGTGAAATTGTTGAGTTTTTTAACTTGGAGCTTTTATTCTGGTTTTTATAGTGAAACTGAAATGTTTTTTTATTTAGAACTCTTATTTTGGTTTTTATAGTGAAAATGTTGAGTTTTTTAAACTTGGATTTTTTTTATGGTTTTTATAGTGAAAATTTTGAGTTTTTTTACTTGGAATTTTATACATATTTTTATATAGAAAATTTTGAGTTTTTTTTTAAAGATTTTTAAAGTGAAATAGATGAGGTTAATAACTTGGATCATTATGAAGATCTTTATGGTTTTTATAGGTTAATTGTTGTGTTTTTTTAACTTGCAACTATTGTTATGGTTTTTATAGTGAAACTGTTGAGTGTTTTAACTTTGAAATTGTAGAGTTTTTTTCACTTGGTTCTTTTTTTTTATGTTTTTATAGTGAACTATTGCGTTTTTTCACTTGAAAACTTTTAATATATTTTTTATAGAGAAACTGTTGAGTTTTTTAACTTGTAATTTTTTGTATGCTTTTTGAAGTTGAGTTTTATCACATGGAAATCTTGTTATGGTTTTTATAGTGAAATTATTGACATTTTTAACATGAATTTTTTTTATGGTTTTTTTAGTGAAAATGTTGAGTTTTTTAACTTGGAACTTTTATTATGGTTTTTAGAGTGAAACTGACTTGTTTTTTAATTTGGAACTTTTATTTTGGTTTTTATAGTGAAACTGTTGAGTTTTTTTAACTTGGATCTTTTATTTTTTTTGGTTTTTATAGTGAAACTAATTAGTTTTTTTACTTGGAATTTTTAAAAAGTTTCATAGAGAAATTGTAGAGTTTTTTTTAACTTGAAACTTTTTTTTAATGATTTTTATAGTGAAATAGATGAGGTTTATAACTTGGATCTTTTTTAGTATCTTTATAGTGAAATTGTTGAACATTTTACCTTGGAAATTTTTATTTTATAGTGAAATTTTTGTGTTTTTTTTAACTTGGAACTTTTGTTATGGATTTTATAGTGAAACTGTTGAATTTTTTATCTTGAAAGGTTTTTATAGTGAAACTGTTGACTTTTTTTACTTGGAACTTTTTTTTATGGTTTTTAAAGTGAAACTGTTGAGTTTTTTTCACTTGGAACTTATTTTTTTTATGTTTTTTATGGTGAAACTGTTGAGTTTTTAACTTGGATTTTTTTGTATGCTTTTTAAAGTTGAGTTTATTCACATGAAAATTTTGTTATGGTTTTTATAGTGAAACTGTTGAATTTTTTAACATGAAACTTTTTTATGGTCTTTTAGTGAAATTGTTGAGTTTTTTAACTTAGAACTTTTATTATGGTTTTTATAGTGAAACTGACATGTTTTTTTTATTTGGAACTTTTATTTTGGATTTTATAGTGAAAATGTTGAGTTTTTTAACGTGAATCTTTTCTTTTAATGGTTTTTATAGTGAAAATATTGAGAATTTTACTTGGAATTTTTTAAATATTTTTTATAGAGAAATTGTTGAGTTTTTTTAACTTGAAACTTTTTTCTCTATGATTTTTATAGTGAAATACATAAGGTTTATAACTTGGATCTTTTTTTAGGATCTTTATAGTAAAATTGTTGAGAATTTTACCTAGAACTTTTTTTTATGGTTTTTATAGTGAATTTGTTGTGTTTTTTAACTTTGAACTATTGTTATGGTTTTTATATTGAAGCTGTTGAGTTTTTTCACTTTGAACTTTTTTTATGGTATTTATAGTGAAAGTGTTGAGTTTTTTTCACTTGGAACTTATTTTTTTTTAATGTTTTTATAGTGAAATTTTTGAGTTTTTTCACTTGAAATTTTTTAATATATTTTTTATAGAAAAACTGTTGACTTTTTTAACTTGGAATTTTTTGTATGTTTTTTAAAGTTGATTTTTTCACATGGAAATCTTGTTATGGTTTTTATAGTGAAACTGTTGACATTTTTAACCTGAAACTTTTTTTATGGTTCTTTAGTGAAATTGTTCGGTTTTTTAACTTGGAACTTTTATTATGGTATTTATAGTTAAAGTGACTTGTTTTTTTAACATGGAACTTTTATTTTGGTTTTTATAGTGAAACTCTTGAGTTTTTTTAACTTTGATCTTTACTTATTGTTTTTATTGTGAAAATTTTGAGTTTTTTGGCTTGGAATTTTTTAAATATTTTTATAGAGAAATTGTTAAGTTTTTAACTTGAAACTTTTTTTTATGATTTTTATAATGAAATTGATGAGGTTTATAACTTGGAAATTTTTTTAGGATCTTTATATTTGGAACTTTTTTTTATGGTTTTTATAGTGTAATTGTTGTGTTTTTTAACTTGGAATTATTGTTATGGTTTTTATAGTGAAACTGTTGAGTTTTTTAACTTTGAAATTTTTTATGGTTTTTATAGTGAAACTGTTGAGTTTTTTCACTTTGAAATATTTTATGGTTTTTATAGTGAAAGTGTTGAGTTTTTTCACTTGGAACTTTTTTTTTATGGTTTTTATAGTGAAACTGCTAATTTTTTTTTGACTTGGAACTTATTTTTTATGTTTTTTATAGTGAAACAGTTGAGGTTTTTCAATTGAAATTTTTTAATATATTTTTTTATAGAGAAAGTGTTAAGTTTTTTAACTTGGAATTTTTTGTATTCTTTTTAAAGTTGAGTTTATTCACATGGAAATTTTGTTATTGTTTTTATAGTGAAACTGTTGACATTTTTAGCATGAAACTTTTTTTTAATAATTTTTTTTTGAAATTGTTGAGTTTTTTAACTTGGAACTTTTATTATGGTTTTTATAGTGAAACTGACATGTTTTTGTTTTTTTACTTGGAACTTTTATTTTGGTTTTTATAGTGAAAATGTTGAGTTTTTATTATTTGAATCTTTTATTATGGTTTTTATAGTGAAAATATTGAGTTTTTTTACTTGGAATTTTATACATATTTTTATAGAGAAATTTTTGAGTTTTTTTAACTTGAAACTTTTCTTAATAATTTTTATAGTGAAATAGATGAGTCTTAAAACTTGGATCTTTTTAGGATCTTTATAGTGAAATTGTTGAGCATTTTACCTAAGAACTGGTTTTTATGGTTATTATAGCTAAATTGTTGTGATTTTTTAACTTGGATATATTGTAATGGTTTTTATAGTAAAACTATTGAGTTTTTTTAACTTTGAATTTTTTTTAAGGTTTTGTAGTGAAATTGTTGAGTTTTTTTCACTTGGAACTTTTTTTTAATGGTTTTTATAGTGAAACTTTTGAGTTTTTTCCCTTGAAATTTGTTAATATATTTTTTATATAGAAACTGTTGAGTTTTTTAACTTGGAATTTTTTGTATGCTTTTTAAAATTGAGTTTTATCACATGGAAACTTGTTATGATTTTTATAGTGAAATTATTGACATTTTTAACATGAATTTTTTTAATGGTTTTTTTAGTGAAATTGTTGAGTTTTTTAACTTGTTGTAATATCCTAATTTTTAGTGATTATTTATTTATCATATTAATTACTTAATTGTGTTGTTTGTGATTAATTGATGAATTATGTGATTTATTTGAATTACTTGAATTAATTGATAATTTGGATTTATTTGAATTATTTGATTTAATTAATTAATTTGATTTAATTAGATTATTTGATTTAAATGGTTTATTTAATTTTGGTGGAATAAATAGAATAAGTGGAATTAATTGTTTGGGATTAAGTTGGTTTGTGAATAGAAATGTGAGAATGAGTTAGTAAGACCATTAAATTTTCATGTAATTGTTAGGGTTTAACAAAACAAAGAGGTGATAGAATTGGGAGATAGAAAGGAGGCAAGAAGATAGGAGGGGAGAAGAGAAGAGGAACCAATAACAAGAACTAGTAATCCATCAAGAATCAAGGTAAGGATGAGTTTTTATATAATTATTGGGTTGTATGATAGTGTATAATGGGTAGAAATATATTTAGGATGAAATCCCAAATTTCCATGATTTTGTGATTTTTAGGTTTTGATGATAATCTTTGATATGTGATGAGTAATTTTATTTGGAAGTGATATTTATATTGGTGTATTCCGTTATTGTAGCACACATATCCTAGAAGCCAAACGAACATGTTATTTCATAAGTTAGTAACATTAAGAGCCCCTTTTGTTAAATATGAACCTTCATCAGTATTGATACACTTTATGCCTTTATAGATCTTTTGACTTTTGATCCATGGCTAATTCAATGGATATACACTGGTATGTCTTTTATGAGCTAAATTATTAAAAGATATAGTCATCTCACTGGAAATGTACATCTACTTTTGGAAAAAGTAGTATCACATATATTTAATGGATAAACCAAAAGTGAAAATGTAATGAAGATAAAACAGGATAATTAATGAAACATGTGGTTAATTGTATTAAGGTAGAAACAATAGCACCCACCAAATTTTTTTAATCCAAGCTCAAATGTGAAGCCTTTAGTAAATGTGTGATATTGTTGCGCCTTGTTTTAAATTAATTATTTGTTACATGATACCCATATAATTCTAGTAACATACACCCACTTGGATGAAGGTGATGATGATCCATTATGATATGTACAACTTGAAACCCACTTTGAAGTATTGAAATGTAATGAACTTAATGCATAAGTGCATAAATGAGATATTAATAATAGTAGTATCTTAGGAACATGATGATTTTAAAGATTAGGAATACCATCTCCTGTTAATTGGTAGTCCATTATAGATATTGTGGCACACTTAAAATTAATTTGAGAATTACATATTGGTAATACTGTAACGTCAAATTGAATTGAAAGGAAAACATGATTATTTCTTAGTCTCTTGTACAATGTGTCTACCATGTGAGTAGCTAGTTATTGTAGAAAATATATTATTCCACAAAGTGAGGAATATATATACTAGGAGTTAATAGACAAAATATGTTATGACTGTAAATGGTCCCTGTATGTGCTTTTCTTATATCATGAAATTGAATAAGTTAACAAATTATTAGTGACACCTTATATGTCATATGAAAGTGAATATTCATAGAAAAGTAACTACAATACCGCATATGCATTTTAGCAAAGAACCCATGCTATTTAATTAAGCTAGAGGCTTTTGGAATGTGATATTTATATTAAATTAGAGACTATATTAAAAGAATTAATATGGTTACTGAATATTGAATATTTATTGAGTATCAAATTTAAGTATTGACGATTAGATTTATTTTTCTATATTTAATCGAAAATATGTGTTTTTTGAATTGAGATTGAATTGTGTTGATACTTTGTGTAATAATTGTTAATTGTGGTGGAAATGTTTGGAGTCAGAATGTTATGATTATGAAAATGTGTTGTATGTGCAATTGTGTGGCAATTCAAATGTGATGAATTATTGAAGATATGAATGAAAATTAAGATTAGAGGACAATCTTAATTGCACATGGTTGTTGAAATTGCACATGCATCATTTGTGTCAAAAGGCAATGTTTGCTAGTTTCGTTGGAGCTAGTGACTTGTCCCAAACATATAGGACGGGTTTGAAAGCTTAGAGGACGGGCTTTTGATGTGTTATCTGTCTAGAGGACAAACTCGGTTTAAATGTAAAAACCAAAAAATGATAACAAATGTTTGGTACCACATGCATGAGTTGCATTTGAGTTTTTCATTCGAGTCTCATTGTGTCTATGGTTACAATATGAGATTATGTGTATTATGTGAATTGTTGAATTGGTGAAATTATGGAATTGTGAGTATGTACTTGTTAATAGTATGAATACTTGAGTGATATTATGTTGATGGAACTTTTGAAGTGTGAGAATAATTGTGATTATGCTTGTATGCCTTAAATTATTTATTATCTTATGATTTCAATAATTATGTGAATTCTCACCCTTCTCTTGGAATGATGTTTTATACGACATCGCTCAGGTACTGAAGATTAGAGTTACTTCTAGCAAGAGAGTAGCTAGTGGAGTAACCTATTTTAGTTTCGTATTTATTTTGGGTCGAGTCGTGCTCTGATCATGTAACACTAGAAACGCTTGATTCATGTCTTGAGAGATACGATTGTATACTCTATCTATTTTGTTAATTGAATTTTAATTTTATGGTAAAAGGGCTTTTATTCCCAAGTTGATTTAATGAATGGAGTTTATTTGAGACTTGAATGTCATGAGATTCTTAATGAAGTGACCCGCTGCTACATGCTAATGTGAAAGTATATGAAAGCATGAATTTATTTCAAGTATTTTGAGCATGAAAGGTGTATGTATGATATTTTGAATTATGTGTGACACCATTGTTTGAGATGCATGATAATTACTCTAATTATTTATATATTTTACGTGGGGTTTAGAAGGGTGTTACATTATTGGCATCATAGAAGGTCGGTCCATCCGATAGGTTGTCAAATGTTGTTTGTCCCCTAGTATGCGACATATGTGTGAAAACACTGTCGGTACTCATTTGTTTTTTTTCTAACCTTTTTCTGCATGAGTGGGATTGAAACAAGTTGGGGAGAAACTTTTCTTCTCTTAGATGTTTTAGTTGTAGAACTTTAGTTTGGTGTACCGCTAATTGCAAGACTACAAGGATTGTGGGAGTTGTGTTGTTTTGGAAACTGAAGGAAATACAGAAATGCACAAGATGAAAGGAACACTATTATAGTTTGGTAAAGATGGTTTATGCCCCATCATGATTAATGGTTGTCTATTGACAAATTGAGGAACTGATCACCCTTAATCTCTTGTTGATAGTATACGGGATCATGTATGATGAAATAGACGCGTCTTGCGAACTTAGATGGTGTGTAAAATGAATGGTTAGGAGTTAAGCCAAGTGCTTATAGATTTTTTTGATGAGTCGATTGTTTTTCTTAAACCTGAGGATGAAGGAAAATTGGTTATGCCTGCCAAGCAAGTGAATGAGTCGGTGCAAGATGGTGCCTAAATGTTTATGTTCTTGGAAACTTTGAGTATTGAGGAAGTGAAGGAGTTGGTACTTTGCCAATTGTTTGTGATTTTCCTGAAGTTTTTCCTGATGAGATAAGTGATTTACCGTCGAAACACGAGGCGGAGTTTATGATCGACTTAGTTCCTAAAACTAGTCCGATGTCGATGGCTCCATATTGTATGTCCACATCGAAATTGAAAGAGTTGAAGAGCAACTTAAGTTTGAGTGTGTTACCATGAGGTGCACCAGCTTTGTTGGTTAAGGAGAAAGAATGTTATATGAGGCTTTGTGTGGACTATAGACAACTGAACAAGGTGACTATTAAGAATAAGTATCCACTTCTGATAATTGATGATATGATGGATCAGTTGGTTGGTGCAAGTGTGTTCAATAAGATATATTTGAGATCGGGATATCATCAGATTCGTGTGAAGGATAAAGATATTCATATGACTGCTTTTAAAATAAGGTACAGACATTATGAGTATTTTGTGATGCTATTTAGTGTGACTAATGCACCGAGTGTATTTATGGAGTACATGAATATGATTTTCCATCCGTATTTGCACAAGTTTGTTGTTGTGTTTGTTGATGATATTTTGATATATTTAAAGAGTGAAGAGGATCACGCGAAACATCTGAAGATTGTGTTATCTATGTTGAAAGAGAAGCAGTTGTATGCTAAACTTTCTAAGTGTGAGTTTTGGTTAAAGGAAGTGAGTTTCCTCAACCATGTGATTTTGAGTAGAGGTGTATTAGTTGATTTGTAGAAGGTTGAAGTTGTATCGCAGTAGGAAGCTCTGAAATAAGTTTTGGAGATTAAAAGTTTTCTTGGTTTGGCGGGTTATTATCAGAAATTCATTGAAGGAATTGCTAAGTTATCTTTGGCGTTGACGTAATTGACTAGGAATGGTCAAGCTTTTGTTTGGAATGCAAAGTGTGAAGAAAATTTTCAAGAGCTTAAGAGAAGGTTGACAATAGCTCCTATTTCAATTTTATCGAATCTGACAGGACCATTTGTTGTGTATTGCGATGCTTCATTGATGGGATTGGGAGGTGTGTTGATGCAACATCAGCAAGTTAAGATTATGCTTCGAGGCAACTTAAAGTGCATGAGAGGAATTATCTGACGCATGACTTAAAGTTGACCGCTGTTGTGTTTGTGTTGAAGCTTTGGAGGCATTATATGTTTGGATCGAGATTTAAGGTGTTTAATGATCATAAGAGTTGGAAGTATCTCTTTGATAAGAAATAATTGAATGCAAGGCAGAGGAGATGGTTAGAACTTCTGAAGGATTATGATTTTGGTTTGAATTACCATCTGGGTAAAGAAACATGGTAGCAGATGCATTGAGTAGAAAATCTTTGCATATGTCGATGATGATGGTAAGAGAGTTGGAAATGATTGAGAAATTTCGAGATATGAGTTTGGTTGTGAAGAGACTTCTTATGGTGTTAAGCTTGGCATGTTGAAGAATACTAGTCGTATTATGGATGAGATTCGGGAAGGTCAGGAATCTGATTTGGGTTTGGTAGATCGGTTGACTTTGATCAATCAAGGTCGAGGTGGTGATTTTTGGATTGATGAGAACGGTGTCGTGATTGAGTTTGTGTTTCAGATATCGCTTTGTGGAAAAAGAGTAGTCTTGAGGAATGACATCGTAGTGGATTGAGTATTCATCCGGGTGCTACTAAGATGTACCAGGATTTGAGGAAAGTATTTTGGTGGCCTTGTATGAAGAAGGATATTGCAGAGTTTGTGTATTCTTATTTGACTTGTCAGAAGTCGAGGATTGCACATCAGGAATCTTCGGGTTTGATGCAACCGTTATCGATTCCTGAGTGGAAATAGGATAGTATATCGATGGATTTTATGTCTGGTTTACCTAGAACTCTGAGTAATTGTGAAGCTAGTTGGGTTATTGTGGATAAATTGACAAAAATTGTTCACTTTATTCCGATGAGAATGGATTACCCGTTGGAGAAGTTGACAAAGTAGTACATTGAGAGGTGTGTCAATTTGCATGGTATCCCGTCTAATATTGTGTCAGATAGATATATGAGGTTTACTTCGAGATTTTGGGAAAGTTTGCAAAGTGCTTTGGATACGAAGTTGTGTTGAGTTCTGCTTATCATCCGCAAAACAGATGGTCAGATTGAGAGGATGATTCGGTAACTTGAGGGTCTTTTGAGAACTTATGTGTTGGATAAGGATGTGACTTGGGAACATGAGAGTTAGATGAGAGAGTCTTATCCATAGTTGTTCGTTTGAGGTAATTTTCAAGGGCGAAAATCTTTTAAGTGGGGGAGAGTTGTAACATCCCGATTTTTAGTAATTATTTATTTATCATATTAATTACTTAATTGTGTTGTTTGTGCTTAATTGATTTAATTGAATTATATGATTTATTTGAATTACTTGAATTAATTGATAAATTGGATTTATTTGAATTATTTGATTTAATTTATTTATTTGATTTAATTAATTTATTTGATTTAATTAGTTTATTTGATTTAAATGGTTTATTTTATTTTGGTGGAATAAATAGAATAAGTGGAATTAATTGTTTGGGATTAAGTTGGTGTGTGAATAGAAATGTGAGAATGACTTAGTAAGCCCATTAGATTTTCATGTAGTTGTTAGGGCTTAACAAAACAAAGAGGTGATATAATTGGGAGATAGAAAGGAGGCGAGAAGATAGGAGGGGAAAAGAGAAGAGGAACCAATAATAAGAACTAGTAATCCATAAAAAATCAAGGTAAAGGTGAGTTTTTATATAATTATTGGGTTGTATGATAATGTATAACGGGTAGAAATATATTTAGGATGAAATCCCAAAATTTCCATGATTTTGTGATTTTTAGGTTTTGATGATAATCTTTGATATATGGTGAGTAATTTTATTTGGAAGTGATATTTATATTGGTGTATTCTGTTATTGTAGCACACACATCCTGGAAGCCAAATGAACATGTTATTTCATAAGTTAGTAATAGTAAGAGCCCCTTTTGTTAAGTATGAACCTTCATCAATATTGATACACTTTATGCCTTTATAGATCTTTTGACTTTTGATCCATGGCTAATTCAATGGATATACACTGGTATGTCTTTTATGAGCTAAATTATTAAAAGATATAGTCATCTCACTGGAAATGTACTGCTACTTTTGGAAAAAGTAGTATCACATATATTTAATGGATAAACCAAAAGTGAAAATGTAATGAAGATAAAACAGGATAATTTAATGAAACATGTGGTTAATTGTATTAAGGTAGAAACAATAGCACCCACCTATTTTTTTTTAATCCAAGCGCAAATGTGAAGCATTTAGTAAATGTGTGATATTGTTGCGCCTTGTTTTAAATTAATTACCTGTTACATGATACCCATATAATTCTAGTAACATACACCCACTTGGATGTAGGTGGTGATGATCCATTATGATATGTACAACTTGAAACCCACTTTGAAGTATTGAAATGTAATGAAATTAATGCATAAGTGCATAAATGAGATATTAATAATAGTAGTATCTTAGGAACATGATGATTTTAAAGATTAGGAATACCATCTCCTGTTAATTGGTAGTCCATTATAGATATTGTGGCACACTTAGAATTAATTTGAGAATTACATATTGGTAATACTGTAACGTCAAATTGAATTGAAAAGAAAACATGATTATTTCTTAGTCTCTTGTACAATGTGACTACCATGTGAATAGCTAGTTATTGTAGAAAATATATTATTCCATAAAGTGAGGAATATATATACTAGGAGTTAATAGACAAAATATGTTATGACTGTAAATGGTCCCTGTATGTGCTTTTCTTATATCATGAAATTGAATAAGTTAACAAATGATTAGTGACACCTTGTATGTCATATGAAAGTGAATATTCATAGAAAGTAACTACAGTACCGCATATGCATTTTAGCAAAGAACACATGATATTTAATTAAGCTAGAGGCTTTTGGAATGTGATATTTATATTAAATTAGAGACTATATTAAAGGAATTAATATGGTTATTGAATATTGAATATTTATTGAGTATCAAATTCAATTATTGACGATTAGATTTATTTTTCTATATTTAATCGAAAATATGTGTTTTTTGAATTGAGATTGAATTGTGTTGATACTTTGTGTAATACTTGTTAATTGTGGTGGAAATGTTTGGAGTCAGAATGTTATGATTATGAAAATGTGTTGTATGTGAAATTGTGTGGCAATTCAAATGTGATGAATTATTGAAGATATGAATGAAAATTAAGATTAGAGGACAATCTTAATTGCACATGGTTGTTGAAATTGCACATGCATCATTTGTGTCAAGAGGCAATGTTTGCTAGTTTCGTTGGAGCTAGTGACTTGTCCCAAACCTAGAGGACGAGTTTGAAAGCTTAGAGGACAGGCTTTTGATGTGTTATCGGTCTAGAGGACGGACCCGGTTTAAATGTAAAAACCATTAAATGATAACAAATGTTTGGTACCACATGCATGAGTTGCATTTGAGTTTTTCATTCGAGTCTCATTGTGTCTATGGTTACAATATGAGATTATATGTATTATGTGAATTGTTGAATTTGTGAAATTATGGAATTGTAAGCATGTACTTGTTAATAGTGAAATTATGGTATTATGTGAATTCGAGTCTCATTTGAGTTTTATAGTGAAATAGATGAGGTTTGTAACTTGGATCTTTTTTTAGGATCTTTATAGTGAATTAGTTGAGCATTTTACCTTGGAACTTTCTTTTAAGGTTTTTATTGTGAATTTTGTTGAGTTTTTTAACAAGGAACTTTTTTTTATGGTTTTTATAGTGAAACTGTTGAGTTTTTATAGTGAATTTGTTGAGTTTTTTTAACTATGAACTTATTTTATATGTTTTATATATTGAAACTGTTAAGTTTTTTTCACTTGAAATTTTTTAATATATTATTTATAGAGAAACTGTTGAGTTTTTTTAACCTGAAATTTTTTGTATGCTTTTTAAAGTTGAGTTTTTTAAATGAAAATCTTGTTATGGTTTTTATAGTGAAACTGTTGACATTTTTAACGTGAATCTTTTTTTTATGTTTTTTTAGTGAAATTGTTGAGATTTTTAACTTGGAACTTTTATAATGGTTTTTATAGTGAAACATACATGTTTTTTTACTTGGAACTTTTATTTTGGTTTTTATAGTGAAATTGTTGAGATTTTTTAATTTGGATCTTTTTTGTATGGTTTTTATATTGAAACTATTTAGTTTTTTTACTTGGAATTTTTAAGATATTTTTATAGAGAAATTGTTGAGTTTTTTTTAACTTAAAACTATTTTTTTTAATGATTTTTATAGTTAAATATTTGAGGTTTATAACTTGGATCTTTTTTTAGGATCTTTATAGTGAATTTGCGGAGCATTTTATCTTAGATTTTATTTTTTTGGATTTTATAGTGAAATTTTTGTGCTTTTTAACATGAAACTTTTGTTATGGGTTTTATAGTGAAACTGTTGAGTTTTTAACTTTGAATTTTATTATTGTTTTTATAGTGAAATTGTCGAGTTTTTTTCACTTGGAACATTTTTTATGGTTTTTATAGTGAAACTGTTGAGTTTTTTTCACTTGGAACTTATTTTTTATGTTTTATTATAGTGAAACTGTTGTGTATTTTCAATAGAAATTTTTAAAATATTTTTTATAGAGAATATTTTGAGTTTTTTAACTTGGAATTTTTTTATGCTTTTTAAAGTTGAATTTTTTCAAATGGGAATTTTATTATGGTTTTTATACTGAAACTGTTGACATTTTTAATATCAAACTTTTTTTTAACGTTTTTTAGTGAAATTGTTGAGTTTTTTAACTTAGAACTTTTATTATTGTTTTTATAGTGAAACTGACATGTTTTTTACTTGGAACTTTTATTTTGGTTTTTATAGTGAAACTGTTGAGTTTTTTAACTTGGATCTTTTTTTTATAGTTTTTAAAGTCAAAATATTGAGTTTTTTTACTTGGAATTTTTTAAATATTTTTATAAGGAAATTGTAGAGTTTTTTAACTTGAAACATTTTTTTATTTATGATTTTTATAGTACAATAGATGAGGTTTATAACTTGGATCTTTATTTAGGATCTTTATAGTGAAATTGTTAAGCATTTTACCTGAGAATTTTTTTTATGGTTTTTATAGTGAAATTGTTGTGTTTTTTAACTTGGAACTATTGTTATGGTTTTTATAGTGAAACTGCTGAGTTTTTTAACATTGATATTTTTTAAATTTTTTATAGTGAAACTTTTGAGTTTTTTCACTTGGAACTTATTTTTTATGTTTTATTATAGTGAAATTGTTGAGTTTTTTACACTTGGAAATTATTTTTTATGTTTTTTATAGTGAAACTGTTGAGTTTTTGAACTTGAAATTTTTTAATATATATTTTATAGAGAAACTGTTGAGGTTTTTAACTTGGAATTTATTATATGCTTTTTAAAGTTGAATTTTTTTCAAATGGAAATCTTGTTATTGTTTTTATAGTGAATTTGTTGACATTTTTAACATGAAACTATTTTTTATGGGTTTTTAGTGAAAATGTTGAATTTTTTAACTTGGAACTTTTATTATGGTTTTTATAGTGAAACTGACATGTTTTTAACTTGGGACTTTTAATTTTGTTTTATAGTGTAACTGTTGAGTTTTTTTAATTTGGATCTTTTTTTTTATAGTTTTTATAGTGAAAATATTGAGTTTTCTTACTTGGAATTTTTAAAATATTTTTATAGAGAAATTGTTGAGTGAAACTATTGAGTTTTTTTCACTTGGAACTTATTTTTTTTATGTTTTTTATAGTGAAACTGTTGTGTTTTATAAATAGAAATTTTTTAATATATTTTTTTATAGAGAAACTTTTGAGTTTTTTGACTTGGAATTTTTTGTATGCTTTTTAAAGTTGAGTTTTTTCACGTGTAAATTTTATTATGGTTTTTATAGTGAAACTGTTGACATTTTTAATAGGTAACTTTTTTTAAAGGTTTTTTAGAGAAATTGTTGAGTTTTTTAACTTGGAACTTTTATTATGGTTTTTATAGTGAAACTGTTGAGTTTTTTTCACTTGGAACTTATTTTTTTTATGTTTTTTATAGTGAAATTGTTGTGTTTTTTAATAGAATTTTTTTAATATATTTTTTTTTATAGAGAATGTTTTGTGTTTTTTAATTTGGAATTTTTTGTATGATTTTTAAAGTTGAGTTGTTTCACGTGTAAATTTTATTATGGTTTTTATACTAAAACTGTTGACATTTTTAATAGGTAACTTTTTTTAAGGTTTTTTAGAGAAATTGTTGAGTTTTTTAACTTGGAACTTTTATTATGGTTTTTATAGTGAAATTGTTGAGTTTTTTAACATGGATCTTTTTTTTTATAGTTTTTATTGTGAAAATATTCAGTTTTTTTACTTGGAATTTTTTAAATATTTTTATAGAGAAATTGTAGAATTTTTCAAATTTAAATATTTTTTAATGATTTTTTATAGTAAAATAGACGAGGTTTATAACTTGGATCTTTATTTTTGATCTTTATAGTTAAATTGTTGAGCATTTTACCTGGGAACTTTTTTTATGGTTTTTATTGTGAAATTTTTGTGTTTTTTAACCTGAAACTATTGTTATGGTTTTTATAGTGAAACTGTTGAGTTTTTTAACAATGAAATTTTTTAAGGTTTTTTTAGTGAAACTTTTGAGGTTTTTCACTTGGAACTTTTTTTTTATGGTTTTTATAGTGAAACTGTAGAGTTTTTTTTTCACTTGGAACTAATTTTTTTTATGTTTTTTATTGTGATATTGTTGAGTTTTTGAACTTGAATTTTTTAATATATTTTTTATAGAGAAACTGTTGAGGTTTTTAACTTGGAATTTTTGGTATGCTTTTTAAAGTTGAGTTTTTTCAAATAGAAATCTTGTTATTGTTTTTATAGTGAATTTTTTGGCATTTTTAACATGAAACTTATTTTAATGGTTTTTAGTGAAATTGTTGAATTTTTCACTTGGAACTTTTATTATGGTTTTTATAGTGAAACTGACATGTTTTTTAACTTGGAACTTTTATTTTTGTTTTATTGTGTAAATGTTGAGTTTTTTTAACTTGGACCTTTTTTTTAATAGTTTTATAGTGAAATTATTGAGTTTTTTTTACTTGGAATTTTTAAAATATTTTTATAGAGAAATTGTTGAGGTTTTTTAACATGAAACTTTTTTTATGATTTTTATAGTGAAATAGATGAGGTTTATATTTTGGATAATTTTTTAGGATCTTTATAGTGAAATTGTTGAGCATTTTATCTTGGAATTTTTTTTGGATTTTATAGTGAAACTATTGAGTTTTTTAACTTTGAAATTTTTTAATGGTTTTTATAGTGAAGTTGATGAGTTTTTTTAACTTTGAACTTTTTTTTTTATGGTTTTTATTGTGAAACTGTTGAGTTTTTTTCACTTTGAACTTATTATTTTAGGTTTTTTAGTGAAAATGTTGAGTTTTTTCACTTAAAATTTTTTAAAATATTTTTTATAGAGAAACTGTTGAGTTTTTTAACTTGGAATTTTTTGTATGCTTTTTAAAGTTAAGTTTTTCACATGGAAATCTTGTTATTGTTTTTATAGTGAATCTTATGACATTTTTAACATGAAACTTTTTTTATGGTTTTTTAGTGAAATTGTTGAATTTTTTAACTTGGAACTTTTATTATGGTTTTTATAGTTACACTGACCTTTTTATTAAATTGGAACTTTTATTTTGGTTTATCTAGTGAAACTGTTATGTTTTTTTTAACTTTGATGTTTTTTTAATGGTTTTTATAGTGAAAATATTGAGTTTTTTTACTTGAAATTTTTTAAATATTTTAATAGAGAAAATGTTGAGTTTTTTTAACTTGAAACTTTTATTTTATGATTTTTATAGTGAAATAGATGAGGTTTATAACTTAGATATTTTTTTAGGATCTTTACAGTTAAATTGTTGAGCATTTTAGTGAAACTGTGGAGTTTTTTAACATTGAAATTTTTTAAGGTTTTTCTAGTGAAACTTTTGAGTTTTTTCACTTGGAACTTTTTTTATATGGTTTTTATAGTGAAATTGTTTAGTTTTTTTTCACTTGGAACTTTTTTTTTAATGTTTTTTATAGTGAAATTGTTGAGTTTTTTCACTTGAAATTTTTTAATATATTTTTTTATAGAGAAACTATAGAGTTTTTTGACTTGGAATTCTTTGTATGCTTTTTAAAGTTGAGTTTTTTCATATGGAAATCTTGTTATGGTTTTTATAGTGAAACTGTTGACATTTTTAACATGAAACTTTTTTTATTGGTTTTTTTAGTGAAATTGTTGATTATTTTAACTTGGAACTTTTATTATGGTTTTTATAGTGAAACTGACTTGTTTTTTAACTTGAATCTTTTATTTTGGTTTTTATAGTGAAACTGTTGAGTTTTTTTAACTTAGATATTTATTTTATGGTTTTTATAGTTAAACTAATGAGTTTTTTTACTTGGAATTTTTTAAATATTTTTATAGAGAAATAGTTGAGTTTTTTTTAACTTAAAGCTTTTTTTTTGTGATTTTTATAGGGAAATAGACGAGGTTTATAACTTGGATCTTTATTTAGGATCTTTATAGTGAAATTGTCGAGCATTTTATCTTGGATTTTTTTTTTGGATTTTATAGTGAAATTTTTGTGTTTTTTTTAACATGAAACTTTTGTTATGGTTTTTATAGTCAAACTGTTTTTGAACTAAATTTTTTTAATGGTTTTTATAGTGAAACTGTTGAGTTTTTTTCACTTGGAACTTTTTTTAAAGGTTTTTATAGTGAAATTGTTGAGTTTTTTTAAAGTTGGAACTTATTTTTTTTATGTTTTTTAAAATGAAAATGTTTAGTTTTTTCACTTGAAATTTTATAATATATTTTTTATAGAGAAACTGTTGAGTTTTTTAACTTTAAATTTTTTGTATGCTTTTTAAAATTGAGTTTTTTCACATGGAAATCTACTTATTGTTTTTATAGTGAATCTTATGACATTTTTAACATGAAACCTTTTTTTTTGTTTTTTTTATTGAAATTGTTGAATTTTTTAACTTGAAACTTTTATTATGGTTTTTATAGTTAAACTGACTTGTTTTTTAACTTAGAACTTTTTTTTTATAGTGGAACTATTTTTTTTTAACTTGGATGTCTTTTAATGGTTTTTATAATGAAAATATTGAGTGTTTTTACTTCGAATTTTTTAAATATTTTTATAGAGAAATTGTTGAGTTTTTTTAACTTGAAACTTTTTTTGATGATTTTTATAGTGAAATAGATGAGGTTTATAACTTGGATCTTTTTTTAGGATATTTATAGTGAAATTGTTGAGGGTTTTATCCTATAATTTTTTTTTTGGATTTTAAAGTGAAATTTTTATGTTTTTTAACATGTACCTTTTGTTATGGTTTTTATAGTGAAACTATTGAGTTTTTTGACTTTGAATTTTTTTAATGGTTTTTATAGTGAAACTGTTGATTTATTTTCACTAGAAACATTTTATTTTGGTTTTTATAGTTAAACTGTTGAGTTTTTTTCACTTGGCTTATTTTTTATGTTTTTTATAGTGAAACTTTTGAGTTTTTTCAATAGAAATTTTTTAATATATTTTTTATAGAGAAACTTTTGAGTTTTTTAACTTGGAATTTTTTGTATGCTTTTTAAAGTTGAGTTTTTTCACATGGAAATTTTGTTATGGTTTTTATACTGAAATTGTTGACATTTTTAACATGAGACTTTTTTTAAGGGTTTTTAGAGAAATTGTTTAGTTTTTTAACTTAAAGTTTTATTATTGTTTTTATAGTGAAACTAACATGTTTTTTAACTTGGAACTTTTATTTTGGTTTTTATAGTGTAACTTTTGAGTTTTTTTTAACTTTGATCTTTTTTTATAGTTTTTATATTGAAAATATTAAGTTTTTTTACTTGAAATATTTTAAATATTTTTATAGAGAAATTGTTGAGTTTTTTTAACTAGAAACTTTTTTTTATGATTTTTATAGTGAAATAGATTAGGTTTATAACTTGGATCTTTTTTTAGGATCTTTATAGTTAAATTGTTGAGCATTTTACCTGGGAACTTTTTTTTATGGTTTTTAAAGTGAAATTGTTGTGTTTTTTAACTTGGAACTATTGTTATGGTTTTTATAGTGAAACTGTTGAGTTTTTTCACTTGGAACTTATTTTTTTATGGTTTTTATAGTGAAACTGTTGAATTTTTTTCACTTGGAACTTATTTTTTATGTTTTTTTAGTGAAACTGTTGAGTTTTTTCACTTGAAATTTTTTAATATGTTTTTTATAGAGAAACTGTTGAGTTTTTTGACTTGGAATTTTTTGTATGCTTTTTAAAATTGAGTTTTTTCACATGGAAATCTTGTTATGGTTTTTATAGTGAAATTGTTGACATTTTTAACATGAATCTTTTTTTATTGGTTTTTTTAGTGAAAATGTTGATAATATTAACTAAGAACTTTTATTATGGTTTTTATAGTAAAACTGACATTTTTTTTTAAATTGGATATTTTTTATGGTTTTTATAGTGAAACTAATGAGTGTTTTTACTTGGAATTTTTTAAATATTTTATAGAGAATTTGTTGAATTTTTTTTAACTTGAAACATTTTTTTAATGATTTTAATAGTATAATAGATGAGGTTTATAACTTGGATCTTTTTTTAGGATCTTTATAATGAAATTGTTGAGTATTTTATCTTGAGATTTATTTTTTTATGGATTTTATAGAGATATTTTTGTGTTTTTTAACATGAAAGTTTTGTTATGGTTTTTATAGTGAAAATGTTGAATTTTTTAACTTTGAATTTCTTTATGCTTTTGATAGTGAAACTATTGAGTTTTTTTTACTTGGAACATTTGTTATGGTTTTTATAATGAAATCGTTGAGTTTTTTTTAACCTGGAACTTATTTTTTTTATGTTTTCTATAGTGAAAATGTTAAGTTTTTTCACTTGAAATTTTTTAATAATTTTTTTATAGAGAAACTGTTGAGTTTTTTAACTTGAAATTTTATGTATGCTATTTAAAGTTGAGTTTTTTCACATGGAAATCTTGTTATTGTTTTTATAATGAATCTTATGACATTTTTAACATGAAACTTTTTTTTAATGGTTTTCTTAGTGAAATTGTTAAATTTTTTAACTTGGAAATTTTATTAAGGTTTTTATAGTTAAACTGACTTGTTTTTAACTTGGAACTTTTATTTTTTGTTTTTATAGTGAAACTGTTGGTTTTTTAACTAGGATCTTTTTTTAATGGTTTTTATAGTGAAAATATTGAGTTTTTTTATTTGTAAATTTTTAAATATTTTTGTTGAGAAATAGTTGAGTTTTTTTAACACGAAACATTTCTTTTATGATTTTTATAATGAAAACAGATGTGGTTTATAACTTGGATCTTTTTTTAGGATCTTTATAGTGAAATTGATGAAATTTTTGTGTTTTTATAACATGGAACTTTAGTTATAGTTTTTATAATGAAACTTTTGAGTTTTTTAACTTTGAATTTTTTTATGGTTTTTATAGTGAAATTGTTGAATTTTTTTACTTGGAACATTTTTATGGTTTTTATAGTGAATATGTCTAGTTTTTTTTCACTTGGAACTTATTTTTTATGTTTTATATAGTGAAACTCTTGAGTTTTTTCAATAGAAATTTTTTAATATATTTTTATAGAGAAACTTTTGAGTTTTTTAACTTGGAATTTTTTGTATGCTTTTTAAAGTTGAGTTTATTCACATGGAAATTTTGTTATTGTTTTTATACTGAAACTGTTGACATTTTTAACCTGAATCTTTTTTTTAAGGTTTTTTAGTGAAATTGTTGAGTTTTTCAACTTGTAACTTTTATTATGGTTTTTATAGTGAATCTGACATGTTTTTTAACTTGGGACTTTTATTTTGGTTTTTATAGTGGAACTGCTGAGTTTTTTTTAACTTGGATCTTTTTATTATGGTTTTTATAGTGAAATTGTTGAGTTTTTTTATTTGGAATTTTTTAAATATTTTTATTGAGAAATTGTTGAGGTTTTTAACTTGAAACTTTTTTTATGATTTTTATAGTGAAATAGATGAGGTTTATAACTTGGATCCTATTTTTAGGATCTTTATAGTTAAATTGTTGAGCATTATACCAGTGAACTTTTTTATGGTTTTTATAGTGAAATTGTTGTGTTTTTTAACATGAAACTATTGATATAGTTTTTATAGTGAAACTGTTGAGTTTTTTAACAATGAAATTTTTTAAGGTTTTTATAGTGAAACTGTTGAGTTTTTTCACTTGGAACTTTTTTTTTATGGTTTGTATAGTAAAACTGTTGAGTTTCTTTCACTTGGAACTAATTTTTTAAGTTTTTTATAGTGAAACTGTTGAGTTTTTTCATTTGAAATTTTTAAATATATTTTTTATAGAGAAACTGTTGATTTTTTCTGTTTTTTGTAATATGAAACTTTTTTTATGGGTTTTTAGTGAAATTATTGAATTTTTTAACTTGGAACATTTATTATGGTTTTTATAGTTAAACTTACTTGTTTTTTAACTTGGAACTTTCATTTTGGTTTTTATCGTGAAACTGTTAATATTTTTTAACTTGGATCTCTTTTTATGGTTTTTATAGTGAAAATATTGAGTTTTTTTACTTGGAATTTTTTTAATATTTTTATAGAGAAATTGTTGAGTTTTTTTAACTTGAAACATTTTTTGTATGATTTTTATAGTGAAATAGATGAGGTTTATAACTTGGATCTTTTTTTAATGGTTTTTATAGTGAAATTGTTGAGCATTTTATCTTGGAATTTTGTTTTTTGGATTTTATAGTGAAATTTTTGTATTTTTTAACATGGAACATTTGTTATGGTTTTTATAGTGAAACTGTTGAGTTTTTTAACTTTAAATTTTTTATGGTTTTTATAGTGAAACTGTTTAGTTTTTTCACTTGGAACTTTTTATTATGGTTTTATTGTGAAACTGTTGAGTTTTTTAAATTGGAACTAATGTTATAGTTTTTATAGTGAATCTGTTTAGTTTTGAAACTTTGAAATTTTCTATGGTTTTTTTTTTTTGGAACAAGCAAAATTTGTATTACTCAACCAAAACAATACAAGCAAAGGCGATCAACTGATCCAACCCACAAAAAATACAACTACTACAATCCGATGCTCAAGGTAACATTAAATAACTAGCATGCTTTTGAAGCTTTGGAATACTCCAAAGTCTTTGAAGCACATAGTTGATGGTAGAAGGAACCACCTTGTTCCTATCCGAAACTTGACCAAAGCAAATGTCATTTCGATGCTTCCAAATGTTGTAGCAGGTTTCAGCCACCACACACTTTAGAACTTTAGCTCTCCATCCTTTCCCATTACATTTCTTGATGAGCCACTCCAATTCCATGTCCCATTCTTGCGGGTTATGAGTAATGCCCAACCAATCCAACATATTTTTCCAAATTTGTTTTGTTACCAAACAACCAAAAAATAAATGTTGTATTGACTCTTTACCTCCGCAAAAATAGCAAGCGTCCTCTTGTAAGAATTGCAATTTGCAAAGTCTATCTTTCATGGCGATACGCTTATGGCAAGCAAGCCACAACAGATGGACCGCCCGGGGTCTAGCACAATTACTTGTAATAAGGTTCCTCCAGTTGACCCGGCTAGTATCATCTTTGAGGGCCAGGTAGAGAACTTTTGTACTAAAGTTGCCATTTTGGATCATGCTACTCCACTCACTCAAATGCATCACAGCTTCACGCATATTCAGAATTCCTTTGAAAATCCAGGAGCTGCTAGATTTTACAGTGACTGCCATGATGTCTTGATTCTTTATATAATAGTTATGTATCCATTTGATCCAAAGACTGTCCTTTTTAATACTTAACTTCCATAAGAGTTTAGCCATACAAGTATTATTCCAAGCCATAAGATCAAACACATTCAGACCACCTTTTTCCTTTGGTTGACAAACTTTCTTCCATGCAATGGGCGCTTTCCTTGTGATTATGTCACTATTAGACCACAAAAAGGACCGACAAATGCTATTAATCCTGCTTATCACAGCTTTTGGGAGAGGAATGCATTGAATCCAATAGTTGGCTGTGGCAAACAGCACACTAATTTTTTCTATGGTTTTTATAGTGAAACTTTTGTGTTTTTTCACTTAGAATATTTTTTTATGGTTTTTATAGTGAAACTGTTGAGTTTTTTTTTTTCATTTGGAACTCAAATTTTGTTATGTTTTTTATAGTGAAACTGTTGAGTTTTTTCACTTGAAATTTTAAATATTTTTTATAGAGAAACTGTTGAGTTTTTTAACATGGAAATCTTGTTATTGTTTTTATAGTGAAAATGTTGACATTTTTTACATGAAACTATTTTTAGGGCTTTTTTTTGTGAAATTGTTGAGTTTTTTATCTTAGAACTTTTATTATGATTTTTATAGTTAAACTGACTTGTTTTTTAACTTGAAACTTTTATTTTGGTTTTTATAGTGAAACTGTTGAGTTTTTTTAACTTGGGTATTTTTTTTATGGTTTTTATAGTGAAATTAATGAATTTGTTTAATTGGAAATGTTTAAATATTTTATAGAGAAATTTTGAAGTTTTTTAACTTGAATATTTTTTTTATGAATTTTATAGTGAAATAGATGAGGTTTATAATTTGGATCTTTTTTTTATGATCTTTATAGTGAAATTGTTGAGCATTTTACCATGGAATTGTTGTGTTTTTCAACTTGGAACTTTTGTTATGGTTTTTATAGTGAAATTGTTGACATTTTAAACATAATTTTTTTGTATGGTTATTATGATTTCTATATTTAAATTGACTTGTTTTTTAAATCGGAACTTCTATTTTGGTTTTTATAGTGAAACTGTTGAGTTTTTTTAACTTGGTTCCTTTTTTTATGGTTTTTTATAGTGAAACTATAGAGTTTTTTTACTTGGAAATTTTTAAATATTTTTATAGAGAAATTGTTGAATTTTTTAACTTGAAACTTTTTTTTTATGATTTTTATAGTCTAATAGACAAGGTTTATCACTTGGATATTTTTTTAGGATCTTTATAGTGAAATTGTTCAACATTTTACCTTGGAACTTCTTCTTTTTTAATTTTATTTTATTGTGAAATTGTTGTGTTTTTTAACTTGGAACTATTGTTATGGTTTTTATAGTGAAATTGTTGTGTTTTTTATGATATTTATAGTGAAATAGATGAGGTTTATAACTTGGATCTTTTTTTAGGATCTTTATAGTGAATTAGTTAAGCATTTTACCTTGGAATTCTTTTTGGTTTTTATAGTGAAATTGTAGTGTTTTTTAACTTGGAACTTTTGTTATGGTTTTTATAGTGAAACTGTTGAGTTTTTTAACTTGGAATTTTTTAAATATTTTTATAGAGAAATTGTTGAGTTTTTTTAACTTGAAACATTTTTTGTATGATTTTTATAGTGAAATAGATGAGGTTTATAACTTGGATATTTTTTTAATGGTTTTTATAGTGAAATTGTTGAGCAATTTATCGTGGATTTTTTTTTTTTGGATTTTATAGTGAAATTTTTGTATTTTTTAACATGGAACATTTGTTATGGTTTTTATAGTGAAACTGTTGAGTTTTTTAACTTTGAATTTTTTTATGGTTTTTATATTGAAACTGTTGAGTTTTTAACCTTGAATTTTTTTATGGTTTTTATTGTGAAACTTTTGAGTTTTTTTTCACTTGGAACATTTTTTTATGGTTTTTATAGTGAAACTGTTGAGTTTTTTTTTCACTTGGAACTTATTTTTTTTATGTTTTTTTATAGTTAAACTGTTGAGTTTTTTAACTTTAAATTTTTTGTATGCTTTTTTAAAGTTGAGTTTTTTTACATGAAAATTTTGTTATGGTTTTTATACTGAAATTGTTGACATTTTTAACATGAAACTTTTTTTTAAAGGTTTTTTTAGTGAATTGTTGAGTTTTTTAACTTTGACCTTTTATTATGGTTTTTATAGTGAAACTGACATGTTTTTTAACTTGGAACTTTATTTTGGTTTTTATAGTGTAACAGTTTAGTTTTTTTTAACTTGGATCCTTTTTAATAGTTTTTATTATGAAAATATTGAGTTTTTTTATTTGGAATTTTTAAAATTTTTTTTAGAGAATTTTTTGAGGTTTTTTTACTTGAAACTTTTTTTAATTATTTTTATAGTGAAATAGATGAGGTTTATAACTTGGATCTTTTTTTAGGATCTTTATAGTTAAATTGTTGAGCATTTTACCTAGGAACTTTTTTTTATGGTTTTTATATTGAAATTGTTGTGTTTTTTAACTAGGAACTATTGATATGGTTTTTATAGTGAAACTGTTGAGTTTTATAACATTGAAATTTTTTAAGGTTTTTATAGTGAAACTGTTGAGTTTTTCACTTGGAACTTTTTTTTTAATGTTTTTTATACTGAAAATGTTGAGTTTTTCACTCGAATTTTTTAATATATTTTTTATAGAGAAACTATTGAGTTTTTTAACTTGGAATTTTTGTATGCTTTTTAAAGTTCAGTTTTTTCACATGGAAATCTTGTTATGATTTTTATAGTGAAACTTATGACATTTTAAACTTGAAACTTTTTTTATGGTTTTTTTAGTGAAATTGTTGAATTTTTTAACTTGGTACTTTTATTACGGTTTTTATAGTTAAATTGACTTGTTTTTTAAATTGGAACTTTCATTTTGATTTTTATAGTGAAACTATTGTGTTTTTTTACTTAGAACATTTTTCTATGGTTTTTATAGCAAAACTGTTGAGTTTTTCTTCACTTGGAGCTTATTTTTTATGTTTTTTATAGTAAAATTGTTGTGTTTTTTCAATTGAAATTTTTTAATATTTTTTTTATAGAGAAACTGTTGATTTTTTTAACTTAGAATTTTTTGTATGCTTTTTAAAGTTCAGTTTTTTCACATGGAAATCTTGGTATTGTTTTTATAGTGAAACTGTTGACATTTTTAACATGAAACTTTTTTATGGTTTTTTAGTGAAATTGTTGAAGTTTTTAACTTGGAGCTTTTATTATAATTTTTTATAGCTAAACTGATTTGTTTTTTAACTTGGAACTTTCATTTTGTTTTTTATAGTGAAACTGTTGTGTTTTTTCACTTAGAACATTTTTCTAAGGTTTTCATAGCGAAACTGCTGAGTTTTTTTTTTTGATTTGGAACTTATTTTATATGTTTTTTATATTTAAACTGTTGAGTTTTTTCACTTGAAATTTTTTAATATTTTTTATAGAGAAACTGTTGAGGTTTTTAACTTTGAATTTTTTGTATGCTTTTTTATGTTGAGTTTTTTCACATGGAAATCTTGTTATTGTTTTTATAGTGAAACTGTTGACATTTTTAACATGAAACTTTTTTTTATGGTTTTTTAGTGACATTGTTGAGTTTTATAACTTTGAACTTTTATTATAAATTTTATAGTTAAACTGACTTGTTTTTTAACTTGAAACTTTTATTTTGGTTTTTATAGTGAAACTGCTGAGCTTTTTTAACTTGGGTCTTTTTTTATAATGATTTTTATAGTGAAATTAATGAATTTTTTTACTTGGAAATTTTTAAATATATTTATAGAGAAATTGTTAAGTATTTTAACTTGAATATTTCTTGTATGAATTTTATAGTGAAATAGATTAGGTTAATAATTTGGATCTTTTTTTATGATCTTTATAGTGAAATTGTTGAGCATTTTACCTTAGAACTTTTATTTAATGGTTTTTATAGTGAAATTGTTGTGTTTTTCAACTTGGAACTATCGTTATGGTTTTTATAGTGAAATTGATGAGTTTTTTTACTTGGATTTTTTTAAATATTTTTATAGAGAAATTGTTGAGTTTTTTCACTTGGAACTTTTTTTATGGTTTTTATAGTTAAACTGTTGAGTTTTTTTTTCACTTGGAACTTATTTTGTATGTTTTTTATTGTGAAACTATTGCATTTTTCACTTGAAATTTTTTAATATATTTTTTATAGAGCAACTGTTGAGTTTTCTAACTTTGAATTTTTTATATGCTTTTTAAAGTTGAGTTTTTTCACATGGAAATCTTGTTATTGTTTATTTAGTAAAATTGTTGACATTTTTAACATGAAACTTTTTTTATGGTTTTTTAGTGAAATTGTTGAGTTTTTTAATTTTGCACTTTTATTATGTTTTCAATAGTTAAATTGTCTTGTTTTTAAACTTGGAACTTCTATTTTGGGTTTTATAGTGAAATTGTATTGTTTTTTTTAACTTGGGTCTTTTTTGTTATGGTTTTTAAAGTGAAACTATTGAATTTTTTTACTTGGAAATTTTTAAATATTTTTATAGAGAAATTCTTGAGCATTTTACCTTGGAACTTCTTTTTATTTTATGGTGAAATTATTGTGTTTTTTAACTAGGTACTGTTGTTATTTTTTTATAGTGAAATTGCTGAGTTTTCTAACTTTGAAATTTTTTATGGTTTTTATAGTGAAACTGTTTAGTTTTTTCACTTGGAACTTTTTATTATGGTTTTATAGTGAAACTGTTGAGTTTTTTAAATTGGAACTAATGTTATAGTTTTTATAGTGAATCTGTTTATTTTTGAAACTTTGAAATTGTCTATGGTTTTTATAGTGAAACTTTTGTGTTTTTTCACTTAGAATATTTTTTTATGGTTTTTATAGTGAAACTGTTGAGTTTTTTTTTTCATTTGGAACTCAAATTTTGTTATGTTTTTTATAGTGAAACTGTTGAGTTTTTTCACTTGAAATTTTAAATATTTTTTATAGTCAAACTGTAGAGTTTTTTAACATGGAAATCTTGTTATTGTTTTTATAGTGAAAATGTTGACATTTTAAACATTAAACTATTTTTAGGGCTTTTTTGTGAAATTGTTGAGTTTTTTATCTTAGAACTTTTATTATGATTTTTATAGTTAAACTGACTTGTTTTTTAACTTGAAACTTTTATTTTGGTTTTTATAGTGAAACTGTTGAGTTTTTTTAACTTGGGTATTTTTTTTATGGTTTTTATAGTGAAATTAATGAATTTGTTTAATTGGAAATTTTTAAATATTTTATAGAGAAATTGTTAAGTTTTTTAACTTGAATATTTTTTTTTATGAATTTTATAGTGAAATAGATGAGGTTTATAATTTGGATTTTTTTTAATGATCTTTATAGTGAAATTGTTGAGCATTTTACCATGGAATTGTTGTGTTTTTCAACTTGGAACTTTTGTTATGGTTTTTATAGTGAAATTGTTGACATTTTTTCTTGAGTAGTGAGTATCGGGATTCATAGTCGGTAATTTTTTTGCTAAGGTAGTATATTGCATTCTCTTTTCGACCAGACTCGTCATGTTGGCCTAGAACACACTCCATTGATCCTTCTAGCACAGTCAAGTACATGATGAGTGGCCTCCCCGGAACCGGAGGCATCAATATTGGAGGTTCCTGCAAGTATTCTTTAATCTTTTCAAAAGCCCATTGACAATCTTCGTTCCACCTGACCGCCTGCTCTTTTCTTAGAAATTTGAATATTGGCTCACATGTAGCTCTGAGGTGAGATATGAATCGTGCAATGTAGTTCAATCTACCCAAGAAGCCACGCACTTCTTTTTCTATTCACGGTGTAGGCATATCTTGTATGGCTTTGACTTTTGCAGGATCTACCTCAATCCCTCTCTGACTCACAATAAATACCAGCAGTTTTCTAAAAACGCACCCCAAAGGTGCACTTGTTAGGATTTAACCTCGAAAGATACTTTCTCAGTCCTTCAAACAACTTCTTGAGGTTGACCAAATGCTCTTCTTCGTATCGGGACTTGCGATCATGTCGTCCACATAACATTCAATCTCTTTGTGGATCATATCATGAAATAATGTCACCATTGCCCGCTAATAGGTTGCCCCTGCATTCTTTAGACCAAAAGGCATAACCTTGTAGCAAAACGTACCCCAAAGGGGTAATGAATGTTGTCTTCTCCATGTCTTCTGGTGCCATTTTAATCTGATTATAGCTGGAGAAGCCATCCATGAAGGAAAAGACCGAGAATTGAGTCATATTATCAACCAATACATCGATATGAGGTAATGGGAAATCATCTTTTGGGCTCGCTCTATTTAAATCCCAGTAGTCAACGCACATCTGGACCTTGCCGTCCTTCTTCGGTACTGGCACAATATTAGCTACCCATGATGGATAACTAGTCACGACAAGGAACCCGGTGACCCACTGCTTCTAAACTTCTTCCTTAATCTTCATCGCCATGTCAGGACGAGTTCTTCGAAGCTTTTGCTTAACAAGAGGGCAGTCTTCCCTCAGTGGCAACTTATACATCACAATGTCTGTATTTAAACCTAGCATATCTTGATATGACCAAGGAAAGATGTCCACATATTCTCGAAGCATGCCAATTAACTCTTCTTTTACTCCGGCCTGCAGACTGGCCCTAATCTTAATCTTCTTTGTTGTGTCTTCCATTCTGATGTTGATAACTTTGATCTCTTCTTGATGAGGATGAATCACCCTTTCCTCTTATCTCAATAACCTGGCCAATTCTTCAGGGAGTTCACAGTCTTCCTCAACTTCTTCATCAGCTTGGTAGATTGGATTATCGAAGTCATACTCAGTCATAGCAGAAGAGTTATCAAATAAATCCGAATGATTGGTTCTACACAAGTGATGTGCTTATTTCATAATCTATTTTTGAAGAGAAAACACAACAAAACAAAAGAAAAACATTGCCATTTTTATTGTTTTTGTGAGAAAAAAATTAAAAAGAAAGAAAGGGAACACAATTTGAATGAAAAAATTCCTTTATTCATGATAAAATAAACTGCATAAAATGCAAGGTGGCCCTACAATGGATTCATGCACCTTGGGCATAGTGCAGGATTTAACATGCGTATGATAATGAGAAAACAAAGAAAATTACTCTAGCCGGCAAGTGACTTGGACGAAGTCTTTTGCGAACCAATTCTTTAGCTCTTCCCCTGGGACGGATGTACCCAGTTGTCAAGATCACAATCACTATCAGCATCGTCTTCAACAACACATACTTGATTTGGGTCAATCACCCCCCAATTGAAAAACTGAATGCTCTGCTCTGAGACCCTGGTGCTTTCCCTGGGATGTAGCTTATCCCAAACTTGTCTTCTTTTTTATCAACCTGAACAAGCTTGCCCCAGCCTTGGGCGTTTTTAGATTCAACTACTTCCCTGGCCTGCTTGTAGGAAGATATAGAAGTTCCTACTTTCTCATTGCTCTTGGTGGCAGAGTTGGGAGCAACTACATTGGCGTTCACAGCTTCGAAGGCTTGACATAACATTTCATGGATCTCCCCATCCATTTCAACGTATTTGAATGTAGATAAATGGATGACGAAGATATCCTCCTCCCCGCACACAGTAACCACTTAACCATCAACAACATATTTCAACTTTTGATGCAAGGTTGAAGTCACTGCGCCTGCAGCGTGGATCCACGGACGTCCCAGAAGACATCTATAAGCTGGCTGGATATCCATGACATAGAATGTGCTCTTGAATACCTGCAATCCTATCTTCACTGGCAATTCAACCTTACCAAAGACCGATCTTCTAGAACCATCAAAGGCTCTCACCACTAGGTCACTTGGTCTCAGAATTATTCCATCTACCTCCAACTTCATCAAAGCCTTCTTCGAAAGTACGTTCAAAGAAGAACCAGTGTCAAATAGAACGTGAGACAACACAACACCCTTGCACTCCATAGTGATGTACAAGGCCTTGTTATGATTTCTCCCTTTCCATGTCAAGTCTCTATCTGTAAAACCTAGTCCATGACTGGCATTGACATTTGCAACCATAGCTTCAAGTTGGTTTACAGTTATCTCCTGTGGAACATAAGCCATTTGTAGAACCTTCAACAATGCCTTTTGGTGTACTGGAGAGCACATGAGTAGAGACAATATCGAAATCTTTGACGGTGTTTGATTTAGCTGCTCAACCACTTTGTAATCGCTTTTCTTCATGATCCGCATAAATTCTTGAACCTCTTTCTTAAAGGTACTCTTCTCTTTTGATGGAATCACCACTTCTTCTGTAGCTACCTGCTTCCCCTAAGCCCGCGCTGCAGCTTCAGCCTCGTTGTTGGTTTGGAGAGTTTGTGGAGTGAATAGTCGTCCACTCCTGGTGAACCCACATACTCCTCCAACATTCACAACACTTGGATCGATACAAACTAGAGACTTATCTTCAACCTTCTGCCCTTGAACATACATATCCATGCCATAGTTCCATGGAATCACTTTTTCACTTTCGTAGGGTACAGGTCCGGGAACCGTGATGGTTACAGGGCTTATTGTAACAGGCCTTTCCTCTTGTGGTACGTAGATAGTAACTGGTGCTGGTTGAGAAGGCATTTCCTCTGGAGTAAAATATATAGTGACAGTAGACACATCGTCGCTTTGATTGTTTACCTTATCAAACTACAGCGAGCCTTCATCAATCAAAGCTTGGATACCCATTTTCAGCTTAATACACCCGTTCTCAGAAGTCTTATAACCTTCATAATCTTCCTTACATCCAGGAAACACCTGGCCTTTCAACAATCTCTCTTTTACAACAGACAAAGGAGTCTCAACTTCATTAACATTCAGAGTCAAATTCAGGACTCTCCCTTCTTCAATAGCATTAATCCTTGCCCCTCCATGATTAGGCATAGGGTTGGTATTAACATTCGGTGGTGGGGAGAAGTTAATAGCTTTGGAGTCGATGAGATCTTGGACTTTGTTCTGCAACGCTCTACACTTTTCCGTTGAGTTCCCCAGGGCACCTGAATGGAAATCACATCTAGCATTTACATAGTACCCTGGAGGAAGATCACCTGGTGGTGGTGGAGCCATAGTCCTAAGTTGTACCATGTTCGAGTCTAACAACCTCTGCAGCAATGTCGTGTAAGTCATAGGAATAACTTCGATAATACGACTAGTGGGACGAGGTTGGCGTTGTTTGTAAGGCCTTTGTTGATAGTTGTTACGTTGATGTTATTGTGGTTATGGAGCAGGCACCGTTAGGATAGTGACAACAACAACCTGACCATAGTAATTCTGACGACCACGACCACGACCTCTACTATAAACAACATTAGTATCACCTTCCCTCCTTCTATGGAAACCGACAAAGGGCTTTCTCGCTCCAGATGAGCTACTAGCACCAATATCTTGTATCTTCCCCGTCTTTAACAAATTTTCCGCTCTTTCACCAGCAATGACAAGATCACTAAATTTGGTAGCTGAACAAGAAGCTAGACGATTGATAAACACCCCTTGTAGAGTACTCATGAACAAATCAGCCATTTCATTCTCTAGCAACAGAGGTTGCATTCTTGTAGCTAATTGGCGCCACCTCTGGGCGTTTTCTTTGAAGCTTTCCTTAGAATTCTGCGACATGCTCTGAAGCTGTGTACGATTTCGAGCCATGTCCAGGTTATACTGATAATGATTGACAAATGCTTAAGCCAATTCTTTCCAGCTCCTGATAGAGGTCCTACTTAGCTTCATGTACCATTCTTGGGACGCCCTGATGAGACTATCTTGAAAATAGTACATCCACAAATTTTCATCATTGGTATGAGCAGCAAATCTACCGACAAAAGACTGGAGATGGGTCATTGGGCAAGAAGTACCAATGTACTTTTCAAAGGTGGGAGCTTTGAACTTGTGGGGAATTCTCACTCCAGGAACAAGACCCAAGTCAGTGATATCGAATCCCAAAGAGTTCTGGGATTGAATAGAACGAATTTTCTCTACCATTTCCTTGAAACGACGATTCACCTCAGCACCTTGACCCTCTATCTCATCCAGCACAATGAACTAATCCTCTTGATTATCTATGATAATGTTACGAGCACCAGTACCATCATTGACAATAGTAACACCAGGCTGCAGTTAAGGAATACCAGTATTACGAACTCCTGTACCATTAGGGTTACCACCATCACCATGGCCATCATTCACAATTTGATTCCTTTCCACCATTTCCTACAGACGCTCTTGGTTCTAATTCACACCAGTCATGAGGGTCATGAACTGTTCCACTCGGTCGTGCAGTTCTGTCAAGTCAGCTTGCATTTGATCCATAACTCGCCCCCTATTTTCTTTAGTAGGATACTTGTGGATTCTTCTTGCAGCAATAGTTCCTGAAAAAGGAAGACGTTATAACCCTGTGATGGTACCTGCAAAACAAGAAGAAGGGTGATATGCGTGCAATGTAACTATTTGTGTTCCCATAATCAGGCAGATTGTGCCCTAGTTTTGGTATTTGGCAGAAAATAACCCAAATGGCTTTTGGAAATTGGCTTTTCAACACATGATTCTTTGTGAGGTATTCAAATTCTGATGACTTTGAACGACCAGTTTAAGTGATTTCAGTGCATTCAGAAAAGTAAATGAAAAACTGAAACAAAGATGTATAATATGAATAGCCTCCAAGGCAAGAGTCACAAAAAATCCCCGAAAGGTTACAGGTCTTACATAACAAAGAACATGTTGAAAGCAATAAACAAAGATTCCTACAACAAGTCTGTAGGTAATCTGAATACAATAAGCTAAAAAACAAGACTGCAAGAGGATTCTGACCCTTCCTGTCGCTCCCGGGATTTTCATCCTAGTACAAATGCGAAAGTGGCAAGGAAAAGTCAGAGTCGTCAGCCAGGCATTTTTATCCCGAATGAATCGGAAAGGTAATGCTGCATAAACCAAGGGGAAAAGGAAAGGACGAGGTCCTGTGAACCAAATATTTGGGTTCGGAAGTCGGTTACGATCTGGGAAGGTATTAGCACCCCAGATTGTCCACCGTACCCGACGGTATCCACACTTGTTTATCTGTTTCAATGAGTGAGAAATAAGATATTGCTGAACAAATGAACTGCTAACCGGAACTGGTAATGAGAAAGGGAATTGGAAAAAGAGATCGAAAAGAAAGGGGGAAAATGTAGGGAAAACAAATAATGTGCTTGAACGGGCCCTACCCCGCTGCCTAAGTACCTCATCGGAAAAATGAGGATCAGAGTCGACGTAGTTAGCCTAACTAAGGCGGGAACTTGTATCTGTTTTTTATGAGTTGGAACTGCTTATGTCTATGCTCAGGTGTTGCATGCTCACCTTGAACGAGTGTGTATACCGTCTTGCAAATGAGACAAGTCATCGCGAGTTCGCTCGTTAAGAGTGAGTGTGATGAGAAAAGAGTTCCCGCAGGAAAGACGCTTTGTTGTTTGTTTAACTGTCTTTTAAAGAGATGTTTTGCTTTTGTGATTTGTGAAACATTCTCATACTAAGACTTGTTCATCATGGTAGAAGCCTTACACCTCTCCCCGAAATGGAACGTGTATAAGTAACTCACAACAAAGTCTCCTGTCGTACGAGAAAGCTCAACCTTTATTAGGTGTTTTGTTGTTTATCTTTGAAATGATAAAGAATGACTCAAGTTGAGAAAAGGAGAAAAACTAGGGGAACTAAGACTCGCCCTAAGTTGTTTATTCATGGAGATCCTATGGTTAGTTAAGTTTCCTAATCCTAATGAGAAAAAGGAAAAGAAGAAAAAGGACTTAGAACTCAACTTACTTCCTAAGGAAGTTAAGTTGTTTCTAAGAAATGGGAAGCTTATACAAGAAAAGCACAAAATGCTAAGGCAAACACACTTAGAAAGTATAAAGAAGATGAGGAAGAATCAGTGAATAAGACTTACCTTAACCTCCGTACAAAACAAAGGTTAGCTTCACAAAGCATATTGAAAGCATAAACACAAGTAAAGCTCAAACTAGCTAAGGGAAAAGAACTAAGGGCTTCCTATGGTTAAAACCTAAAGCTAAGGATATTAAATGATAAAAGGACTTCTAAAGTCAGTAGCTAGACCCTACTAAAGTATTCTAAGGTTAAGAAATCAAACATCTACAATCTATGTCCTAATGAGGTGTTAAACCCTAATGGAACTCAAGGTGAAGTTAGATGAAGAAAGTTGAATGAAAGTGCAAGGAAAACACAATTTGAAAGTATAAAGAGATAAAGGAAGAAGTTGTATGTGACTTGATTTGACATCCCTACAAAAAAATGTTAGTACCAAAATAATTTGCATATTGGAAACAAAAACAAAGCATAAAGGCAATTAAACCTTACACACATCCTAGAATGGAACTATGGTTCAAAATAAGACCTAAGTCTAAAGGTGAAGGTACCTTAAGGTTATATGACTTATAAAGTCATTAGCTACATGCTATAGGTCCCTAAGGGTGATAGGATACCTCACAAGTTCAAACTATGTCAAACTGTGCACCAAAGGTTCACATAAGTTCACATGAATGCAAGCTAGGGTTCATGGATGAAGTATGAATGCATATGGCATACAAGCATGAATTAATACATGAAATGAGTATCAAAGTCAGTAGAGAATTATTATGAATGTGGATGAATGAACATACCATCATGGATGCAATGATATAGTCCTATGGAGTAAGGAGAAGAAGATGTGAGGAGAAATGTACATGGTGTCGCATAAGATCACAAATGATGCAAGTTAAGGATGAATGCCATGTGAACATGTATGAGATAATTATGGGGAATTATAATACAAGGTATGAGATGAAATTTGAATTCATGGATAGGATTTTATGATTCCCACATAAGTCATGTTAACAATTAGAGGAGAAGAGAAGCAAGTTTAGGTTAAACTAGTTCAAGTAAGGATGCACTTTGAAACACCCAAAACAAACCAAATGAATATGGTTCAAAAAGTGACCTATAACTGGAATTAAGGACCTAAAAGTGAATTCTAATTAACTCCTAAGAGTCACTAAAAAGTATCTCAATCAAATGGCATGAATGCCTTCCTAACATTTATGGTATGGAGCAAATAGGCACATAATTGGACATATAATCTAGGTCACATGAAAAATAGCAAATGGCTTGAAAAATTATGAAATTAAATCCCTAACATTATTAAGTCAGTATCTTAAATGGTCTAAAAGGATTTTACAAAATTATGCACCAAAGTGCCAAAACAATCACTTAACGATTAAGATAACAAGGCATGATCGCCGAAAAACAACTCCACAAAGTGGATCAAAATGGCACCAAAAATTATGAAAAAAATGCCTAAGTAGCATGAAAGTGTCACAAATTCTAGTGGTTAATCACACACAAAAAATAGGTCTCACACCTATTGGAAAAAATTGTCTTTGGTCCCTTATGTCAAAACCATTCATTTTGGGACAACTTGGAATGAAAAATCCAAATTAATTACTAAAATCATCCAAATATGGAATAAAAAAATATAAAAAATTAATTAATAGGATAAGTATCACTCATGAATGTTTCCAGAATTTTATCACACCCGAAACTATTTTTAATAATTGGGACGAAACAGGCAAAAAACGGTGATTTAAGGGAAAGTGAAAGGAAGTGAATTCTATAATCCATAACCTAATCCCTAACCTCCGATATCGACACAAATCATCATAAATCACAAATAAATCCAGTTCTTAAGGTGGGAGGGCTCAATATGCACCTTAAGTTATATGATACTAAGCCGCATACAAACTAGAATGATGCGTTAAAGTCGAGAAAACCGAGATTTCTTACTTGATTGAAGTGCTGATTCTTCATATAAAAGAAATCCAAAAACTCCATGCAAGGACTTGTAATCTCCCATGAGAAAAATAAATGCTTATATTCCATAATAGTTATATTAAGATCCACCATAATCAAAATCGATCCAATATCGATAAAAAAAAGCTCATGAATGCTTACCAAGCTTAATTCTCAACAATAATTAAAATTAATCACAAAATTCAATTAAAAATGACAAGAAATGGATCAAGACTTTAATCCACAAAATTATTAAACAAAGAAATTAGTCACAAATTTTACCAAGAAAACAATTTAAAAAAAAAAGAAATAAATAAACAGGGGGTGAATAAGTAACAGTATGGTGCAAATAACATTCAAAGGCCTAAAAGCCCAAGTCCATGAATTCTGGGCATAGGTGGGGGTGAACTGGTAATTTAAGGAGTGCAGAAAGTACTTTCATGGGCTCTGAGCCCAAATATATGATGAATTTCGCAGGGGGGGTGTATTCTGAAAAACAAAAGCTTATAGATAGCAATTTGATTTATTCTTGGCCCAGCCCACAAATCTACCGTAGTGAGGAGGTGTATAGTGAAATTGAGTTGGTGTGAGAAGTATTTTCATGGACTCTTATTGTTAGGACCAAACCGGTTTGCATCTTAACCTAATTTATCATAAGCATAAATCAAACTCTTCTCTTCTTCTTCTTCAAACTATCCTCGCCGATCACCCCCTTCGACTCATGGTTGCGCCGCCGGCGTTTTCGAAAGGGATCTCTCTGCCATTGACTCTTTTCACGCCTCTACCTTCTCAAACGACCATCAAATTCTCCACCGTTAAAGACACTGACGTTGTTTCCTCCGTCTCTAATCGTCTCCTTTGCATGGCCTATGTTTGTCGTCGACATCATCTTCTTCATCACGTCTCTGATCCATGGTGTTGCCGACGCAACAACAACATCACTCCCACCATCGTAACAACAACATCACCTCCGCAATCGTGGCTTCATACTCTTCGTTCTCTTTCATCGACTTTTCCATGGAGGTTTTTCGAACTGGATTGCTCGTTGATGATTCCCGGTGAGCTTTCTGACGATCGATTCTTTCTTACATCTTCTATTTGGTTTTTGAGGTCTGAGTGTTATTGTTGCGAGGTTCTTCTTCTCCTTCGCTTATTAGATTGTTCTGAAGGTGTTTTTTCTTGCAAGCTCGATGTGTTAGAATCTTGATGAAGATTGAATAACAGTTCGTGAAGAATACGATGATGATGGTGCCACGAAGTTGATGATTCGAGAGGGTTTTGGAGTCGATCGATGAAGACGATTCGTTTTGGTGATATTAATGAAGATGGATTGTTTATTATGTTGTGAATCGCAGAATATCGCTGTTGCAAGTTATTGATGATATTGTGTTATTGATTTTTCAGGTTTGGGAATATGACTGTTATTGACAATTGATGAAGATGCGATGCTGAATTTCGTGATGTTGAAGAAGAGTTTTTCAGAACCTCTTTGAGATGATGAAGACGATGCAGTTTTTGATGACCAAAGTTGTAAGGGGTTCCCGAAGCGAGTTTCTTGGTTTTTCTCTGATTGATGGAGATCGATTTAAGAGCTTGAAGGTGATGAAGAATAGTTGAAACTGAGATTCGAGAAATAGGGAAATAGGGAAGAGTCTCCTCTGGGATGTGAAATTCTGTTGTCTCAAAACCTGTGAAATTCATATATGAGTTTTTCTGCATCAGAGTTTTCCATTTTTCTCTATAACTGAATTCTGATAAAAAAATATGTAACTGAATCTCGTTTTTTTTGTTGTAACTGAATTGCCCTTCTTTAACTGCATTATGTTTTCTTTTTTATTTTCTATTATATCAGTTGGTTATAAAAACCAGTTAGAAGGTTTCATTTATATCTCTAAATTATGTTAGAGACTTTGATAATCATCCTCCAAATTTTCTTTACTGGACTGCTATTATAAATCATGTCCCTGAATTGTAACTGACATTGCAATCTTATAAAATTTTGAACTGACTTTTTATGTATTGAATTCCTCCAATTTTCTCACTTTTTGGTTTTTGTAGTCCCTGCATTTTCCTTTTGATGATGCACCTGGTTTTCCCCCTTTTTTTAAAGAATGACTTATTCGAATTTTCTAAAAGAATTGGAAAATGGATTGGGCCTTGAAAATAGTTTAAGGAAAATAATTGGGATAATGATTGTGGTTTTAAAAGATGGTTTAAAATGAATGAAATTGGGTTTGAAAATGAATATAGTCAATGGTAAAGACTTGGATTTGAAATGAATACTCAAGCGAGCTTATGGTAACCCTTGAATGACCTTGAATGCCTTAAAATTGAGAAATGGAATTGGACAAGTGAACAAAAATGGGAGTTTGGATACGGATGATGGACCTTGAATTTATTTGAATCATGAATGAAATGCGATTTAAAATGGTTATTGATGATGAAATGGATATTCGAATATGGATAATGACACCACAATAAATTCCGCATAATCCCGAATTATTGTTCCATAAACAAATGGATCCAAACCAATCTTAATACATTGGACCTCAATTGGTGAAGTGCCTTCAAGCCAAATCATGAACAAGAATTCCAAATTCTCCTTGAGATGTTCGATGAAGAAGATTACAACTTGAGATGTTAAGAAGAGCCAGAACCCTTATCCAAAGAAAATCTGATTAAACACCTTAATAATGGATTAGATGCACTAGTGAATATTATCAACAAGTAAAATCCCCGAAGACAAATTAATCAAGGAAATAAACCTTAATCAAGTGGAAAGAGTACAAGAGGATGATATTATTAATAACCACATAACCAAAACTTTGAATCCACCTGATAGATATGGATAAGGTATGAAACCCTAATTTCGTATGGCATTGATCACATGCCTTAGGAGCCAATGCAATTCATGATTGAATGTTATGACCTAATGGGAAATGCAGATGAATGCAAACATAAGCCAGTTAGTGGTAATAAATAAGGAGGGAAAATTTTGGAGTGTTACACTTCCCTAGTAGATCTTGGCCCAGATCTAGCCTTTTAACATCTGCCATCAGCTTGAGATCTTCTGCCTCTTTGCGTGCTTCTTCCAGCGCCTTATAACTTTGCTCTAACTGTTGGGTCTTCTCCCGACAGATCTTGTGAGCTTTTTCCAACTCCTCTCTTTGAGAAGCAATTTGTAACTCATACATCTTCTCTTTTTCCTTGTAGATTTTCTGGTCTTTGTCCCTCATCCCTTGTAACTAGGTGATGGATTGTCTTGCTTCTTTGAGAGTCTTTCTGGTCTTCTTATACTCTGCCTCTCTTTTTGTGTCGATCAAGCCTCTTCTTTGGAAATAAGCTTCTTTACCAGCCAACTCATTCTCTCTAGCTTCTTGAGCTACCTGTATCCCACACAGCTTTTCTTCTACCTCCTCCTTAGAATGGACCGCACGATGGTACAAGTTGGTCATCTCCATATTTTCAACCCTTAACTCTTGTATTAACGCTTCCAGCTTCTTATAACTTTCAATAGAAACAGTGGCCTGAGCAGGTACTTCCCTTGGGTACAATGGAGCTTCTACTGAAAACGGAAGAAGAAATTCTTCTACACGAATCTGTAACCAGGTAGAAAAAGGAGGATATGTCTTTGGATCTACCTTTCCAAATTCTTTCTTTCCTTTCTTCGTCTTCACCTCCAAAGCCTGAAATGCCCGAGCAACCAACTTCTCATTTCCTTCCAATGGGGAATACAATGATTCAGACATTTCCTCAATAGATGGAGGATTCTTCAAAAGGTAGCCAAACTGTTTTCTAACCAGCACAAAATTGTAGTTGATCATCCCTTTCCTACCAAGCAAAGGTACACTAGAAAAGTCACCACATCTAACAATCACTTCTTACCTTAATAGGTCCCTGTCTCATCCCCAGGCTATATCATCTGATCTTAAACCCATCGATCTTATGGACCACTTCCACTCTTGCTTCAAATCTTTGAACGGTCCGGACTTTGGAAGCTTCCTAGCAAACCAATCAGCGAATAAGGGAGCGCAACAGTTCACATATCCCTTCTTTCTCTCATTCCTGTAGTGGACATTGTAGTAAAAATCCCCCAATAAGGTAGGAATTGGATTCCTCTGAGATAAAATGGAAATGGCCTTCATCCCTACAAACCCTTTCTCTCTAGGGAACAAACTAATTCCATACACCATTATAGCTAACAGTGCACTGAAACTCCCCCACTTATTTTTTAAAGCGTATGCACGAGCCTCTGAAACAAAAAATCCCAAGTAGAATCCTTTGCCCTTGCTATCTTCCAAACCCAATGCAACCTTAGCCAAGGCCAAATGACAAACACCAGCTATGTCCTCTCTTGGAAGGTCCTTCCCCAAAGCATAGTAAGGAACAGCGTCTCTGATATGAATCTTCAGAATGCTGGAGATCTCTTCTAAGGTTGGAGCCAAAACATAATCTGGAAACACGAAAACCCGCAGCTGAGGATCATATAACTGTAGCATGGAATGAAGAATATCTCTCTGATCTGCTGTAGGCTTGTTCACAAAGCTCAGAATCTTCCCAAATTCTTTCCTGAAGTCATCTGAAACTTTGTCATTCATCAGACCAATCAGACCCTGAATACTCTCGGTTTTCGGTTGTGGAAAGATGTAATGAACATTCCTCTTTCTAGGAGCTTCTCTATCTCCTGCCATCTGGGAAAAGGAACCAATACCAGAACTGGATGCAAGGTGCAAATGATAACCTAAAATGGAAACACAAACAGTTAATGCTAATATGATGTTCATGCAATGCAATGCAATACACATGATCAGCATCTGGAATTGTCGGGATATAGAATATTAAGAACCAAAAACCAAGTGATATGCAACCCAAAAGTTCCTCTGAATAATAAATCCCAGATAATAACCCAGATAATCAGATAATTACAGATCAGGAAACTTAGATACAGATAATCTCGAGAACTCTAGGATCAAAGTAACCAAATCAGAACATAAGATCACACTGATCATGTGCATTGATGAGGTCAAGGGTTCCTGTAAACCCCTCCCAATCTCACAGTGTGCTCTGGGTCAAACATCACAGACTCTCAAATTCGAGTAGCAATAATATGTTCACCATTTATGAAAAATGGCTCATGACCAAATCAGGGAATCGATTAGGCATTATATATTACTCAGGGAGGTCTCAGCTAGAGTCCGGGAAAACAAGCATTCCTTATAAGTCCCCAACTTCGAGCGCTAAAATCAAGAAACAATAGTATATTCAGCCCGTAGGATACAATATTATCGTCATACGACCAGATGCTTTGATTGAGTTCCTATAAGAGAACCAGGCCATCCTATGCGAGTTCCCAGTGGGCCCTCGGGTGCAAATGGGTTTGCCACAAAATATGGTTTGCCACTGTCACCACTAGAGAGGGATGTTTCCACAAAGGTCCTCAATGATCGGTCCCCAGCTGCACATAACTATCGAGGTTGTGTATTGACCCAGAAAGATTCTGATATCAATACATTTCCAGGATAGTCGCAAGTATGGGCATGGAACTCACTAATACCAATATAGCAAGACGCCATGAAGCTAAAGTGGAACCAGTCTAAGTCCTAGGGTGCACTCAAGCTGGGTACTTGGCTTATCTCACAGTAACAGTAACCCCCAGGTCCCACCAAGCAGAAAATCCAGTCCAGACAGTCCAGTATAATATATGATGCATGAAAATAAATACTGAAAACTGTAAATAAAGTTGTAAATAAACAACAGTAAAATAAATAGGAAATAACAAACATCAATCACACAAAGAAATAGAAACACGCAAGCGCTAAGAGAGACTCTCAAGGGAAACTAGAGATTATGGGTTCGGTCCCCAGCAGAGTCGCCAGTTGTTGCTCCCTGGATTTCCATCCTAGTACAAACGTGAGAGTGGCGCGGAAAAGGGTAGAGTCGCCAACCAGGCATTTTTATCCCGAAGGAACGGGAATGGTAATGCTGCACAAACCGAAGAAAAGAAAAGGAAGTACAATGATCCTACGAACCAAAGAGACTGGGTTCGGGAGTCGGTTATGACCTGGGAAGGTATTAGCACCCCAGATCGTCTGCCGTACCCGACGGGATCCACTCTTGCAAAGAAACTGTTTCAAAGGGTGAAAAAATGAAAGCTGCTGCAAAAACTGAAAAACTGGATCTGGATAAAAGAAAAGAAAGAGGGAAAATGTAGGAAAAATAAAAGAGTACTCGAACGGGCCCTACCCCGCTGCCTACGTACCTCATCTGGACATGAGGATCAGAGACGTCATAGTTCCCCTAACTAGAGGTGGAAAAGATTGCTTGTGTTTTAAAGCTATATCTTCTTATGTCAATGCTCAGGTGTTGCAGGCTCGGACAACGAGTGTGTTACCGTCTTGCAAAGTGACAAGTAGGAGCAAGTTCTTACGTAATGAATGAAGGTGATGAGAAAAGAAGTCCCGAAGGAAAGTCACTTATTCTTTGTCCAGTGTTTTTTATGAGTTTTTTATGAGTGTGGCACAAGGAAGTGAACTCAAACTTTTTTCCATGGAATGTGTACTTGCTACTACATTCCAAGATGGAATAATAGAACAAGCACACCAAGTAAGGAGAATTTATCCAAGACTTGGTTCTAAGGATTAGGGCCTAAGCTCACTAACTTGTTGAAATTATTAGATGTTTTTGTAACTTTTTTGAAGAAGTATTTTTTTGTGATTTTTTTAATGAAAATAGTCTCATGATCAGACTTGTACGTGATGCTGGACAAGCCCATGCTATTCCAACATAGAATGAATATGAGTGTCCCATGGAATAAGGTTATACACAAGAGACTACTTCAACCATTTATTAAGTGTCTTTTTAGGTTTTTTATGAAGATGAGAAAGAGAGAAAACCAAAAGGAGCAAAGGTAAAAAAAACTAAGGGAGACTAATCAAGACCTAATGTTGTCATGCAAAGGATGATCCTAGGTTAGTGGGGTTTTAACTATCCTAAAGAAGAAGGAAAGGTAGAAATAAGAAGAAGAAGAAAGAAGGATAAAAAATCAACTTACTTCTTCTAAAGAAGTTAAGTTGTTCTCCAAGGGGGATGGAAAAGAGTTTTACAAATGATGGCTTAAGCACATCTCAAAGACAAATATGAAAGCATAAATGATAATAGAAAAGAGTTGGAGATGTGGAACTCATCCACACCTCTCACTTACCATAGCCCTGAAAGTGTTAGAATTAAACACAAATGATAAGAGAAGTTCAAACAAAAATGTGACATGAAAGAAACAAATTCTAAGCAAATAAAACTATCAAAGTCAAAACTTAAAGGTCAAGGAAGAACTCTAAGGCTAGTCATGCAATGTTAATAAAAAAGAAGTGGGAGAGATACCAAAATAAACACACAATGCACTAAAGGATAAAGGAGGTGAAGATAAGAGATTATAAACATCAAAAAAACCAAGAATCAACAAGCATTATCAAGATCAGAACCTAAACATGGTCAAAAAGTGTCTAAGAAGGAAATCTGAACATCATTTGAAGCACACAGGTTCATACAAGATCACAAAGGAGAAGCATGGAGAAGTTTGAAGTGTGGTGAAACATACTTGTGCAAATTAAGCTTAGTGAACAAGTTAACATCAAATGATCAAGAATACATTTATCATACTAAATCCAGAGATCAAATATCAAGCTAACAAGCACAAAACAAGTCCTAGGAGTTGGCACAAGTGCCCTCCTATTCTAACAAGCAAGCAATGGTCATATAAGCATTAAATGAGGACATGCTAAGAAGAAAAATTCAAACAAATGTCAAGCAAGTCTTAAAATCTCCACAATTTATGTACCAAGACTCTTTAAACATGTAAAAACAACATACCAAATCCTCATGGCAAAAAAACAGAAGCAAACCACATCAATTAAAGGTTCAAAGATCAATTAGGGTTTCACAAACTTCTTCCTAAAGCACCAAGTCAAAATAAGTCCAAACAAATCCTAAAAATCATGACAAAAATCTCTATCATACTTCAACATGTCAAGAATCCATACCAAAAAGAAACAGGTCCATAACCATCATAAAACTCACCATAGAAATTCAACAAGGCAGATTGTGCACAAAAGGAATTAAAATAAAAGAAAATAAATCTCACAATTAATTCAATCATGAAAAAAAATGGAAAATAAAAAAATAAAAAAGTGGAAAATTAAAGAAAATCACATGAAGTCTTCATGAATTTTTTCAGGATTTTTAAATGTATTTTACTATTTTTATAAAATAAAAACTAAACAAGAAAATAAATAGAAAATAAAAGTCAAAATAAAATGAGGAAGATGCAGGAAGCAACCCAACAAGGTTCAACCAAGGACTGGGCTTAGGAAGGGAGTGCTAATAGTAATAAAGCCCAATATGTGTTTAACAAATCAGTCGACAAAGTCAAGGTATATGAATCACACAATTCAGGTTAAATCTTAACAAAGTCCTCAGATCTAAAGACCTACATGTATAGTCAACAAATCTCAAGTCAAAACAATCAAGGGATCAGATCAAGTCAAACAGGAATAATATACAAAATCAGTGGTTCACATCATTCAGTAACAATTAACACGCTAAATCCAAAGTCAATTAAACAAGGCAATCAATCCAAGGGTTCAAGTCTAGTTCCACGCAAGCTATCATGCTCTCTCTCACACACACACACAAACCAATTAAATGTAAATATAAGACCATCAGCAACACATGTGATACATTAATGCAGTGGCAACATCCTGTCCTTTAGATCAAGCGATATCAACGGTCCACATTTAAACTTACAATAAAACAATGCTCATCGGCCGGAGAAGTTCCGATCGTCTTCTCCGGCCAACCACAGGTGAGACCTCCATGAAAAATTCCAGAAATGAATAAAAATCACATCAATAGAAAGAGGATACAACAAGGAGCTCAAATATGTGTTCACTTTTCACAAACATTAAAAAATAAGAGCAGATCGAAAGAAATAAAATTCAACATCAAAACTCCATTTCAAGACTTAACACCTCACAAAGGTTTACAACGCTTCATACAAGCTAGATTATGCTTAATCACCATGAAACAAGCAATACCACACCAAAACCGAAGCAAAATTAAATTGAATATAAAACCTGAATATGAAGATTATTGAAGCATGTTGAGAAATCCAGAGATGTAGTGAGTTCATTATGCTTCCCTTGATGTTCTTCAAGCCAAATAAAGGCACCAAGCTTCAATTGGAGTGAAAAATGGAAACAATCCGAGAGTGAAGTTGATCTTCAATTCCACAATAAGATCTCTTCTAGCTGGTGATCAAAGGAAGAGAATGAGGTTATGATTGAATGATATCGTGAGAGTGATTCAGAGATGAAATGGAGTGTGTATGAGCAAGAATTTTGATATGAGTTTTGCCTTGATGGAGTTGTTATACGCTGTGGCTAGTGATCTAGAGGGGGGTGAATGGATCACCTCCTTGTTTACAAGGATTTAAAATATTTTTCAGAGTTTTCAAAGATTGACGGAAACAACGGTCCCAAATATACAAGCGTCTATTCTGGACCAGCCACTAGAAGACCAGACATGTGATAACGTGCTGGATTTACGATTGAGATGATAAAGGATTAAACACACAAGATGTAAAACAGTTGAATGCACCTATCACAAAAGCTATTTCCAATGAATCAAACACGATTGAAAACATAAATAGAGATAGAGAAGGAATACAATACGCAAAGATTTTTTAAGGAAGTTCCCCACGTTCGTCCTCGCGTGTGGGTACGTATCCCTCTCAATTTCAAACCGAAATTGAGAACTTTTATATCAATATTACTGAAATAGTCGATTACAAGGTTGCTATACAAACACCAGAAATCTATACACCTAGATCTTCCTATTTTATCAACCTTCACTTGATCTGAGCCCAATCAAGATTCCCTGCAAGTAATACAAGCAATTCACCGGTTCCACGATCTATTTGCGAAATCCCCCGATTTCCAAATCTTACGTTGCGGCTGAATCTGTCTTGTAAACATGACTAACAAACCCTCAAGAACACGTCCGTTCTTGAAGGAAAACCCAGCTGGTTTTTCCTTGAAACCTTCTATCACTCTTCAACTCAGCTGGATCTCCGATCGTACCACTGAACGTTATCTCATAAACCTTCAATTCACAGAACATCACTCACTTCCTTGTTGATGTTCTTGAATTAAGATATTTGAGAAGATGATGAAGATGAATTTGATTCTAGGTTTTGTCGCTCCCGATAAATGGGGAATGGCCCAAATAAAGGTACAGACGCGAACGGTCGGTGAGAGGGACAGTGAGAACACACAGCCGTGAACTCACTGGAGATGAATAGAGTCGCCAGCTAGGCATTTTTATCCCGGAGGAAAGGCAATGCTGCATAGACCTAGAAAGATATGGATAAGACGGTTTGCGAACCAGAGAGACTGAGAAAGGGGGTTGGTTACAACCTGGGAAGGTATTAGCACCCAGATTGTCCGTCGTACTCGACGAGATCCACGCTTAAAAGATTTGTGTTTTAAAGGGGTAGTGTCAGTGCAATTTGTGTGTCAAGAGCTGGAAAAGATGTACAGGTGTTAGTGTAAAAGAAGTGAAGTGTGTAAATGATGTGTCAGTGTAAGATTGAGAATGAATTGCTCATGATAATGAGGCTCAAAAGAATAAAGCTGGAGGAGGGGGAATATACAGAGACTTTTGTTCGATAACTGTTAAGTTATGCCTACGTATCCTCTCGTGCAATGAGGAAGTCAGAACACCGTAGTTCGACCCAAAGAGACTGAAAGATGAATTGACTTGTGAACTGCTTGCTTGTCAATGCTCAAGTGTATGACCTGTCTGGCTCAGGTGCTAACTGTCTTGCATTAGACGGAAGAAGCAAGTTCTCGTTTGTGAGTGAATGAGATGAGAAAAGAATCCCGAAGGAGACGATTATTGTTTGTCTTTGTATTTTCAATCTTTTATTGCTTTTTGAAAGTTTTTCATAGATTAATGAGCTTAAGCCTAAACCAGTGGGTTAGTAAACTCATCACATCTTCCCTCTGATTAGGGGTAATGAGAATACCTTAAGTGTGAAGTCAGATTCTCACACTTAATCACCTTTGGTGTAGGATTAAGATCATTAACCTACTTGTGATTAATTAGATGTTTTTGTGGTTTTTGTTTAGTGTTAAGTAATGAGGTTAAGCCACAATCAGGGATTAAACAGACTCATTACACCATCCTAATAGAAGGATAATAGATGAGAATGTTTAAGCTGAGGAAAGCTCCTCAACTTAATCCATGATTAGGGATTAAACTCATGACAAAACAAAACCTTTGATTAAGTGGATTTTATTTAATGATATGATGATGAAGTGATTTTTAGGGTTTGTAAGACAACTTGAGGGGAACTTGTCCATTAACACTAGGGTTAGTCCTTCTTAACCAATTAAGGAAGAATTAGAACCCTAATGCAAGGCCCAAGTTACAAGTGTGATGTCTTGATAGTTATTAGATGGATTGATTAAGAGATTTAAACACATTAAGGGTTTAACACTTAGGATTAAAGTTATACACTCCATCCTAAGAGAAGGATGCAGGCATAAGCTTAATCACAAAGCCTTAAAGCCTTTAGGGTTTAGTCCCTGATTATGAGATGAGAAGAGAAGACTCAAAAGAGACACAAAGGTAAAAACTAAGAAGGGAGACTAATCAAAACCCTAATCATTGTCATGCTTGGTTGTCCCTAAGGTTTGTGGGGTTTTCAAGGGAAGTCTTCAATGAAACCACCAGGAAGCAGATGAAAGGATCAGGAGAAGCAAAACAACTTGCTTCATTCAAGAAGTCAAGTCACTTGAAGAAAGAAAGTGGGGAGAAGAAGAATGAGCAAGCTCAAACTCAAACACATATAAAAATGCAGCATGGATGCAAGAGAGATGAAAAGAAAAGTTATGAGAAGTGAAGGCAAATTCACTTCTCAAAGTCACTTACCACCTGAAAGGTTAGAAAAGAAATGCAATGTAATGCAAAATGGGATGAGATGACATGATGAGAAACAAAACCAGAAGCAAATACATGATGCTAATGATGCTATGAGATGCTACAAACATGAGGCAGCACATGGGAATGATCATACAAGCTTATGAATGCAAATGGGGCAAGCTAAAACACATGAACATACATGAAAAGTTATGAAGTACATATGGCATACAACATGGCTAATACATGATACAATGATCAAACATGCTTTCAATATGTCTTATGATGTCAAATGAATCAAATGGATGCTTGAAATGTCATGGCAAGTCATGTTATGCAAGAGAATGCAAGATGGATGCATATGGAAGCCCAAATTAGGGTTTATGAACAACATATCAAACAAAAACCAAAATCAGAAGCAAACCCTAAGATAAAAAATTGAAAATTCCACTCAAGGGACCCCTAATCCTATACTAACCCAATGCCCAAAGGAGAGGTCTCAACCCTTAACCAATTTCAAGCTATGATTTTTACAAGTTTTCTAGGGTTTTAGGGTTCCTAAACAAGAAAATTATCAAATAAATGGAAAATGAAAGATCAAATCATGGCCATTTAATCTCATAAACTACATGCTAAACACAATGCAATGCAAAAATAATCAATGTCCAACTCTTCATGGATAGGCAGAAATGATTTTTTGAGCTTTGGATCAAATTAATGCATAAAAATGATTTTTATTCAATGAAAAATTCTCAAAATGCATCAAGATCAGAAAATAAATTTGGTTTGAAGGTTGGACAATGTTTCTAAATGTCTTAGAACATTTCATGAATTTTTTGGTGATTTTTAAATACCTAAAAGTATTTTTAATAAATTAATTTTCATTAATCAATTAAAAATAATCTTTTAAATATTTAAAAATACTTTTTTAATGCTAAAAATGAAAATAAAAATATTTTTGTGTTTTTAAAAATTAATGGAACTTTTGACAAAAAGTTTCATAATTTTTAAAACAATTTTGCTATTTTAAATAAATTGTATAAAACAAATATGAAATAAATGAATTAAAACAAAGAAAAAGAAAAGTCAACTGAATGGAGGGCCTGGATGCATTCTGGGAGAAGGGGGATTGACTGCGCGCGCAGATCAAAGGCCCACATTCAAACTTGGTTAATCTGAATTAAGAATTAATTAATTATGGATTAGGGCTTAATGACGAATCTGGACCATTCACACGCGCGGCAAGTCAACTGGTCAAGGCAATCTAACGCTCCAGATTCAAATGGCCATTAATGACATAATTAAACCCTAATGATTTTCAGGTGGCCGGAGAAGACCTCCGGTCGTCTTCTCCGGTGGGAATCCCACCTGAAAATCCCCAAAAACCTCAAAACGCAACAAAAACGAAAACCAAGCATACAGAAATGGTTCCCATAACCCACTGAATCAAAACCCCATCATAAATAACATTTATATTCCCTCAAGCTCATGAATCGAAAGAAACATTTTTTAGGTCACAGAGTTTCAGAACACGATTACATCCTCATTTTCCAACCATTTTCAAAACTAAAGATATCAGAACAATCAGTGAATCATGAAGAACAACTTAAGAACTTAAAAAATGATTTCTGGAAAAAAAAAGTTCTTGAGCTACCTGAGTTTCGAAGCTTTCACTCTTGCAACTTTCTGTCCCTTTCCTTTGATGAAAACCACTCCTTATGACCCCTTGATGATGTTTGGATGCTTAGAAGAAGTTTATGTTGGCTGGTTAAAGAGTTTGAACAGCTTCTGCTCAAGCTCAGTTGAAAATGGTGATGGTGATTCAAGCTGTTTCATGCAAAGGTGAGTGGTTCTTTATGATCAGGGTGATGAATGGAGAAGGTTTATGAAGTTTGTTCAAGTGTTTGTGGCCTGTGGAGTGAGTTTCGAAAGCTTTGGCTTTGAGAGTGAAAAATGGAAGAGTGATGTTCTTGCTGGTTTCAGGCTTGTGTCTTGTTGGTTTAGGCTCAATGAAACATGGTGAGATGATTGGTGAAACTGGTTTGAATGTTGGTGGTTTGTGGAGTCAGATTCGAAGAGTTTTGCTTGAGGGAGTGAGTTTGTGATTGTCTTGCTAGGGCTTGTTTCAGGCTGGCTCCTTGTATGAAATGGCTAGCAAATGGATAGTATAAACAACTCCAATTGGTCAGATGATGTGACCTGGCCTGCTGTGATTGGGATGTTCACTTTTGCAAATTGTCAACTTTGGTGTAAGGAGGGCATGGGCTAAGTTCTAGCTTGGTACAAGAGGCATGGGCTGCGCAGCAAGGTGAGGGGAAAGGCTAAGGCTGGTTCAATGGCCAATGCAGCAAGTGGGTGAAGTGTGATGAGTGGTTTTGCAACTTGATCACTTTTGAAACTTCATGAAAATCTCTTGCTTTGCCAACCATGAACATGTGATCTTTTGGTTCAAATCTGATTTTTAGGCCATATGTAATGTTTGTGCATTGGTTTGATGTGAACTAGAAGTCACAAATGGCCTTGATACATGATTTTGCAAGTTTCTCATTTGAGGCACATCTTGAAAATTAGTGATTTTTGCCAACTTTGTCACACCATAACTTTTGATCCAAAATGAATTAGGTCATGTTCTTGTACTTTTTGAAAAGGGAAAAATGTATTCTACAACTTTCATGACCAAAGTTTTTCCATTTGGGGCATTTTTGGATCAAAAAGTAAGGTTTGAAAAGTGACCTAAAATGACAAATTCCTTAAAAGTCAACCATGCCCTAAAAAGTCAACTTTGCAAAAACTTGTAATTCTTGAATTTTGTGAACTTCAACCTTCTTCCATGATCAAATAAAGATCATATACACTCAAAATGATGAAGATCACCCCTTGGTTGGGTCATTGGGGGCCTCAGATACCCTGATTTTGCACTGACTTGTCTGAAAAGTCAACCCTTGATCAGATGACTTCCCCATGGAATTTCCTCATAAAAATTGATATGCATACTCCCTATACCATATAGAGACCAATAGAAACAAGAATGACCAAAAAAATTGGAGTTATGGCCTCTGAAACCAAAACCCTAATTTTAGGTCAACTGTGCAGTCAAACTTGGCTCTGTATCCATACCAATCCCAGTTCTTGTGATTCTTTGGCATTCTTGACTTTGAGAGGATATGATATGATACTTGAGCACACATAGACCCCTTTGAAGTGATTGATGGCCCTTGAAGTGGCTCAAGAAGCTCTTGGATTGCTCAGATCACAAACCCTAGATGCAGATGACCTAGAACCAATGCAATGGATCAAAAATGTGATATGAGATGATTATGATTGTGTTTATGCATATGAGATGATTGCAAGCCATGGTGTGAATGGGTGAGGGCAAATTTGGGGTGTTTACAGCTGCCCCTATTCAAACATGAGTTAGCTGTGCAGAATGTAAGCAATGGCTTATCAGGCAAACAAGATAACTTGTGGTTGAATACCAAAGACAGTCCAAAATTTGCACTCACAGAATGAAGAAGAAAAGGGATATAGATTGTAAAGGAAAATAAAGTATATTTTAAAGTGTGGGCGACGGAGGACGACCGTCGAGCAGAGGACGACTGCTGGGTAAAGGGCAATGACGGGGACGGCCGACATGCTGGGAAAAGTGCGGAAAATAAAGCAATGACGGGGACGGCTGACATGCTGGGGATAAAAGGTAAAGCCAAGACGGGGACGGCCGACTAGCTGGGAAAAGTAAGAAATTATGATGGGGACGGCCATCAAGATAAAGTTGTAAAATTCTCCGGGGATTAATGAAACATGACGGGGACGGCCATCAAGTTCATAAAGTAAAGTAACCAGCGATGGGGACGGCCATCGGGTTAAAAGAAAAGGGACCACGACGGGGACGGCCATCGGGTTAAAGAATAAATGAAATAAACAGATGATGAGGTACGGTCATCAAAGGTGAAGGACGATCACCTAGCAGGGGACGGCTGCTCTGTTGGGGATAAGATGAGGGACGGTCATCTAAGGTGGAGGACGACCACCTGGCAGGGTACGGCTGCCGAAAATATCGCGACATAGGACGAATGCCGGATAGAAAAGGTCAACGATGGGGACGGCCATCGGATGAGCATGATGGAGGACGACCATCAAGAGGTGGAGGACGACCACCTAGCAGGGGACGGCTGCTCTCAAGGTTTATCATGACACAGGACGAATGCCAGATAACCAAAATCAACAATGGGGACGGCCATTGGATAAAATTGATGAAGGACGATCATCAAAAGGTGGAGGACGACCACCTAGCAGGGGACGGCTGCTAAATATCAACGATGGGGACGGCCATCTAATGAGCATGATGGAGGACGACCATCAAGAGGTGGAGGACGACCACCTAGCAGGGTACGGCTGCTCTCAGGGTTTATCGTGACACAGGACGAGTGTCAGATAAAAAGAAAAGTTTGCTTTGTTGGCGATCTACTGGGGAATAGTAAACACGGACGAGTGTTCACATCCAAGAAACAAAAGGTATAAGTGTTTGGTATTTGTGTATAGATTAAAGATGCGGACGAGCATCCTCAAGACTACGATATGGACGCGTATCGGATAGAAACAAATACCGACGCGTGTTCAAAGATGATGATACGGACGAGTATCAACGGGTTAACAACGAACACAGACAAGTGTTGAATCTGAAAGAATTCTTCTGGGGAACAGTAGACACAGACGAGTATCTATATTCAAGAAGACACAAGGGTTTGACGCAGTGTATGGATTAAAGATGCGGACGAGCATCCTTAAGACTATGATACGGACGAGTATCATGTAGAAACAAACACCTGACGCATATTCTGAGATGATGATACGGACGAGTACCACCTGGTTAACAAAGAACATGGACTAATGTCGAATCTGTGGGGATATAAGTGGTGTATACAAAATACGGACGAGTATCTGTATAAGTGTAACATGAGTAGTATGAGTGGTGTATAGATGAATGTTTATCTGCTGGGGAGGGTGACACGGACGAGTGTCAAGAGAGAAAAGTATAATAATATCAACAAGTATATGGGTTGTAAAAGTGACTGCGCTGGGGATATGACACGGACGGGTGTCGAGGAAATGTATACACATGAGTATCTGTGAGTGCAAAGGGGACGCTTTGGCTTTCTACTGGGGATATGACACGGACGGGTGCCACAAGGAGTATATACTGATGTTTGGGAGTGTAAGGCAACTGTTTTTGCTGGGGACTCTGGTGGGGATTTCCCTGTACGTTGATGAACTGCCATTATTCACAAGTGTTGGTTTAAAACATGGCTTATGATTATGCTATGTGTTGGATTTTTGCCGTAATGCTCCGTGTTAAAACGGGATGCTACGCTTTGTGGGTGAATATGATGCGAATGCTATGATTGTGCAAAAGATGCCAAACCGGGATTTGGATCCCGTTGCTGCGAAGATCTTCGGCCGATCTGCTTGAAATGGACATCCCAGCTGGGGATGAGATCACTGGTAGATCTGATGAGATGCTATTGCTTGGGGATATAGGTCATTGATGAACCTAATCTGGTAATGATGGACCCAGCTGGGGTTTGTAGAAGCTTCCGTCACTCTGTTGTGATTCCTTCGTGCGTTGCCCTTCTGGATAGAGGCTGGAGCTCTGTGGGGAGATGGCTCCCTGATTGTTGTACTCGGCTGAGGATGAAATGGAAACTCGGCTGGGAGCAGTAGCAAGTGGCAGCTCAGCTGGGGGAAGTCATGAGAGGCAACTCAGCTGGGGAGAGAGCACCTCGGGTGCTAAAATCGAGTGTTGATTTGCCAGCTCGCTGGGATGAAGCTTACATGTCCCAAGTTGCGTTCTGGATTCCTGCAATCCTGAAAAGACAGAGAAACGCACAAGTAATCCCGAGGTATCCTTTTCTGGATTCCGTCATAGGAGTTAGGCACTTCTGAGAGTAATTATATTTCCTGCAAGCACGTGTTTTTATTTTTTGAAGATAAACATCTGTATTCTATGCAATCAGCTTTTCTTTTAAGACATCAGACATTTTTTGCAAACAAATGAAAATGTACGAGACATGACTGAAAATCTGATTTTATTAATTCATATGCCCTGAATTGGCGAGATACAGTCAAAGAAACAAATCCCCTGAAATGAAGGGATCGTTATAAATTGAGAAACAAAATGCTGGCAGTGTTGATGACGCTTTAAGGAGCTTCCTCTTCTGCTATGACTCGTATGACTTTTGACGTTCTTCTCATCTTGCGTTCTGGAGAAGGTTGGTTCTGATTGAAGCTTGATCCTTTCGAAGCTTACCAAGTTGTAAACGATACAGACGAATTTAGAATGCAGTTGTTCGCCTATTCCCTTGTTTTGCATGGATCGCCCTTTCGGGTTTTCAATCCATCGGGATACCCATTTTTGCCTGAGTCGTCCAATGCGGCTTTTCAACTCAGCGGGTGTACATTTTCTTGTTTATTTTCCCTTACTTTTGCCCGAGTCTTTTATTCTGTTTTTGACTCGCCGGGATGCCCTATTTTTGCCTGGACTTACATTCTGTTTTTATGTCCAGCGGGTCATTTTATGCGAAGTATTTTTTAACTGCATCTGAATTCACAGGGGACGGGAAATCTTCACCATCCATGGTGCTGAGCATCAGTACTCCACCAGAGAAAACTTTCTTTACCACGAATGGTCCTTCATAATTTGGAGTCCATTTGCCCCTGTGGTCTGTATGAGGAGGGAGGATTCTCTTCAGCACAAGATCTCCTACTTGGTACTCTCGGTGCCTGACTTTCTGATCGAAGGCTTTCTTCATTCTTTTCTGATATAACTGCCCATGACAGATTGCAGCTAATCTTTTCTCTTCGATCAGACTCATTTGTTCGTATCGGGCCCGAACCCATTCTGCTTCGTTCAGCTTAACATCCATTAGTACCCGTAGAGAGGGTAATTCAACTTCAACCGGTAGGACTGCTACCATACCGTACACAAGCTGATACGGTGTTGCCCCGGTGGATGTTCTGATTGACGTGCGGTACCCATGCAAGGCAAACGGTAGCATTTCATGCCAGTCTTTGTAGGTGACTACCATCTTCTGCACAATCTTCTTGATATTCTTGTTAGCTGCCTCAACAGCGCCATTCATCTTTGGCCTGTAAGGGGAAGAATTGTGATGTTGGATCTTGAAGTCCCGACACAGCTCTGCCATCATTTTGTTGTTTAAATTGGAACCATTATCAGTAATGATTCGCTCGGGAACTCCGTACCGACAGATGATATCTCTCTTCAGAAATCTGGCTACCACTTGTCTTGTAACATTGGCATAGGAAGCTGCTTCGACCCACTTGGTGAAATAGTCAATGGCGACCAGGATGAATCTGTGGCCATTCGAAGCAGTTGGCTCAATCTTGCCAATCATGTCGATGCCCCACATGGCAAAGGGCCAGGGTGAAGACATCACGTTCAAAGGGTTGGGAGGCACATGCACCTTATCTGCATAAATCTGGCATTTATGGCATTTTCTGGCGTAGGCACAACAGTCTGCATCCATGGTGATCCAATAATACCCTGATATCAGCAACTTTTTGGCCATCGCATGTCCTCCAGCATGGGTGCCAAAGGATCCTTCGTGCACCTCGTGCATCAACGAGTCTGCTTTCGTTCTATCAACGCATCTGAGGAGTACCATATCAAAGTTTCTTTTATATAAAGACCCATCAGTGTTCAAGAAGAAGCTACCAGCAAGCCTTCTCAAAGTCTTCTTATCATTGGATGATGCCCCAGGTGGGTATGTTTGATCCTCCAAAAAGCACTTAATGTCATGGAACCAAGGCTTATCATCCTTGACAACATCTGCTGTGAATACATATGCTGGTCTGTCTAGTCTGGACACTGAAATTTGAGGTGCGAAGTTGGCGGTCTGAACTTTGATCATGGACGAAATGGTAGCCAGAGCATCCGCAAACTGATTCTCGTCCCGAGGGATATACTCAAGCTTGACCGTTGTAAAGAAAGTCAATAACCTCCTTGTATAATCCCTGTAAGGTACCAGATGATCCTGGTGGGTGTACCATTTTCCGTTGGTCTGATTGATTACCAGAGCTGAATCTCCGAATACGGTCAATGTCTTGATCCTGAGGTCAATGGCTTCCTCAAGACCCATAATGCAAGCTTCGTATTCAGCTTCGTTGTTAGTGCAGTTGAAAGTGAGCTTTGCCGAGAAAGGCATGTGGACTCCCTTAGGTGTAATGAGTACTGCACCAACACCACGACCATTCATGTTAACAGCCCCATCAAACATCATAATCCATTCTTCTTCCGGGTCAGGCCCTTCAGTGTGAACAGGCTCTCCATGATCTTTTGCTTTTATGAACATGATGTCTTCATCAGGGAAGTCAAATCTCATAGGCTGGTAATCATCAATAGGTTGCTCGGCAAGATATTCAGACAATACACTGCCCTTGATGGCTTTCTGAGAAGTGTACTGGATGTCATATTCTGTAAGGATCATTTGCCATCTTGCAACCCGTCCGGTAAGTGCTGGCTTCTCAAATATGTACTTGACTGGGTCCATCTTTGAGATCAACAAAGTAGTGTGGGTCAACATATACTGCCTCAGTCGGCGAGCAGCCCACGCTAAAGCACAGCAAGTTTTCTCGAGCAGTGAATAACGTTGTTCACAGTCGGTAAACTTTTTGCTTAGGTAGTATATTGCATACTCTTTTCGACCAGACTCGTCATGCTGGCCCAGCACACACCCCATTGACTCTTCTAATACTGTCAAGTACATGATCAGAGGTCTTCCTTCAACTGGAGGCATAAGGATTGGAGGCTCTTGTAAGTATTCCTTGATCTTGTCAAAAGCCTTTTGGCAGTCTTCATTCCACCTGACCGTCTGTTCCTTTCTCAACAATTTGAACAAGGGTTCACAGGTTGCTGTAAGGTGAGATATGAATCTTGAAATGTAGTTCAATCGACCTAAGAACCCTCGAACTTCTTTTTCTGTCTTTGGCGCAGGCATTTCTTGGATGGCTTTGACTTTATCAGGGTCAACTTCAATCCCTTTCTCACTTACAATAAAGCCCAGCAGCTTACCAGATCGCACCCCGAATGTGCATTTGTTGGGGTTCAATTTTAGTTGATACTTCCTCAGACGCTTGAATAGCTTCAGCAGATTCACCAGGTGATCTTCTTCAGTAAGGGACTTGGCAATCATATCATCCACATAACACTCGATTTCTTTATGGATCATATCGTGGAATAATGTTACCATAGCCCGTTGATATGTCGCACCGGCATTCTTGAGCCCAAATGGCATTACCTTGTAGCAGAACGTGCCCCAGGGTGTGATGAAGGTTGTCTTCTCCATGTCTTCAGGTGACATCTTAATCTGGTTGTATCCTGAAAATCCGTCCATGAAGGAGAATACCGAGAACTGAGCCGTGTTATCCACCAATACATCAATGTGAGGTAATGGGAAACCATCTTTCGGGCTGGCTCTGTTCAGATCCCGGTAGTCAACACACATTCTTACTTTGCCGTCTTTCTTAGGCACAGGTACTATGTTAGCAACCCACGGCGGATAGCTAGTCACAGCAAGGAACCCGGCGTCCCACTGCTTTTGTACCTCTTCCTTGATCTTCATTGCCATGTCTGGGCGAGTACGGCGCAGTTTCTGTTTAACCGGCGGGCATTCTTCTCTCAAAGGCAGCTTGTGCACAACAATGTCGGTATCCAACCCTGGCATATCTTGATAAGACCAAGCGAACACGTCCACATACTCTCGAAGCAGGTTAACCAGTTGTCTTTTCACTGAGTCTTGTAGGCAGGCCCCGATTTTAACTTCTTTCACGTCTTCATCTGTACCAAGATTGATTGTTTCAACCTCCTCCTGGTGAGGAGTAATAACCTTTTCCTCTTGTCTTAACAACCTAGCTAGCTCTTCAGGAAGCTCATACTCTTCTTCAACCCCTTCATCAGCTTGATTGATTGGATTGTCAAAGTCATACGAAGTCATAGCCGTGCCGTTGTCAGTGCTGTCTGGAAGGCACACTCTGCAAGGGTTCAGTTTGTTCATTTTAGTGATTTGATTTTAATCTTGTTTTAGAAAAGTGAAATAAAGTTGTCATTTTGAAAACACTACCATTTATTTTTTGTACAAAAAGAAAAATGGAAAAACAGTGAGCGAAAAGAAAAAGACTCGTTTGCAAAAAAGATGTCTGATATTTCATTGATTAATCTTGTTGCACAAAAAGTACAGATGGCCCGATTACAAAATGAGTCTTGTCATCTTGGGCAAGATGCAAGACTTTGATGCATGCTATAAAAATACAGGAAATAATAATTACTCTGCATGAGTAACTCTTATAATTTCCTGGGAAGACCAGTTTGAGATACTGCTCCCCGGGATCTTTGGACGAATCCAGCTTTCCAGGTTGCGTTCTTCTTCCAGCTCGTCTTCCAAACAGTTGACAGCATCAGGGGTGAGCATCCCCCCACTCACAAAGTTGGGCTCTTTCGCAGCCTCTGCTTGATCTTGTTGAGTTGGTTTGTAACCCAACCCAAATCTATCCTCTTTCTTCTCCACCGATAACAGTTTGCCCCAGCCTTGGGCGTTTCCTCCCTCAACAACCTTCCGGGCTTGTTGGTATGATGATATTGAAGTACCAGGTACAGCAGATGTCTCATTGATGTTCAAGGCCTCGAAACCTTGGCTCATTGTTTCATGGATCTCCCCGTCCATCTCAATGTACTTATAAGTAGCCAGGTGGCTGACAAAAATATCCTCCTCTCCACAAATTGTAACAATTTGACCCTCCCACTCATATTTTAACTTCTGGTGAAGGGTAGAGGTCACGGCGCCAGCGGCGTGAATCCATGGCCTACCCAATAGACAACTGTAGGCAGGCTGTATATCCATCACGTAGAAGGTCGTTTTGAAGGTCTGCGGGCCAATCGTTATGGGCAACTCGATCTCTCCCAGAACCGATCTCTTTGAGCCATCAAAGGCTCTTACCACCAGGTTGCTGGGTCTTAACGCCAATCCGTCATATTCTAGCTTCACCAGGGCCTTTTTAGGTAAGACATTAAGGGATGACCCTGTGTCTACCAGCACATGAGAAAGGACAGCACCTTTACATTCCATGGTTATGTGCAAGGCCTTGTTATGGTTGCGGCCTTCCGTAGTCAAGTCAGTGTTGGTGAACCCTAGTCCATGACTAGCATTAACATTTCCAACTACAGCCTCCAACTGATTGACGGTGATCTCTTCAGGCACATAAGCTGCGTGCAAAACTTTGAGTAGTGCGTTCCGATGGGCTTCGGAGCACATAAGCAATGATAGGATTGAGATCTTGGAAGGCGTCTGATGAAGCTGATCCACTATTTTGTAATCACTTTTCTTGATGATTCGCATGAACTCATCAACCTCTTGATCGAAGGGTGTTTTCAAAGCTTCCTTGACAGTCTGCTCTTCCTGCACCAAGCTCTTTCCTTTTGCCTTGGCAGCAGCTTCTGCTTCGGCAGTGGGTCTTTGAATTTGTGGAGCAAAGAGACGCCCGCTTCGAGTGAAGCCTCCGCCTCCTCCCACACTGTCTATTTGTGGTGCAGGGGTTGATGATTCAAAAGTGATTCTTTGTCCTTCACAGTACAGGTCAGAGCCGTAATGCCAGGGGATGGCGTTACTGCTTTCATAAGGTACTGGTCCAGGCACCGTGATAGTGACTGGACTGATTGTAGCTGCGGAAGGAGCTGTGATAGTCTGTGGATCGTAATAAATTGTGACTGGTGCTCTGATGGGAGCAGCACCTTCTGAGTTGTAGGCAGAGTTGTTCTCAGGGTCATAGAATATTGTGACAGTTGAGACGTCTTCATGATTTGCTGCTGATGTTGTAGGAGACATTGTGGGAAGGATGGGTGTTGTTGTTGTAGGAGTTTCAAAATGGAGTGGTGCTGGAGTTGTAGAAGGAACATTTGTTGATATCTGACTAGTTGAAATGACAGATGAAATACTTGTTGATGAAGCTGAAGAATTATCGGGAACAATGGTTGTTGCAGTTGTAGGAGGTTCTGGAGTTGTTGCTGATGAGATTGCTGGATTTGTAGGAAATGATGTGGTGATTTGAAGCTGGCCGCTCTGAATAAGACCATCTATGCCATTCCTCAAGTTATCGCACCCATTTACTGAGATATTGCAGTAAGCACACCCCAACTCACACCCCGGGAACATTTGACATTCGAGGAGTTGAGCCTTAATTTCCACCAACGGTGTCCGGATCTGACCCACACTGGTTATTAAATAAGACGGCTTGTCTTCTTCAATAGCGTTAATTCTGGGACCCCCGTGGTTTGGCATAGGATTTTTGTTGACATTAGGAGGTGGTGCGAAATTCAGAGCTTTAGAGTCTACCAGGTCTTGTACCTTCATGTGCAAGGCTCTGCACTTTTCTGTATTGTGGCCAGGTGCATTTGAATGAAAGGCACATCTGGCGTTGGAGTCATAATTCCTGGGTAGACTGTTGGGATCTGGAGGGGCCAATGTCCTTAGCTCAACTAGGTTGAGTTTCAGGAGTTGTGGCAGCAATGTAGCATATGGCATAGGGATCGGATCGATCACCCTATTAGCTTGAGGAGGCCTTTGTTGGAATGGCCTTTGCTGGTTGTTGTTGTTGGCGTTGTTGTAGTTTCTCGGAGGATACTGAGCTTGTTGATGGTACTGAGGTTGTTATTGATAGTTTTGTCATGGAGGTTGATAAACTGGTTGAGGATGAGCTGGAGCGGGGATGGTGACTGCTGCTACAGACCTGTGAACATATTGGGGTCTGCCCCTGTTGGTGTGGATGGCATTGGTCTCGCCAGTTCTTCTCGGGCCTGCAAAAGGCTTCCTTGTACTACTGGACGAGCTGGCACTATTGTCAGAAATCTTACCCATTTTTAACAGGCTCTCAATTCTCTCCCCAGCTATGACAACATCTGCAAAGCTAGTGGAAGAGAAAGCAGCCAGCCTGTCAATATATGTTCCCTGGAGGGTGTTCATAAACATATCTTCCATTTCCCTCTCAGACATAGGTGGTTGAACAGCAGCAGCCAATTGCCTCCATCTCTGGGCATATTCTCGGAAACTTTCCCTTGACGACTGTGACATTCCCATTAGGAGAGTCCTGTTGGGTGCCATATCTAAGTTGTACTGATACTGTCTGATGAAGGCCTCTGCCAGGTCCTTCCAACACCTGATAGTTGCTCTTGTCAGATGAGAGTACCATTCTCTTGAAGCTCCCGTCAAGCTATCCTCAAAATAGAACATCCAGAGCTTCTCATCCATAGTATAGGCCTTCAGCCTTCCCAGAAATGATTGTAGATGGGTTCGGGGACAGGAAGTCCCATTATACTTTTCAAAGCATGGTGGCTTAAACTTGTGGGGAATCCTGACCCCATCTACCAAGCCCATATCCATAACATCAAAACCCAAAGAGTTTTGAGACTCTAAGGATCTTAATTTCTCAGCTATCTCATCCAGCCTTCTATCATAAGCTTCTTCCCCAGCACCCATTACTGTGAACTGATCCTTTTGCGGGTCTTCTTGCAGTACCCTGCCTGCAGTAGCAGTCCCCTGAACATTCGCAGGAATATTGACCTCTGGATGAAGATGGGGACCAAATACAGGGGGGTTAACATGAGGTTGAACCCTTTCATTGTTGCTGGTGCCGGCAGTCCCTATATGTGGATCCTCTTGATTTCTCCCTTCCACCAGTGCTCTGAGCCTCTCCTGGCTTTGAGCCATGTTGTTCATTACCTCCATAAACTGTGTCATTTGGTTCCTCATTTCCAACCTCTCGTTGGTCATTTGGTTCCTGACCTCTGTAAGGTCCTGCTGCATCTGATCCATTTGTATGCCCGGAAGGTTGTTACGGGTTGGATAACGGTGCGGACGGTTAAGGGGAAATACCCGGCATCGAGCAATAATTCCTGAACATCACAACAGAGTTAGCAACAATAAAACAAAACCCTACAAAACAAACAAAAGGGTTAGCATGCAATGCAGTATGCTTATTTGTTTTCAAGGTATCCGGCTTGGCATTCAGTTTTGACCCTTCCAGACCCTTGAAGATGCTGTTGATGCTGCTTTTGAAGTGAAACTTGGATGGAACAAACTAGCACATATATTACAAAAAGCAAATGGTACATAGTTTGTTTTACAAATACAAGCCCTCTGAGGGGTCAAAATACATTACAAGAAAATAAAAGTACATGGAATGAAAGCAACAACAAACAAATGGTCAAACACCAAGACCAAACTCATCCTCACGAACTTCCTTGAGAAGTGCTTCGGTCACAGGATCAGCTGGACGCTCCGTGAGATTCCAGATGAGGAGATTCCGGGTGGTAACAGCTGCAGTTAGTCTTCTTGTGCTGACTTTGATCCTTTGACCTCTTCACTCCAGCTTTGATCTTCAGCTCTGATATCTCCTTCTGGGCTGCTGCCAGGGCTTTTTGCTGCTCTTTTGCACTGGCTTCCAGTTGCTCTATCTTATCTTGGACCCTCTTATCCTCCAGAGTACGAGCTTCGGTGATCCTGACCCACCTAGCCTGACTCTCCTTCAGATACAAGTCTGTCTTTGCTCTCTGGAACTGGGCTTCCTTGCAAGCATTCTTCAAAATTTGTTCTCCAGCCCTAGATTTCTTAATATAATCCTCAGACTTCTCAATTCTAGCCAAGTGCTCTACTTTCAACTTTTCCAACCTCTCAATATCCAGCCTACCATCACTCCTCTCCCAGAGGGTCTTCTGCAAAGCCTGAGTCAACTTCTCATTTCTTTCTTTCAAGCTCTCAAACTCCTCCAAACTGATAGTGGCAGGGGGTGGTGCTGAAGATGATTCAGGCATATCCTCCATGGTAAAGGGCATTCCAGAGAATTGAGCCCTGGCACGAGACCACTCATAATATTGTGCTGATGCCACATTATTGCACTTCCCCAGAATGGTTACTCCCTTGGTTTGAACATTATCCCAGGCCCAGGCAGCCTGCCTAACAATAGCCAGATTAGGCTTGTTCTCACAATAAAGAGTCTCAACCAAGTCCTGTGCCTTAGGAGTGTGGACCAGTGTATAGCCCAGTTGTCTTTTGACCAGCAGAGGGTTGTAATTGATACTACCCTTAACTCCTATTAGGGGCACATTGGGAAAATGCCCACAGCTGGTGATGATATCCCTGCCTTTGGTGCTTTGAGTGCACCATCTGATATCGGCTGAAGTTAGAGCAGTGAGTCTCTTAGCCCAGTTTCTCTGCTGATGAGGGTTCAAAAATGCATCTGTCTTAGGCAAATGCCTGAGAAGCCAAGTGTGGAACAAAGGAGCACAACACCTCACTAATCTTCCCCTCTGCTTTTCATTCCTCTGATGCACTGAGTAATAGAGATCCCCCAATAAAGTGGGCACTGGGTTCCTCAGGATGAAAAGATGGATTGCATTCTTGCTAATGAATCGAGGCTCATCTGCAAATAACATAATCCCATATATGCTCAGGGCCAGCAAAGCACAGACTGCTTTCCACTCTCCTAAAGAAGCTTTCAGGGTAGCTTGGGAGATCAAGAAATCCAGATGCAAACCAGGGATCCCAGCCTTAGAAGTCATATGCTGCTCAATCAGAACAGGTTCCAGATGCAAAGCCTTTGCTACCTCTTCATTACCAGGAAAGACCATCTCAGGGTTGAAAGGGACTCCACCCCTGATAGGTATACCAACTAATGATGAGTATTCTTCCAATAAGGGGCCCAGCTGAAAGTCCTGAAAAGTGAAACATCTCAGTGGGGGATCATAAAACTGAAGGCAAGTGTGGATCAGGCTTCTCTGTGAGGGGTCCAGATCCATAACCATATCAAGTATATCTCCATAGTGTTCCCTGAACAGTGGTATATGGTCTGGAGTAATCAGGGTCTGAATCCTCCTGATGTCAGATAGCTCTGGCTGGAAGAAGTGGTAGGTGATGTTACTCTTTTTAGGAGCCATGTTGTTGAGACTGGGTAGAGACAAGTGCTGATGATGATACTGAGGAATGGGCCACTGATTGGCTGGTGCAGGTGATTGAAGCAAATAGCTGATAACTGAAGCAGATGCTGATGAAGGTAGGTCAATACTGATGATAGGGTCAAAACCAAACCAAAAATGAAAGTGGATACCCTGAAACACAAATAAGCAAATGTCAATATGATGCAATGATTATGTATGCAAATGATATGCAAGGGTTTGTGACTGAGCTGGATCTGATCAAATGCCCTGATATAGGTCCAAGTATGTTCAAGAATTCCAGATGGAGGTCTATAAATCCAGTAACCAGGGTGGGGGGGCTCAAATAAAGAGCCACATGTCCAGGGTTTAGAATCACAAGAACTGTTCCAACATGGAGTATTCTTAATCAAACAAAGCAACAGGGTATGTTGAGGCCAAGGGTACCTGCAAACCTGTAAACAGCCCAACCCCCTCACAGGTGGTGTTCTAAAACAAGGATCCTCAGACTTGGATCAGTTATGAGAAGTGTAAACACTTCTAACCCGGAGGTACAGTGTTTACAATAACCATAAAAGTTCCTCCTCTAATTCACCCCAGTTTCTGAAGGTCAATACTAAAGGTCATCCAGACTTAGCAGGCTTCCTAGATAGCCCTAGCACTGCAGGAAATCTGCAATACAGAGTTCTCAAGAAGAAACCCATATCTGAACTGTGTTTCACATTCCCGCACCAGACCGAGATGGAATGGGAAAGAATATGAACCACTCTATCCTAGGTGTCACTCAGATCCCAGGTATAGGATCTTAACTCTCAATAGAACACCCACCCACCAAAGCAAAACCAGATCCAGCCAGACAGCATGACAGTATGATATATGTAAAGCAGTAAAGAAAGCAATAAAACAAACTGTACATAAAGCAAAAAATAAAACATATACAAACACAAATAAGCACATAACACCCCAATAAACACAAATCAACCAAGCGCTAGGAGAAACCCACAAAGAGAACCAGAAGCCCTGGTTGCAGTACAAGGGATTTCCCCAGCAGAGTCGCCAAGCTGTCGCTCCCGATAAATGGGGAATGGCCCAAATAAAGGTACAGACGCGAACGGTCGGCGAGAGGGACAGTGAGAACACACAGCCGTGAACTCACTGGAGATGAATAGAGTCGCCAGCTAGGCATTTTTATCCCGGAGGAAAGGCAATGCTGCATAGACCTAGAAAGATATGGATATGACGGTTTGCGAACCAGAGAGACTGAGAAAGGGGGTTGGTTACAACCTGGGAAGGTATTAGCACCCAGATTGTCCGTCGTACTCGACGGGATCCACGCTTAAAAGATTTGTGTTTTAAAGGGGTAGTGTCAGTGCAATTTGTGTGTCAAGAGCTGGAAAAGATGTACAGGTGTCAGTGTAAAAGAAGTGAAGTGTGTAAATGATGTGTCAGTGTAAGATTGAGAATGAATTGCTCATGATAATGAGGCTCAAAAGAATAAAGCTGGAGGAGGGGGAATATACAGAGACTTTTGTTCGATAACTGTTAAGTTATGCCTACGTATCCTCTCGTGCAATGAGGAAGTCAGAACACCGTAGTTCGACCCAAAGAGACTGAAAGATGAATTGACTTGTGAACTGCTTGCTTGTCAATGCTCAAGTGTATGACCTGTCTGGCTCAGGTGCTAACTGTCTTGCATTAGACGGAAGAAGCAAGTTCTCGTTTGTGAGTGAATGAGATGAGAAAAGAATCCCGAAGGAGACGATTATTGTTTGTCTTTGTATTTTCAATCTTTTATTGCTTTTTGAAAGTTTTTCATAGATTAATGAGCTTAAGCCTAAACCAGTGGGTTAGTAAACTCATCACATCTTCCCTCTGATTAGGGGTAATGAGAATACCTTAAGTGTGAAGTCAGATTCTCACACTTAATCACCTTTGGTGTAGGATTAAGATCATTAACCTACTTGTGATTAATTAGATGTTTTTGTGGTTTTTGTTTAGTGTTAAGTAATGAGGTTAAGCCACAATCAGGGATTAAACAGACTCATTACACCATCCTAATAGAAGGATAATAGATGAGAATGTTTAAGCTGAGGAAAGCTCCTCAACTTAATCCATGATTAGGGATTAAACTCATGACAAAACAAAACCTTTGATTAAGTGGATTTTATTTAATGATATGATGATGAAGTGATTTTTAGGGTTTGTAAGACAACTTGAGGGGAACTTGTCCATTAACACTAGGGTTAGTCCTTCTTAACCAATTAAGGAAGAATTAGAACCCTAATGCAAGGCCCAAGTTACAAGTGTGATGTCTTGATAGTTATTAAATGGATTGATTAAGAGATTTAAACACATTAAGGGTTTAACACTTAGGATTAAAGTTATACACTCCATCCTAAGAGAAGGATGCAGGCATAAGCTTAATCACAAAGCCTTAAAGCCTTTAGGGTTTAGTCCCTGATTATGAGATGAGAAGAGAAGACTCAAAAGAGACACAAAGGTAAAAACTAAGAAGGGAGACTAATCAAAACCCTAATCATTGTCATGCTTGGTTGTCCCTAAGGTTTGTGGGGTTTTCAAGGGAAGTCTTCAATGAAACCACCAGGAAGCAGATGAAAGGATCAGGAGAAGCAAAACAACTTGCTTCATTCAAGAAGTCAAGTCACTTGAAGAAAGAAAGTGGGGAGAAGAAGAATGAGCAAGCTCAAACTCAAACACATATAAAAATGCAGCATGGATGCAAGAGAGATGAAAAGAAAAGTTATGAGAAGTGAAGGCAAATTCACTTCTCAAAGTCACTTACCACCTGAAAGGTTAGAAAAGAAATGCAATGTAATGCAAAATGGGATGAGATGACATGATGAGAAACAAAACCAGAAGCAAATACATGATGCTAATGATGCTATGAGATTCTACAAACATGAGGCAGCACATGGGAATGATCATACAAGCTTATGAATGCAAATGGGGCAAGCTAAAACACATGAACATACATGAAAAGTTATGAAGTACATATGGCATATAACATGGCTAATACATGATACAATGATCAAACATGCTTTCAATATGTCTTATGATGTCAAATGAATCAAATGGATGCTTGAAATGTCATGGCAAGTCATGTTATGCAAGAGAATGCAAGATGGATGCATATGGAAGCCCAAATTAGGGTTTATGAACAACATATCAAACAAAAACCAAAATCAGAAGCAAACCCTAAGATAAAAAATTGAAAATGCCACTCAAGGGACCCCTAATCCTATACTATCCTAATGCCCAAAGGAGAGGTCTCAACCCTTAACCAATTTCAAGCTATGATTTTTACAAGTTTTCTAGGGTTTTAGGGTTCCTAAACAAGAAAATTATCAAATAAATGGAAAATGAAAGATCAAATCATGGCCATTTAATCTCATAAACTACATGCTAAACACAATGCAATGCAAAAAGAATCAATGTCCAACTCTTCATGGATAGGCAGAAATGATTTTTTGAGCTTTGGATCAAATTAATGCATAAAAATGATTTTTATTCAATGAAAAATTCTCAAAATGCATCAAGATCAGAAAATAAATTTGGTTTGAAGGTTGTACAATGTTTCTAAATGTCTTAGAACATTTCATGAATTTTTTGGTGATTTTTAAATACCTAAAAGTATTTTTAATAAATTAATTTTCATTAATCAATTAAAAATAATCTTTTAAATATTTAAAAATACTTTTTTAATGCTAAAAATGAAAATAAAAATATTTTTGTGTTTTTAAAAATTAATGGAACTTTTGACAAAAAGTTTCATAATTTTTAAAACAATTTTGCTATTTTAAATAAATTGTATAAAACAAATATGAAATAAATGAATTAAAACAAAGAAAAAGAAAAGTCAACTGAATGGAGGGCCTGGATGCATTCTGGGAGAAGGGGGATTGACTGCGCGCGCAGATCAAAGGCCCACATTCAAACTTGGTTAATCTGAATTAAGAATTAATTAATTATGGATTAGGGCTTAATGACGAATCTGGACCATTCACACGCGCGGCAAGTCAACTGGTCAAGGCAATCTAACGCTCCAGATTCAAATGGCCATTAATGACATAATTAAACCCTAATGATTTTCAGGTGGCCGGAGAAGACCTCTGGTCGTCTTCTCCGGTGGGAATCCCACCTGAAAATCCCCAAAAACCTCAAAACGCAACAAAAACGAAAACCAAGCATACAGAAATGGTTCCCATAACCCACTGAATCAAAACCCCATCACAAATAACATTTATATTCCCTCAAGCTCATGAATCGAAAGAAACATTTTTTAGGTCACAGAGTTTCAGAACACAATTACATCCTCATTTTCCAACCATTTTCAAAACTAAAGATATCAGAACAATCAGTGAATCATGAAGAACAACTTAAGAACTTAAAAAATGATTTCTGGAAAAAAAAGTTCTTGAGCTACCTGAGTTTCGAAGCTTTCACTCTTGCAACTTTCTGTCCCTTTCCTTTGATGAAAACCACTCCTTATGACCCCTTGATGATGTTTGGATGCTTAGAAGAAGTTTATGTTGGCTGGTTAAAGAGTTTGAACAGCTTCTGCTCAAGCTCAGTTGAAAATGGTGATGGTGATTCAAGCTGTTTCAGGCAAAGGTGAGTGGTTCTTTATGATCAGGGTGATGAATGGAGAAGGTTTACGAAGTTTGTTCAAGTGTTTGTGGCCTGTGGAGTGAGTTTCGAAAGCTTTGGCTTTGAGAGTGAAAAATGGAAGAGTGATGTTCTTGCTGGTTTCAAGCTTGTGTCTTGTTGGTTTAGGCTCAATGAAACATGGTGAGATGATTGGTGAAACTGGTTTGAATGTTGGTGGTTTGTGGAGTCAGATTCGAAGAGTTTTGCTTGAGGGAGTGAGTTTGTGATTGTCTTGCTAGGGCTTGTTTCAGGCTGGCTCCTTGTATGAAATGGCTAGCAAATGGATAGTATAAACAACTCCAATTGGTCAGATGATGTGACCTGGCCTGCTGTGATTGGGATGTTCACTTTTGCAAATTGTCAACTTTGGTGTAAGGAGGGCATGGGCTAAGTTCTAGCTTGGTACAAGAGGCATGGGCTGCGCAGCAAGGTGAGGGGAAAGGCTAAGGCTGGTTCAATGGCCAATGCAGCAAGTGGGTGAAGTGTGATGAGTGGTTTTGCAACTTGATCACTTTTGAAACTTCATGAAAATCTCTTGCTTTGCCAACCATGAACATGTGATCTTTTGGTTCAAATCTGATTTTTAGGCCATATGTAATGTTTGTGCATTGGTTTGATGTGAACTAGAAGTCACAAATGGCCTTGATACATGATTTTGCAAGTTTCTCATTTGAGGCACATCTTGAAAATTAGTGATTTTTGCCAACTTTGTCACACCATAACTTTTGATCCAAAATGAATTAGGTCATGTTCTTGTACTTTTTGAAAAGGGAAAAATGTATTCTACAACTTTCATGACCAAAGTTTTTCCATTTGGGGCATTTTTGGATCAAAAAGTAAGGTTTGAAAAGTGACCTAAAATGACAAATTCCTTAAAAGTCAACCATGCCCTAAAAAGTCAACTTTGCAAAAACTTGTAATTATTGAATTTTGTGAACTTTAACCTTCTTCCATGATCAAATAAAGATCATATACACTCAAAATGATGAAGATCACCCCTTGGTTGGGTCATTGGGGGCCTCAGATACCCTGATTTTGCACTGACTTGTCTGAAAAGTCAACCCTTGATCAGATGACTTCCCCATGGAATTTCCTCATAAAAATTGATATGCATACTCCCTATAACATATAGAGACCAATAGAAACAAGAATGACCAAAAAAATTGGAGTTATGGCCTCTGAAACCAAAACCCTAATTTTAGGTCAACTGTGCAGTCAAACTTGGCTCTGTATCCATACCAATCCCAGTTCTTGTGATTCTTTGGCATTATTGACTTTGAGAGGATATGATATGATACTTGAGCACACATATACCCCTTTGAAGTGATTGATGGCCCTTGGAGTGGCTCAAGAAGCTCTTGGATTGCTCAGATCACAAACCCTAGATGCAGATGACCTAGAACCAATGCAATGGATCAAAAATGTGATATGAGATGATTATGATTGTGTTTATGCATATGAGATGATCGCAAGCCATGGTGTGAATGGGTGAGGGCAAATTTGGGGTGTTTACAGGTTTCAATCCTGCTCCACATTGAATTGTCCACACTCCAAAAATCCTTTTCTTGATGTGTTCTTCAATGATCTTTCACTCTAAAATTCGTCTGCAATTTCTGTAATCTGTTGCTGCACTAAATGAAACACTTAAAATATATATGCAGATTCTGTTAGAAGTAAAACAGACAAATGAATCGATTCAAGACACGAATGAATCGATACATAATAGTATTTATACTGTTATGTATCAATACATGTTAGTATGAATCGATACATACTGAACAGATGAATAAAAACAGAGAATTAAACAAGCAATGAACCGATGCATGTTTGTATGTGTTGATTCATAGAAGAAAATCCAGAACCATTCAAACAACATGAATCGATACATGATGAAATGAATCGATTCATTTTGCGAATTTCCAGAATCATTTTAACAGCATGAATCGATGCATGATGGAATGAATCATTCATTTTGCGTATTTTCAGAAAAACAAAGACATTATTAAAAATGAGACACAAGATCTAAAGGCAAGCATTTTGTCTTAATATGAAGCATATAATGAAAACACAAACACTTAAAAATTATAATCATTCAAAACTAGAGTTGCTCACAAACTCCCCCTTTTTAATGATGACAAAATTTTTGAAGTATGAGAATTACTCCCCCTGAGTTTGTGCCTGTCATTTTTCACACTTGCCTTGCCTTTCTCCCCCTTTGTCAACATCAAGAAAGAATGCATATGTGAAGAAATAGAAACAACAATACCAAGATATATAAGCAGAGTTCACTCATAAAGAATGAAACATAAAGGGCAAACAATTTAGACAAAAGCAAATAATCATAGGCAGTGAAATTGTCAAATAGAGTTGTGAATTATAGAAACAAACCAAACCATAAAATGTTTAAACATAAAAGAAACAAAGAAACTTAAGCAAGAAACAATGATGATATGCAAAATGAAATGTAGCTTCAATGAGGAAAATGGCCACCACAAGACTCCGCATCATCTCGATCGGGGTCTCAGAAACTTGGAGGAGGAGGTGGAGGAGGCACTTCATCAGAATTCTGCCCCATGAAGGCGTAACGCCTGAACCGTCTCTGAACCTCTGTGCTTTGAAATCTTTCCATTATCCCCGGATGCGAGCGACAATCATCCATAAATCCAGACATCTCATTATAGAAAACTTGATGCCACTTAACCAATTCGGTATGCCATGAATGTTGATTATGATACATTCGAGTATGCTTATCATGCCATTCTCGGTGCTCGTTATGCCATTCCGTTTGCTGGACATGCCACGCACGGGTTTCTTCATGCCGGGCATTGTTTGAAATTTCCAACTGCACAAACATTTGAGTAAGATAGGCCGGAGCAGCAGTAGATGAAGTCGGTGGAGCCGATGAAGGAGCCAGTTCATAGTTTGTAGGAGACCACCTTTGTGGTACCCACTCACCCCAACCGGCGTTGGCATTCGCATCAGGAGGATTTTCTGCATCCTCCATGTCTTCATCCCGTTGTTCTTCAACATAAACATGTTCAGAAGGAATATCAAAGTTGTAGATACGGGTTCGAGTGTTGCGTTCAAAGAAGTAGTAGCAGCGACGCTCGATGTCCCACCGATAACCCATATGAGAGAGTGTGGCATTGTTGAATTCTTGAACACTAGAAGATGATAAGAGAGGCACAGGAGGGAAAACCACTTTCCAAAACTTAAGAATTCGCATAATCTGGGCAGCATATGCAAGAGTGATGTTTTTGGAGTTGTTCCGCGTAAGAAAGATACGCTTGACAAAGTAATTGGGCCAGTTTAATGGTATCTTCTTCTGCAGAATATACAATAAATGGATATCCGGCTTGTCCAAACGAGAGTGCCCACCGGACCTAGGACGCAAGATATGTGACAGAATCCAGTGCAGAATTCTTGGAACACTTTTAATCATACCAGATGTCAGAGGCTCATCATCAGCAAGAGGTCTTTCCAATTTAGAAATGGATGCACAATATTCCTTCAACTTAAACTGTGTTTCAAAGTTCTGGTCATGCCACATCTGCACTTCAGGCAACAGAGATGGCAGATTGAACACTTTGGGCCAATCATCAGCCTCAAAACGGTAAGTTCTGGTTCCAATCGAACACTTGAACATGTAGCCTTTTCCAGTTTTCACACCAGCATAAAAAGCACGAATAAAGTCTTCATGATACTCATCTTTAGCAGTTAAAAAGGATCCAAGATTTTGTGCGTCGATTAAATCCGCAACCTCTTCTAAACAAAGAGTACGTACATCACTGGTATTAAAAACATGTGGTTTCATAACTAACCTCGTTTTAAAAGAAACCTCAAATTCTTCAACAATGGCAGGATGAAGAATTGCAGCCCCAGATGGAGGAATTTCAGGAACAGAAGGAGCCTGATGAGAAGACCCAACGGGTTCTTTGCCTTTACGTTTTCCTTTTTCTCTTGGAAGCATGACTCTTGGAGGCATAGTGATGAGATTAGGGGTTTAAGAGAATAGGGGTTTTGTGGCAGTTAGGGTTAGAAACGAAAATGATGCAAATGAGATGATGAGAAAGACATAATGGAGTTTTATAACTGATAGACATGTCATAGCAGTTGCTGATGTGTCGATTCATAAGAAATAAACTGAATTTAAAACAGTATGCATCGATTCATGACCTTGTGAATCGATTCATTTTACGAAAATATTGGAAAATCAGGTTGCTATGTATCGATACAAACCACAAATGTATCGATACATATTGTAACTATTTTGACAAATTTAAAAAGAAACAAACATGAATCGATTCAATATGGCTGTGATCGATTCATAATGCGATTTTTTTAAAATTCAAATAGCTATGTATCGATACAAGCCACTATGTATCAATACATACTGTAACTATTTTCATAGAAATTGAAAGAAAATGAACATGAATCGATTCAATATGTTTGTGATCGATTCATAATGCGAAATTTTGGAAATTCAAGTGGATATGTATCGATACAAGCCACTATGTATCAATACATACTGTAATTGTTTTGACAGTGATAAAAGAAATTTTGCAAGAATTGACACAAAAGGGAATATGCTAAACAAACATTATGCAAAATTCAGAATGAATCATAACATTGTATGGATGCTTAAGAATACTTTACAAACAAAACATCAATGTTCAAACACTCATATGTAAAGAAGTACATGTAAACGAGAAATCATTGCTCAAACATACATTGATCATACAATATCAACAAAGTGAAGAGAGGAACAATATTACCTCCGTCGTAGTATTCTCATGAGGTACGAGTGAAAACTACAATCATAACTTAGTAAACACGATGAGATAAATAGAAACTACAACAAACAAACTTAAGACACCAATGCGGAGAGATCAAGAATCCCTAATTCACGACGAATGTTGAAGAATGGTTCAGTTGCCAAAGGTTTAGTGAAAATGTCAGCAAGTTGATTTTTAGTATCAACATGCTCAAAAACAACATCTCCTTTTTCAACATGATCGCGAAGGAAGTGATGTCTAATCTCAATATGTTTGGTGCGAGAGTGTAAAACAAGATTCTCAGTGAGATTAATGGCACTAGTGTTGTCACACTTAATTGGAATGCGTTTAAGTTCAATGTCAAAATCTTGTAGTTGTTGTCTAAGCCACAAAATTTGAGCACAACAGCTACCGGCTACAACATACTCAGCCTCTGCAGTAGACAAAGCTACGGATACTTGCTTTTTACTATGCCAACTTATTAAAGAATTTGAAAACAAATGACATGTGCCACTAGTGCTTTTCCTATCTGATTTGCAGCCAGCAAAATCAGAATCAGAGTAACCTACTAAGCTGCAATCGCTTCCTTTGGAATACCAAAGCCCATATTTAGGTGTTCCATTAAGATACCTAAATATACGCTTGACTGATTTTAAGTGAGATTCCTTAGGATTTGATTGATTTCGTGCACACATACACACACTAAACATGATGTCCGGTCTAGAAGCAGTAAGATACAAGAGAGACCCAATCATACCTCTATACCTTTTGACATCAACACACTTACCATGTTCATCTTTGTCCAAGTTTCCGTTGGTAGGCATGGGAGTGTCAATTGATTTAGAATTATTCATTCCAAAATGCTTGAGCAGCTCTCTATAGTATTTTGTTTGACATACTGTTGTACCTTCATCGAGTTGCTTTATTTGGAGGCCTAAGAAGTAGTTCAACTCCCCCATGAGACTCATCTCAAACTCACCCTGCATAACATTAGAAAATTCTTCGACCAAGTGTATGTTAGTTGAACCAAAAATTATATCGTCTACATAAACTTGAACTAAAAGAATGTGCTTTCCTTTGTGTTTAATGAAGAATGTATTATCCACTTTACCTCTAGAATATCCATGATCAAGTAGAAATTTGCTAACTCTTTCGTAACACACACGGGGTGCTTGCTTAAGACCATATAAAGCACGCTTTAATTTGTAAACATGATCTAGATATTCAGAATTTTCAAAACCGGGAGGTTGTGAAACATATACTTCTTCATTTATGACACCATTTAAAAACACACTCTTTACGTCCATTTGGTAAAGCTTGAAATTCATAGAACATGCATAAGCAAGCAAAAGATGTATAGCTTCAAGGCGAGCCACCAGAGCATAAGTCTCCTCATAATCTATGCCCTCCTCTTGGTTATACCCTTGTGCTACCAAGCGTACCTTGTTTCTAGTTATCACTCCGCTTTCATCAAGTTTATTCCTAAACACCCATTTAGTACCTATGATGTGATGATCTCGCGGACGAGGGACAAGTTCCCAAACGTCATTTCTTTTAAATTGATTAAGCTCTTCTTGCATGGCCATTAGCCAAAATTCATCAATCAAGGCCTCTTTAGCATTTTTAGGTTCCACTTGTGATACAAAAGCAAAGTGAGAACAAAAGTTACTTATCTTAGAATGAGTCAACACTCCCTTTGAAATATCTCCCAATATATTGTCTATAGGGTGGTCTTTAGAGGATTTCCAAGCTGGTGGAAGGTCCTTCACTTCAGATGTTCCTTCCTCTTTATCTTTTTCATGACTAGTATCTTCCTCCTTCTCAATATCAACCGTTTCAGATTGATCAATTTACGAAACAGCTTCTTTGAGTATGTCTTCTGTAGATACACCTGCGTCATCAAAAGAGATACCTTTTCTGACAATTTTTGGGTAAGACTCATCAAAAGAAACATGGACAGATTCTTCAACAGAAAGTAAACGCCTATTATACACTCTATATGCTTTGCTTAATTGAGAGTAACCAAGAAAAATACCTTCATCAGCTTTGGCATCAAACTTCCCAAGATTTTTCTTACCGTTATTCAAAACAAAACATTTACAACCGAACACATGAAGATGAGACAAGTTTGGCTTTCTACCTTTTAAAATTTCATAAGGGGTTTTATTCAAAATAAGACGAATTAAAACCCTATTCAGAACATAACAAGCTGTGCTAATTGCATCAGCCCAAAAATATTTTGGTAATCCACCCTCATTGAGCAATTTTCTTGCCAATTCCTCTAAAACTCGATTTTTGCGTTCCACAACACCGTTTTGTTGTGGAGTTCGAGGAGCTGAAAAGTTGTGCTCAATGCCATACTTGTCACAATACTTATCAAAGAGATGGTTTTGAAATTCACCTCCATGATCGCTTCGGATTCTAACTATTTTAGAATTCATTTTATTTTGGGACAGCTTTGCAAAACTTTTAAAAGCAGAAAAAGTTTCATCTTTGCTATGAAGGAATATAGTCCAAGTGAATCTAGAGTAGTCATCTACTATTACGAAACCATAATAGTTTCCACCTAAGCTCTTTGTCCTAGATGGTCCAAAGAGGTCCATATGGAGAAACTCAAGGGGTCTTGAAGTTGAAATTATGTTTTTAGATTTAAAAGAGACCCTTGTTTATTTCCCCATTTGGCAAGCATCACATAGGTGGTCTTTTGAAAATTTTATTTTTGGAAGACCTACTACTAGATCCTTGGATACAACCTTATTAAGCAAATCGAAATTAACATGCGCAAAACGTCTATGCCATAGCCATGAATCATCATTTAGGGCTACTAGACATTTAGTGCTTGTTAAAGATACACTCAAAAGATCAAGCATATATATGTTGTTTACTCTTACACCCTTAAACACAACATTTTGTTCGGTATGTTCAATTTTGCAACAAGTTTTTGTGAAAGAAACTTTATAACCTTTGTCGCATAGTTGACTTATACTTAACAAATTGTGTTTAAGTCCCTCTACAAGATGGATATCAAAAATAGTAGTGGTAGAGGGATTACCTACACTACCTTTACCAAGTATAGCTCCTTTCTTATTGTCTCCATAAGTAACATACCCTTTCTTCTTTGCTTTGAAGTCAATAAAAAGTGATATGTCACCCGTCATGTGCCTTAAACACCCGCTGTCCAGAAACCATCTTCTTTCCATGGATGCAAGACACTCATCCTACAATATCAAAAGAGAGAGGTAGGTACCCAATATTTATTGGGTCCAGGTGGGTAAGTGGTAACATGGTTGTCTTTAGGCTTCCATTGATAAATTCCTTTAGGCACTAGAAATCTTCTAAATTTGCATTTTTCAATGGTATGGCCAGCATGACAACAATAATGACAAACACTATGATAATGTTGTTGTTTATGATTGGTCTTTAAATCCTTTGGAACAAAAGAATATTTTGCATATGGAGGATTTAATGACTTTTTGAACAACCTAGTATCAATGGCATAAGTAATCTTAGGTTGCAAGGCTTTTTCCAATTTGACTTTAAGAGAAATAACCTCTTATTTCCAAATGTGACAACCTTCACAATGCCTTATTTTACTACAACCATCAATATCAATAGCTTTTGAATTTTCTACAATGCTAGCTTTCAAGTATTCTAAATCTTTTTCAGCATGTTGTACTTTACCTTCCAAGTATGAATTTTTTTTTATCGGAAGATAATCTTTTAAATGCTTCTATAGCTTCATTATGCAGTTTTTCAAAAGCTACTTTCAATTCAGAAAAGGACATAGAAGAGAAATTGTTATAGTAAGCTTGTTTTACCTTTTTATCATCACTTTTCTTCTTGTGGTGGGACTGATTTTTGGTGTGAGCCATAAGACACAAATTTGCGGTTTCATCGCTATCACTTGAGCATTGTGTACTTGATGAATCACTATCACTTTCCTAAGCAATGTAAGCTCTTCTTTGCTTATTATACCTTTTTGGTGGAGCTTTTCCTTTATCCTTTTTCTTTAAAGGACAATCCGTTTTATAATGTCCGGACTTGCCACAATTAAAGCAAGACCCTCTTTCTCTATTCTTCTTAATCTCTTCCTGTTTTGAATCTATAGATTGTCTTCTAAACTTTATGAGATTTTTGTCGGAATGCTTGATTCCATTGTTTCGAATGAATCTATTATATCTCCTAACAAAAAGTCCCATTTCTTCTTCACCGGAGTCTTCGTCACTACTTGACTCATTGTTGCTTAGCTCTTTTTGTGAGGACTTTGAGTTAGAAGCCATAAGAGCTATAGGCCTTTTCTCACCCTCTTTGTCTTTATTCTTCTCCTTTCCCTTTTTACTTTTGTTCTCAAACTTTTCTAGACTTTCTAGTTCTTGCTGATGTTCTTCCAGCTTTCCAAACAAAGTAGTCATTGTTAGTGTCGTTAGATCGTTGGCTTCCTTGATAGCTGTTACTTTAGGTTGCCATTCCCTGCTAAGACATCTCAGAATTTTATTAGTAGCAATATCATTGGAAACAGGTTTTCCAAGTGCATTCAAACGATTAATGAGATGAACAAATCTCTTTTGCATGTCGGGAATAGATTCTCCTTGTTTCATGCGAAAGAGTTCGAACTCTTGATTAAGTGTGTTAATGCGGGACTGTTTTACTTCATTTGTACCTTCATGTGCAATTTCTAAAGCATCCCACATTTCTTTAGTTGTCGAGCAATGGGAAACTCGATAATACTCATCTGCACTAAGTGCTGAAATTAGCATATTTCGAGCTCTCCAATCACTTGACCACTTTTTCTCATCTTTTTCATCCCAATCATCTTCTGGTTTAGGTACTATGGCACCTTCCTCATTCATCATGGTAATTTGAAAAGGACCATTTTGAATGGCAGCCCATATGCGCCTATCAACAGAATTTATGTGAACTCGCATGCAGTCTTTCCAGTAGCCATAATTTTCACCATTGAAAACAGGAGCTCTATTATACGCCCCCTTTGGTTCAGAATCCATAACGTTACAGGCAGCCACAAAGCACCAGCGAACCGGTGCTCTGATACCACTTGTTATACGTTGTGGCTAGTGATCTAGAGGGGGGGGGGGGGGTGAATGGATCACCTCCTTGTATACAAGGATTTAAAAGATTTTTCAGAGTTTTCAAAGATTGATGGAAACAACGGTCCCAAATATACAAGCGTCTATTCTGGACCAGCCACTAGAAGACCAGACATGTGATAACGTGCTGGATTTACGATTGAGATGATAAAGGATTAAACACACAAGATGTAAAACAGTTGAATGCACCTATCACAAAAGCTATTTCCAATGAATCAAACACGATTGAAAACGTAAATAGAGATAGAGAAGGAATACAATACGCAGAGATTTGGTAAGGAAGTTCCCCACGTTCGTCCTCGCGTGTGGGTACGTCTCCCTCTCAATTTCAAACCGAAATTGAGAACTTTTATATCAATATTGCTGAAATCGTCGATTACAAGGTTGCTATACAAACACCAGAAATCTATACACCTAGATCTTCCTATTGTATCAACCTTCACTTGATCTGAGCCCAATCAAGATTCCCTGCAAGTAATACAAGCAATTCATCGGTTCCACGATCTATTTGCGAAATCCCCCGATTTCCAAATCTTACGCTGCGGCTGAATCTGTCTTGTAAACGTGACTAACAAACCCTCAAGAACACGCCCATTCTTGAAGGAAAACCCAACTGGTTTTTCCTTGAAACCTTTTATCACTCTTCAACTCAGCTGGATCTCCGATCGTACCACTGAACGTTATCTCATAAACCTTCAATTCACAGAACAACACTCACTTCCTTGTTGATGTTCTTGAATTAAGATATTTGAGAAGATGATGAAGATGAATTTGATTCTAGGTTTCAATCCTGTTCCACATTGAATTGTCCACACTCCAAAAATCCTTTTCTTGATGTGTTCTTCAATGATCTTTCACTCTAAAATTCGTCTGCAATTTCTGTAATATGTTGCTGCACTAAATGAAACACTTAACATATATATGCAAATTCTGTTAGAAGTAAAACAGACAAATGAATCGATTCAAGACACGAATGAATCGATACATAATAGTATTTATATTGTTATGTATCAATACACGTTAGTATGAATCGATACATACTGAACATATGAATAAAAACAGAGAATTAAACAAGCAATGAATCGATGCATGTTTGTATGTGTCGATTCATAGAAGAAAATCCAGAACCATTCAAACAACATGAATCGATACATGATGAAATGAATCGATTCATTTTGCGAATTTCCATAATCATTTTAACAACATGAATCGATGCATGATGGAATGAATTGATTCATTTTGCGTATTTTCAGAAAAACAAAGACATTATTAAAAATGAGACACAAGATCTAAAGGCAAGCAATTTGTCTTAATATGAAGCATATAATAAAAACACAAACACTTAAAAATTATAATCATTCAAAACTAGAGTTGCTCACAGGAGTGAATTCGTGAGTAGAAATGAGAGAGATCGAGTGAGGCTGTTAAGAGTGTGATGAAAATGTGTGATGAATCCTTTTCAAAATCGTGAAATGAGGCTTAAATACCAAGTTGTGTGAGGCTGGAAATTTTAGTTGTGGAATCAAGTTTGTTACACCAAAATCAGAGCATCCTTCGTGCCTCTCTCTCAACTTGCAAATCCTGACTTTCACAAACAATCACGTGCATGAGATATATAGTTGTTATGGTGTCCATGCATGTGCTAGCCTTTTTCTATTTGTTGATGATAAAAAAATGATCGAATGGTGATACCTGGCTGGTTTCATGAGGTGCATGGATGAGGTTCTCACATGTGATAACTTTCCTTTTCTTTCCACATGATGAGCAACGCGTGTGTGAGTTTTTAAGGGAAGAAAGTGTGACCTCTTGGCCACAAAAGTGAGAGAGAGAGAGAGGCGTGTAAAATCATGTGGGTTGTCGCTCCCGGGATTTTCATCCTAGTACAAACACGAAAATGGCGCGGAAAAGGTAGAGTCGCCAGCCAGACATTTTTATCTCGAATGAATGGGAAAGATAATGCTGCACAAACCTAAGGAAGAAGGAAAAGACGAGGCCTTGCGAACCAAAGATCTGGGTTCGGGAGTCGGTTACAACCTAGGAAGGTATTAGCACCCCAGATCGTCCGTCGTACCCGACAGGATCCACGCTTGTTTGTTTGTTTCAAAGGGTGAGAAAAAACTGCTGCTGGAACTGGAATGGAATGAGAAAAGGAACTAAGAAAGGAACTGGAGAATGGAAAGAAAGAGGGGAAAATGTAGGGAAAATAAAGAATGTGCTCGAACGGGCCCTACCCCGCTGCTTACATACCTCATCTCGAAAATGAGGATCAGAGTCGATGTAGTTCGCCTAACTGAGGCGGGAACTATTTTTGTGTTTTTTAGGATGACATTGCCATAGCTCTAGCTCAGGTGTTACCGGCTCTGACTCGAGGGTGTTTACCGTATCGCTGTTTGAACTGTCGAGGCAAGTCGCATTCTTCCGCAAAGATTAGGAGATGAGAAGAGAAGACGCGATGTCTTTGTTTATTATCTTTTATGAGAAGTGTTTTGACTTTATTATTTGTGAAGGTAGCCTCATGATTAGACTTGTACTTCATGCTAGACAAGCTCATACTATTCCAATATGGAATGAATATGAGTGCCCCATGGAATAAGGCTATACACAAAAGGCTATTTCAATCCTTTATTAAATGTCTTTTAGATTTTTGTTTGGAGATGAGAGAAGAAGATTCAAGTCGGAAAAGGACAAAAACTAAGGGGGACTAAGACCAATCCTAAGTTATTTATTCAATGGATGTCCTAATGGTTAGTGTGGCTTCTAAATCTAATAAGAAGAAAAGAGAGTTAGAAACTAACTTACTTCCTAAGGAAGTTAAGTTATTTCTAAGAGAGCAAAAGGGAAAGCCTATGATCAAAGCACAAGGTGATAAGGCAAACACAATTAAAATGCATAAGAGATGAGAATGAAGTGATACTTACCTCAATCTTCCCCCCTACAAAACAAATGTTAGCATGGTAAACATGACAAAAAAATAAGGTAAACAAATACCAAATTAATTCCTAAGGGAACTAAGACCTAAATTAGACTCAATCTAAGGTTTAGTGAACCTAAAGGCAACGCAATGCAAAATTCAACAGCCTATAACAACTACCAAATGCAAAAACAGCAATGAAATGCCATGTAACACACAATCAGCTTTTTACAACACATACACAGCATGCAAGAAAGGTGTAAAAAGTCACCAACAACATGAACTACACAACAAACCTCATACATTTTACAACTCCTATATGCAGAGACAACTATGAAATGTAAAATGCAGCTTTGATTATTTTCCTTTTTTATGCACAAATTCAATCATGAAATGCTCAATTAACATGAATATGCAATATGAATATGGATCAAGCACATAATTGAATGTCATGATTATTTTTTGAGGGATTATGCAAGAATGCACCACATGATTTGTTATGCAACAAGTATGCAAAATATGGCACATGAACATGGCATATGAACATTGATCATGAATATGCAACATGATACATCAACAAGAATGTCAAGCTTAATGCAAAATTCAGAATTGAATTGATGTGAATGATGTGATCAAACATGCAACCAAATGCAACCAAATGCACATACATACATGGTTATGTTAAATGCAACATATACATTGATACAATGAGATGCAAATGAGTTAACAAAACATGCGAAAGATGCAAAAACAGAATGCAACATGATTATTTACATGACAAAAAATGCATGGACATATCAACAATATGCAATAAGCCAATTCATGCATAAACTAACACATAAACACAAAATACGCGAAATGGACGGAAGCATGTCGAAACGACTCGAAATGGAGGAATGAGATGTCGAAACTAATCTTGAAATTTCCCTAAAATCAGGACATATCAATCTATGGTGGCAAAGGGGGGAGTAATGCCCAAGAAAATGAGGGAAAAAACACTTCTTGCAATCGAGTTATTTCCTAAAGCTCCTAATGCAACTATTATCTAGTGAGCACAAATTTTACACCTAAAAGCCATAATCTAAACCTTAATGGCACCTAGAATCAACTTTAATTCTAACTACAAACAAGCAAAGTGATCAAATCATAATCAAGACGAAATTAAACGGTCAAGCGCATACACAACGATAAACACACGAAGAACGCCGTCATGGCGAGATGAAGAGAATAAGTTAAATCAAGAAGCATATTTAGATCACCAACCTACGAAGTGGAGGATTGCTTCGGTGAGTGTTGCAATGTAGATCGGAACGCAAATGGAGAAGAAAACCGGAGAGTCGAAGCTTCGATCCACAAACGCGCAAAATAAATGCGGTTGATGATGCTTCTTGATGAACATTTGATCAATAACCTCCAATAAGCCCAAAACTCTTCCAAAATCAGAATTGATTCTTCAAATAAGCTTCACAATGAGATGATTAATGGAGGTTTTAGCTTCAAGTTCTTCAAATTCCAATGAAGAATTTGAAGAACTTCTTATGAAGAAGCTTTGGTGAAAGGTTGAAAATGGTGGAAAATTTGAGAGAAGAATGAAAAAGATGAAGATTAGTGAAGAAAAATGGGAGGGAGCTTAGCTTTGGGATGAAGTGGGTTTATATAATGTGTAGGCTTGACATGAGGTTTGGGTTTGGAGGTTGCTTAGGAGTTAGGTTAGGTTTGGAGTTAGTTAGGACTCTAGAGAGTTCTAGAGTATTCTTTGGAATATTCCTTAGAATATTCCTTGGAATATTCCTTGGAAAGTTGTAGAAGACTCTAGAATGTGGTAGAGTAATCCCAAAAGAAGAGTGTGGAATAAGGCAAAGGAGAGGAAAGGAAAAAGTGGAGGAGAAAAAACTGAAAAAATAGAAAAAGCAGCTTATATATCGATACGAAACTGTATGCATCGATGCATACTGAAGCATTGGCAATTCCAGCAAGAAAAATCAACTATGCATCGATACATAACACGGATGCATCGATACATGTCAGTTTTTTAACTGATATGTATCGATACATGGCTGTATGCATCGATGCATACTGAAGTTTTTGGCAATTATGCATCGATACATCCTTCGTATGTATCTGTAAACACCCCAAATTTGCCCTCACTCATTTCACCATGGCTTGTGATCTTTTCATATTGCATAAGTTCAATCATATCATCTCATAGTGCATTTTTGCTTCACTGCATTGGTTCTAAGTCATCTGCATCTAGGGTTTGTGATTTGAGCAATCCCTGAGCTATCTGAGCCACTCCAAAGGTCTTAAATCATCTCAAGAGGGTCCATGTATGTCCAAGCACCACATTATATCCTCCCAAGATCAAGAAAGTCAGAAAATCACAAGAATTGAGAAAGGCATGGAAGCAGAGCCAGGTTTAACTGCACAGATGACCTAAAATTAGGGTTTTGGTTTCAGAGGCCATAACTCCAAAATTTTTGGTCATTCTTGTTTCTAATGGTCTCTATATGCTACAAGGAGCATGCATACCAATTTTCATGAATAAATTCAATGGGGAAGGCATCTGATCAATAGATGACTTCTTGAGCAAGTCAGTGCAAAATCAGGGCATCTGAGGCCCCCAATCATCCAACAAAGGGTCTTCTCCATCATTTTGAGTGTATATAATCTTTATTTGATCTTAGAAGAAGTTAGAAGTTCAAAAATTAAAGAATTTCAAGCCATTTGCAAAGTTGCCATTTTGGGAAAGTGACTTGTAATGCAAACTTGCCATTTTGGGAAAGTTTTTCAACCTCCTCTTTTTGATTCAAAAATGCTTCAAATGAAAAATTCTTGGTCATGAAATTTGTAGATTGGATCATTCCATTTTCAAAAAGTACAAGAACTTGATCTAATTCATCATAGAACTCAAGTTATGGCCTTGCAAAGTTGGGGGAAATCACAAAATTTCACTTATGCACCAAAGAGGGAAGTTTGCAAAAACACTTGCCAAAGCCAAATGTGACCTCTAATTGACTTCTAAGCATTGCACAAACATCATACATGACATAAATTTCAGAATTGCCCAAAGGTTTCTCAAGTTTCATGCCTTGATCATTAAGATTTCTCAAAGGGGCCAAAACCTTCATAATTTGCAAAACACCCCATAACTTTCTTCTCTCTTGCTGCCTTGCCTCAAAACTGATCCCATGGACCTCCCTAAAGCCAGCTGCGCAGGATACCCCATTGTCCTTGGCCTGTCATATGCCCATACCTCAAGTACACCAACTCTTGACTTTATGCATTTTGCCCCATACCAATCAACATAGGCCACCACCCACCCTCTGACCTATCACAGCTTATCATGTGGATCAGAACCAAGCAAAAGCGCATAACATTGCAGCTTAGCACTTGAGAATCCTCAGCATACACAAAATCCCCCAAGTTTGCAAAAGCTATCGAATCTCATAACTCAGCCAACAAACATCAAAACTTCTTCCACCATTCAACTACACACTCATCACTGATCATTTCCCACCCTTCACTTTGCCCTGAAACCTCCCACATCAAAAACACGATTTTGACATTTCATGAACTGAACTTCTGCCAACTTCATTTTGAGTCCACTTAAACTCCAAGCAAGCACTGCAAGCTCTTGAGGGAAGTCATTGGGGTTGATTTGAGGCAAAGAACTGGTCAGAAAGCTCCTAGGTTGAAAGCTTCGTTTCGGGTAGCCATGACATTTATTTTTCCAGAACCTTCATTTTATGTTATAGAATGATTCTATGTGTTCCCCTGATCACCATGATATATTTTGTTTTGAAAATGGTTGAGTTTTAAGCATTTCACAAGCTTCTGAAAGTTCTGATATGTTTTCCGTTTTGCTTCGATTCGTGTTCTTGATGATGGATAAATGATTTTTGTTGTGTGATTCTTGTTGGGGTTGATGTGAGGATAATTTCTGGAGAGTTTGAGGGCTTGGGGTTGCGTATTGAGGAAGATTGAAGGAGAGGCTAGCCGGAGAAGATGACCGGAACACTGTTCCGGTCACCTGAAAGTGATTAGGGTTCAGATTAGGGTTTAATTGTGTAATTAGCGTAGTTTGAATTCTGGCCTTTGGATAGCGCGCGAAGTCAATTCCCTCCCTTTTCCATTTGAATTTGGGTCACTGGATCAGCATACTTCCATTAATTCACATTTTAATTCCATTTTAATTGCATTTCTTTGTACATTTTATTAAAAATAGCAAAACACTTTCAAAAAAATTTATATTTTGCATTTCCCTTTCAAATATTTTTCTCATTCTGAAAATAATTTTTATTTTATTTTTTGCATAAAATTCGTATTTTTAAAATATTTAAATGTTTATTTTAATTAATTAATGGGAATTAATTAATTAAAATAGAATTTAAGTTTCTAAAAATCACCAAAAAAATCACATTGCATCTTGACACATTTAGAAACATTATCAAACCCTTCACACAAATTTATTTTTGGTTCTTGACCTATTTTGACATTTTTCTTTGGATTTAGGGTTCTTAAAAGTCAATATTTTTGCCCTAACTTAAAAAAATCCTTTATGCCTAACTATGAAGAGTTTGATGATGGTTCTTTTTGCATTTCATTCCTCATGTCATTTAGTTTCTAGGATAAAATTGGTTTGAATTTATTTTCCATTTTCAATTTGTTTTGCATTTTTTCATTAAGAGGTACCTTAAAACCATAACAAACTTGAGAAAATCATAACTTCCAATAGGTTAAGATTTAGGTCTCCTCCTTTGGGCAGTGAACTTGTATATGTTTAGGTTTCCTTTGATCCTATTTTCAATTTTTTATCTTGTCATTTGCTTCTGATTTTGAATTTTGCATTGCATCTTGTACATAAACCCTAATTTTTGCCTTCATTTGCATTCATCTTTCATATGCTTGCATACATGAACTTTCCATGACATTTTATGCATTCACATGACATATAAGACATCTTAAGACACATTATAATCATGTTTGACCATTTCATCATCCATTTGCCATGCTTTTGCTTTCCTTGCATCTCATAAGTTTTATGAACTTTCATGCTTCTTACATGTCTCATTTGCATTCCCATCTCTTGTATGATCATCCACATCTCATGTTTACCATTTGCATCATCTCTTAGCATCTCTTAGCATCATTTACATCTTAATTTGCTTCTAACTTTGGTGTTCATCTTTGCATCTTATCTCATTCTCATTTCATTTCATTCCTTGTTGCTAACTTTTCAGGTGGTAAGTGTTTGAGAAATGAATTTGCCTTCACTTCTCATAATCTCTTCTCACCTCTCTCTTATGCATTCAGTGCTGCATTTTATTTGTGGATTAGAGTGATCTTTCTCATTCATGCTCCCTCCCATCTTTCTTTCTTCAAGCAACTTATCTTCTTAAGTGAAGTAAGTTGTCTTGCTTCTTCTGTTTCTTCCTCCTTTCATTTGCTTCTTCCTTGGTGGCTATTCTCTTGAAGAACTTTTGCAAGCCTCATAAACCCTAGGAACAACCAAGCATGATCATAATTAGGGTTTTATTAGTCCCCCCATTTAGTTTTACCTTTGTGTCATCTTTGTGTCTTCTCTTCTCATCTCATAATCAAGGACTAAACCTTAAAGGTTTTAAGGCTTTATGATTAAGCTTATGCCTGCATCCTTCTATTAGGATGGAGTGTATAACTTTAATCCTAAGTATTAAACCCTTAATGTGTTTAAATCCTTTAATCAATCCACCTAATAATCACTAAGACAATAAGCTTGTAACTTGGGCCTTGCATCAGGGTTCTAATTCTTCCTTAATTGGTTAAGAAGGACTAACCCTAGTGTTAATGGACAAGTCCCCCTTAAGTTGTCTTACAAACCATAAAAATCACTTCTTAATCTTATCATTATCTAAAATCCACTCTAATAAAGGCTTTGTTTTGTCATGAGGTTAATCCCTAATCATGGATTAAGTTGAGGAGCCTTCCTCAGTTTAAATGTTCTCATCTATCATCCTTCTATTAGGATGGTGTAATGGGTCCATTAAATCCTTGATTATGGCTTAAACTCATTACTTAACACTAAACAAAAACAACAAAAACATCTAAGTAATTACAAGTAGGTTAATGATCTTAATCCTACATCATGGTGATTAAGTGTGAGGTGCTTACTTCATTCTTAAGGTATTCTCATTACCCCTAATCAGAGGGAGGATGTGATGAGTTTACTAACCCTTGGTTTAGGCTTAAGCTCATTTTCTTATGATAAATTCCAAAAGCAATAAAAGATTTAAAATATCAAAAACAAACAATAATCGTCTCCTCCAGGATTCTTTTCTCATCATCTTCACTCACAAACGAGAACTTGCTTCTCCCGTCTAATGCAAGACAGTTTGCACCTGAGCCAGACAGGTCATACACTTGAGCATAGACAAGTAAGCAGTTCACAAGTCAATTTATCTTTCAGTCTCTTTGAGTCGAACTACGGTGTTCTGACTTCCTCATTGCACGAGAGGATACGTAGGCATAACTTAACAGTTATCGAACAAAAGTCTCTGTATATTTCCCCCACTTCCAGCATTATTCTTTAAGCCTCATTGTCTTGAGCTTTGCATTCTTTTCTTACACTGACACTCTCTTATTCCACTTCACACTTCTTTTGCACTGACACTTGTATTCTTTTCCAGCTTTTGCACACAAAATAGCACTGACACTACCCCTTTAAACACAAACCTTTCAAGCGTGGATCCCGTCGAGTACGGCGGACAATCTGGGTGCTAATACCTTCCCAGGTTGTAACCAACCCCCTTTCTCAGATTCTCTGGTTCGCAACCGTCTTATCCATATCTTTCTAGGTTTATGCAGCATTACCTTTCCTTCGGGATAAAAATGCCTAGCTGGCGACTCTTTTCTTTTCTTCTTTCGCCGACCGTTCGCGTCTGTACCCTATTTGACCGAGTGTCATTTGGTGGGAGCGACAGCTTGGCGACTCTGCTGGGGATACCTTATATTGCAACCAGGGCTTCTGGTTCTTTTTGTGGGTTCCTCCTAGTGCTTGTTTGATTTGTGTTTACTGGGGTGTTATGTGCTATGTGTGTTTATTTATTTTGCTTTATTTACTGCTTTATGTACAACTTTATTTATTGCTTTCTTTACAGCTTTGCATATTTCATACTGTCATTGTCACTGTGTTGGATCTGGTTTTCTTTGGTGGTGGGGTTCCATTGAGAGATTAAGGTCCTATACCTGGGACCTGAGTGACACCTAGGCTAGAGTGGTTCATGTTCTTTCCCATTCCATTTCGGTCTGGTGCGGGAATATGAAACGCGGTTCAGATGTGGGTTTCTTCTTGAGAACTCTGTGCTACAGATTTCCTGTAGTGCTAGGGCTATCTAGGAAGCCTGCTAAGTCTTGATGACCTTTATTATGACCTTCAGAAACTGAGATGAATTAGAGGAGGATCTTTTATGGTTATTGTAAACACTGTACCTCTGGGTTAGAAGTGTTTACACTTCTCATAACTGATCCAAGTCTGAGGATCCTTGTTCTAGAACACTACCTGTGAGGGGGTTGGGCTGTTTACAGGTTTGCAGGAACCCTTGGCCACATCATACCCTGTTACTATTTTTCCTAAGAGTACTCCACTTTGGACAGTTCTTGTGACTATTTATTTGAGTCCCCCACCCTGGTTACTGGATTTCTGAGCCTCCATCTGGACTTTTGAACATACATGGGCTTTGTATCAAGACAGTTAATCAGATCCAGCTTGATCACAAACCCTTGCATATCATTTGCATATATCATCATTGCATCATTTAACATTTGTTTATTTGATTTTCAGGGTATTCACTTCATTGTATCTTGGTTTTGGTTTTGACCCCTTCTTCTGCATAGACCTCTGCTTCAGCTGTTTTCATCAATTATTTGCTTCAGTTATCTCCATCTTCACCAGCATCAGCCTGTCAGTGGCTCATTTCCAGCATCAGTCTGTGATCTTCATCAACACCTATCTTCAGCTTCTTCAGCAAGCACTCATGACTACTCCCAGGAAGAGCAACATATCCTACCATTTCTTTGAGCCTATGTTGACTGGTATCAGGAAGGTCCAGTCACTCATCACACCTGATTATATCCCTTTGTTTAGAGAACATTATGGAGGAATCCTGGATATGGTTATGGACCTTGACCCTTCTTAGAGGAGCATGATCCACACATGCTTGCAGTTTTATGACCCTTCTTGAGATGTTTCACCTTTCCAGACTTCCAGTTAGGGCCTCTATTGGAATAATTCTCTTTGTTGATTGGAGTACCTATCAGGGGTGGAATCCCCTTTAACCCAGAGATGGCTACTCCCAGAAATAAAGAGATAGCAAGAGTACTGTATTTGGAGCCTGCCTTGATTGAGCAAAGTATGACAACAAAAGCTGGGATCCCTGGTTTGCATTTGGACTTCTTGATTTCTCAGGCCATCCTAAAGGCTTCATTGGGAGAGTGGAGGGCAGTTTGTGCACTGTTAGCCCTCAGCATATATGGGGCTATACTGTTTGCAGATGATCCTAAATTTGTCAGCAAAATTGCCATCCATTTGTTTCTCTTGAAGAACCCAGTACCCACATTGCTAGGAGATTTCTATTATTCCATCCATTAGAGGAATGAGAAACAGAGGGGGAAGTTGGTAAGATGTTGTGCTCCTTTGTTTTACACCTGGTTGCTCAGACACCTGCCTAAGTCAGATACTTTCTTGAATCCCCACCAACAAAAGAATTGGGCCAAGAGGTTCATTGCCTTAACTTCAGATGATATTAGATGGTGCACCCAGAGCACCAAAGGCAAGGACATTATCACCAGCTGTGGACAATACCCAAATGTGCCTCTGATAGGGGTAAAGGGTTGCATCAACTACAATCCTTTACTGTTTAAGAGACAACTGGGTTATGCCTTGGTCCACCCTCCCAGAGGACAAGATTTAGCTGAGACCCTGTATTGTGAAGTGAAACCTAATTCAGCTGTTGTCAGGCAAGCATCCTGGGCTTGGGACAACATCCAGACAAAAGGGGTAGCTATTCTTGGAAGATGTAATAATGTTGCTTTAGCTCAATATTTAGACTGGTCCTGTACTAGAGCTCAGATTACCAGAATGCCTTTCATCTTGGAAGACATGCCTGGACCATCCACAGTACAGCCAGCAGCAACTGTCAGCCTAGAAGAATTTGAGAAGCTGAAGGAAAGGAATGAGAACTTATCTCAAGCCTTGAAGAAGACACTTTGGGAAAGAAGTGATGGTCGTCTGGATATTGAGAGACTGGAGAAGCTTAGGGTGGAGCATCTTGCCAAAATTGAGAAGACAGAGGACTACATCAGGAAAGCAAGAGCCGGGGAACAAATATTGAAGAATGCCTGTAAAGAGGCCAAAATTCAGAAGGCTAGGACTGAGCTCTATCTGCAAGAGAGTCAGTCTAGGTGGGTCAGAATCACTGAGGCCCGTACACAAGAAGACCAGAAGACTCAAGCCAAAATTAAACAGCTAGAGGCCAATGAGAAGAAGCAGCAGGAAGCTTTGTTGGCAGCCCAGAAGGAGATTTCAGAGTTGAAGCTCAGGGAAGCATTGAAGAGATCAAAGGACCAGGGCAGGCATAAGAAGTTGACCACTGCCATTGCTACCAGGAACCTCCTCATTAGGACCATTACAGAGCACCCAACTGGTCCAATAACTGAGGCACTCCTGAAGGAGGTCAGAGAGGACGAGTTTGGACTGGATGTCTGATCCTTTGCTTGTTGCTTGTTTCCATTTGATGTACTTTTTCTTTTTGATGTGTTTTGACCCTTCAAGGGCATGTATTGTAAAACAGACTATGTATTGCTTCACCATTTGTAAAATATTTTAGTTTGTTTTCATTTGGGTTTTTCTCTCAACAACATCAAGCATCTTCCTCGAGGACTGGAAAGGTCAAAACCAAGAACCAAACCGGATACCTTGGAAAAAAAAATAAGCATACTGCATTGCATACTAACTTTGTTTTTTTGTTTTGTAGGTTTTGTAATTATTATTGTTTCTAACTTTGTTGTGATCTCAGGAAATATTGCTCATCGCCGAGTGTTCCCTGTCAACCGCGCGCACCGGTACCCAACTCGTAACAACCTTCCCGGTATTCAAATGGAACAAGTACAGCAGGACCTGTCTGAGGTTAGAAATCAGATGGCCAATGAGAGAGTGGAGATGAGAAATCAGATGTCTCAGTTTATGGCAGTAATGACTGGCTTAGCCCAGAGTCAAGAAAGGTTAAGAGAGCTGGTGGAAAGACAAACTCCTGAGGAGCCTCATCTTGGAACAGGAGGAACTAGCAACAATGAACGGGGCCAGCCTCGTATTGACCCACCAGTGTATGGACCTCATCTGGGTCCAGAGGTTAATATCCCGAGGAATGTTCAAGGTAATACTACTGGGGGCAGAGTCTTGAAGGAGGATCCCCAGTGAAATTCTGTGATCAGGTATGAGATGTCCTAAGAGATGTCCCAACACTTGATAGGACACTTGACAAATTTAACCAAAACTTAAATAGCAAGAAAAGTAAACAACACAGAAGTTTGTTAACCCAGTTCAGTGTATAACCACACCTACATCTGGAGGCTACCAAGCCAGGAGGAAATCCACTATAAGTATTATTAATTCTAGACTTAAACCACCCTGTTTAATCTATCACTTAATAACTACCCAATGCAATTTCTACCTAAGACACACCTTAGATAAGAGTACCCTACTCACTCCCCCTCAATCACACAGTGATTAAGTTTACAAGTTTACAAAAATTGAAGACATCCTTCAAACAATACAGCTTGATCTTACTTAACAGTTTCAATCAAGTCACAAATGCACTTTTGCTTAAAAGCTCATAAAGTGGTACAATAAAAACACCTGCTATTAAAAACACTAGACACCCTATTTTGTCTTCTGAAATTCATACTCAATTCTATGAGTTTCTGTTGCTTAAATAGGTATCTGTAAATTTGGGCTTTCTGTAGAATGATCCAGCCCTAATGCACATGCAGCTTCCACCTTGAATTTAGGGTTTGTTACCTCCTAGATTCTAGGTGATTTAGGTCTTCTGTTTTAATCTGAATCTTCAATATAAAACTCCCTACAGATGCGCCTTGTTCTGTTTTTATCCATCATTAATTAATTCCAGATAATTCTCCTTAAATATCTCTGATCAGTTAATCAATAATTAATTCTGGTAGCAGGTCTGAGATGTCTCAACATCTGTTGGGACATCCTGAAAAACTGAACTTAAGTTATTTACACAATGTCCCAACATCTGGTAGAACATCCTGAAATAAGTTCATATACTCTGTTTGCTAATGTCCCAACATCTGATAGGACATTCTGAACTGAATTTAACATTTCTTGTTTGGTCAAAAATTCTGCCAATTCTTAAACATCTACAAACTCCCCCTTTGGCTAATTTTTGGCTAACATCTTTTCTGGTTTTCAGAGTGCAGCAGAAGTTCTTTTTATCAGAGAATAGCATTACTTTTCTGTTGATTCTTATTTGAGATTACTCCCCCTCAAACATATATGTATCCAATCTTGTTGCAATAGAAAAACACTATTCAGTTCAGAAGCAAACAAACAGATTTTTTCATTCATACTTAAACAGCAATTACATTTGATGTTGTTCTCCCCCTTGGTAGACACAAAATTAGGGGCCAAAGATACTATTACAAATACATTGCTGTCATTACATTTGCCTCGCATACATTGATCACTCAGATTCATCACTCTCAGTTTCTTCCTCCACTTCAGTTTCTTTATCAGCTTCACTTTCTTCATCAGCTTCACTGTCTTCATCAGATGCAGCATTCTGATCTTCTTCACTTTCCAACCTTTTAATGATTTCCTCAAGCTTCTGCTTTCTAGCTTCAAGCTCTTTGCAGGTGCTTTTGAGTTCAGCAATTAAAGTCTTCTTGGAGATTGGATTCCTAGTGGTTGAGGGACCAGCAGATGTCCCAGAAGGTGCTTCAACATCTGCAGCATGGTGACTGAGAAATAATTTGTAGTGAAAAGCCAGGGGACTCTCTCTCTTGCAGACTGTGTCCTTCTCATTTAAAATCCCAGGGTATTGACTTAGAACAATACCACACAGCAAGGAGGGAAAAGCTATGGGCAGCTTTGTTGCAGAGGAGCTGGCATGCTTCAAGGTCTGATCAAAAATGTAAGCTCCATAGTCCATCTTGGTTTGAGTTCCCACAGCATAGATGAACCTGGCCAGACCAGTTGAGATTGAAGAAGTGTGGTTGGTAGGCACCCAGTTAGCAGTACCAATCCTGTTCAGCATGGCATACTTTCTGGTAAGCATGCTCACAGAGAGCTTTCCCTTCACAGGCCATGCCTTGACCTGGTTTGCAGTGATCACCTTACAGATTTGGTTATCTGTTTTGCCTAGCTCATTTGGTCCATCTGTTTCTCTTCCTAGGTATTGATTTATGATTTGAGGAGAGAACTCAACACACTTACCTCTCACAAACACTTTTCTGAACTCAGATGACTTACCATTTGAGCAATCCTCCTGAAGATTCACAATGAACTCTTTGACAAGAAGTTCATAGTAGGGAGAGAACTCTGAGACTGTCTTGAACAGTCCTGCAGCAGAGATGAGGTCAATCAGTTCTGTGCACTCAAGTGCATTGCTGCTCAGTTCTCTTTCTAGAGCAACCCTTCTTTGGTACACATATTTCCATCTGTTGACACTGGAGACATGATGGAACGATATGTTGTCCAAGGGAGCTTCTGGAACAGTAGTTGAAGCTCTGGATGATGCTGGTCTCTTCTTGGGAGGAGATGTTGGGACATCTGATCCAACATCTGAATCTGATGGTGTGGCAGCTTTTCTCTTCTGGGTTTGGACTTTGCTCCATGGTTTTGTTGGACCAAAGGTAGCTTTAGCCTTGCCTTTCTTTGGACTAGCCTTCTTCTTCTCAGGGATTGCTGCTTCAGCTTGCATCTTGCCTTTCCTGGACCTTATCCTTTTGGCTATGCTGGGTTTAACAGAGGCTATGATCTCAGCATCAGAGTCCTGCTCCAGGTTCACCACTGGATGAGATTGAGCAGTCTCCTCTTCAGCTTGTTGATCAGCAGGGATTTGACCTTCATTTGAGGCTTTGGTCTGATCCTCAGAGATTTCTTCATCATTTTCATTTGAGGTCTTATTCTGGTCCTCAGTTTGTTCCAACTCAACATCAGATGAGTTCTTTCTCTTATCTTCAGATGTTCCAACATCTGTTGGGACATCTTGTTCTTCTGCAGCTTGAGCTTGTTCTTCTTGAGAAGCAGGCATGGTGTTCAGAGGAACAGAGATCCCACTCACCTTTCTTTGTTCAAACAGAATTTGAGTGACAATCTCCTTGATTGAATCATCCACATATTGTGAAGATTTAGGGGGCATGTTAGCTGGAGAGGGAGTACCTTTAGCTTTGCTTCTGACTTGATCTTTACCTCTCTTTGGAGTTCTTGCCTTTTTAGTGTGAGAAACGCTTCCCCTGAGTTCGTCCAATGGGGTTGATTGCATTGGTACTACAGAAATGGGAGTGGCATGAACTACGTCTTCTTGATTGAGAACTTCTTCAGTTGAGTTAGGGTTTTGAGACATTGTTGAGGAAGATGGATAGAAAGCTTTAGGGTTTTTAATTTCTGGAGAATAGCTGGTTAATGTGAATCGCTTGTGATAGTATGATGGGAATCTTGATAGCTGATTATAAGCAGTTACTAAATAAGTAGCCGTTACAGTGCAAATGATTAGAGCTGGAATTCCCAAGGATCTTGTCCAGATTAGTTTTGCCATTTGGACCTTATGCCAAACAATGTCATATGACATGTTGGCACATCTCATTAACTGCTAGATATCACATAAACAGATTCCAAGTTTGCCCCTTAAATTCTCAAATTGTGTAGCATCCAATGCTTTGGTAAAGATATCAGCTAACTGCAGATCTGTAGCTACATGCTCCAATGAAATCACCTTTTCTTCTACAAGATCTCTGATGAAATGATGTCTGATATCAATATGCTTTGTCCTGCTATGTTGGATAGGATTCTTTGATATGTTGATTGCACTTAAGTTGTCACAGTACAATGTCATGACATCCTGTGGGACATTGTACTCAGAGAGCATTTGCTTCATCCAAACCAACTGAGAACAACTGTTACCTGCTGCTATATACTCAGCTTCAGCTGTAGATAAGGATACACAATTCTGTTTCTTACTGAACCAAGAAATCAGATTGTTTCCTAGAAAGAAGCATCCTCCTGAAGTGCTTTTTCTGTCATCAGCACTTCCTGCCCAATCAGCATCACAGAAGCCAGTGAGAATTGGTTTGCAACCATGAAAGTACATTATGCCATATTCACAAGTACCATTAACATATTTAAGGATTCTCTTGACTTGATTGAGATGACTGATTTTTGGATCAGCTTGATATCTTGCACAAACTCCTACTACAAATGCAATGTCTGGTCTGCTAGCAGTCAAGTATAACAAGCTTCCAATCATGCTTCTGTATAAGCTTTGATCTACATTCTCACCTTTTTCATCTTTAGTCAGCTTTAAATGTGTGGGGGCAGGAGTTCTCTTGTGAGCAGCATTTTCCATTCCAAATTTCTTGACTATGTTCTTGGAATATTTGCTTTGTGAGATGAACATTGAGTCTTCCATTTGCTTTATTTTCAGACCAAGAAAGTAGGTTAACTCACCTACTAGGCTCATTTCAAATTCAGATTCCATCTGCTTGACAAAATGTTTGACCATCCTGTCAGACATCCCACCAAAGACAATGTCATCAACATATATTTGAGCAATCATGACATTTCCTTCTTCATCTTTAACAAACAGGGTTTTATCAATCCCACCTTTTCTGTATCCTTGCTTGATAAGAAATGTGGTCAGTCTTTCATACCATGCCCTTGGAGCTTGCTTTAACCCATAAAGTGCCTTCTTGAGTTTGTATACATGATTTGGACAGCTTGGATCAACAAATCCTTTAGGCTGTTCTACATATACTTCTTCATTAAGGTAGCCATTTAAAAAGGCACTTTTCACATCCATTTGAAATAGCTTGAACTTCAAGATACAAGCAATTCCCAACAACAGTCTGATTGATTCAAGCCTTGCTACTGGTGCAAAGGTTTCATCAAAGTCTACCCCTTCAATTTGAGTGTATCCTTGAGCTACAAGTCTAGCTTTGTTCTTTGTAACAACTCCTTGTTCATTTGACTTGTTCTTATACACCCATTTTGTTCCAATCACATTTATGTCATCAGGTCTAGGAACAAGATTCCACACTTCATTCCTTGTGAATTGACTTAATTCCTATTGCATAGCACAAATCCAGTATTCATCAGTGAGAGCTTCCTTGATATTTTTAGGTTCTATTTTGGAAACAAAACAAGAACCTGAAATCACTTCTCTTGATCTAGTGCTCACACCTCTGTTGGGATCACCAATTATCAAATCTTTGGGATGATCCTTCTGAATTCTAATGGAGGGAGGTTTGCTTGATTCTTCTGACCTTGTATCATTTTGAGTGAAGTTATATTGATCATTCTTTTCTTCAGCTTCAATCTTGATATCAGCAGATGTTCCAACATCTTCTGGGACATCTGTAGGAGCATCATCAATTATCACATTTATGGACTCCATGATAACCTTGGTTCTAGAATTAAATACTCTATATGCTCTGCTGTTTATGGAGTATCCAAGGAAAATCCCTTCATCACTTTTAGGATCCATTTTTCTTCTTTGTTCCCTATCTGCCAGAATATAACAGATACTTCCAAAAACATGGAAGTACTTAACTGTGGGTTTTCTGCCCTTCCACACTTCATATATTGTAGACAAAGTTCCTTTCCTTAAAGTAACTCTGTTATGGATGTAACAGGCAGTGTTCATAGCTTCAGCCCAAAAGTACAGAGGTAACTTTTTAGCATGGATCATAGCTCTTGCTGATTCTTGAATGGTTCTATTCTTCCTTTCAACAATCCCATTCTGTTGAGGAGTGATAGGTGAAGAATACTCATGATTGATTCCTTCTGAAGAGCAGAAATCTAAGAACTTTTGATTCTCAAATTCTTTTCCATGATCACTTCTTATTTTGATCACACAGCAGGATTTTTCCCTTTGCAATCTTTGACATAATTCTTTGAATACATCAAATACATCTGACTTTTCTTTGATGAAGTTTATCCATGTATATCTTGAAAAATCATCCACCACAACATAGGCATACCTCTTACCACCAAGACTTTCAACCTGCATAGGTCCCATAAGATCCATATGTAGAAGTTCCAAAACTTTGGAAGTTGTCAGATATTGGAGCTTTGGATGGGACATCTTGGTTTGCTTGCCTATTTGACATTCACCACATATTTTGCCATCATCAATCTTCAGTTTAGGAATACCTCTTATAGCATCCATAGATATGATCTTCTTTATGCCTCTGAAATGAAGATGACCTAGTCTTTGATGCCACAGTTTCACTTCTTCTTCTTTAGCTAGAGAGCAGGTTGAAGTGAGACTGAGATTTTGGGATTCCCACATGTAACAGTTGTCATTAGATCTGGCTCCTTTCATGACAACCTCTTGTTCTTTGTTAGTCACTATGCATTCTGATTTGGTAAAGTTTACACTGTATCCTTGATCACATAGTTGACTTATGCTGATTAGGTTAGCAGTTAAACCTTTAACTAGCAGCACATCATCTAGTCTTGGAACATCTTGACAATCCAAGGTTCCCACTCCCTTAATTTCTCCTTTAGCTCCATCTCCAAAGGTAACATACCTGGATGAATGTGATTTTAAGTTTACTAGCAAATTCTTCAATCCAGTCATGTGTCTTGAGCATCCACTGTCAAAGTACCAGTCTTCTTTAGCTGATACTCTCAGTGATGTATGTGCTATGTATGCAGTACTTTTCTTTGACCAGATGAGTTGAGATTTCTTTTGATGCCTCTGCCCTGTGTGTTGTTCAGCTGATCTCCAAGCTTGATTATTGATCTTGTTTTTGGGTATGTGACTTTGATCAGTCTGAGTGTCAGCTTTTGGTTTCCAAACCTTCTTGATGACCTCTGTCTTCTGCTTAGGAGGTTGCTGATGTCTATGCAGCACTTTCTTGGTACCTTCTACTTTCTGCTTGGAAGATTGCTGATACATCTGATTTGGATATCCATGTAGCTTATAACAGTGAGGTTTGATATGCCCAAATCTTCCACAGTGATGACATCTCCATCTTTGATACTTCTTCTTCATTTTGTTCTTTCCAGAATGTTGAGACATCTGTTGGAACATTATGTTTGTCTTTGTGTTCTGATGTTGAAGCATCTGTTGGGACATCTTATTTGACTGTATAGTTTTTGAAGTAGTTTTGCTAGAGCTGGCTTCATCTCTGTTATATCCCAGTCCACTTTTGTCCCTGAATGTTTATTATTACTGAGAATAACATCCAGTGTGTTTGAGCTGTTGTTCAACATTCTAACAGATTTGGACATATGTTCCAACTTAGAGTTGAGAAGGCTTACTTCACTTTTTAAGGTGTCAATGATCTCCTGATCATTTGCTTTGTCATCTTCTAATGCCTCATTCTGCTTCTTTAGCTTTATAACTTCACTGCATATTTCAGAGCTTCTTTTGTATAGATCTTTGAATGCTTGCTCAAGTTCTTCATAAGTAAGTTCTCCACAACTGGAATCACTATCATATTCACACAGTCCAGCTAAAGCAGTAATATGCTTAGCTGATTCTTCTTCTGAATCTCCTGAGTCTTCATCAGACCAGGTCACAGAGAGTCCTTTCTTTTGCCTCTTTAAGTAGGTAGGACATTCAATCTTGATGTGTCCATATCCTTCACATTCATGGCATTTGACTCCTTTATCTTGACTGGTCTTTTCAGCATACTTTAATCTTTTGTTAACATCATAAGGTCTTCTGTTCTCAGAGTTTGTGTTTCTTCCACTAGGTTTGGATTTGCCTTCCATTTCTCTGAGAATCTGTTTGAATTGTCTTCCAAGCAAGGCAAGTTTTTCTGATAAGCTTTTATCATTTGCTGATTCATCATCTTCTTCTTCATCTGTATTTGACACCAAGGCTATGCTTTTGTTCTTTTTGACATTTGTGTCATTCATTCCCATCTCAAAAGTTTGAAGGGAACCAATGAGTTCTTCAACTTTCATGGAGCATATGTCTTGAGCTTCTTCTATTGCAGTGACTTTCATGTCAAATCTTTTTGGCAAAGATCTGAGAATCTTTCTTACAAGCTTTTCATCAGTCATCTTTTCTCCCAAAGCTCCATAAGTATTGGCTATATCCAAGATGTTCATATAGAACTCATGAATTGATTCATCTTCCTTCATTCTCAAGTTTTCAAATTTGGTGGTGAGAAGTTGAAGTCTTGACATTTTTACTTTTGATGTTCCTTCATGAGTTGTTTTGAGAGTATCCCAAACATCTTTGGCCAGTTCACAATGATGCACAAGTCTGAAAATGTTCCTATCAATGCCATTGAATAAAGCATTTAAGGCTTTTGAGTTGCCTAGTGCTGAGTCTTCTTCCTCCTTACTCCATTCTTCTTCAGGTTTCAGCACTTTTGATCCATCTTTGGTGTCTTGGACAGGATGATCCCATCCAACATTGACTGCTCTCCATGCCCTGTTGTCAAGTGACCTTAAGAATGCAATCATTCTTGGCTTCCAGTAGTCATAATTAGATCCATCCAGTATAGGTGGTCTATTTACTGACCCTAAATCTCTGTCCATGTTACAGAATTTGTATTCCCTAGATCTCACCCAGTATAAACAGGCAGGGTGCCTGCTCTGATGCCAATTGAAATTCTGTGATCAGGTATGAGATGTCCTAAGAGATGTCCCAACACTTGATAGTACACTTGACAAATTTAACCAAAACTTAAATAGCAAGAAAAGTAAACAACACAGAAGTTTGTTAACCCAGTTCAGTGTATAACCACACCTACATCTGGAGGCTACCAAGCCAGGAGGAAATCCACTATAAGTATTATTAATTCTAGACTTAAACCACCCTGTTTAATCTATCACTTAATAACTACCCAATGCAATTTCTACCTAAGACACACCTTAGATAAGAGTACCCTACTCACTCCCCCTCAATCACACAGTGATTAAGTTTACAAGTTTACAAAAATTGAAGACATCCTTCAAACAATACAGCTTGATCTTACTTAACAGTTTCAATCAAGTCACAAATGCACTTTTGCTTAAAAGCTCATAAAGTGGTACAATAAAAACACCTGCTATTAAAAACACTAGACACCCTATTTTGTCTTCTGAAATTCATACTCAATTCTATGAGTTTCTGTTGCTTAAATAGGTATCTGTAAATTTGGGCTTTCTGTAGAATGATCCAGCCCTAATGCACATGCAGCTTCCACCTTGAATTTAGGGTTTGTTACCTCCTAGATTCTAGGTGATTTAGGTCTTCTGTTTTAATCTGAATCTTCAATATAAAACTCCCTACAGATGCGCCTTGTTCTGTTTTTATCCATCATTAATTAATTCCAGATAATTCTCCTTAAATATCTCTGATCAGTTAATCAATAATTAATTCTGGTAGCAGGTCTGAGATGTCTCAACATCTGTTGGGACATCCTGAAAAACTGAACTTAAGTTATTTACACAATGTCCCAACATCTGGTAGAACATCCTGAAATAAGTTCATATACTCTGTTTGCTAATGTCCCAACATCTGATAGGACATTCTGAACTGAATTTAACATTTCTTGTTTGGTCAAAAATTCTGCCAATTCTTAAACATCTACACCCAGGAAGAATAGTTCACTGTCATAGGGGCTGGAGATGAAGTATATGACAGGAGATTGGACGAGATTGCCAAAAAGTTAAGATCTTTGGAGTCCCAGAATTCTTTGGGCTTCAATGTGATGGATATGGGACTAGTGGATGGGGTGAGAATTCCCCACAAATTCAAACCCCCTTGCTTTGAAAAGTACAATGGCACTTCCTGTCCTCGCACTCATCTGCAGTCTTTCTTGGGAAGGCTTAAAGCGTATACCATGGATGAAAAGCTATGGATGTTCTACTTTGAAGACAGTCTGACTGGGGCTTCAAGAGAGTGGTATTCACACTTGTCTAGGGCCACTATAAGATGCTGGAAGGATTTGGATGAGGCTTTCATCCGTCAATATCAATACAACCTGGACATGGCTCCCAATAGGACCCTCCTAATGGGAATGTCTCAATCTTCTAGAGAGAGCTTCCGGGAGTATGCTCAAAGGTGGAGACAGCTTGCTGCTGCTGTCCAACCACCCATGTCAGAGAGGGAAATGGCTGACATGTTCATGAATACATTGCAAGGGACTTATATTGATAGGCTGGCTGCTTTCTCTTCTACCAGTTTTGCTGACATAGTCATAGCTGGTGAAAGAATTGAAAGTCTCTTGAAGATGGGAAAGATCTCCGACAGTGGTGCAAGCTCCCCCAGCAATCCTAGGAAACCTTTTGCAGGGCCCCGAAGGGCAGGTGAAACTAATTTCATTCATACAAGCAGGGGCAGGCCTCAATATGCTCACCGGTCAGTAGCAGCTGTTACCATTCCAGCTCCAATTCCACAGCAACCATCATATCCTCAACAACAACAAACTCACTATCAACAACAATCTCATTTTCCACAACAGAGAACCTACAACAACAGTAATAACAACCAACAGCAGCGTCCTTTCCAACAAAGGCCATCACAAGCAAACAGGGTGATTGACCCAATCCCAATGTCGTATGCTGCACTCTTGCCACAACTCCTCAAGCTCAACCTAGTTGAGTTAAGGACGTTGGCTCCTCCAGATCCTCTTAATCTCCCAAAGAACTATGATGCAAATTCCAGGTGTGCATTCCACTCAAACGCACCGGGGCATAATACTGAAAAATGCAGGGCCTTACAGATGAAAGTCCAGGATTTGGTGGACTCAAAAGCTCTCAATTTTGCACCTCCCCCGAACGTCACAAGAAATCCAATGCCTAGTCACAATGGGCCCTGAATTAATGCTATTAAAGAGGGAAAACCATCCACATTAATCACCAGTGTTGCACAAATCCGAACACCTCTGGTGGAAATCAAAGCTCAGCTGTTAGAATGCCAAGTGTTCCCCGGGTGTGAGCTCGGCTGTGGATATTGCAACATTGCCACTAATGGATGTGAAAGGCTGAGAAACGACATAGATAGTCTTATTAAGGATGGTATCCTTCAGATTACGACAACATCAACTACAACTCCAACAATTCCTTCATCAACAATCACAGATACTCCTACAACGTCAACAACCATTGTTCCAACGGATTCTACTACACTCCAACAATTGCTCAATCGATCACTTCAACGGATACAAGTTCAGTCACCATTCCTGCTACAACTTGAACACCCATCCAGTCAACAGTACCTTCTACAACATCAGCAGCAATTAATGAAAGTGTCTCAACGGTTACAATATACTACGATCCCGCAAATGTTCCTGTCAACAACTCACAACAAAATGCTACTCCTGTCAGAGCACCAGTTACCATATACTATGATCCACACACCATTGTGGTCCCCTCTGCAGCTGCTATCAGTCTGGTCACTATCACGGTGTCTGGGCCAGTTCCTTACGAAAGCAATAATGCCATCCCTTGGCATTATGGCTCAGATCTATACTGCGAGGGGCAGAAAATCACTTTAGAATCATCAACTTCTTCACCTCAGATAGACAATGTGGGGGGAGGCGGAGGCTTCACTAGAAGCGGACGTCTCTTTGCCTCGCAAATTCCAAGACCCGTTGCTGAAGCAGAAGCTGCTGCTAAGGCAAAAGGGAAGAGCATGGTGCAAGAAGAACTGGTTGCTAAAGAGGCTTTGAAGACTCCTTTTGATCAAGAGGTTGATGAATTTATGAGAATCATAAAGAAAAGTGATTACAAGGTGGTGGACCAGCTTCACCAAACGCCTTCCAAAATCTCCATACTATCATTGCTAATGTGCTCCAAGGCTCATCGAAACGCACTATTAAAAGTCCTGCACGCAGCTTATGTGCCGGAGGAGATTACTGTCAATCAGTTAGAGGCTGTGGTTGGAAATGTCAACGCTAGTCATGGACTAGGATTTACCAACGCTGATCTGACAACGGAAGGTCACAATCACAACAAGGCTTTGCACATTACCTTGGAGTGTAAGGGTGCAGTTCTTTCTCACGTACTGGTAGACACAGGGTCATCCCTCAATGTCCTGCCCAAGAAAGCCCTTGTGAAGCTGGAACATGATGGATTGGCACTACGCCCGAGCAACTTGGTAGTGAGAGCCTTCGATGGTTCTAAAAGATCAGTTCTGGGAGAGATAGAGTTGCCAATAATGATTGGCCCACAGGTTTTCAAAACGACCTTCTTTGTGATGGATATACAGCCTGCCTACAGCTGTCTATTGGGTAGACCATGGATACACGCCGTTGGCGCCGTGACATCAACCCTTCACCAGAAGTTAAAATTCGAGTGGGAGGGCCAAGTCATTACCATCTGTGGGAAAGAGGATATCTTCGTTAGCCAGCTGGCTACGTTCAAATACATTGAAATGGATGGGGAGATCCATGAAGCAATGAGTCAAGGGTTTGAGGCCCTGAATATCAATGAAACATCTGCTGTGCTAGGGACTTCCATCACATCATATCAACAAGCCCGGAAGGTTGTTGAAGAGGGTACCGCTCAAGGCTGGGGCAAGTTACTGCCAGTTGAGAAGAAAGAAGACCGATTCGGGTTGGGTTACAGACCAACTCGACAAGATCAACCAGAGGATGCAACAGAGCCCAAGTTTCTCAGTGGGGGGATGCTCACCCCGGATGCTGTGAATAGCTTGGAAGATGAGTCAGAAGACGAGCGTAACCTGGAAAGCTGGATACGTCCAAGGATCCCGGGGAGCCATGTCTCAAACTGGTCTTCCCAGGAAATTATAAGGGTTACTCCTGTAGAGTAATTATTATTTCCTGTGTTTTAAAGCATGCATCAAGTCCTGTATCTTGCCCAAGATGTCAGGACTCATTTTGTAATCGGGTCATCTTGTATTTTGTGCAAACGATCAATTAATGAATATCAGGACATCTTTTGCAAATGAGTCTTTCCTTTTCCGTTCACTGTTTTTCATTTTTCATTTTTTGTACAAAAATAAAATGGCAATGTTTTTCAAAATAATAACTTCATTTTCACTTTTTCTAAGCAAGATAAAACTAATCACTAAAATGAAGAAATCTAAACCCTTGCAGAAAGTGCCCTCCAGACTGCACCGACAACAACTCCGCTATGACTTCGTATGACTTTGACAATCCGATTAATCAAGCCGATGAAGGGGTTGAAGAAGATTATGAGCTACCTGAAGAGCTAGCCAGGTTGTTAAGACAAGAGGAGAAGGTTATCACTCCTCATCAGGAGGAGGTTGAAACGGTTAATCTTGGTACAGAAGAAGACTTGAAGGAAGTTAAGATCGGGGCCTGCCTACAAGATTCAGTAAAAGAGCAACTGATTGACATGCTTCGGGAATATGTGGATGTTTTTGCTTGGTCTTATCAGGATATGCCAGGGTTGGACACCGACATTGTTATGCACAAGCTGCCTCTGAAAGAAAACTGTCCTCTAGTAAAACAGAAGTTGCGCCGCACTCGCCCAGATATGGCAATGAAGATAAAAGAAGAGGTACAAAAACAGTGGAATGCCGGTTTCCTTGCTGTGACTAGTTACCCGCCGTGGGTTGCTAACATTGTACCTGTACCTAAGAAAGATGGAAAGGTGAGGATGTGTGTGGATTACCGGGACCTGAACAGAGCCAGCCCGAAAGATGACTTCCCATTACCTCACATTGATGTATTGGTCGACAATACGGCTCAGTTCTCGGTGTTCTCCTTCATGGACGGATTTTCAGGATATAATCAGATCAAGATGTCACCTTAAGACATGGAAAAGACAACCTTCATCACACCTTGGGGCACATTCTGTTACAAGGTAATGCTATTCGGATTGAAGAATGCTGGTGCCACTTATCAACGGGCTATGGTAACATTATTCCATGACATGATCCATAAAGAAATTGAATGCTATGTGGATGACATGATTGCCAAGTCCCTCACAGAAGAAGACCACCTGGTGAATCTTTTGAAGCTGTTCAAGCGTCTGAGGAAGTACCATTTGAAGTTAAACCCCAACAAATGCACATTCGGGGTGCGATCCGGTAAGCTGCTGGGATTTATTGTAAGTGATAAAGGGATTGAAGTTGACCCTGACAAAGTCAAGGCCATTCAGGAAATGCCTGCACCAAAGACTGAAAAAGAAGTTCGGGGGTTTCTAGGTAGATTGAACTACATTTCACGATTCATATCTCACCTTACGGCAACCTGTGAGCCTTTGTTCAAGTTGTTAAGAAAAGAGCAAACGGTCAGGTGGAATGAAGACTGCCAAAGGGCTTTTGACAAAATCAAGGAATACTTACAAGAGCCTCCGATCCTTATGCCTCCAGTTGAAGGAAGACCTCTAATCATGTACTTGACAGTATTAGAAGAGTCAATGGGGTGTGTGTTGGGCCAACATGACGAGTCTGGTCGAAAAGAGTATGCAATATACTACCTAAGCAAAAAGTTTACCGATTGTGAACAACGTTATTCACTGCTCGAGAAAACTTGTTGTGCACTTACCATACCACTTTATTGATCTCAAAGATGGACCCAGTTAAGTACATTTTTGAGAAGCCATCACTTACCGCACGGGTTGCAAGATGGCAAATGATCCTCACAGAATATGACATTCAATACACATCTCAAAAAGCCATCAAGGGCAGTGTATTGTCTGATTATCTTGCTGAGCAACCCATTGATGATTACCAGCCTATGAGATTTGACTTCCCTGATGAAGACATCATGTTCATAAAAGCAAAAGATCACGAAGAGCCTATTCACACTAAAGGGCCTGACCCAGAAGAAGAATGGACAATGATGTTTGATGGGGCAGTTAATATGAATGGTCATGGTGTTGGTGCAGTACTCATTACACCTAAGGGAGTTCACATGCCTTTCTCGGCAAAGCTCACCTTTAACTGCACTAACAACGAAGATGAATATGAAGCTTGTATTATGGGTCTTGAGGAAGCCATTGACCTCAGGATCAAGACTTTGACTGTGTTCGGAGATTCAGCTCTGGTAATTAATCAAACCAACGGCAAATGGTACACTCACCAGGATCATCTGATTCCATACCGGGACTATACAAGGAGATTACTGACTTTCTTCACAACAGTCAAACTTGAGTATATCCCTCGGGATGAAAATCAGTTTGCAGATGCTTTGGCTACCATTTCATCCATGATCAAAGTTCAAGCTGACAACTTTGTGCCTCGGATTTCAGTATCCATACTTGACAGACCAGCATATGTATTCTCAGCAGACCTTGCTAAAGATGATAAGCCTTGGTTCCACGACATCAAAAGCTTCTTGGAGGATCAAACATACCCACCTGGGGCATCATCCAATGATAAGAAGACATTAAGAAGGCTAGCTGGTAGTGTCTTCCTGAATACTGATGGATCTTTGTACAAGAGAAACTTTGATATGGTACTTCTCAGGTGTGTTGATAGGGCAGAAGCAGACTTGCTGATGCACGAGGTGCACGAAGGATCTTTTGGTACCCATGCTGGAGGGCATGCTATGGCTAAAAAAATATTAAGATCAGGCTATTATTGGATCACAATGGATGCAGATTGTTGTGCTTATGCCCGGAAATGCCATAAATTCCAGATTTATGCGGATAAAGTGCATGTGCCTCCGAATCCTTTGAATGTGATGTCTTCACCCTGGCCTTTTGCCATGTGGGGTGAAATTTTGGGATCAGGTATGTGATGTCGAATGAGATGTTTAAACACTTGAAAACTTAACAAAAACTTAAAGTGCAGGTAAAGTAAATAACACAGGAAATTGTTAACCCAGTTCAGTGTATCTCCACACGTACATCTGGGGGCTACCAAGCCAGGAAGGAAATCCAATATAAGTAATATTAATTCTAGACTTAAACCACTCAGTTTAATCCTTCACTTAATATCTACCCAATGCAATTTCTACCTAAGACACAACTTAGATATGAGTACCAACTCACTCCCCCTCAATCACACAGTGATATGTTTACAAGTTTAATAAAATTGAAGTCACACTTCAAACACAACAGCTTGATTTTACTTCACAGTTTCAATCAAGACACAATACACTTTTTGCTTAAAAGATCATAAAGTGATACACATATAAAACCTGCTATTAAAACACAAACACCCTATTTTGTCTTCTTAATTTCGTACTCTATTCTGAGAGTTTTTGTTGCTTAAATAGATGCTTGGATTTTGGGCTTTCTGTAGGTTATCCAATCCTGATACGCATGCTGTTATCACCTTGAATTAGGGTTTGTTACTTCCTTGATTCTAGGTGAGTCAGTTCTTCTGTTATACTGAAATCATATAACTAATCTCCCTACAGATGCGCCTTCTGCTGTTTTATCCATTCACAATTAATTCCAGATAAATTCCCTGAATTTACTCAGTTTTGTTAAGCATTATTTAATTCTGGTAGCAGGTTTGAGATGTCACAACATCTGGTGTGACATCCTGAAATCTGAACTTACTTCATTAACTTATACAATGTCACAACATCTGGTGTGACATCCTGAATTAAGTTCATTAACTTATACTCTGTTTGATAATGTCACAACATCTGGTGTGACATCCTGAACTAAGTTCAACACTTCTTATTGGTCAAAAATTCTGCCAATTCTAAACATCTACAAACTCCCCCTTTGGCTAATTTTTGGCTAACACAATCTTCTGGTTTTATCAGAGTGCAACAGAGTTTCATTTATCAGAGTGCAGCAGTTCTTTTCTATTGAGTCATGTGTGAGTTTACTCCCCCTCAAACCTGTATGTGTTCTGACTTGTTCAACATTAATTTTTCATTAAAAACAACTTAGTTCAGAAGCAGACATTAAACAGACAAAAGGCATTTTTCATTAATCAGTAAGCTGCGACAGACATTGTTGTTGTTCTGTTCTCTTCTCCCCTTTGTTAGACATAAATTGGGGCCAAATTACATATGCAGACAGAAATACAAAATCAAAATTACAATGCTGATACAATACACTTTCCTCACACATTTTCACTCAGAATCTTCATATTCAGTATCTCCCTCTTCTTCAGATTCATCATCAGAGTCAGCAGCCTTCTGAGCACTCTCTTCCATTTCCAACCTTTGAATAATTTCCTCAAGCTTTTGCTTCCTGGCATCCAGCTCTTTGCAGGTGTTCTTCAGTTCAGCAATCAAAGCAGCTTTGGATATGGGAGCCTTTTCTTTTGAAGGTCCAGCAAATGTCCCAGTGGGAGCTTCAACATCAGCAGCATGATGGCTCAAGAAAAGTTTGTAATGGAAGGCCAGAGGACTTTCTCTTTTGAAGACTTAATCCTTCTCAGTGAGGATACTTGGATACTGGCTGAGTATGATTCCACATAGCAGAGATGGAAAGGCAATAGGAAGCTTTGTTGCTGATGTTCCAGCATGCTTCAGTGTTTGATCAAATATGTAAGCCCCAAAGTCCAGCTTTGTATGGGTGCCCATAGCATAAATGAATCTTCCCAATCCAGTTGCTATTGAAGAGGTATGGTTGGTAGGAACCCAGTTGACAGTACCAATCCTATGCAGCATTGCATACTTCCTTGTTAGCAAGCTAACAGAAAGTTTCCCCTTGACAGGCCAAGCTTTGACTTGATTGGCAGTGATGACCTTGCAAACCTGGTTGTCAGTCTTCCCCATCTCATTAGGCCCATCAGATTCTCTCCCTAGGTAATGATTGATAACCCTAGGAGATAATTCCACACATCTTCCTCTTACATAGACTTTTCTAAATTCTCCAGACTTTCCATCAGCACAGTCTTCTTGCAAGTTGACAATGAACTCCTTGACTAGCAGCTCATAGCAGGGTGAAAAGTTTGAAACTGTCTTGAATAAGCCAGCAGATGATATGAGGTCTATTACCTCAGTACACTCCAGTGCATTACTGCCTAGCTCTCTTTCCAGTGCCACCCTTCTTTGGTAGACATATTTCCATCTTCTCACACTTGACACATGATGGAAGGATACATTGTCCAGAGGAGCTTCTGGAATAGCAGAGGTAGACCTTGAAGGTGCTGGTTTCTTCTTTGGTTAGGATGTTGGGACATCCTCTTCAACATCTGAATTAGGAGGAGTTACAGTTTTCCTCTTTTGTGTATTCACCTTGCTCCATTTTTTAGTAGGTCCAAATACCACTTTGGCCTTGTCTTTTTTTGGAGTAGGCTGTTTCTTTTCAGGAGTTGCATGTCCTGCAGTCTTCTTTTCCTTCCTAGTTCTAAGCCTTTTGGCTATGCTAGGGTCCACAGATGCAATTATCTCTGTGTCAGAGTCATGATCTATGTCTACAACAGGAGGAGGATGAGAAGTCACCTCTTCAGCAGGTGGATCAACAGAAGCTTGGTCATCAGTGGCTTCATCATCATCATCAGTTGAGGCCTTGTTCTGGTCCTCAGATGTTTCAACATCTATTGGGACATCTTGTTGAGCAGGAGTGTCCTCTTCAGCCTTATTGCTTTGTTCTTCTTGTGGAGCTGGCATGGTGTTCAGGGGAACAAATATACCACTCACAACTCTTTGTTCAGATAGAATCCTGCTCACAAGATGCTTGATGGATTCATCCACATAGTCAGAAGCTTTGGGGGTGGTGTTTGAGGCTGAAGGAATCCCTTTGCTTTTGCTGAACACAAGTTCCTTTTCTCTTCTCACATTTGGAGTTCTAGGCTTTTGAGCAAGAGGAACACTTCCTCTGATTTCGACCATGGGAGTAGTATCCATTGGAACCATGGAGATTAGGGTTGCATGCACAACATCTTCTTGGTTGAGATTTTCTTCCATGATGTTAGGGTTTTGATGTTGAGACATTTTCGAATGTGGTGGAAGAAGAGTTTAGGTTGGATTGATTTTGATGAGCTCAGAAAATCAGATTTCGCATGCAATTGATTTTGAGAGGATAGTGAGGAGATGAAGAGCTGAGAGCAAGCTGGAGTTTTTATAAAAGCCGTTACTTGGAGAATTTTAAAGAGTGGAATACACAGAGTTTTTGACCAGACTGATGTTGCCATCTGGTGATCATGCCACACGATGTCATAGGACATGTTGGCACTTCTCCATAACTGCTATATTTCACATAAGCAGATTCCCAATTTACCCCTTAGGTTTTCAAATTGGGTAGCATCCAAAGCTTTAGTAAATATATCAGCCAATTGCAGATCTGTGGCTACATGTTCCAATGAGATCACCTTCTCTTCCACAAGATCTCTGATGAAATGATGCCTGATATCAATGTGCTTGGTCTTGCTGTGTTGGATAGGATTCTTTGATTAGTTAATAGCACTTAAATTATCACAGTACAATGTCATGACATCTTGTGGGACATTGTATTCTGTGAGCATTTGCTTCATCCAAACCAACTGTGAACAACTGCTACCAGCTGCAATATATTCAGCTTCAGCAGTGGATAAGGATACACAATTTTGTTTCTTACTGAACCAAGAAATAAAATTGTTTCCTAGAAAGAAGCATCCTCCTGATGTGCTCTTTCTATCATCAGCACTTCCAGCCCAATCAGCATCACAAAAGCCAGTGAGAATTGGTTCACATCCATGGGAGTACATTATGCCATAGTCACAAGTACCATTGACATATTTCAGAATTCTCTTGACCTGGTTTAGATGGTTAACTTTTGGATCAGCTTGATATCTTGTACATACACCTACTACAAAGGCTATATCTGGTCTGCTAGCAGTCAGGTATAAAAGGCTTCCAATCATGCTTCTGTATAAGCTTTGGTCTACATTCTCACCCTTGTCATCCTTTGTCAGCTTTAAATGAGTGGGGGCAGGTGTTCTTTTGTGACTAGCATTGTCCATCCCAAACTTCTTGACAATGTTCTTTGCATACTTGCTTTGGGATATGAACATGGAGTCCTCCATCTGCTTGATTTGCAGTCCAAGAAAGTAGGTTAGTTCTCCTACTAGGCTCATCTCAAATTCAGATTCCATTTGGGTGACAAAATGTTTAACCATCCTGTCTGACATCCCACCAAAGACAATGTCATCTACATATATTTGAGCAATCATGACACTTCCTTCTTCATCCTTCACAAACAAGGTTTTGTCTATTCCACCTTTCCTGTATCCTTGTTTTGTGAGAAAAGTAGTCAGCCTTTCATACCATGCTCTTGGGGCTTGTTTCAGACCATAAAGAGCCTTCCTTAGTTTGTATACATGATCTGGACAGCTTGGATCAACAAATCCCTTAGGCTGCTCCACATATACCTCCTCATTAAGATATCCATTTAGAAAGGAACTTTTCACATCCATTTGAAACAACTTGAACTTCAGGATACAAGCAATTCCTAAAAGTAGTCTGATTGATTCAAGCCTTGCTACTGGTGCAAAGGTTTCATCAAAGTCTACTCCCTCAATTTGTGTGTATCCTTGAGCTACAAGTCTAGCCTTGTTCTTTGTAACAACTCCCTGCTCATTTGACTTGTTTTTATACACCCATTTAGTGCCAATCACATTTATGTCATCAGGTCTAGGAACAAGATCCCACACTTCATTCCTTGTGAACTGACCTAATTCTTCTTGCATAGCACAAACCCAGTACTCATCATTAAGAGCTTCCTTGATGTTTTTAGGTTCTATTTTTGAAACAAAACAAGAACCTGAAATCACCTCTCTTGATCTAGTGCTTACACCACTGTTGGGATCACCAATTATCAAATCTTTGGGATGATCCTTTTGGATTCTGATGGAGGGAGGTTTGCTGGATTGTTCTGTCCTTGCCTCAGTTTGAGTGAAGTCAGGAAGATCACTCTTTATTTCAGCTTCAGTCTGACTGTCAGCAGATGTTCCAACATCATCTGCATCATCTACAGGGGCATCATCAATTATCACATTTATGGACTCCATTATAACCTTGGTTCTGGAGTTAAATACTCTATAGGCTCTGCTATTTATGGAGTATCCAAGGAAAATCCCTTCATCACTTTTAGGATCCATCTTTTTTCTTTGCTCCCTATCAGCCAGAATGTAACAATTACTTCCAAACACATGGAAGTACTTAACTGTAGGTTTTCTACCCTTCCAGACTTCATAGATGGTGGACAAGGTTCCTTTCCTTAGAGTGACTCTATTATGAATGTAACAAGCTGTGTTCATAGCTTCAGCCCAGAAGTACAATGGTAACTTTTTAGCATGAATCATAGCTCTTGCTGATTCTTGGATAGTTATGTTCTTCCTCTCAACAATCCCATTCTGTTGAAGGGTGATAGGAGAAGAATACTCATGATTGATTCCCTCTGGAGAACAAAAATCTGAGAATTTTTTATTCTCAAATTCCTTTCCATGGTCACTCCTTATTCTGACTACACAACTTGCTTTTTCTCTTTGTATTCTTTGGCACAAATCTTTGAATACATCAAACACATCAGACTTTTCTTTGATAAAATTTATCCATGTATATCTTGAAAAGTCATCAACAACTAAATATTCATACCTTTTTCCCCCAAGGCTCTCAACCTGCATTGGTCCCATAAGATCCATATGCAATAATTCCAAAACTTTGGAAGTTGTCAGATGTTGGAGCTTTGGATGGGACATCTTGGTTTGCTTGCCTATTTGACATTCACCACATACTTTGCCTTCATCAATCTTCAGTCTTAGAATACCTCTTACAACCTCCACAGATATGATCTTCTTTATTCCTCTGAGATGAAGGTGACCCAGCCTTTGGTGTCATAGCTTCACTTCTTCTTCTTTGGCTAAGGAGCAAGTTGAAGTGAGAATGAAGTCTTGAGGTTCCCACATATAACAGTTGTCTTTAGATCTGGCTCCTCTCATGACAACCTTATGTTCTTTATCATACACTATGCATTCAGTTTTGGTAAAGTTTACACTGTAACCTTGATCACATAATTGACTTATGCTGATCAAGTTAGCAATCAATCCTTTTACCAGCAGCACATCATCTAGTCTTGGTACATCTGAGCAGTCCAAGGTCCCAACTCCCTTGATTTCTCCTTTAGCTCCATCTCCAAAGGTTACATATCTGGATGAATGTGACTTTAAGTTTACCAGCAGATTCTTCAATCCAGTCATGTGCCTTGAACATCCACTGTCAAAGTACCAGTCTTCCTTAGCTGATACTCTGAGAGATGTATGAGCTATATAGGTAACACCTTTCTTTGACCATTTTTTCTTGTTGTTAGGTTTCCTTTGATGCCTCTGCCCTGTATAGTGTCTATCTTTAGAGATCCAAGGTTGTTTGTTGAACTTGTTCTTGGGCATGTAACTTTGATCAGCATGAAGACTAGCTTTAGGTACCCATACTTTCTTGATGACCTCTGTCTTCTGCTTAGGGGGTTGCTGATATTTTTGATTTTGATGTCCATGCAGCACTTTCTTGGTGACCTTTATCTTCTGCTTAGGAGGTTGCTGTCTGATTTGGATATCCATGCAACTTGTAGCAATAAGGTTTGATGTGACCAAACCTTCCACGATGATGACATCTCCATTTTTGACACTTCTTTTTCATCATGTTCTTTTCATGATGTTGGGACATCTGTTGGGACATCTTGTTTGACTTTATGGGATTTGAAGTAGTTTTGCTGGTGCTAGCCTCAACCTTTTGAGCTTTGTTAAATCCCAATCCAGTTCTATCCCCTGAATGCTTATTGTTGTTGAGAATGACATCCAGTGTGTTTGAGCTATTGTTCAGCATTCTAACAGATTTGGATATATGTTCCAATTTGGAGTTGAGAAGACTTACTTCACTTTTCAAAGTGTCAATGGTTTCTAGATTACTTGTCTTTTCAACCTTTAATGCCTCAATCTGCTTCTTCTGCTTTATAATCTCCATGCATACTTCAGTGCTCCTTTTACACAGCTCTTTGTATGATTCTTCAAGCTCTTCAAAAGTCAGCTCCTCATCACTGGATCCACTTTCAGATTCACATACTCCAGCTAGAGCAGTGATGTGCTTTGCTGATTCTTCTTCTGAATCACATCCTGAGTCTTCATCAGACCAGGTCACAGAGAGACCTTTCTTCTGCCTTTTTAGATAGGTAGGGCATTCATTTCTGATGTGTCCATATCCTTCACATCCATGACATTTAATCCCTTTTTCTTGGTTGGTCTTTTCATCATAATTTGACCTTCTATTATCATCATAAGGTCTTTTATTCTCAGAAGAGTTTGAGTTTCTTCCACTTGGTCTGTACCTGCCATCCATTCTTTTGAGAATCTTGTTGAATTGTCTTCCAAGCATAGCAATTGTTTCTGATAAATTTTCTTCAGGGTCTGCTTCATGATTGTCTTCTTCTTTATCAGTATTTGAAACCAAGGCTATGCTTTTGTTCTTCTTTACAATTGTATCATTCATTCCCATCTCAAATGTTTGAAGGGAACCAATGAGCTCTTCAACCTTCATTGTGCATATGTCTTGAGCTTCTTCTATTGCTGTAACCTTCATGTCAAATCTTTTTGGTAAAGATCTGAGAATCTTTCTTACCAGCTTTTCATCACTCATCTTTTCTCCCAAAGCACCAAAAGTATTAGCTATTTCCAAGATGTTCATGTAGAACTCATGAATTGTCTCATCTTCCTTCATTCTCAAGTTTTCAAACTTGGTGGTGAGAAGTTGAAGTCTTGACATCTTCACCTTTGATGTTCCTTCATGAGTGGTTTTGAGAGTGTCCCAAACATCTTTGGCCAGCTCACAGTGATGCACAAGTCTGAATATGTTCCTATCAATGCCATTGAATAAGGCATTTAAGGCCTTGGAATTTCCAAGTGCTGAATCTTCTTCCTCCTTGCTCCATTCTTCTTCAGGTTTCAACACTTTTGCCCCATCCTTGTTGTCTTGGACAGGGTGCTCCCATCCTTTGTTGACTGCTTTCCAAGCCCTATTATCAAGTGATTTTAAGAATGCTACCATTCTTGGCTTCCAGTAGTCATAGTTGGATCCATCCAATATAGGTGGTCTATTCACAGATCCTACATCTCTGTCCATGTTCCCAAAATTTGCAGTCCCTAGATCTCACCCAGTTAAACAGGCAGGGTGCCTGCTCTGATGCCAATTGAAATTCTGGGATCAGGTACGTGATGTCGAATGAGATGTTTAAACACTTGAAGACTTAACAAAAACTTAAAGTATAGGTAAAGTAAATAACACAGGAAATTGTTAACCCATTTCAGTGTATCTCCACACATACATCTGGGGGCTACCAAGCCAGGAAGGAAATCCAATATAAGTAATATTAATTCTAAACTTAAACCACTCAGTTTAATCCTTCACTTAATATCTACCCAATGCAATTTCTACCTAAGACACAACTTAGATATGAGTACCAACTCACTCCCCCTCAATCACACAGTGATATGTTTACAAGTTTAATAAAATTGAAGTCACACTTCAAACACAACAACTTGATTTTACTTCACAGTTTCAATCAAGACACAATACACTTTTTGCTTAAAAGCTCATAAAGTGATACACATATAAAACCTGCTATTAAAACACAAACACCCTATTTTGTCTTCTTAATTTCGTACTATATTCTGAGAGTTTTTGTTGCTTAAATAGATGCTTGGATTTTGGGCTTTCTGTAGGTTATCCAATCCTGATACGCATGCTGTCATCACCTTGAATTAGGGTTTGTTACTTCCTTGATTCTAGGTGAGTCAGTTCTTCTGTTATACTTAAATCATATAACCAATCTCCCTACAGATGCGCCTTCTGCTGTTTTATCCATTCACAATTAATTCTAGATAAATTCCCTGAATTTACTCAGTTTTGTTAAGCATTATTTAATTCTGGTAGCAGGTTTGAGATGTCACAACATCTGGTGTGACATCCTGAAATCTGAACTTACTTCATTAACTTATACAATGTCACAACATCTGGTGTGACATCCTGAATTAAGTTCATTAACTTATACTCTGTTTGATAATGTCACAACATCTGGTGTGACATCCTGAACTAAGTTCAACACTTCTTGTTGGTCAAAAATTCTGCCAATTCTAAACATCTACATGGGGCATTGATATGATTGGCAAGATTGAACCGGTTGCTTCAAATGGCCATAGATTCATCCTGGTAGCCATTGACTATTTCACCAAGTGGGTCGAAGCGGCTTCGTATGCAAATGTCACCAGGCAAGTGGTAGCCCGATTCCTGAAGAGAGACATCATCTGTCGATATGGAGTACCCGAGCGAATCATTACCGATAATCTAAACAACAAAATGATGGCAGAATTGTGTCAGGACTTCAAGATCCAACACCACAATTCTTCTCCTTACAGGCCAAAGATGAATGGTGCTGTAGAGGAAGCTAACAAGAACATTAAGAAGATTGTGCAAAAGATGGTGGTCACGTACAAAGACTGGCATGAAATGCTACCATTTGCCTTGCATGGGTACCGTACATCAATCAGAACATCCAATGGGGCAACACCGTATCAGCTTGTGTATGGTATGGAGGCAGTCCTACCTGTTGAAGTTGAACTACCCTCCTTGCGGGTACTAATGGATGTCAAATTGAATGAAGCAGAATGGGTCCGTTCTCGGTACGAACAACTGAATCTGATTGAAGAGAAGAGATTAGCTGCAATATGTCATGGGCAGTTATATCAGAAAAGAATGAAGAAAGCCTTCGATCAGAAAGTCAGGCTTCGGGAATACCAAGTAGGAGATCTTGTGCTGAAAAGACTCCTTCCTCCTCATACAGACCACAAGGGCAAGTGGACTCCGAATTACGATGGTCCATTCATAGTAAAGAAAGTTTTCTCTGGTGGAGCACTGATGCTCAGTACTATGGATGGTGAAGACTTCCTGTCCCCTGTGAATTCAGATGCAGTTAAAAAATACTTCGCATAAAATGACCCGCTGGACATAAAAACAGAATGTAAGTCCAGGCAAAAATAGGGCATCCCGGCGAGTCAAAAACATAATAAAAGACTCGGGCAAAAATAAGGGAAAATAAAAAAAATGTACACCCGCTGAGTTGAAGAGCCGCATTGGACAGCTCAGGCAAAAATGGGTATCCCGGTGGATTGAAAACTCGAAAGGGCGATCCACGCAAAATAAGGGAATAAGCGAACAACTGCATTCTGAATTCGTCTGTATCGCTTACAACATGGCAAGCTTCGAAAGATTTGAGCGTCGGTCAGAATCAGCCTTCTTCAGAAAGCAAGATGAGAAGAACGTCAATGTCATACGAGTCATAGCAAAAGGGAAGCTCACCGAAGCATCATCAACATTGCCAGCATCTTTTTATTTCTTAATTTTGTAACAATCTCCTCATTTCAGGAGATCTGTTTCTTTGACTGTACTTGCCAATTCAGGGCACAAATTAATAAAATCAGATTTCCAGTCACATGCTGTCGCGCATATTTTATCCTTGTTTGCAAAAATGTCTGATGTCTTTAATATTGATCGCATAAATACAAATGCGTCTTTTCTAAATTACAGGAAATATATTTGCTCTCGGGAGTGTCTAAACTCCTATGATGGAATCCAGTAAGGGATACCTCAAGATACTTGTACATTTCTTTGCCATAGCAGGGTTGCAGGTATTCAAAGTATGTCATGTGGCACGAGAGCTTTTTTCCCAACAAGCTGCCAAATCATTACTTACTCAGCACATCTTCCAAATAGCACCAGAGATGCTTTCTCCCCAACTGAGTTCCTCATCCTCAGAAGGATCCTCATGGACATCTCTAGAAAAGTCAGTCAGTGATTGTTCCTCCCCAGCCAAGTGCAAAGACAGGGAGCCATCTCCCCACAGAGTCTCAACCTCTATCAAGAAGAGCAATGTTGAAGATTTTACAACAAAGTAACAAAAGCTTCCGCAAACCCCAGCTGGGCTCCTCATCATTAAGATAGGTATATCAGTGGCATATTTCCCCGAGCAGAATCATATATCAGTTCTACCAGTGTTCCCATCCCTAGCTGGGATGTTCTTTCAAAACAAGATCAGTCAGAAACCTCTACGACAATGGGATCCGAATCCCAGATCGGTATCTTTTGCATAATCATAGCATTCACATCATATCTTCCCCTAGAGCGTAGCATTCCGTCTAATACGGATCATTACGGAAAAAATCAAACATATTGCATAATCACAAGCCATGTTTGAATCAGTCACCTGTGAATACTGACATACCATCAACATCATACAGGATACCACTCAAATTCCCCGGCAGAATATCAAAGCATTTTCTTTACATTCCCAAAAATATAGATACGTGCTCCTTTTGCACTCGTCCGTGTCATCTTTCCCCAGAAAGTCACCAGGACCTTTTCTACAAACAGATACTTCCACATAATGGATACTTCTTGACACTCGTCTGTGTCATATCCCCATCACAGTTGCCTAAAACCTTGCTTATTATACTTTCCAGACACTCGTCCGTGTCATCCTATCCCCACAGATCTTCAGAATGTCTGTTACACTTATAAGTTCGTAACTTATACACTTCCTCTTATGATACTCGTCTGTATCATACTCTCCCCAGCATGTTGAACACTCGTCTGTGCCTCACTCATGTTTACTTTTTACTCATACAGATACTCGTCCGTATCTTGTATACACCACTTATCTTCCTCAGATTCAACACTTGTCCGTGTTCTTTGTTAACCAGTTTGTACTCGTCCGTATCATCATCTCTGAACATGCGTCAGCGTTTGTTTCTACCGATACTCGTTCGTATCATGGTCCTAAGGATGCTCGTCCGCATCTTTAATCTATACACCGTGTCAAACACTTATATCTTCTTGAATTTAGACACTCGTCTGTGTCTACCATTCCCCAGAAGAGTCCCCGACCCCAATAAATTACTTCCTTCCTATCTGACATTCGGCAGCCGTACCCTGCCAGGTGATCGTCCTTCACCCTTTTGATGATCGTCCTTCATCATTCCTCCAGCGGAGTCTCCATTATTGGAATCCTTTTCTATCCGACGTTCGTCCTATGTCGTGATATTTGAGCAGTCGTCCCCTGCTAGGTGATCGTCCTTCACCCTTTTGATGATCGTCCTTCATCATTTTATCCGATGGCTGTCCCCATCGTTGATCTTGTTATCTGACATTCGTCCTATGTCATGATAAACCCCGAGAGCAACCGTACCCTGCTAGGTGATCGTCCTTCACCTCTTGATGATCGTCCTTCATCATGCTTATCCGATGGCCGTCCCCATCGTCGACCTTTTCTATCTGGCAGTCGTCCTATGTCGTGACGCTTGTGGCAGCCGTACCCTGCTAGGTGATCGTCCTTCACCTTAGATGACCGTCCCTCATCTTATCCCCAACAGAGCAGCTGTCCCCTGCTAGGTGATCGTCCCTCACCTATGATGACCGTCCCTCATCATTTATTTCTTCAAACTTGATGGCCGTCCCCATCACTGCCTTTACCTTTAATCCCCATAGAGTCTTATTTATTTGCCTGATGGCCGTCCCCATCACGATCCCTCTATTTCCCTAGCACGTCGGTCGTCCCCGTCATTGCTTTATCCGCAGCAGTCGTCCTCTACTCGACGGTCGTCCTCCGTCGCCCGCACGTTATAAATCATACATTACTTCCTGTTACAATCTATATCCCTTTTCTTCTTCACAGTCAGTGAGTGCAAATTTTGGACTGTCTTTGGTATTCAACCACAAGTTATCTTGTTTGTCTGTTAAGCCGTCGCTTACATCCTACACAGCTAACCCATGTTTGAATAGGGGAAGTTGTAAACACCCCAAATTTTCCCTCACTCATTTCACCATGGCTTGTGATCTTTTCATATTGCATAAGTTCAATCATATCATCTCATAGTGCATTTTTGCTTCACTACATTGGTTCTAAGTCATCTGCATCTAGGGTTTGTGATTTGAGCAATCCCTGAGCTATCTGAGCCACTCCAAAGGTCTTCAATCATCTCAATATGGTCCATGTATGTCCAAGCACCATATTATATCCTCCCAAGATCAAGAAAGTCAGAAAATCACAAGAATTGAGAAAGGCATGGAAGCAGAGCCAGGTTTAACTGCACAGATGACCTAAAATTAGGGTTTTGGTTTCAGAGGCCATAACTCCAAATTTTTTGGTCATTCTTGTTTCTATTGGTATCTATATGCTACAAGGATCATGCATACCAATTTTCATGAAGAAATTCAATGGGGAAGGCATCTGATCAATAAATGACTTCTTGAGCAAGTCAGTGCAAAATCAGGGCATCTGAGGCCCCCAATCATCCAACCAAAGGGTATTCTCCATCATTTTGAGTGTATATGATCTTTATTTGATCTTAGAAGAAGTTAGAAGTTCACAAAATTGAAGAATTTCAAGCCATTTGCAAAGTTGCCATTTTGGGAAAGTGACTTGTAATGCAAACTTGCCATTTTGGGAAAGTTTTTCAACCTCCTCTTTTTGATTCAAAAATGCTTCAAATGAAAAATTCTTGGTCATGAAAGTTGTAGATTGGATCATTCCTGTTTCAAAAAGTACAAGAACTTGATCTAATTCATCATAGAACTCAAGTTATGGCCTTGCAAAGTTGGGGAAAATCACAAAATTTCACTTATGCACCAAAGAGGGAAGTTCTCAAAAACACTTGCCAAAGCCAAATGTGACATCTAATTGACTTCTAAGCATTTCACAAACATCATACATGACATAAAATTCAGAATTGCCCAAAGGTTTCTCAAGTTTCATGCCTTTATCATTAAGATTTCTCAAAGGGGCCAAAACCTTCATAATTTGCAAAACACCCCATAACTTTCTTCTCTCTTGCTGCCTTGCCTCAAAACTGATCCCATGGACCTCCCTAAAGCCAGCTGTGTAGGACACCCCATTGTCCTTGGCCTTCCATGTGTCCATACCTCAAGTACACCAACTCTTGACTTTATGCATTTTGCCCCATACCAATCAATATAGGCCACCACCCACCCTCTGACCTATCACAGCTTATCATGTGGATCAGAACCAAGCAAAAGCACATAACATTGCAGCCTAGCACTTGAGAATCCTCAGCATACACAAAATCCCCCAAGTTTGCAAAAGCTATCGAATCTCATAACTCAGCCAACAAACATCAAAACTTCTTCCACCATTCAACTACACACTCATCACTGATCATTTCCCACCCTTCACTTTGCCCTGAAACCTCCCACATCAAAAACACGATTTTGACATTTCATGAACTGAACTTCTGCCAACTTCATTTTGAGTCCATTTAAACTCCAAGCAAGCACTGCAAGCTCTTGAGGGAAGTCATTGGGGTTGATTTGAGGCAAAGAACTGGTCAGAAAGCTCCTAGGTTGAAAGCTTCGTTTCAGGTAGCCATGGCATTTATTTTTCCAGAACCTTCATTTTATGTTATAGAATGATTCTATGTGTTCCCCTGATCACCATGATATGTTTTGTTTTGAAAATGGTTGAGTTTTAAGCATTTCACAAGCTTCTGAAAGTTCTGATATGTTTTCCGTTTTGCTTTGATTCGTGTTGTTGATGATGAATAAATGATTTTTGTTGTGTGATTCTTGTTGGGGTTGATGTGAGGATCATTTCTGGAGAGTTTGAGGGCCTGGGGTTGCGTATTGAGGAAGATTGAAGGAGAGGCTAGCCGGAGAAGATGACTGGAACACGGTTCCAGTCACCTGAAAGTGATTAGGGTTCAGATTAGGGTTTAATTGTGTAATTAGCGTAGTTTGAATTCTGGCCTTTGGATAGCACGCGAATTCAATTCCCTCCCTTTTCCATTTGAATCTGGGCCACTGGATCAGCATACTTCTATTAATTCACATTTTAATTCCATTTTAATTGCATTTCTTTGTACATTTTATTAAAAATAGCAAAACACTTTCAAAAAAATTTATATTTTGCATTTCCCTTTCAAATATTTTTCTCATTCTGAAAATAATTTTTATTTTATTTTTTGCATAAAATTCGTATTTTTAAAATATTTAAATGTTTATTTTAATTAATTAATGGGAATTAATTAATTAAAATAGCATTTAAGTTTCTAAAAATCACCAAAAAAATCACATTGCATCTTGACACATTTAGAAACATTATCAAACCCTTCACACAAATTTATTTTTGGTTCTTGACCTATTTTGACATTTTTCTTTGGATTTAGGGTTCTTAAAAGTCAATATTTTTGCCCTAACTTAGAAAAATCCTTTATGCCTAACTATGAAGAGTTTGATGATGGTTCTTTTTGCATTGCATTCCTCATGTCATGTAGTTTCTAGGATAAAATTGGTTTGAATTTATTTTCCATTTTCAATTTGTTTTTCATTTTTTCATTAAGAGGTACCTTAAAACCCTAGCAAACTTGAGAAAATCATAACTTCCAATAGGTTAAGATTTAGGTCTCCTCCTTTGGGCAGTGAACTTGTATAGGTTTAGGTTTCCTTTGATCCTATTTTCAATTTTTTATCTTGTCATTTGCTTCTGATTTTGAATTTTGCATTGCATCTTGTACATAAACCCTAATTTTTGCCTTCATTTGCATTCATCTTTCATATGCTTGCATACATGAACTTGCCATGACATTTTATGCATTCACATGACATATAAGACATCTTAAGACACATTAGAATCATTTTTGACCATTGCATCATCCATTTGCCATGCTTTTGCTTTCCTTGCATCTCATAAGTTTTATGAACTTTCATGTTTCTTACATGTCTCATTTGCATTCCCATCTCTTGTATGATCATCCACATCTCATGTTTACCATTTGCATCATCTCTTAGCATCATTTACATCTTAATTTTCTTCTGACTTTGGTGTTCATCTTTGCATCTTATCTCATTCTCATTTCATTTCATTCCTTGCTGCTAACTTTTCAGGTGGTAAGTGTTTGAGAAGTGAATTTGCCTTCACTTCTCATAATCTCTTCTCACCTCTCTCTTATGCATTCATTGCTGCATTTTATTTGTGGATTAGAGTGAGCTTTCTCATTCATGCTCCCTCCCCTCTTTCTTTCTTCAAGCAACTTATCTTCTTAAGTGAAGTAAGTTATCTTGCTTCTTCTGTTTCTTCCTCCTTTCATTTGCTTCTTCCTTGGTGGCTATTCTCTTGAAGATCTTTCGCAAGCCTCATAAACCCTAGGAACAACCAAGCATGATCATAATTAGGGTTTGATTAGTCCCCCCATTTAGTTTTACCTTTGTGTCATCTTTGTGTCTTCTCTTCTCCGGGATTCTTTTCTCATCATCTTCACTCACAAACGAGAACTTACTTCTCCCGTCTAATGCAAGACAATTTGCACCTGAGCCAAACAGGTTATACACTTGAGCATAGACAAGTAAGCAATTCACAAGTCAATTTATCTTTCAGTCTCTTTGAGTCGAACTACGGTGTTCTGACTTCCTCATTGCACGAGAGGATACGTAGGCATAACTTAACAGTTATCGAACAAAAGTCTCTGTATATTTCCCCCTCTTCCAGCATTATTCTTTAAGCCTCATTGTCTTGAGCTTTGCATTCTTTTCTTACACTGACACTCTCTTATTCCACTTCACACTTCTTTTGCACTGACACTTGTATTCTTTTCCAGCTTTTGCACACAAAATAGCACTGACACTACCCCTTTAAACACAAACCTTTCAAGCGTGGATCCCGTCGAGTACGGCGAACAATCTGGGTGCTAATACCTTCCCAGGTTGTAACCAACCCCCTTTCTCAGATTCTCTGGTTCGCAACCGTCTTATCCATATCTTTCTAGGTTTATGCAGCATTACCTTTCCTTCGGGATAAAAATGCCTAGCTGGCGACTCTTTTCTTTTCTTCTTTCGCCGACCGTTCGCGTCTGTACCCTATTTGACCGGGTGTCATTTGGTGGGAGCGACATTATCGATACATAATCCCTCTTCAGAAACACAAAGGAGCATGTATCAATTCAAAACATGTATGTATCGATACATAGTCTCAAAAAATTGTTTTTCCTTGATTTTTCCATCACTTCTTGATCCAACTTGGTCCATAAGACTCTTGTAATCATACTTTCATGATTTTGAACCCAAAAAGTCATGAGTTGACCTTCATTTTGCACCATATTTGAGAAATTTTGTGGACCTTTTATTGCCTCAGAGTAGTCATTCACTATCTAAGTCATTGATCACAAACCCATGCCCTTGCAATGATAAATATGATGCCATGCTTGGATTATGCTATGAATTATGCTGCGAAATGATATGCGGATCATGAAAATGAGAGGGCAAATTTTGGGGTGTTACATGGGTGTATGCTGATCAAAATCATGATTGTCTTGAAATGGTAATGGGGAAATTGATGTGTGGTTGAGTAATTGGCTGACTCTCTCTCATTGGCTTTCACACTTGTACCAAACTTCTTACTATATTATTTTCCACATAAAATCTCAACAAAAAATAATGAAAACAACAAGATGCCTCAACCTTTTTGGTCACGTGAATTAGGTTGGCCTCATTAGAAAAAGTTGTGGAAAAATGATATAACATGTAGCACAAAAATCATCAATAATGGACCAATCACCATTTGACATGTGTACACTTAAAAACCCCAAAATACATCAAACTTCAAAAATGCATATCTTGAGTTCTAAGAAGGCTATGAAAATATTCTAATACTTTTTGGAAAGTGAAAATCATGATCTACAACTTTCATGTTCAAGGAAAAATAAAATGGAGCTTTTTTGCACATGAAATAATAGTTTGAAGGCTTAGGGGAAATAATTCCAAAAATAGAAACTTCTAAACTTGAAACTTCCAATTTTAGCAACTTTTGCACACTCTTGAACTTTGATATTTGAGCCTAATCATGTTATTCCTTGATTAAATATGGACTTATGAAGTTGATAAACCTGATCAAAAACCCTAAAAATCCCTCAATTGACTTTTGTTCAGCTCAGTTGACTTTCTTGCTTCATCAACAAGTAATTGCTCAAGCACCTGACTTCCTCAGTGAATTTTTTTGCCTCAAACTTCATACACAAGCCTTGTATACCATATGAAAACCTTTGAGCACAAGAATTGGTCAAAGTTATGAGAATATGAGTTCTGATCCAAAACCCTAATTAGGGTTTCCTCTGCATATGAGGATGTTGCACTGCTGATATTCTGATGTTGTTCCACCCTTCTAGGACTCTGAGGGTGACTTTGAGCTTGTATAAGATATGAGGAAACCTTGTGAAATTATTGCAATGTCACTTGGCTATTGGCTTGACTTTTGAAGATCATGAATTTCCAGATGATTGATCATATTCCTTATGCTTGTGATCATGGATGCTTATGCTTCATTTTTCTATGCCAAATGCTAAAGTATGCCAATTACATGTTATGCATATGATAGGAAAAATGATATAAAACAAAGAGGGAAAATTTTGGGTGTTAAAGGTTTTTATAGTGAAACAACTGAGTTTTTTACTTTGAAATCTTTTATGGTTTTATAGTGAAACTATTGAGTTTTTCACTTGGAACTTTTTATTATGGTTTTTATAGTGAAACCGTCGAGTTTTTTTCAATTGGAACTTATTTTTATGTTTTTTATATTGAAACTGTTGAGTTTTTTGATTGAAATTTTTTAATATATTTTTTATAGAGAAACTGTTGAGTTTTTTAAATTGGAATTTTTTGAATGCTTTTTAAAGTCGAGTTTTTTCACTTGGAAATCTTGTTATGGTTTTTATTGTGAAACTATTGACATTTTTAACATGAAACTTTTTTATGGTTTTTTAGTGAAATTGTTGAGTTTTTTAACTTGGAACTTTTATTATGGTTTTATAGTGAAACTGACTTGTTTTTTGACTTGAAACTTTTATTTTGATTTTTATAGTGAAATTGTTGTGTTTTTTAACTTGGATCTTTTTTATGGTTTTATAGTGAAACTATTGAGTTTTTTTACTTGGAATTTTTTAAATATTTTTATCGAGAAATTGTTGAGTTTTTTAACTTGGAACTTTTTTTTAATGATATTTATAGTGAAATAGATGAGGTTTATAACTTTGATATTTTTTTAGGATCTTTATAGTGAAATTGTTGAGCATTTTACCTTGGAACTTTTATTTTGTTTTTATAGTGAAATTGTAGTGTTTTTTTAACTTGTAACTTTTGTTATGGTTTTTATAGTGAAACTGTTGAGTTTTTTAACATTGAAATTTTTTATGGTTTTTATAGTGAAACTATTGAGTTTTTTCACTTGTAACTTTTATATTGTTTTATAATGAAACTATTGAGTTTTTTTACTTGGAATATTTAAATATTTTTATACAAAATTTTTTGAGTTATTTAACTTGAAATATTTTTTTTTATTTTAACAGTGAAATAGATGAGGATTATAACTTTGATATTTTTTTAGGATCTTTATAGTGAAATTGTTGAGTATTTTACCTTGGAACTTTTTTTTTTGGTTTTTATAGAGAAATTGTAGTGATTTTTTAACTTTGAACTTTTATTATGGTTTTTTTCGTGAAACTGTTGAGTTTTTAACTTTGAAATTTTTATGGTTTTTATAGTGAAACTGTTGAGTTTTTTCACATAGGAACTTTTTTTAATGTTTTTTATAGTGAAACTGTCGATTTTTTTTTCAATTGGAACTTATTTTTATGTTTTTTATTTCGAAACTGTTGAGTTTTTTCATTTGAAATTTTTTAATATATTTTTAATGTAGAAACTGTTGAGTTTTTTAAATTGGATTTGTTTGTATGCTTTTTAAATTTGAGTTTTTTCACTTGGAAATATTGTGATGGTTCTTATATTGAAGTTATTGACATTTTTAACATGAAACTTTTTTTACGGTTTTTAGTGAAACTGAATTGTTTTTTTAACTTGAAACTTTTCATTTTATAGTGAAACTGTTGTGTTTTTTTAACTTGGATCTTTTTTATGGTTTTATTGTGAAACTATTGAGTTTTTTTATTTGGAATTTTTTAAATATTTTAATAGAGAAATTGTTGAGTTTTTTAACTTGAAACTTTTTTTTAATGATATTTATAGTGAAAGAGATGAGGTTTATAACTTGGAAAATTTTTAGAATCTGTATAGTGAAATTGTTGAGCATTTTACCTTGGATTTTTTGTTTTGTTTTTATAGAGAAATTGTAGTATTTTTTAACTTGAAACTTTTTTTTATGGTTTTTATAGTTAAACTGTTTAGTTTTTTAACTTTGAAATTTTTTATGGTTTTTTCAGTGAAACTGTTGTATTTGTACACTTGGAACTTTTTTTTATGTATTTATAGTGAAATTGTTGAGTTTTTTTTTCAATTGGAACTTATTTTTATGTTTTTTATATTGAAAATGTTGAGTTTTTTCACTTGAAATTTTTTAATTTTTTTTATAGAGAAACTGTTGATTTCTTAACTTGGAATTTTTTGTATAATTTTTAAAGTTTAGTTTTTTTACTTGGAAATCTTGTTATGGTTATTATAGTGAAACGATTGACTTTTTTAACATGAATTTTTTTTTATGGTTTTTAGTGAAATTTCTGAGTTTTATAACATGGAACTTTAATTATGGTTTTATAGTGAAATTGACTTGTTTTTTAACTTTAAACTTTTATTTTGGTTTTTATAGTGAAACTGTTGTGTTTTTTAACTTGATTTTTTTAATGGTTTTATAGTGAAACTATTGAGTTTTTTACTTGGAATTTTTTTAAAATTTTTATAGAGAAATTGTTTAGTTTTTAAGTTGAAACTTTTTTTTATGATACTTATAGTGAAATAGATGAGGTTAATAACTTGGATGTTTTTTTAGGATCTATATAGTGAAATTGTTGAGCATTTCACCTTGGAACTTTTTTTTGGGTTTTTATAGTGAAATTGTAGTATTTTTGAACATTGAACTTTTGTTATGGTTTTTATAGTGAAACTGTTGAGATTTTAAATTTGAAATTTTATATGGTTTTTATAGTGAAACTATTGAGTTTTTTCACTTGGAACTTTTTCGCATGGTTTCTATAGTGAAATTGTTGAGTTTTTTTTTCAATTAAAACTTATTTTTATGTTTTTTATATTGAAACTGTTGAGATTTTTCACTTGAAAATTTTAATATATTTTTTATAGGGAAACTGTTGAGTTATTTAACTTGGAATTTTTTGTATGCTTTTTAAAGTTGAGTTTCTTCACTTGGAAATCTTGTTATGGTTTTTATAGTGAAACTATTGACATTTTAACATGAAACTTTTTTATGAGTTTTTAGTGAAATTGTTAAGTTTTTTAAACTTGGAACTTTTATTATGGTTTTTAAAGTTAAACAGACCTATTTTTTAACTTGAAACTTTAATTTTTATTTTTATAGTTAAACTATTGTGTTTTTTAACTTGGATTTTTTTTTTATGGTTTTATAGGTAAACTATTGAGTTTTTTTACTTGGAATTTTTTAAATATTCTTATACAGAAATTGTTGAGTTTTTTAACTTGAAATATTTTTTCTATTTTAACAGTGAAATAGATGAGGTTTATAACTTTGATATTTTTTTAGGATCTTTACAGTGAAATTGTTGAGCATTTTACCTTGGAACTTTTTTTTTGGTTTTTATAGTGAAATTGTTGAGTTTTTTCACTAGAAATTTGTTAATATATTTTTTATAGAAAAACTGTTGAGTTTTTTAACTTGGAATTTTTTGTATGCTTTTTAAAGTTGAGTTTTTTCATTTGGAAATCTTGTTATGGTTTTTATAATGAAATTATTGACAAAATAACATGAAACTTTTTTTTTAATGGTTTTTAGTAAAATTGTTGAGTTTTTTGACTTGGAACTTTTATTAAGGTTTTATAGTGAAACTGACTTGTTTTTTAACTTGAAACTTTTATTTTGGTTTTTATAGTGAAACTATTGTGGATTTTAACTTGGATCTTTTTTATGGTTTTATAGTGAAACTATTGAGTTTTTTTACTTGGAATTTTTTAAATATTTTTATAGAGAAATTGTTGAGTTTCTTAAGTTGAAACATTTTTTTATGATTTTGATAGTGAAATAGACGAGGTTTAAAACTTAGATATTTTTTTAGGATATTTATAGTGAAATTGTTGAGCATTTGACCTTGAAATTTTTTGTTGTTTTTATAGTGAAATTGTAGTGGTTTTTAACTTGTAACTTTTGTAATGGTTTTTATCGTGAAACTGTTGAGTTTTTTAACTTTGAAATTTTTTATGGTTTTTATAAAGAAACCGTTGAGTTTCTTAACTTTGAAATTTTTTATGGTATTTATAGTGAAAATGTTGAGTTTTTTCACTTGTAACTTTTTTTTTTTGTTTTTATAGTGAAATTGTGGAGTTTTATTTTTAATTGGAACTTATTTTTATGTTTTTTTTATATTGAAACTGTTGAGTTTGTTCAATTGAAATTTTTAATATATTTTTTATAAAGAAATTGTTGAGTTTTTTAACTTGGAAACTTTTGTATGCTTTTTAAAGTTGAGTTTTTTCACTTGGAAATCTTGTTATGGTTTTTATAGTGAAACTATTGACATTTTAACATGAAACCTTTTTATGGATTTTTAGTGAAATTGTTGAGATTTTTTAACTTGGAACTTTTATTATGGTTTTTAAAGTGAAACTGACCTATTTTTTAACTTGAAACTTTAATTTTTATTTTTATAGTTAAATTGTTTTGTTTTTTAACTTGGATATTTTTTTATGGTTAGATAGGTAAACTATTGAGTTTTTTTACTTGAAATTTTTTAAATATTTTTATAGAGAAATTGTTGAGTTTTTTAACCTGAAAGATTTTTTTATGATTTTGATAGTGAAATAGACGAGGTTTAAAACTTAGATGTTTTTTAAAGTCTTTATAATGAAATTATTGAGCATTTTACCTTGGAACATTTTGTTTTTTGGTTTTTATAGTGAAATTGTTTTGTTTTTGAACTTTGAAACTTTGTTATGGTTTTTATAGTGAAACTGTTGAGTTTTTAAATTTGAAATTTTTTATGGTTTTTATAGTGAAACTTTTGAGTGTTTTCATTTGGAACTTTTTCGCATGATTTTTATAGTGAAACTGTTGAGTTTTTTTTCAATTGGAACTTATTTTTATGTTTTTTATATTGAAAATGTTGAGTTTCTTCACATGAAATTTTTGAATATATTTTTTTATAGAGAAACTGTTGAGTTTTTTAACTTGGAATTTTTTGTATGCTTTTTAAAGTTTAGTTTTTTCACTTGGAAATCTTGTTATGATTTTTATAGTGAAACTATTGGCATTTTTAACATGAAACTTTTTTTTTATGGTTTGTAGTGAAATTGTTGAGTTTTTTGACTTGGAACTTTTATAATGGTTTTATAGTGAAACTGACATGTTTTTTAACTTGAAACTTTTATTTTTGTTTTTATAGTGAAACTGTTGTGTTTTTTTAACTTGGATCTTTTTTATGGTTTTATAGTGAAACTATTGAGTTTTTTTACTTGGAATTTTTTAAATATTTTTATAGAGAAATTGTTAAGTTTTTTAACTTGAAACATTTTTTATGATTTTGATAGTAAAATAGACGAGGTTTAAAACTTAGATATTTTTTTAGGATCTTTATAGTGGAATTGTTGAGCATTTGACCTTGGAATTTTTTGTTGTTTTTATAGTGAAATTGTAGTGGTTTTTAACTTGGAACTTTTGTAATGGTTTTTATCGTGAAACTGTTAGGTTTTTTAACTTTGAAATTTTTTATGGTTTGTATAGTGAAACTGTTGAGTTTTTTAACTATGAAATTGTTTATGGTATTTATAGTGAAACTGTTGAGTTTTTTCACTTGTAACTTTTTTTTTGGTTTCTATAGTGAAATTGTGGAGTTTTATTTTTAATTGGAACTTATTTTTATGTTTTTTTTATATTGAAATTGTTGAGTTTGTTCAATTGAAATTTTTTAATATATTTTTTATAAATAAATTGTTGAGTTTTTTAACTTGGAAACTTTTGTATGCTTTTTAAAGTTGAGTTTTTTCACTACGAAATCTTATTATGGTTTTTATAGTGAAACTATTGACATTTTAACATGAAACTTTAAATTTTTATTTTTATAGTTAAACTGTTGTGTTTTTTAACTTGGATTTTTTTTTTGGTTTGATAGGTAAACTATTGAGTTTTTTTACTTGGAATTTTTAAAATATTTTTATAGAGTAATTATTGAGTTTTTTAACCTGAAAGATTTTTTTATGATTTTGATAGTGAAATAGACGAGGTTTAAAACTTAGATATTTTTTTAAGATCATTATAGTGAAATTATTGAGCATTTTACCTTGGAACTTTTTGGTTTTTGGTTTTTATAGTGAAATTGTAGTGTTTTTTAACTTGGAACTTTTTTTTTGGATTTTTATAGTGAAATTGTTTTGTTTTTGAACTTTGAAACTTTGTTATGGTTTTTATAGTGAAACTGTTGAGTTTTTAAATTTGAAATTTTTTATGGTTTTTATAGTGAAACTGTTGAGTGTTTTCATTTGGAACTTTTTCGCATGGTTTTTATAGTGAAACTGTTGAGATTTTTTTCAATTGGAACTTATTTTTATGTTTTTTATATTGAAAATGTTGAGTTTTTTCACTTGAAAATTTTTAATATTTTTTTATAGAGAAACTGTTTAGTTTTTTAACTTGGAATTTTTTAGAGAAATTGTTGAGTTTTTTAACTTGAAACTTTTTTTTATGATATTTATAGTTAAATAGATGAGGTTAATAACTTGGATATTTTTTTAGGATCTTTATAGTGAAATTGTGGAGCATTTTACCTTGGAACTTTTTTTTTGGATTTTTATAGTGAAATTGTTGTGTTTTTGAAATTTGAACCTTTGTAATGGTTTTTATAGTGAAACTGATGAGTTTTTAAATTTGAAATTGTTTATGGTTTTTATAGTGAAACTGGTGAGTTTTTTCATTTGGAAATTTTTCGCATGGTTTTTATAGTGAAACTGTTGAGATTTTTTTCAATTGGAACTTATTTTTATGTTTTTATATTCAAACTGTTGAGATTTTTCACTTGAAACTTTTATTTTTGTTTTTATAGTGAAACTGTTGTGTTTTTTAACTTGGATCTTTTTTACGGTTTTATAGTGAAACTATTGAGTTTTTTACTTGGAATTTTTTAAATATATTTATAGAGAAATTGTTGAGTTTTTTTAACTTGAAACATTTTTTTTAGGATCTTTATAGTGAAATTAATGAGCATTTTACCTTGGAACTTTTTTTTTTGTTTTTACAGTGAAATTGTAGTGTTTTTTAATTTGGAACTTTTGTTATGGTTTTTATAGTGAAATTGTCGAGTTTTTTAACTTTGAAATCTTTAATGGTTTTATAGTGAAATTGTAGAGTTTTTTCACTTGGAACTTTATTTATGGTTTTTATAGTGAAACTGTTGAGTTTTTTTTCTCAATTGGAACTTATTTTTATGTTTTTTATATTGAAACTGTTGAGTTTTTTAACTTGAAATTTCTTTAATATATTTTTTTATAGAGAAACAATTGAGTTTTTAACATGTAATTTGTTGTATTCTTTTTAAGGTTGAGTTTTTTCTCTTGGAACTCTTGTTATGGTTTTTATAGTGAAACTATTAACATTTTTAACATGAAACTTTTTATGGTTTTTTAGTGAAACTGTTGAGTTTTTTAACTTGGAACTTTTATTATGGTTTTAGAGTGAAACTGACTTGTTTTTTAACTTGAGACTTTTATTTTGGTTTTTATAGTGAAACTGTTGTATTTTTTTAACTTGGATCTTTTTTATGGTTTTATAGTGAAACCATTGAGTTTTTTTACTTAGAATTTTTTAAATATTTTTATAGAGAAATTGTTGAGTTTTTAACTTGAAACTTTTTTTTAATGATATTTATAGAGAAATAGATGAGGTTTATAACTTTGATATTTTTTAGGATCTTTATAATGAAATTGTTGAGCATTTTACTTTGGAACTTTTTTTCGGTTCTTATAGTGAAATTGTAGTGTTTTTAAACTTGGAAATTTTGTAATGGTTTTTTTAGTGAAACTGTTAAGTTTTTTAACTTTGAAATTTTTTATAGTTTTTATAGTGAAACTGTTGAGTTTTTTCAGTTGGTACTTTTTTTATGGTTTTATACTGAAACCGTCGAGTTTTTTTCAATTGGAACTTATTTTTATGTTTTTTATATTGAAACTGTTGAGTTTTATACTTGAAATTTTTTAGTATAATTTTTATAGAGAAACTGTTGAGTTTTTTAAATTGGAATTTTTTGAATGCTTTTTAAAGTTGAGTTTTTTCACTTGAAAATATTGTTATGGTTTTTATAGTGAAGTTATTGACATTTTTAACATGAAACATTTTTTATGGGTTTTTTGTGAAATTGTTGAGTTTTTCAACTTGGAACTTTTATTATGGTTTTATAGTGAAATTGTTGTGTTTTTTTAACTTGGATCTTTTTTATGGTTTTATAGTGAAACTATTGAGTTATTTTACTTGGAATTTTTTAAATATTTTTATCGAGAAATTGTTGAGTTTTTTAACTTGGACCTTTTTATATGATATTTTTAGTGAAATAGATGAGATTTATAACTTGGATAATTTTTTAGGGTCATTATAGTGAAATTGTTGAGCATTTTACCTTGGAACTTTTTGTTTTGTTTTTATAGTGAAATTGTTGTGTTTTTTTAACTTGGAACTTTTGTTATGGTTTTTATAGCGAAACTGTTGAGTTTTTTAACTTTGAAATTGTTTATGGTTTTTATATTGAAACTGTTAAGTTTTTTCACTTGGAACTTTTTTTTTATGGTTTTTATAGTGAAACTGTTGAGTTTTTTTCCAATTGGAACTTATTTTTATGTTTTTTATATTGAAACTGTTGAGTTTTTTCACTTAAAATTTTTTAATATATTTTGTATAGAGAAACAATTGAGTTTTTTAACTTGTAATTTTTTGTATTCTTTTTAAAGTTGAGTTTTTTCACTTGGAAATCCTGTTATGGTTTTTATAGTGAAACTATTGACATTTTTAACATGAAACTTTTTTATGGTTTTTTAGTGAAATTGTTGAGTTTTTTTAACTTGGTACTTTTATTATGGTTTTATAGTGAAACTGACTTGTTTTTTAACTTGAAACTTTTATTTTGGTTTTTATAGTGAAACTGTTGTGTTTTTTAACTTGGATAATTTTTATTGTTTTATAGTGAAACTATTGAGCTTTTTTACATAGAATTTTTTAAATATATTTATAGAGATATTGTTGAGTTTTTTTTAACTTTAAACATCTTTTTTTATTTTAATAGTAAAATAGATGAGGTTTATAACTTGGAATTTTTTTTAGGATCTTTATATTGAAATTGTTGAGCATTTTACCTTGGAACTTTTTTTTTGGTTTTTATAGTGAAATTGTAGTGATTTTTAACTTGGAACTTTTATTATGGTTTTTATAGTGAAACTGTTGAGTTTTTTAACTTTGTAATTTTTTATAGTTTTTATAGTGAAACTGTTGAGTTTTTTCACTTGGAACTTATTTTTATGGTTTTTATAGTGAAAGTGTTGAGTTTTTTTTTTCAATTGGAACTTATTTTTATGTTTTTTATATTGAAACTGTTGAGTTTTTCACTTATATTGAAATAGACGAGGTTTATAACTTGGATATTTTTTATGTGATATTTATATTGAAATGACAAGGTTTATAAGTTGGATATTTTTTTCAGTTTTTCACTTTTTTTTTTTTGGTTTTTATAGTGAAATTGTAGTGATTTTTAACTATGAACTTTTATTATGGTTTTTTTAGTGAAACTGTTGAGTTTTTTAACTTTGAATTTTTTTATGGTTTTTATAGTGAAATTGTTGAGTTTTTTCACTTGGAAATTATTTTTATGGTTTTTATAGTGAAAGTGTTGAGTTTTTTTTCAATTGGAACTTATTTTTATGTTTTTTTATATTGAAATTGTTGAGTTTTTTCACTTGAAATTTTTTAATATATCTTTTATAGAGAAACTGTTGAGTTTTTTAACTTGTAATTTTTTGTATTCTTTTTTAAGTTGAGTTTTTTCACTTGGAAATCTTGTTATGGTTTTTATAGTGAAACTATTGACATATTTAACATGAAACCTTTTTATGGGTTTTTAGTGAAATTGTTGAGTTTTTTAACTTGGAACTTTTATTATGGTTTTATAGTGAATCTGACTTGTTTTTTTAACTTGAAACTTTTATTTGGTTTTTATAGTGAAACTGTTGTGTTTTTTAACTTGGATCTTTTTTATGGTTTTATAGTGAAACTATTGAGTTTTTTTACTTGGAATTTTTGAAATATTTTTATAGAGAAATTGTTGAGTTTTTTAACTTGGAACTTTTTTTATGACATTTATATTGAAATAGACGAGGTATATAACTTGAAACTTTTATTTGGTTTTTATAGTGAAACTGTTGTGTTTTTTAACTTGGATCTTTTTTATGATATTTATTTATATTGGAACTCTTTTTTTTTTGTTTTGTTTTTAGAGTAAAATTGTAGTGATTTTTAACTTGGAAATTTTGTTATGGTTTTTATAGTGAAACTGTTGAGTTTTTTTAATTTGAAATCTTTTATAGTTTTATTGTGAAACTGTTGAGTTTTTTCACTTGGAACTTATTTTTATGGTTTTTATAGTGAAAGTGTTGAGTTTTTTTTTCCAGTTGGAACTTATTTTTATGTTTTTTATATTGAAACTGTTGAGCTTTTTCACTAGAAATTTTTTAATATATTTTTTATAGAGAAACTATTGAGTTTTTAAACTTGTAATTTTTTGTATGCTTTTTAAAGTTGAGTTTTTTCACTTGGAAATCTTGTTATGGTTTTTATAGTGAAACTATTGACATTTTTAACATGAAACTTTTTTATGGTATTTTCGTGAAATTGTTGAGTTTTTTAACTTGGTACTTTTATTATGGTTTTATAGTGAAACTGACTTGTTTTTTTAACTTGAAACTTTTATTTTGGTTTTTATAGTGTAACTGTTGTGTTTTTTAACTTGGATTACTTTTATTGTTTTATAGTGAAACTATTGAGTTTTTTTACTTTAATAGTGAAATAAATGAGGTTTATAGCTTTGATATTTTTTTAGGATCTTAATAGTGAAATTGTTGAGCATTTTACCTTGGAACTTTTTTTTTTGTTTTTATAGTGAAATTGTAGTGATTTTTAACTTTGAACTTTTATTATGGTTTTTATAGTGAAACTGTTGAGTTTTTTAACTTTGAAATTTTTTATGGTTTTTATAGTGAAACTGTTGAGTTTTTTCTCTTGGAACTTATTTTTATGGTTTTTATAGTGAAAGTATTGAGTTTTTTTTTTCAATTGGAACTTATTTTTATGTTTTTTATATTGAAACTGTAGAGTTTTTTCACTTGAATTTTTTTAATATATCTTTTATAGAGAAACTGTTGAGTTTTTTAACTTGTAATTTTTTGTATTCTTTTTAAAGTTGAGTTTTTTCACTTGGGAATCTTGTTATGGTTTTTATAGTGAAACTATTGACATATTTAACATGAAACTTTTTTATGGGTTTTTAGTGAAATTGTTGAGTTTTTTAATATGGAACTTTTATTATGGTTTTATATTGAAACTGACTTGTGTTTTAACTTGTAACTTTTATTTTGGTTTTTATAGTGAAACTGTTAAGTTTTTTAACTTGGATCTTTTTTATGGATTTATAACTATTGAGTTTTTTTACTTGAAATTTTTTAAATATTTTTATAGAGAAATTGTTGAGTTTTTTTAACTTGGAACTTTTTTTTATGACATTTATATTGAAATAGACGAGGTTTATAACATGGATATATTTTTTAGGATTTTTATAGTGAAATTGTTAAGCATTTTACCTTGGAACTCTTTTTTTTGTTTTGTTTTTATAGTGAAATTGTAGTAATTTTTAACTTGGAACTTTTGTTATTGTTTTTATAGGGAAACTGTTGAGTTTTTTAATTTTGAAATCTTTTATAGTTTTATAGTGAACTTTTGAGTTTTTTCACTTGGAACTTTTTTTATGGTTTTTATAGTGAAACAATTGACTTTTTTTTCTATTGGAACTTATTTTTATGTTTTTTATATTGAAAATGTTGAGCTTTTTAACTTGAAATTTTTTAATATATTTTTTATATAGAAAATGTTGAGTTTTTTTAATTTTTTTTTGTATGCTTTTTTAAGTTGAGTTTTTTCACATGGAAATCTTGTTATGGTCTTTATAGTGAAACTATTGACATTTTTAACATGAAACTTTTTTATGGTTTTTTTAGTGAAATTGTTGAGTTTTTTTAACTAAGAACTTTTATTATGGTTTTATATGAAATTGACTTGTTTTTTAACATGAAACTTTTATTTTGGTTTTTATAGTGAAACTGCTGTGTTTTTAAACTTGGATCTTTTTTTATTGTTTTATAGTGAAACTATTTAGTTTTTTTACTTGGAATTTTTTAAATATTTTTATAGAGAAATTGTTGTGTTTTTTAACTTTGAACTTTTTCTTTATGATATTTATAGTGAAATAGATGAGGTTTATAACTTTGAAACTTTTTATAGAATCTTTATAGTGTAATTGTTGAGCATTGTACCTTGGAACTTTTTTTTTTTGTTTTTATAGTGAAATTGTAGTGTTTTTTAACTTGAACTTTTGTTATGATTTTTATAGTGAAACTGTTGAGTTTTTTCAATTGGAACTTATTTTTATGTTTTTTATATTGAAACTGTTGAGTTTTTTCACTTGAAATTTTTTAATATATTTTTTATAGAGAAACTTTTGAGTTTTTTAACTTGGAATTTTTTGTATGCTTTTTAAAGTTGAGTTTTTTCACTTGGAAATCTTTTTATGGTTTTTATAGTGAAACTAATGACATTTTTAGCATGAAACTTTTTTATGGGTTTTTAGTGAAATTGTTGAGTTTTTTTTAACTTGGAACTTTTATTATGGTTTTATAGTGAAACTGACTTGATTTTTAACTTGAAACTTTTATTTTGGTTTTTATAGTGAAACTATTGTGTTTTTTAACTTGGATCTTTTTCATGGTTTATAATGAACCTATTGTGTTTTTTTACTTGGAATTTTTTAAATATTTTTATAGAGAAATTGTTGAGTTTTTTAACTTGAAACTTTTTTTTATGACATTTATAGTGAAATATATGAGGTTTATAACTTGGATTTTTTTTAGAATCTTTATAGTGAAATTGTTGAGCATTTTACCTTTGAACATTTTTTTTTGGTTTTTATAGTGAAATTGTAGTATTTTTTAACTTGGAACTTTTGTTATGGTTTTTATAGTGAAATTATTGAGTTTTTTAACTTTGAAATCTTTTATGGTTTTTATAGTGAAATTGTTGAGTTTTTTTCACTTGGAACTTTTTTTTATGGTTTTTATAGTGAAACTGTTGTTTTTTTCCCTTCAATTGGAACTTATTTTTATATTTTTTATATTGAAACTGTAGAGTATTTCCACTTGTAATTTTTTAAAATATATATTTTTATAGAGAAACTGTTAAGTTTTTTAACTTGGAATATTTTGTATGCTTTTTAAAGTTGAGTTTTTTCACTTGGAAATCTTGTTATGGTTTTTATAGTGAAACTATTGACATTTTAACATGAAACTTTTATTTTTGTTTTTATAGTGAAACTTTTGTGTTTTTTTAACTTGGATTTTTGTTGTTGTTCTATAGTGAAACTATTGAGTTTTTTTACTTGGAAGTTTTTAAATATTTTAATAGAAAATTGTTGAGTTTTTTTTTAACTTGAAACATTTTTTATGATTTTAATAGTGAAATAGATAAGGTATATAACTTGGATATTTTTTTAGCATCTTTATAGTGAAATTGTTGAGCATTTTTACATTGGAACTATTTTTTTCGGATTTTATAGTGAAATTGTTGTGTTTTTTAACTTTGAACTTTTGTTATGGTTTTTATTGTGAAACTGGTGAGTTTTTTAACTTTGGAACTTTTTTTAAATGTTATTTATAGTGAAACTGTCGAGTTTTTTTTTTTCAATTGGAACTTATTTTTATATTTTTTATTTCGAAACTGTTGAGTTTTTTCACTTGAAATTTTTAAATATATTTTTTAGGTAGAAATTGTTGAGTTTTTTAAATTGGAATTGTTTGTATGCTTTTTAAATTTGAATTTTTTCACTTGGAAATATTGTGATGGTTTTTTATAGTGAAGTTATTGACATTTTTAACAAGAAACTTTTTTAAGGTTTTTTAGTGAAACTGAATTGTTTTTTTAACTTGAAACTTTTCTTTTTATAGTGAAACTGAATTGTTTTTTTAACTTGAAACTTTTCTTTTTATAGTGAAACTGTTGTGTTTTTTTAACTTGGATCTTTTTTATGATTTTATAGTGAAACTATTGAGTTTTTTTACTTGGAATTTTTAAATATTTTTATAGAGAAATTGTTGAGTTTGTTAACTTGAAACTTTTTTTAATGATATTTATAGTGAAATAGATTAGGTTTATAACTTGGAAATTTTTTAGAATCTTTATAGTGAAATTGTTGAGAATTTTACCTTGGAACTTTTTTTTTTGTTTTTATTGAGAAATCGTAGTATTTTTTTATCTTGGAACTTATTTTATGGTTTTTTGTAGTGAAACTGTTTAGTTTTTTAACTTTGAAAATTTTTATTGTTTTTATAGTGAAACTGTTGAATTTGTACACTTGGAACTTTTTTTTATGTATTTTATAATGAAATTGTTGAGTTTTTTTTTTCAATTGGAACTTATTTCTATGTTTTTTAAATTGAAAATGTTGAGTTTTTTCACTTGAAATTTTTTAATATTTTTTTATAGAGAAACTGTTGAGTTTTTTAACTTGGGATTTTTTGCATGCTTTTTAAAGTTGAGTTTTTTCACTTGGAAATCTTGTTATAGTTTTTATAGTCAAACTATTGACATTTTTAACATGAAACTTTTTTATGGTTTTTTAGTGAAATTGTTGAGTTTTTTTAACTCGGAACTTTTATTATGATTTTATAGTGAAACTGACTTGTTTTTTAACTTGAAAATTTTATTTTGGTTTTTATAGTGAAACTGTTGTGTTTTATAACTTGGATATTTTTTATGGTTTTATAGTGAAACTTTTGAGTTTTTTTTACTTGAAATTTTTTAAACATTTTTATAGAGAAATTGTTGAGTTTTTTTATCTTAAAACTTTTTTTATGATATTTATAGTAAAATAGATGAGGTTTATAACTTGGATCTTTTTTTAGGATCTTTATAGTGAAATTGTTGAGCATTTTACCTTGTAACTTTCTTTTTGGTTTTTAGAGTGAAATTGAAGTGTTTTTTAACTTGGAACTTTTGTTATAGTTTTTATAGTGAAACTGTTGAGTTTTTTAACTTTGAAATATTTTATGGTATTTATAGTGAATCTGTTGAGTTGTTTCACTTGTCACTTTTTTTTTATAGTGAAATTGTGGAGTTTTATTTTCAATTGGAACTTATTTTTATGTTTTTTTTTATATTGAAATTGTTGAGTGTTTTCACTTGAAATTTTTTAAAATATTTTTATTAGAGAAACTGTTGATTTTTTAACTTGGAATTTTTTGTATGCTTTTTAAAGTTGATTTTTTTCACTTGGAAATATTGTTATGGTTTTTATAGTGAAACTATTGACATTTTAACAAGAAACTTTTATTTTTGTTTTTATAGTGAAACTTTTGTGTTTTTTTAATTTGGAATTTTTTTATAGTTCTATAGTGAAACTATTGAGTTTTTTACTTAGAATTTTTTAAATATTTTTATAGAGAAATTGTTGAGTTTTTTTTTTTTAACTTGAAACATTTTTTTATGATTTTAATAGTGAAATATATGAGGTCTATAACTTGGATAATTTTAAGGATCTTTATAGTGAAATTGTTGAGCATTTTTACCTTGAAACATTTTTTTTTTGGTTTTTATAGTGAAATTGTAGTGTTTTTTAACTTTGAACTTTGTTATGGTTTTTATCGTGAAACTGTTGAGTTTTTTAACTTTGAAATTTTTTATGGTTTTTATAGTGAAACTGCCAAGTTTTTTTTCAATTGGAACTTATTTTTATGTTTTTTATTTCAAAACTGTTGAGTTTTTTCACTTGAAATTTTTTAATATATTTTTTATGTAGAAACTGTTGAGTTTTTTAAATTGGAATTGTTTGTATGCTTTTTAAATTTGAGTTTTTTCACTTGGAAATATTGTGATGGTTTTTATAGTGAAGTTATTGACATTTTTAACATGAAACTTTTTTACGGTTTTTAGTGAAACTGATAACGAGAAATCGTATCACATTATTACTGTGTTTTTAGTCCGTTTTATCGTACATTGATCCTTTTAACTCCCGATTGTTCGAGTTTTTTATGTCACATTGCAGGTATAACATCTCTAGAGCCAAATTATGAGAAAAAGATCAAATGAACCAAATCTAGCATGAAAAGAAGATCAAGGGATCAATTCTACTAAATCTGCATTTTTTGTTGCTCTCACGGTCGTCACAACTGACTCACGACCGTGATGCGCTATTTAGAGGTCTCATGACCGTTACAACACTATCACGATCGTGACGCGCTTATTTGAAGAAACATGACCATTACATCATGTCACGAACGTGACAAGGAAAGTTTATTTAATTTATTTGAGGATATTTATGAAGACGTGCAACGAGTCTTCGAAGACTCCTACTTTTCCTCAACTGAAGCAATACCCAGTACGCCACTTTTGCTGGATTTTCTCAAAACAGAACGAAGCCCACGCTACTACCAATTCAACTGCCCAAATCATCTTCTATAAATACCCAAGGAAAAAATGAAAAAGTATAGAGTTTATTATTGATTTTTACACGGAAGCTCTGCAGTTTTTGCTTTGAACCCATTTATTTTCCAGCTTTGTTCTTGCTGTGTTTACCTTTTATTTCCAACCCATTCAATAACAATTTCCAACATTAGGAAATTCTTATTTCAATTAAATTTCTTTTTAGCCTCAGAACTTGTTATTTTGTTTCGATTCCGATTCCGACACTCCGAGCTTGCCAATTTGTGGAAGAAGGAGTTTAAGAATTAAATTATTCAGGTTTTTGTTTTGCAATTTATATTGAACTTATTTATTTATTTATGTTAAGTTTCTATTATTATTTTATAATGCATGTATTAATATTTGTTTATTTCGTTTTGTATCTGTCTGTTGGTATAATAAAAATGAGTAGCTAAATTAATTAGTCGGTATGTAATAAACCAAACGAAAAACGAATTAATCGAATCTAAGCTAGAAATAATTAAGAACTTATATTCTGGCTGTGGCTTTTTATAATTAAAATCAATCTTTTTATTACGAGAGTAAGAAAAGTGAAATAGGTTAGGTCGAGACCACGAGAGTGTGAGATTTTAACCGGATAGCTAAAGTTAGGCATTCGATTTAAATACAGCGAGAGCGCTTTAAAACAAATTAGACTTATTAAGTTTTCAAAAATTATTTTCTAAACACTTATGGGCTAGCGAGAGCAGGCATAGGGCTTTAGGAGTAAGATCTGAGATAAGACCACGAGAGTGTGAGTCGAGGGTTTTTAAACTGGTAATCTCTACAGAATAATTTAAGTGAACCATCTTTATAAGCTTAGGATAGATTGACCCGCATAGGTTAATATAATTACATACCGACCGCCTTCTCATTATTTCCTTAACTAAGTTTAATTCCCGTTTTTAATCCTTAAAACCATAATCGTGACAAATTTCCGCCTTAGCTAAAGTAGCAGACCTTCTAGCACTAGAGTGATTACAAAGTCCCTGTGGGTTCGACAATCTTTTATATTACTTCGATAGGCTGTGCGCTTGCAGTTCAGATACCGCTAGACACATTGTGTCTTCGCCCCATCAAGTTTTTGGCGCCGTTGCCGGGGACCTTGATTTAGTCACTAGTGAACTATTAGAGTAGCACTGTCTAGACTAAGGTAACAATTTATTTTCCCTAATCTAATTTACCGAGTGTATGCCAAGTACTCGCTCTCAAAGCGAAGACTTGCAACCTCCAGTCCTAGAATTAGAATGCTTCTTACATTTAAGAAGACGAATATTCGAATATCAACGAAAATACAACATTCCAGATCTTCAAGTTGATCCACCTAAACCAGTTGGAACATCGAAGGACGCAGAAATGGCTGAAGAACCAAATCATCCACTAAAGTATTACGCTAGTCCTTCACAAGCTGGGCCGCATTCCAGCATTGCTGCACCGGCTATCAACCGAAACGATTTCGAATTGAAACCTTCGCTGATATCAGTCGTGCAACAAAACTAATTCGCCGGAAATCTTACCGAGGATCCGAACCTTCATCTTTCGATATTTGTGCAGTACGCAGATACTGTAAAAGCTAATGGAGTTACCCAAGAAGCAATTAGATTACGCCTTTTTCCTTTCTCACTTCGAGATAGAGCGAGAGCCTGGCTTCAATCTCTACCCTCGAATTCAGTAACTACGTGGGAGGAACTAAAGAGAGTCTTCTTGACAAGATATTTCCCACCTAGCAAGACAGCTATGCTAAGAGCTCAAATCAACGGATTTAAGCAAAAGGAAAACGAGTCACTCTTTGAAGCTTGGGAACGATACAAAGATATGCTGAGACTTTGTCCACATCACGGATTAGTAAAATGGATGGTCATCCATACTTTCTACAATGGACTCTTGTACAACACAAGAATGACGATTGACGCTGCCGTAGGCGGCGCACTAATGGACAAAGAATATAATGATGCTTATGCACTTATCGAGAGTATGGCTCAAAATCATTACCAATGGGGAAGAGAGAGAGTCGCAACTGAGAAACCAACAAAAGGAGGTATGTACAAAGTGAGTAGTATGGACCAAGTCAATGAAAATTTTGACCAACTTAACCAAAAGATCGACAACTTGGCCATAACACCAACAACCACCGTGGCTGCGGTAACACCTAACTGTGAGTTATGTGGAGTTCCAGGACATGCTGTCCCTGATTGTCAACTATTAGCAGGAATTCCCACAGATCAAGTGATTTATGCTCAAGGAAACCCGTACTCGAACACATACAACCCAGGTTGGAAGAATCATCTGAGCTTCTCTTATAAGAATAACAATGCTTTATACGCACTAGGTCAAGCACCAGCTACACCACCAGGATATCAAAAGACTGCTCCTAATGTTCCTAGAAAATCAAACCTTGAGTTAATGATGGAGAACTTCATAGCTACCCAATCTCAAACAAACAAGGAATTTTTAAATCAAAACATACACACTAGCGAGCAGATTAAGCAATTAGTAAGCAAGGTAGATGCGTTAGCTACACATAACAAAATGCTTGAAACTCAGATTTCACAAGTAGCTCAACAACAAGCACCTACCGCTGCACCAGCTGAAGTATTTCCTGGACAACCCCAACCTAATCCAAAAGGACAGGCCAATGCTGTGATACTAAGAAGTGGCAAGGAACTTGACGGATCTGCCGATCTAAGACTTGACAATCCAGCCATGTACCAAAAGCAAGATAAGCCGACTGAAACAGAAAATGAACAAGAAGAAAAGGGAGATAATAATCAAGAGGCAGTGGAGAAAGAAAAGCCTTATGTGCCTCCACCACCTTATAAACCACCAATTCTGTACCCTCAGAGATTAACAAATTCCAAGACGATGGGCCAGTTTAAGAAGTTTGAAGAACTTCTGAAACAGTTGAATATTACTATTCTGTTTACAGAAGCAATCACTCAAATGCCCTCGTATGCTAAATTTCTAAAGGAGATCTTATCCAATAAGAAGAAGATAGAGGATAACGGAACCGTTACACTTACTGCTGAGTGTAGCGCAATAATTCAAAACAATATGCCTCCTAAGTCAAAAGATCCAGGTAGTTTCTCTATACCCTGTGTAATTGGAAAATTCGTCATTGACAAAGCTCTATGCAATTTAGGAGCCAGTATCAGTGTTATGCCCTTAACAATTTGCAAAAGGCTAGACATGGGAGACCTAAGACCAACTAAAATGTCTGTTCAACTAGCCAACCGCTCTATTAAATATCCTGTAGGCATACTAGAAAATGTCCCAGTACGTATAGGTCAATTCTACATTCCTACTGATTTTATAATCATGGACATCTCTGAAGACTCCACTACACCTATCATACTAGGAAGACCATTCTTAGCTACCGCCGGAGCTATTATAGAGGTAAAGAAAGGAAAGCTAACCTTTGAAGTAGGTGAAGAGAAAGTTGAATTTATTTTAACACAATTCTTACAATCACCAGCCATAGAGGACACATGTTATTTATTGGATGTCATTGACGAGTGTGTAAGAGAGATGGAAATGAAAGAAACTACTTATTCTGAAATTATGAAAATTCAAATCCCTCCGATTTTCGAAGATGACAATTGGCGTGAACCGTATCAGGATGATAGTCTAAGTGAAAGTTTAGCACTTACATCGGATCCCATGCCAAGTAAGAAGAAACCTACATTAGAGTTGAAAACCTTACCTAAGAACCTAAGATACGAATTCCTAGACACTGAATGTACGCGACCAGTTATAATCAATTCCAGTTTAGGAACAATTGAAACGAAGAAACTTTTAGATGTCTTAAAGAAATACCCAACTGCATTAGGATATAACATATCTGATCTCAAAGGAATATGTCCTTCAATCTGTATGCATCCTTCAATCTGAATGTTTCGTTTAAATAGAAGTCGACGACTTAGCTTGTTGCTTGTGTCATTAGTGTATCGTTAGTGTTCTATTCTAGTACCGGTTTATCTAACTAAATGACTTCTCGTACGGTTTGTTATGTGTATGCGTCTGATGAAAATTGTCCGATCATTTTTCAATTGACTATTTGCTTGAGGACAAGCAAAGGTTTAAGTATGCGGGAGTTTGATAACGAGAAATCGTATCACATTATTACTGTGTTTTTAGTCCGTTTTATCGTACATTGATCCTTTTAACTCCCGATTGTTCGATTTTTTTATGTCACATTGCAGGTATAACATGTCTAGAGCCAAATTATGAGAAAAAGATCAAATGAACCAAATCTAGCATGAAAAGAAGATCAAGGGATCAATTCTGCTAAATCTGCATTTTTTGTTGCTCTCACGGTCGTCACAACTGACTCACGACCGTGACGCGCTAATTAGAGGTCTCATGACCGTTACAACACTATCACGATCGTGACGCGCTTATTTGAAGGAACATGATCGTTACATCATGTCACGAACGTGACAAGGAAAGTTTATTTAATTTATTTGAAGATATTTATGAAGACGTGCAACGAGTCTTCGAAGACTCCTACTTTTCCTCAACTGAAGCAATACCCAGTACGCCACTTCTGCTGGATTTTCTCAAAACAGAACGAAGCCCACGCTACTACCAATTCAACTGCCCAAATCATCTTCTATAAATACCCAAGGAACAAATGAAAAAGTACAGAGTTTATTATTGATTTTTACGCGGAAGCTCTGCCGTTTTTGCTCTGAACCCATTTATTTTCCAGCTTTGTTCTTGTTGTGTTTACCTTTTATTTCCAACCCATTCAATAACAATTTCCAACATTAGGAAATTGTTATTTCAATTAAATTTCTTTTTAGCCTCAGAACTTGTTATTTTGTTTCGATTCCGATTCCGACACTCCGAGCTTGCCAATTTGTGGAAGAAGGAGTTTAAGAATTAAATTATTCAGGTTTTTGTTTTGCAATTTATATTGAACTTATTTATTTATTTATGTTAAGTTTCTATTATTATTTTATAATGCATGTATTAATATTTGTTTATTTCGTTTTGTATCTGTCTGTTGGTATAATAAAAATGAGTAGCTAAATTATTTAGTCGGTATGTAATAAACCAAACCAAAACGGATTAATCGAATCTAAGCTAAAAATAATTAAGAACTTATATTCTGGCTGTGGCTTTTTATAATTAAAATCAATCTTTTTGTTACGAGAGTAAGAAAAGTGAAATAGGTTAGGTCGAGACCACGAGAGTGTGAGATTTTAACCGGATAGCTAAAGTTAGGCATTCGATTTAAATACAACGAGAGCGCTTTAAAAAGAATTAGACTTATTAAGTTTTCAAAAATTATTTTCTAAACACTTATGGGCTAGCGAGAGCAGGCATAGGGCTTTAGGAGTAAGATCTGAGATAAGACCACGAGAGTGTGAGTCGAGGGTTTTTAAACTGGTAATCTCTACAGAATAATTTAAGTGAACCATCTTTATAAGCTTAGGATAGATTAACCCGCATAGGTTAATATAATTACATACCGACCGCCTTCTCATTATTTCCTTAACTAAGTTTAATTCCCGTTTTTAATCCTTAAAACCATAATCGTGACAAATTTCCGCCTTAGCTAAAGTAGCAGACCTTCTAGCACTAGAGTGATTACAAAGTCCCTGTGGGTTCGACAATCTTTTATATTACTTCGATAGGCTGTGCGCTTGCAGTTCAGATACCGCTAGACACATTGCGTCTTCGCCCCATCAGAAACTGAAATGGTTTTTTAACTTGAAACTTTTCTTTTTATAGTGAAACTGTTGTGTTTTTTTTAACTTGGATCTTTTTTATGGTTTTATTGTTAAAACTTTTGAATTTTTTTACTTGGAATTTTTTAAATATTTTTATAGAGAAATTGTTGAGTTTTTTAACTTGAAACTTTTTTTTTAATGACATTTAAAGTGAAATAGATAAGGTTTATAACTTGGAAATTTTTTAGAATCGGTATAGTGAAATTGATTAGCATTTTACCTTGGAACTTTTTTTTTTTGTTTTTATAGAGAAATTGTAGTATTTTTTAACTTGGAATTTTTTTTATGGTTTTTATAGTGAAATTGTTTAATTTTTTAACTTTGAAATTTTTTATGGTTTTTATAGTGAAACTATTGAATTTGTAAACTTGGAACTTTTTTTTATGTATTTTATAGTGAAATTGTTGAGTTTTGTTTTTCAATTAGAACTTATTTTTATGCTTTTTATATTGAAAATGTTGAGTTTTTTCACTTGAATTTTTTAATATTTTTTTATAGAGAAACTGTTGAGTTTTTTAACTTGGAATTTTTGGTATGCTTTTTAAAGTTGAGTTTTTTCACTTGGAAATCTTGTTATGGTTATTATAGTGAAACTATTGACATTTTTAATATGAATTTTTTTTTATGGTTTTTAGTGAAATTTTTGAGTTTTATAACATGGAACTTTTATTATGGTTTTATAGTGAAATTGACTTTTTTTTTAACTTGAAACTTTTATTTTGGTTTTTATAGTGAAAGTGTTGTGTTTTTTAACTTGTTTCTTTTTATGGTTTTATAGTGAAAATATTGAGGTTTTTACTTGGAAATTTTTTTAAAATTTTTATAGAGAAATTGTTTAGTTTTTTAAGTTGAAACTTTTTTTATGATACTTATAGTGAAATAGATGAGGCTAATAACTTGGATATTTTTTTAGGATCTTTATAGTGAAATTGTTGAGAATTTTACCTTGGAACTTTTTTTTTTGTATTTTTATAGTGAAATTGTTGTGTTTTTGAACTTTGAACCTTTGTTATGGTTTTTATAGTGAAACTGTTGAGTTCTTAAATTTGAAATTTTTTATGGTTTTTATAGTGAAACTGTTGAGTTTTTTCATTTGGAACTTTTTCGCATGGTTTTTATAGTGAAACTGTTGAGTTTTTTTTTTCAATTGGAACTTATTTTTATGTTTTTTATATTGAAATTGTTGAGATTTTTCACTTGAAAATTTTAATATATTTTTTATAGAGAAACTGTTGAGTTATTTAACTTGGAATTTTTGTATGCTTTTTAAAGTTGAGTTTCTTCACTTGGAAATCTTGTTATGGTTTTTATAGTGAAACTATTGACATTTTAACATGAAACTTTTTTATGGGTTTTTTGACTTGGAACTTTTATTATGGTTTTATAGTGAAACTGGTTTGTTTTTTATCTTGAAACTTTTATTATGGTTTTTATAGTGAAACTTTTGTATTTTTTTAACTTGGATCTTTTTTATGGTTTTATAGTGAAACTATTGAGTTTTTTTACTTGGAACTTTTTTAAATATTTTTATAGAGAAATTGTTGAGTTTTTTAACTTGAAACATTTTTTTTATGATTTTGATAGTGAAATAGACGAGGTTTAAAACTTAGATATTTTTTTAGGATCTTTATATGAAATTGTTGAGCATTTGGCCTTGGAATTTTTTGTTGTTTTTATAGTGAAATTGTAGTGGTTTTTTTAACTTGGAACTTTTGTAATGGTTTTTATCGTGAAACTGTCGAGTTTTTTAACTTTGAATTTTTTTTTATGATTTTTATAGTTAAACAGTTGAGTTTTTTAACTTTGAAAATTTTTATGGTATTTATAGTGAAACTGTTGAGTTTTTTCACTTGAAACTTTTTTTTTGGTTTTTATAGTGAAATTGTGGAGTTTTATTTTCAATTGGAACTTATTTTTATGTTTTTTTATATTGAAACTGTTGAGTTTTTTCACTTGAAATTTTTTAATATATTTTTTATAAAGAAATTGTTGAGTTTTTTTTATGGTATGATAGGTAAACTATTGATAGGTAAACTATTGAGTTTTTTTACTTGGAATTTTTTAAATATTTTTATAGAGAAATTGTTGAGTTTTTTAACCTGAAAGATTTTTTTTATGATTTTGATAGTGAAATAGACGAGGTTTAAAACTTAGATATTTTTTAGGATCTTTATAGTGAAATTATTGAGCATTTTACCTTGGAACTTTTTGTTTTTTGGTTTTTTTAGTGAAATTGTAGTGTTTTTTAACTTGGAACCTTTGTTATGGTTTTTATAGTGAAATTGTTGAGTTTTTTAATATAGAAATTTTTTATGGTTTTTATAGTAAAACTGTGTAGTTTTTTCACTTGGAACTTTTTTGCATGGGTTTTATAGTGAAACTGTTGAGTTTTTTTCAATAGGAACTTATTTTTATGTTTTTTATATTGAAACTGTTGTGTTTTTTCACTAAAATTTTTTTAATATAATATTTTATAGAGAAACTGTTGAGTTTTTTAACTTGGAATTTTTTGTATGCTTTTTAAAGTTGAGTTTTTTCACTTGGAAATCTTGTTATGGTTTTTTTAGTGAAACTATTGACATTTTTAACATAAAACTTTTTTTTTATGGTTTTTAGTGAAATTGTTGAGTTTTTTGACTTGAAACTTTAATTATAGTTTTATAGTGAAACTGACTTGTTTTTTAACTTAAAACTTTTATTTTGGTTTTATAGTGAAACTGTTGTGTTTTTTTAACTTGGATCTTTTTTTATGGTTTTATAGTGAAACTATTGAGTTTTTTTACTTGGAATTTTTTAAATATTTTTATAGAGAAATTGTTTAGTTTTTTAACTTGAAACATTTTTTTTATGATTTTGATAGTGAAATAGACGAGGTTTAAAACGTAGATATTTTTTAGGATCTTTATAGTGAAATTGTTGAGCATTTGACCTTGGAATTTTTTGTTGTTTTTATAGTGAAATTGTAGTTGTTTTTGACTTGGAACTTTTGTAATGGTTTTTATCGTGAAATTGTTGAGTTTTTTAACTTTGAAATTTTTATGGTTTTTATAGTGAAACTGTTGAGTTTTTTAACTTTGAAATTTTTTATGGTATTTATAGTGAAACTGTTGAGTTTTTTTCACTTGTAACATTTTTTATTGTTTTTATAGTGAAATTGTGGAGTTTTATTTTCAATTGGAACTTATTTTTATGTTTTTTTATATTGAAACTGTTGAGTTTTTTCACTTGAAATTTTTTAATATATTTTTTATAAAGAAATTGTTGAGTTTTTTATCTTGGAAACTTTAGTATGCTTTTTAAAGTTGAGTTTTTTCACTTGGAAATCTTGTTATGGTTTTTATAGTGAAACTATTGACATTTTAACATGAAACTTTTTTATGGGTTTTTAGTGAAATTGTTGAGTTTTTTTAACTTGGAACTTTTATTATGGTTTTTAAAGTGAAACTGACCTATTTTTTAACTTGAAACTTTAATTTTTGTTTTTATAGTTAAACTGTTGTGTTTTTTAACTTGGATTTTTTTTATGGTATGATAGGTAAACTATTGAGTTTTTTTACTTTGAATATTTTAAATATTTTTATAGAGAAATTGTTGAGTTTTTTAACCTGAAAGATTTTTTTAATGATTTTGATAGTGAAATAGACGAGGTTTAAAACTTAGATATTTTTTTAGGATCTTTATAGTGAAATTATGAGCATTTTACCTTGGAACATTTTGTTTTTTGGTTTTTATAGTGAAATTGTAGTGTTTTTTAACTTGGAACTTTTGTTATGGTTTTTATAGTGAAATTGTTGAGTTTTTTAACTTTGAAATTTTTTATGGTTTTTATAGTGAAACTGTTGAGTTTTTTCACTTGTAACTTTTTTGCATGGTTTTTATAGTGAAACTGTTGAGTTTTTTCTTTCAATTGGAACTTATTTTTATATTGAAACTAGAAATTTTTTAATATATTTTTTATCGAGAAATGTTGAGTTTTTTAATTTGGAATTTTTTTGTATGTTTTTAAAGTTGAGTTTTTTCACTTGGAAATCTTGTTATGGTTTTTATAGTGAAACTATTGACATTTTTAACATTAAACTTTTTTTTATGGTTTTTAGTGAAATTGTTGAGTTTTTTGACTTGGAACTTTTATTATGCTTTTATAGTGAAACTGACTTGTTTTTTAACTTGAAACTTTTATTTTGGTTTTTATAATGAAACTGTTGTGTTTTTTTAACTTGGATCTTTTTTATGGTTTTATAGTGAAACTATTATGTTTTTTTACTTGGAATTTTATAAATATTTTTTTAGAGAAATCTTTGAGTTTTTTAACTTGAAACATTTTTTTATGATTTTGATAGTGAAATAGACAAGGTTTAAAACTTAGATATTTTTTTAGGATCTTTATAGTGAAATTGTTGAGCATTTGACCTTTGAATTTTTTGTTGTTTTTATAGTGAAATTGTAGTGGTTTTTAACTTGGAACTTTTGTAATGGTTTTTATCGTGAAACTGTTGAGTTTTTAACTTTGAAATTTTTATGGTTTTTATAGTGAAACTGTTGAGTTTTTTCACATTGGAACTTATTTTTATGGTTTTTGTAGTGAAACTGTTGAGTGTTTTTCAATTGAAACTTATTTTTATGTTTTTTATATTGAAACTGTTGAGTTTCTTCACTTGAAATTTTTTAATATATTTTTTATAAAGAAATTGTTGAGTTTTTTAACTTGAAAACTTTTGTATGCTTTTTAAAGTTTAGTTTTTTCACTTGGAAATCTTGTTATGGTTTTTTTAGTGATACTATTGACATTTTTCACATGAAACTTTTTTATGTATTTTTAATGAAATTGTTGAGTTTTTTAACTTGGAACTTTTATTATGGTTTTATAGTGAAACTGGCCTGTTTTTTAACTTGAAACTTTTATTTTGGTTTTTATAGTGAAACTGTTATGTTTTTTAACTTGGATATTTTTTATGGTTTTATAGGTAAACTATTGAGTTTTTTTACTTGGAATTTTTTAAATATTTTTAGAGAAATTGTTGAGTTTTTTAACTTAAAACTTTTTTTTTATGATATTTATAGTTAAATAGATGAGGTTTATAACTTGGATATTTTTTTAGGATCTCTATAGTGAAATTGTTGAGCATTTTACCTTGAAACTTTTTTTTGGGTTTTTATAGTGAAATCGTAGTGTTTTTTAACTTGGAACTTTTGTTATAGTTTTTATAGTGAAACTGTTGAGTTTTTTAACTTTGAAATTTTTTATGGTTTTTATAGTGAAACTGTTGAGTTTTTTCACTTGGAACTTTTTTTATGGTTTTTATAGTGAAACTGTTGAGTTTTTTTCAATTGGAACTTATTTTTTTGTTTTTATATTGAAATTGTTGAGTTTTTTCATTTGAAATTTTTTAATATATTTTTTATAGAGAAACTGTTGAGTTTTTTAACTTGTAATTTTTTGTATGCTTTTTAAATTTGAGGGTTTTCACTTGGAAATCTTGTTATGGTTTTTATAATGAAATTATTGGCAATACGCGTCATTTGTTCTGCCAGTAATTGGTTGGTTTGAGTAGTGTTTCGTATCAGAGGATTAAACACTTCTCCCATCTGTTGTGTTAACATATGGACCATCTCATGATTGCTCTCATCCATTTGTTGCCTAATGGCGTTTGCCGAATTTGTGGTGATTGCTGACGAATGATTTTGGAATCCTGGTGGGTATGTATTTATTTTTCCCATGTTTCCACCAGATCTTGATCCTTGCAATGGTGATGACCTATTCAACAAGGAATCAGAATAAACTGAAGATATATTTTGCAGATTAGCCATAGTGGCGGTAGGCATCCCATAAGGTTGTTCCCTATCAAACAAAGGCATTGTAAAGCTCGTCAAAAAAGGCTTATGGACGTTCCCTATTGGGGAAGGTGTTCCCATGGACATTTGGGTTCCCATGGAAGAAAAACTAGGCACATTTTGAGATATTGCAAATGAAGGTGTTGACACTGACGAAGACGGTATGGCTTCTGACACAGAAACTGACCATGTATTTCCTCCAGTCGAAGGAATAGGGTTAAACACTATAGTATCTTTATTTTGATTATATGGCGGATTCGCCCTTCTTCTTACTCTTGTTCGTTTAGGCCTTTCTATGTCAGTTACGACTAACTTACCGCTTCTTAGAATCATGCAACAAATTAAAACCTTTTTTGACTAAGAGTTGTTATAATATCTTTTGCGCACTAATGTCCCACTGGGCGTGCCAATTTGTTCGCTGGTGATTTTCCGTCGAACAACCACTGGTTTCTAATCTAAATGTTGGATTAGTTTACTTGCAAGATCAACCATACAAATCCTAGGACATAAGTTCTTTGGTCAAAAGTGATGATTTAGCCATCTTGCGCTGCTTTACTCTTACTAAGGTTTTTATTATATTTATATGATTCTTATGAAACGAAGAACAAAAATAAGGTTTTTTTTTACGAAAATGTAATCTAAGTAAGTTTTAGTAATGTGAAAAGATAAATGCAAGGAAAGTAAAAGTTGGCAAAAGTAAAAACTTGTAAATTTGCAGGAATCATAAGAATGCAGAAAATGTTAAATAAAATGAACTTGTATTAAACTGAATGAAAATGGTGTTTCACACGTACATTTTTCCAGAAATCAAACTCTTTTCTCTCACACGGGTACTTTGAGTAATTTTACCAGGAATTTGTACATAAAATCTCACACACTAAATCTAACCAACATTATCCTATTTATATACAAATAAAATAACTGCTATCAACGGAAAAATCCTAAGACTAATGACACTTGGCTTTCTGCATGTTTTCCTTTCTTCAAAAACTTCCACGCGTCCTTCTGTTAAACAAAATAACAGTCTGAATTTGAATTTATCCTTAATGTCAAAACAACGCGTCCCTTCAGGCTTGCCGAATTTTTGAAACATAACATATCAACCAAATATGTAAAAACAACGCATCATCTCTTTTTGTCGAAATGTCAAATGCTTCAATTGTCACCCAATTTCTATCGAACTGTCGAAAACAACATGTCAACTAAAATTGTCGAAATATCTCTTCAAATGTTTTTCTTCAGTTCTCTTCCTTTGTAAATATCTTCCTCTGTCAAAGAACATCATTTTATCTTTCAAATCATGGTGTCGAAAATATGTGTCTACAAATTTCCCCCCAACAAAGATCTTTCGACTGTCTCTGGAGAAAACATCATTTGCTATCGAACAAATTTTGATGCCATGATACATGCATTAAATACGCTGGTTTTCAAGACGTGACTTTTGTCAGGTCATAAAACAAATCAATCATTACACTTTTTTTCTAAATGTCTCATCTATCCCATTTTGGACATGACCCCCATCACCCTAGAACCTTGCTAGTCATGATCTTTTCAACTTCCAGCACTTTTCATCATCACCGTCAAAATTCTTACACTTGTCCCATGATCATCTAAAAAACTCAAACGTTTTTATCATCTTCTTCTTTATAAATACCCAGTTTCATTTCTTATGAAACTTTTTCCAACTTCTGAACTTATTCCTCTCACAATCCATTTCCAAATCTCATTCATCTTCTCTGAAAACAAAATTTCTCTACTCTCAACAATGGCGTCTTCAAGCAACAAGAAGATCAAGGATACAATCTCTCTTCCTCCTGCGCACAAATTATCTGAGCCTCCAAATGAAAGAGAGAAAACAAATATTTACTAATCCCGGGTATTAATCCCAGTGTTTATTTCTGGTGCTTGCCATGCAATGTTAGGTCCATTTCCTAACCCAAATACTGACCAAACTCATTTAAAAGAGTTCTTTCCCACATATTCCCACTCAAGACCCATAGGTGCTGGAGTAAAATCCAAACCTAATGGAACATCTACTGAAAATCCTGAGAATGCATCTGCTTCTGCAGAAATAGATTTAACTTATTTGAACCAAACTAGAATTTTTAGGAGTTGTCCCCTAACAAAAGACCCTTCTGACTATTTAGCTTGGCTAACTAAAGTCGAAAAAGTTTAAGGAAAATTCTGGAAACACACTGGCATTTTCGACTTGATTCAACTGTCGAAGGTAAGCCCCAATTATTTCCCAAACATGATCTTAGCTTCCCTTTACTTTTGGGATAACACCTATAACAACTTCCATCTTCCTTGTGGGATGGTCACCCTAACCTTCTTCGACGTAGCTGCCATAGTTGGCCTTAGCCCTATAGGAATAGACTTCGACCCCACTGGTTTGGATGACAATTCTATAGCTTTCGACACTAGCTTTGCCTCTTATTCTCTATTCATCGCTCACTATCATGATAAGGATACCACTGAATTTTATGATGTAGAGCACATAGCCGTTTTGACCCTCTGGTTGTCGAAGTTTGTTTTCTGCTCTCGTTCCCTTCAAGTTACCAATAAATACCTCACCATAGCTAACCAACTCCATGCTGGGAACAACCTTTGCTTAAGTGAAATGGTTCTAGCAGACCTTTACGAATCACTTAGTGAGAGTGTGGAATTCCTGAAAACTGTCAAAGAAAAAGGCAAGTTGAGCTTGGCAGGACCTTTTTGGCTTCTACAATTATGGCTTAATGCAACTTTTGAAGCTTCTCTTCCTGTCAAGAACAAGGTGGATAAGGAAGGAGTAAAGAACAAGACTGTCGAATGGCCTAGGTTAGTACAACTGAACTCATCTTATGAGGGAACTAGTCTTCGACGATCTTTCACCAACTACATGATGATGTTTTCCAAAAGTTACAATTTTACTTCAACCATGGCACTCTTTGCCAACAGATCCATTGGACCTGAATGGTTCACTAAACAACTCCCTTTTGAGATGTAAGAAGATGAAGATACCTTTTTGGTTATCTGGGAATCATTTTTGACACCAAGGCTCATTTTCTCCCACCACAACATGAACAACACCAAGATTTCTCTTATTTTTTTATCAGCCTAACCTTGTTGCTTGACAGTTTGGGTTGATTCAAATAAAACCAAAATCCATCTACCCAAAGAAAGGCTCCATCATCTTTCACAATTCTTTCCAAAACGCAGAAAAGAGAGTGGAGTTGTCGGAGAAGTTAACTGATGAAACTCTAGAGATTCGACCAGTGGTTTTTCGACCATCCTTCCTTTGTACTCAAGAATTTGATGTTTAGTGGAAAGATTATTACCTCACCATATTTTTTGACGTGACAGCCTTTACCACTCATTTGACAAACGCTTTTGCTTTTGTGCAAGATCGAACAAAGAAAGGTACTCAACAACACATTAAAGAAATCCAAAGATTTCAAAAGTATTTTGAAACCATTTACATACCAAATGATCTTAGTTGAACCATAGGCGAAGCAACAGTGACTTTAAAACACAAGTTCACAGAAAAACTGGGGAAACTGATGTTGCCTTCGTATGTTCGACCAGAAATACGTTATGATTTGGCGTATAACTATTATCCCCCAAATTTTACCCCTCTAACTTATACTGAATTTGGTGTGGCATTGAGCCCTCCATTCCCAGATTGGTTCGTTTGTGGATATGATCTGAAACTGCTTCGTGAATCTTGTAAAAAACCTGCTGAGCGTGTGGTTCAGACTAAGTATCATTTGGACAATTTCCCAGGGCACCTTCATATTGGCATAGAACATGTTCGCGTGGAATCTCCCATTCTTGAAGGTGTTAAAGAAAACACAATTTTCTATTTTGTTCTAACTTCATTCTTATGCGTTTATTTATTTCTCTATTTTTTTTCTTCTATTTTTTAGCTGTCAAGATTACTGCTAAGAAAGCTCCTGTCGAAAGTAGCCCTGGAAAGGTGGTCGAAAAACCAACCTCTACTATAAAAAAGGTTCCATTAAAAACATAAACCTTTCTCTTTCTATGTAGTAGATTTACTTTGCCCATACTAACAAAGTTTCTCTTTGGTGTTTTAGGTGAATCGAAAACCACCAACTACCCAAAAAAGAAAACAAAAGGAAGCAAAGGTGATTACTGAAGAATATGGTGACGAATTTCCAGAACAACAACCTCTTAAAAGAAAGAAAGCCCTGAAGATCAAGACGGTCGCCTCCCAGAGATCTCTTGTCAAATCAAAGAAAACTTCCCCACCATTCTAATTACCAGAGTTCAAACAAAAGATGCAGAGAGTGGGAATTCTAGCTTCCATACTGAGACCCTCAGGTAATTTTTATTCGACTGATGGTATCCACTTTTTCTTGCATTTTCTTTTTTTCCTAACTTTTGCTTATTCCCATGTCCAGGTTATGGTCGAAGAACACCCTGCAGCAGAAGGAGCACCACAATTTCACAGTGTTTCTGCTTTTAAGACTATTAGTTCTACTCCCAATTCTCCAAGGGGTTCTACCAAAGAGTCATGGGCATAAGTAGACCAAATAAAAACCAATACTGAAGCTGAGATAATTTTGATAGAGAAAGTCGAAGAGGAGGCTGACCCCAAAGATGACGAACCTGAACCACATACTATAGCAGATTTCGACACCAATATGGATGACCAATCTGATGATAATTCTCCTCTTCATCTAGGATTAAATACTGAAAAGGGTGATGATGCTAATATGGATGATAAGGTCGAAAATGCTAATGAAGGAAAGACTGCTGAGGAAGAAGGTGATCAGACGAAAGACCAAGATGTTGGGGTTGGGGAAAGCAACGAGGAAATGATTGTTGAGGAAGAGGAAGACCAATCGAAACAACAAAATGTTGGACTGACTTCTGGAAAAAGTGGTCAACCAATTCCTGCCCAAAAACAAGGAACTTCTCAATCAACCGGTTCGACCAGTCTTTCTTGTGAGGAACTTGAGAGCTTAAAAGTGAGAAAACCTTTAGACTATTTGTAGGTTATGCTCAGCGCTCGCTACAACTTTCAAGACTCTCCCTACAGCATTTCGACTACTTCTGGGGCCACTTCTGAGGTTAGGTCACTTTATGCCATCATGACTTAAATTAAGACCAAAATACTTGGTGTGGATTTATTCAAGATTTTAGGTGAAAACCCCACTGCCCAGTTCGACCTGAAGAGAATCCTCAAACAAGTGAATGTTCTGGAGGCCTCTACTGAAGAAAGTCGCCTATTAATAGATCTAACCCACATGATTGACATGGTGAGTGCAGATCTACATCGTCAAAAAGAGTTCTCCCAACAAATCTCTTTGAAGTCTGAGATTCAAATTGTAGAGTGGGATGATGTGGCTGCTTTGACTGATAAAGTTTCAGAGCTATAAATTTTTTTTGAAGTTTATTCTAAAGATGTTGCTGAAAGTGACATCAACATCCAAAATTTGGAGAAGCAGATAGCCAATCTTCAACAAAGGATTTTTCAAGAAAAACAATGCAAAGCAAACCCCCAGCAACCCAAGCAAGATGAAATTGACGAAGAGATCAAAGTGGACCTTCACCATGCAGATAAAGCTCAACAATTAAGTCAAGATATCGACAACCTTTCTCAAAACAAGATCATCTGAGAACGTCGACTCCAGATCCAAAAGAGGAAATTTGAAGAGCTTAAAGACTCATTTCTTAAAGATTGAATTGTAATAGGAATATGCTTCTTATTTACTGGCATCTATTGAGGCTTTTCTTTTTAATGACATTGACGCCATCTGTTTGGCGAAATACATCATTTTGTTTTATATAATTATTCTATTTCTATTTTAACTTCTTGTAATGTTGGCTTATACTTTTTTAAATACTTGCCATTTATCTTTAGTATTCTTTTATCTTTGTCTATCTCTTCGACCTCATATGCGCCATTTGAAAAAACTCTTAAAATTTGGAAAGGTCCTTCCCACTTAGGAGACCATTTTCCCATTAATCTATCTTTTCGATCCATAGGAAGAATTACTTTCCAAACAAGATCACCCACTAAAAAGGTTTTAAATTTCACTTTCTTGTTGTAAAATTTTTTGACTCTTTCTTTTTGCCTCTTTATCAGATCTAACACGTGCAACATCTCTTCGTCTAAATCAACTAATTCATCCATCATCATGCTCCAATAAATTTCTAATGGGATTTCATGATGCCTTTGAACTCGTATCGATTGTAAATAAATTTCGACTAGTAGCACTGCATCATATCCATAAGTTAATTTGAATGGAGTAGAATTTGTTGCTTCTTTGGGAGATGTTCGACAAGCCCATAAAATTTGATCCAAAGTGTTATGCCAGTTTCTAGGTTTTCTACCAACATGTTTTTTGATCAAATTTATCACAACCTTGTTTGCTGCTTCGACTTGTCCATTTGCCTGGGCATAATAAGGTGTCGAAGTTAAGAGTTTAAAACTTGTTTCTTTTACAAATATTTGCATGTTTTTTTCCAGTAAATACAGATCCTTGATCAGTAGTTATTGTTTCTAGTATCCCAAATCTGTAGATTATATATTTTTGGATAAACTCTATAACTTTCTCCTGATCCACGTTAACCAAGGGTATAGCTTCAATCCATTTAGTGAAATAATTTATTCCAACTAAAATGTACCTCTGCCCTTTTGAAGAAGCTGGTCGAATTTCTCCAATTAAGTCCAAAGCCCAACCACTGAATGGCCAAGGCTTTATAATTGAATGCAACTCGCTTGCAGGGACATGTGGTATACCTGCATGTACTTAGCATTCCTGACAACCTTTTGAAAATTCAACAGGGTCTTTCAACATTGTTGGTCAGTACATACCTTGTCGAAATAATAACCATTTCATTTTATGGCCTGCTTGGTGCGTGCCACTGTAACACGGTGGGAGAATTGACTTTTAGTCATGTTGCGGATAGCAAGAGTCGCCACCGACTTTTATTTTATCCAAGTGGAAAGGACATAAAAGAACAGGAAAGACCTATTTTTAAAAGACTTGGGTTCGGGGGGTAGGTTATATAAAGGGAAGGTATTAGCACCCCTTATATCCATGGTTATCCATGGGCTCTTAGTTACTTAGCTCACTTTAATTATTTTTGTAGTATGTGATTAGAAAAATTTCTTTAAGTACTTTGTAATGACCCTTGTATGGGTGTATACAAAGCCTATTTTTTTAGAAAATGTGAGGTGTGAAAGTAATTTTGAAGGTGTGAGCAAGTAACTACGAGATACCTACCCTAGATTAAGTCTTTCTTATTCTTTTATGTTCTTTCAAAGGGTAAGACTATCCCTACTATTAAGGAGTAGGTAGTCATTACCTTGGATGTTTTTAAGGGACGGGCGTAGGGTTCATCGTATGGTCAATGAAGGCAACTTAAGGGGTGTCTTTAGCAATTCGTAGGGACTATCATCATTTATTCGAAGGGACAAGATCATTATTCCGTAGGCAACCTCGAAGGGACTTGATCTTTTAAACCGTAGGGACTATGATGATTTATATTCGAAGGAACTTTCCTTAAGACATCCCTTTATTCGAGGGACTTGACCATTATTTCAAGGCAACCAAGAGGGATACCCTAGGAAATGCAGACGGCGATCTTAGATCGACTTACGTGTGTGAGTGTTTATATTCAAATATTTATCTTTTTTAAATTAATTTTCTAAGTTAATTTTAATTACATTTAGGTTATACACACTCTAAAATTACTAACCATAACAATTATAATAAATTAAATAAAATACGGAAATATAAAATCTACGATATTACATGGCTTAGGGGCAGTTACAAAATAATCGAGCAAGAAAAATAAATTATAATATAATAACCTATACATTTTTTCTAATAAGATAAATAAAATAAAAATTAAATATAGAATAATAAAGCAACATTAAATAAATAATAAAGCAAAAAGAATAACAAAATAAGAATATTAAAATAAGAATTAGGGTTTGATTCTTTTATAATTTAAATAAGTTAGAAATTAATTAAAATTTATAAAAAGAAAATAATATTTTTAAATAATAATAAGAATAATAAAAAAATATTATTAACATATTCAAATTAGGGTTTAATTTTTAGGGTTGATAGAAAAAATTAGGGTTAATTAATCATAATTGAAAATACATTATTTTAATTTACACAATATATATATATATATATATATATATATATATATATATATATATATATATATATATATTAATTATGTACAAATATATTATAAAAAAGAAATAATTAATACAATTAATAAGCATTAAGAAAATAATTATGAATTTTAGAAAATATAAAGTTTATATATAAGATATTATTGATTATTTATTTAGAAAATATTTTAATTATATTATTAAAACAAAATAAATAAAGAAAATGAGAAAAACAAATAAAATAAGAAAAATCACCAAAAAGATTGGACCTGGGATTTGAACCCAAGTCCTTTACCTCAGTCACGCAACACAAAACCAACCAGGCCAGCATGCGCTAGTGATACTCCTATGAGACAAAATCCTTATATTTTAAAACCTGCAAATAAACATAAAAATATGAAAAACGCTGGAACCAGGGATCGAACCCAGTCCTTATACTCATCCACACGCGTCCTCTTCCACTGGGCTAATACGCCTATTGTGATACAAAACAAGTAAAGATTATTATATAATAAAACTAATTTTTGAATTTAAATTTTGCACGCAGCTTCGTCTTCAACCTCCAGCCGCCCATTTAGGTTTTAGTGACACTTTTTTCGTCACTAAAACTTATAGTGACGGATTTTGTTCGCCGCTATAAGACCTGCACACCAAATATTGAAAAATAACATGGATAAATGATTTGTAATGGTCCAGGTTAGTTAATATAAAGTCCCTGAATACAAATACAACATTAATTTCAACTGAAATTGATTCAATCGTGCACCCCGAAACAAAACTTTCAAGAACCCTAATTATGGTGTTCTACAGATTTGGCCATGATTCTTTAAATTGCTTGCCCAGAAACGTTCCTTGCAGTCTCATTTACACAAATCAAATGTTAGAAATCATTTATAACAAGTATATTCATGGAATCTAAAAGCTCAATAAAGATGAATAAAAACGATTTGGTCATGGCATATGAGCATGATTTGGATGATGTTAATGATGCATATACGTTCAATGAACACCCAGGAAGGTATTGCAACCTTTATTTTGCACTGAAATAACTTAAAAGTCAAAATCCAAATTTGACTTTTCTTGGTTATTTCTTGACTTTGATCCTTATGTTCTTACCTCAAAAATATGTCCCTTGTGTTTGTATTGAGTTCTTTACTTATAGTAGAGTGAAATTAGGTCAAAAAAACATATGACTTTTGTGGGCTTTTGGATGACTTGAATGTGAAGAAATCTTCTTGCCAAATTAGTCAAAAAAATCAAATATATTCATGCCCAATTGTCTTAGCACGAATTTGTATGTGATCAAATCAATTTAATTGGTCTTTAAGAGTTTCTAGAAGAAGAATCACATCTAAATATTGAGTTTTCATATTTTATTTTTATTTAAATTGAATTTTAATGAATAAAATCAAAATAAATATAAAATAAATCATAAAAATCTGAATAAATGAGGATTGGGTCGTGCATGATTTCATGGTAAATATTGGATCACAAAATTGCAAGCCCATGTGGAAATAATTGGTTTTAAGACCCCATTTGCTCAATATACCTCTCAAAAATTTCCCAACTTTGCAAAGGCACAAATCCCTCAATTTTAAGGCTATGAAGGTGTTCTTGGATATTTTGGAAAGCTTAGAGAGTCCTTTAACCAACCTCTTTGGTCTCATGTCCATATCCTTTACCATTTTAAAATTATGCCCTTTGGAAGATGTTGACTTTTTGTTGACTTTTGAAATGACCTATAATGTTTTAGCTCATACCTTCCAAATGAAGCATTTTTAGGCTTGTCTTGTGAGACACAAAGATGTAGAGAATTAAATTTCCTTAAAAATGAGCTTTGAATGGGAAATTATTGATGAAGCATGTGAAAGTTATGGCTGGTCAAAGCTCAGTTGACTTTTCCTATGAAAACCCTAATTTAGAAACTCCTGATTCTTGATGATCTGAAATCTCTTTGATGAATCATGATCAACCCTTGATCAAATGATGAATTTTACTTCATAAACTTGATGTTGGAAAAAAATCATGAAGTTTGACTTTGGTTTGACCTCAGTTTTACTTTTTAACCACTTTGACTGATTTTTGCATATCTGATCATCTGACTGAGCAAACGTTTTAGGAAAGCCTTGAAACTTGACATAGGGATTCTTTAAGACATGTAGGATGTTATGAATCTCACTTGAGGCCTTGAAAGTCCATTTAGCCTGATGAAATTCAAAACCCTAGTTTAGGATGCATTGCTTAGGAGGATGTTTTGTCTGAGGGAATTGTCAAACTTTCTGACTAATTGTGAACCTTGTGAACCTCTTGGGACACCTTGTGAACCTTGTGAACCTCTTGGGTTAGAACACAATGCCTTGACTAGGGGAGGGCAAATTTTGGGGTGCAACAGCTGCCCCTGTTCAATTTTCTAAAACCTGAGGAGTTAGATTGGCCTGTGTGCCATTCGTGACTTGGAAGGTTGAAGGGGATTGAACACAAAAGCCCAAAAATTTGCACTCGCCGGTGCGTAAAGTAACACTGCTGATTGGTTGTATATGCTGGAATAGGCTTAAAGATGCCACTCAGAGGAACTGGAGATGGGCTTATAGATGCCATCCATAATATCAGAAGGTGATAGTATCTTTATGTTGTCACTGGATATCAGTACTAGGTCTTTGTATAGGCCGTCTCTGAATCATTCCTGTAACATGGTTTGAGTTGAATGTCAGCACTAGATCTTCGTATAGATTGTCTCTGCATTATCTCTAGGGGAAAATAATATCCTTCATTAGGTGTCAGTACTTAGATCTTCGTGTAGATCGGCTCTGAACCATCTTTAGGAACATACTTTAATTTAAGCATCAGAATCAAATCTTCATGGCGATCTTTTCTGAATTGATTTTGGTAATATCTTAGGCTAAGTACAAGATCTTCGTATCGATCATTTATGTACCATCCCATAGATAAACTGTTGCATAGACCATTAGAAATAAATCTTCGTAGCGATCATCTCTTCTGGAAATATCCCGGATTAGGTAATAGATCTTTGTATAGACCATTTACATACCTTCCCAAGGACAAAAAGAATATCAGGATTAAATCTTCGTGGCGATTATCCCTGAACTTCTTCTGAAAGAATCTCTTGGACTAAGTGCTAGATCTTCGTATAGATCATTTACACATTATCCCTAAGATAGTTGACCATCAGAAATAAATCTTCGTAACGATTATCCCCTCTGGAAATATCCCAGATGAAGCACTAGATCTTCGTATAGATCATTTACGTACCCTTCCAAGAACAACTTGAGCATCAGGATTAAATCTTCGTGGCTATTACTCCTGAATTGCTTCTGGTAATATCCTGGACTGAACAATAGGTCTTCGTATAGACCATTTATGTGCCATCTCAAGGAAAACTTGTATTGATCACCAGAAATGAATCTTTGTAGCGATTATCTCTGAACTGTTTGATAGTGTTTATCTGCCTGCAACTATCCTGAAAAGAAAAGGTTAGTTTATGCAAAATTATTTAATGCATGCATGTATGGAATGATGCTCTTAAGTAATAATGTCATATGGGTTAAGGATGTGTATGCCATGATATAATGTAAATGATGTATGTATGAATCATGTAGCCTGAAGTGTCTGGGTATCTCTGTATAACAACTGTTTGCTGGGGAAGATAAATCCCAGTTTGTTGCTGAGGAACATGGGGACTTTGTTCCCGTCTTGTTTAATAATATGGTACTCAGAACCTCCCGTATTCGTTCGTCGTGATTCTTATTGAAGGAATAAGTTCCTGAATATCCTGACTGAGGATAAAAGAGATGGACATAGATCCGGGAGACTTAATTCTTCAAAGGATATGAAACTGCTTGAAGACTTCGTCGAGTGGGAAGTATAAGATATTACTTGAAGAGTTTTGTATGGATATCCATAAAGATTACCCTATGGGGATGGACCGGCGAAGCTTCGTTGAATTCCTACCCTCGTTCATCCTAAGTAAATATTATTACTTCATTTTATGCATTTCTGGTAAACATCAATCATATTCAAAAGCATACACACATTCAAATATAACCAATGGACGTTTTCGCTTAAGTAAACAAGGGAAAAGTAAACTTGGATTAAAAAAACGAGACTTTATTTATTTAGAAAATGGCCTATAAACAGGTAAGTTTGTACAAGGAGACAGAAATCCTAGTAAGAGTAATTCGTCGTAAAAGTTTTACAAAAACAAAGAAAAGCAGCTATGTGAAAAATAATCCTATTGAGTTCCAATTCTACTATTGCCATTATCTTCAAGTATCTCATCCTTTACTGTCGAGATAGAAATGATTGGATTGATCTTTATTTGTTTGAACTTTATTCAGGTAGCACAACTGGTTGAGGTTATATGAGTGATCCAACGAGACATAGTCATACGCTTTAATCCCTAACTTTTGCCTGGATTGCCTTTTCAGGTTTTCAATCCACCGGGATACCCTTTTTTGCCCAAGCCTCCCTTTCGGTTTTTCGACTTGCCGGGTGTACAATCTTTATATATATATATCCCTAATTTTTTCCCGAACCCTTTTGGTTCGGCGGGATGCCCTTATTTTTGCCTAGGCCAATCAACCTAGCGGGTCTCTTTTTATGCGTAGTATTTTTTAACAATGTCTGCGTTTACGGGCTATGGGAAATCTTCACCATCCATAGTAGTAAGCATCATGGCACCTCCTGAAATACCCTTTTGACTACAAATGGTCCTTCATATGTAGGAGTCCACTTGCCCCTAGGATTACCATGTGGTAATACGACACGCTTGATTACCAAGTCTCTAGTCTGATATACCTTTTGCTTAACCTTCTTATTAAAAGCTTTGATCATCTGTTTCTAGTACATCTGACCGTGACAAACAACTGCCAGCCTTTTCTCATCAATCAAATTTATCTGGTCAAGTCGAGTCTGAATCCACTCATCTTCATTCAAACCTGCATCCTTCATGATTCTCAAGGAAGGGATCTGAACCTCAATGGGTAGAATTGCTTCCATGCCATAGACTAAGTAGAATGGGGTTGCCCCTGTTGAAGTATGTATTGTAGTACGATAACCATGAAGAGCAAATGGTAACATCTCATGCCAATCCTTATACGTAATAGTCATCTTCTGTAGAATCTTCTTGATGTTCTTATTGGCAGCTTCTACTGCACCATTCATCTTTGGACGATACGGAGAAGAGTTATGATGCTTAATCTTGAACTGCGTGCAGAGGTCAGTAATCATAATGTTGTTCAGATTAGAGCCATTATCTGTGATAATCCTTTCAGGGATGCCATACCTACATATGATATTATTCTTAATGAATCGAACCACAACATTCTTAGTAACAGATGCAAATGAAGCTGCCTCCACCCACTTTGTAAAGTAATCAATGGTAACCAGGATGAAATGATGCCCATTGGAAGCAGTAGGCTTGATCTCACCAATCATATCAATGCCCCACATGGCAAAAGGCCAAGGGGCAGTCAACATATTCAACGGAACTGGAGGTACATGCACCTTCTCAACATAAATCTGACACTTGTGACATGTTTTGGAATGTTGATAGCAGTCAGCTTCCATGATAGACCAATAGTAACCTGCTCTCAATATCTTCTTTGCCATGGTATGACCACTAGAATGAGTGCCAAAGATCCCATCATGCATGTCTTCCATAATCTATGTTGCTTCCTTCTTATCCACACAACGAAGCAAAGTTGAATCATGATTGCGCTTGTACAAAATTCCATTACTCAAAAAGAACTTAGCAGAAAACCTCCTAAGAAATTTCTTATCATTGACAGATGCCCCTTCAGGGAATTCCTGAGCTTCAAGATACCTTTTCACTTCATAGAACCAAGGCTTTCCCTCTACTCCTTCAGTATCAATCTCATTACAATATGCAGGCTTCTCAAATCTATCAATAGTGATTATGGGAGCTTCATCATCCCAACTAATCTCAAACATAGATGCCATGGTGGCTAATGCGTCTGCCAACTGATTCTTTTCTCGTGGAATATGTCCAAAGGTAATCTCTTCAAAATATGGGATCAAAGACAACACATGCTCTCTGTAAGGAATGAGATTTAGGTGCTTGGTATCCCAATCTCCTTTAATCTGACTAACTACCAGGGCTGAATCTCCATATACGTCCAGAAACTGAATCTTCATCTCAATGGCAACTTTGATACCCATGATACATGCTTCATATTCAGCCATGTTGTTGGTACAATAGAAACAAAGTCTTGCAGTAATTGGAGCATGACAACCTTTAGGGGAAATGATCACAACACGAACACCATTACCAAGCGCATTAGAAGCTCCATCAAAAACCATAGTCCATCGGGATCCCTGTTCAGGTCCGTCATATTGTCTAGGTTCTTTAGTAACAATCATAATGTCTTCATCCGGGAACTCAAACTTCATAGACTGATAATCATCCACTGCCTGATGAGCTAAATGATCAGCTACCACACTGCCCTTAATGGCCTTTTGAGTGGTGTATTGTATATCATATTCTGTTAAAATCATTTGCCATCTCGCTATTCGTCCGGAGAGAGCATGTTTCTCGAATATGTACTTGATTGGATCCATCTTTGAAATCAACAAGGTAGTATGAGTCAACATATACTGTCTTAGTCGGTGAGCAGCCCATGCCAAAGCGCAGCAAGTTTTCTCGAGAAGTGAGTATCATGTTTCACAGTCGGTAAACTTTTGCTAAGGTAGTATATTGCCTGCTCTTTTCGACCAGACTCGTCATGTTGCCCCAACACACACCCCATTGAGTTGTCTAATACTGTTAAGTACATAATCAAGGGTCTTCCATCAACAGGTGGCATCAATATTGGAGGTTCTTGGAGGTACTTCTTGATCTCATCAAAGGCTACCTGGCACTCGTCATTCCATTCCATTACCTAATCTTTCTTCAACAACTTGAAGATTGGCTCACAGGTAGCAGTTAACTGGAAAATAAATCTTGCAATGTAATTCAGTCGTCCCAAGAAACCTCTGACTTCCTTCTCATTACGGGGAGTAGGCATCTCTTGTATAGCTTTTACTTTTGCAGGATCCACTTCAATACCTTTTCCACTGACAATGAAACCCAGGAGTTTACCAGACCTAACTCCAAATGTACACTTGTTTGGATTTAATCTCAGTTTATACTTCTTCAACCTCTTAAACAACTTGCACAGATGATCAAGGTGTTGTTCCTCATTCTGGGACCTGGCTATCATATCATCCACATATACCTCTATCTCATGGTGAATCATATCATGAAACAAAGCCACCATAGCACGCTGATATGTTGCACCATCGTTCTTCAAACCAAATGGCATCACCTTATAACAAAAAGTTCCCCATTGTGTAACAAATGTAGTCTTCTCCATATCTTATGGTGCCATCTTAATCTGATTATAACCAGAGAAACAATCCATGAAAGAGAATACCTTATGCTGAGCAGTGTTGTCTACCAAAACATCAATATGTGGAAGTGGAAAGTCCTCTTTAGGACTAGCCTTATTCAAATCCCTGTAATCCACACACATGCGTACCTTACCATCCTTCTTAGGTACCGGTACCACGTTTGAAACCCATTGAGGATAAGAAGTCACAGCTAAGAACCCTGCATCAAATTGTTTCATCACCTCTGCTTTAATCATTTTTGACATTTCACGACGCATGCGACGAACCTTTTGCTTCTTTGGACGACACTCTTCTTTTACCGGTAGACGGTGAACCACAATGTCAGTATCCAACCCTAGCATATCTTCATATGACCAAGCAAAGATATCCACATAGTCACGTAACATCTGGATTAGTCTGTTCTTAACACCATCTTCTAACTCAGCCCCTATCTTGACCTCTTTCCTGTTTTCCTTAGTTCCCAGATTCACAACTTTGATTGGCTCTTCATATGGTTGTATAGCTTTTTCTTCTTGTTGCAATAACCTAGCAAGCTCTACAGGTACCTCACAATCTTCCTCCTTCCCATCTTCAGCTTGATAGATCGGATTCTCGAAATTATAATTGGCAATAGTGGAACTGTTATCAATAGGATCCAGAGTGGATGAAGATATGCATTTTAGTGATGTGGGTGTGTGTAAGAACATATAGCTGATAAAACAGAAATAATAATAAAAGAAAGACAAGGAGCACAATATTTACGAAAACGAAACGTCCATTGATTTTATTGAATGAAGTATGCAAATGAAATGACATCCCGAAACAAGCATACCATTGTGCCTCGGCTAAGACACAAGGCTTGAAAGGTTTTATTGTTCGAAATTACAAACTTAAAACAAAACATAGTAATAGTATTTACTCATGACTAAAGGAGATAGGAATAACGTCTTCAGTCTTCCAATTGTTGAGCCCGTCACCCATGGTAGGAAAGATCCAATCATCCAGGTTGTAGTCTTCATCATAGTCACCCACATCATTGATTTGATCTCTTATGACCCCTTTATTAGTGATACGAACAACACAAGCACGACGAACAACCCTCTGAGATTCTGCAGTAAAACCCAAACCAAACTTGTCAGACTTGTAAGGGATGTTGGGAAGCTGACCACAAATAGCACAACCACCTTTTTCAACCACAACCTTATCATCTTTGAGGGAGGCTATTGCAGGAGGTATTCTAGTAACCACATGAGCTCTTTCAGAAGCAGGGACAGACTGAGGAACAGGAGCAGAGCAGGGAACAACTTCAAATGTTTGAAAGTATTCACATGGCTAACCATGTACTCTTCTTCACCATAGACAGTGACAATTTTTTTTACCGGATATTTCAACTTCTGATGCAAGGTGGAAGTCACAGCACCTGCCCCATGGATCCAGGGGCGCCCAAGCAAACAAGAATACGCAGGACGAATATCCATCACATAGAAAGTAGAGTTGAAGACTTGAGAGCCTACTTTGATTGGGAGGTCTACTTCTCCATGTACCATTCTTCTTGGACCATCAAAAGCCCTTTAGGACTGAGCTTGTCCAGAACCTCTTTAGGGAGCACATTTAATGAAGAACCATTGTCCACCAGTACATGAGACAAAGTAGTGCCCCTACATTCAATGGAAATATGCAGAGCTCTGTTATGGTTTCTCTTGGCAGGAGTCAGATCAGCATCAGAAAAACCCAGACCATTATCACTAGTCAGATGTGCAACACAATTCTCAAACTGATCCACATAAATTTCATCTAGCACATGAGCAGCCTTTAAGAACTTCATTAAGGCTTTAGCATGGGCCTCAGAACACAGCAGCAAAGATAACATGGAAATTTTGGAGGGAGTATGCCCCAACTGGTCAACAATATCATAATCACTCTTACGAATGATCTTCAGTACTTCTTCCATCTGTTTAGAAAGATTTTCAGCAGTTGGTGCCTCAGTTTGCACAGGTTCAATCACAGGACCTTTGCCCCGGGCATCAGTACTTGGCCCAGAATTAGAGGTATGAGCTGGAGTAACTATACTTTTAGAGGCATCTTGAGGGGAGAAGATTCTTCCACTTCTGGTGACCTTACTATATCCAGCAATATTGTCAACATCAAGATTGTGGTTGGAAATAGGAGGGTCAGCTAGAGGCTCTTGCTTAGTACCATGGATATACACATCAGAGCCATAATTCCAAGGTATAGCTTTATCAGAAGTATAAGGAACAGGGCCAGGAGTGGTAATGATCATGGGAGCCACTCTAGCTTCAGCAACAATCTTCACAGGGCCTTCAGCAATAATCTTCACTGGTCCTTTGGATGTAATCCTGACAGGACCTTTAGAAGTGATCCTGACAGGACCTTTGGAGGTAATCTTCACTGGTACTTTATCAACCATAGCTACATCTTCAAGCTTCATGTTTCGAGTCAGATCTTCACACATACTTTCCACAGAAGGAGTACTCTCAAACAATATAGTGTAATTGTCCATGAGGCGTTGAATACCATCCTTCAACTTCCAGCAGCTATCAGGTTTATAGGCACAGTAAAAACAGTCTTCCTTGCAACTTGGAAAGAACCCAACTTGCACCAGCTTCTTCTTGATAATGGATAGAGGAGTAGTCAAATTTGTTACTGAGGAAACATAAGAAGCCTCATCAACAGCATTAACAGTCTTCTCATGATTTGGCATAGGAGCAGTGATCACATTTGGGGTCCCAGGAGGGTCAAATTCAATTTCCCCAGCTTCGATCATGTCTTGAATCTTGTTTTTCAACACCCAATAATTGTTGGTGTCATGTCTCGGACTATTAGAATGATATGCACATCTTGCATTCGGATTGTACCGATGAGAGGATGTATTAGGATTCTGAGGAGGATCCCTTAAAGTAATTAGCTCTCCTTTCAACATGTGTTGCAAGGCTTGGGCCAGTGACATGTTGATCTTGGTGAACTGTCTTCTAGGCTTCTGTTGATTGTTTTGTTGTTGATCTGGTGCTGTAAGGGCAGGATTGGAGATGTGAACTGCTCCCACAGATTGTTGACTCCTGTTACGACTATGTTGACCATACACAGCATTAGACTCCTTCTTTCCACTAGGGGGCTTCTTAACAGTGCTTGATGAAGAGGCACCCACCTGTATCTTACCACTTCTTATCCCACTTTCCACACATTCTCTAGTCATTATCAACTCAGTGAAACTAGATGATGAGCTTCCAATGAGGTGACTATAAAAAGGACCATTTAGCGTACTCATAAACATATCTACCAGCTCCCTGTCAGTCAGAGGAGGTTGAAATCTGCCAGCCAGATCTCTCTATTTTTGGGCATACTCTTTGAAACTCTCCTTAGCACCCATAGACATGCTTTGGAGCTGCATGCAAGTTGGTACTAAATTAGCATTATATTGGTATTGCCTATAGAAGGCCTCAGCAAGATCATTCCAATCATGAATATTAACAATTTCGAGTTGATAATACCATTCCAATTGAGCTCTAGATAAACTCTCTTGGAAGAAATGAATCCACAGTTTCTTGTCAGCAATATGTGGTTGAATCCTCCGGAAATAGGACCTCAAGTGTAGCTTAGGACATGAAACACCATCATACACCACAAAAGCAGGAACCTTGAAGCCAATAGGTATAACCACTCCAGAAGATTTTTGTAGTTCCATAGCGTTCATTCTGTCTACCAACATCTTATACTTCTCCTCACTAGCAGGATCATGATAATAGTTCTCCTCAGAATCAAAATCTTCCACAGTATCATGGAGACTACCTCCTTCTCTTTCAGAATTTTTAGACTCAAGATCCTCAACCTCTTCTTTTGTCTTGACAGGACCTCTAAATCTTCTACCCAGGTTGATGAGGCCCTCTGATTTTTCTAGTATTCTTCTTCTTATTAGTCAGAAGTGCCTTCAGCTCATCTTGTCCCTTGGACAAGTTCAGAATCATTTCTTGAAATTGTGCATTCTGAGCCTGGAGATCCTTAACAGTTTGTTCGAGAGCCATTTCTGCTGAAATAAACAGTGAGAAGATAAGATACCTATTCATAAGAAACCTGTGATGCAATGATATGGTATGTATATGCAATGTTTTCAAGAACCGCATGATTTAAATTTGTTTAAACAACCAGAAATGAAACTTTTATTAGTAAGCAATAAACTTGTTTGCCTCTTGGGCTTACAATAAAATGAAATAAATACAAAGATGGGGTTTTAAGTCTCCCATGGACGTTTCCTCTTTGTATGGAGGTATGTGTTGAGATTCTGCTCCTCGTGAAATTGTCTTGTCAGCTCCAGGATTCTTTCTTGACTAGCTTTGAAATGAGTCTCAAAAGTATCCCTTTGTTCCTTCAACTGGATCCAGGACCTCTACAACTCTTCCATGTCAGTGGGCATGTCTGGATGAAGGATGATATAAGGAGTATCTCCTTCAGCAACAGGCTCCATGGTAACTGGCAGGATAGCAGGATATGGCATCATAAGAGTCTGAGCACGTGTTCGTACCCATCTGAGATAAGGTTCCATAGGAATGGAGTACTTTGGTTCCAGAGTCTTGCTGACAACCTTGTTCACTTTACCCCGAGCTCGTATGAACCTTTGACGGTAACCTTGCAGATCGTTGTCGTAGTCGAACATAATGCCCTGAATAAGCATGTCATGAGGACCATTACTCTGAGCATAACCAAATTGGCGTAGAGCTAAAGAAGGGTTGTAAGTAATGCCCCCTCTTATGCCAAGGAGTGGCACATTAGGGAACTCCCCACAACGGTCAAGGATAGTAACATTCTCCATGGATCTAGAGCACCAGTGAATGTCTGAATGAGAAAGTGACATGATCCTCTTAGACCACCTTAACCCTTGGTCATTCTTCATCACTGATTGAGGAAGATGAGAAATAAACCACCTAGATAGTAGAGGTACGCAACACATCAGAGTTCCTCTCGCCTTAGTAGTACGAGTGTGAAGAGAGTGTAGGATATCTCCAAGTAATGTAGGCACTGGATTACGAGTCAGAAATATGTTGATGGTGTGTATGTCTATGAACTGGTCTGGATTAGGAAACAACACTAAGCCATAGATCAATAGGGCTAAGATCTCCTAAAAAACATCATAACTCATAGCCTTCAAGAATACTTGAGCTTTCTCCATCAATACCTTAGCAAGAATACCATTAACTCTGCTTCTCGTTTCTAGGACAATGTCTGATTTCTTCAAATGTAAGGCTGTAGCAATAACCTCAGGTTTAGGCTCTTTTTCTAAGCCTGTGAAAAGTCTTTGATCAAGGATAGGTATACCCAGTAGTTTAGAGAACTCCTCCATTGTAGGAACCAGCTGATAATCGGGGAACGTGAAACAATGATGTTTAGGGTCAAATAACTGAAACAGGACACTCATCATGTCTTCATCAAATCCTGAAGTAACCAAGTCAAGTAGATGACCATGCTTCTTGATGAACTGGGATCTTTCAGAAACTTGAGAGACTAATTCCTTAAGCTTAGGAGGTATTCCTACAAAGTTGATCCAGATAGTATTCCTACGAGCAGAAGCCATGACCTGCAACAAAGAACAAAGATAAATCCTTTGGTCCTTGAAATGTTTAGTGAAAATGCTATGCTTATGATGTCATGATGTTATGATGTTATGTTCAATCACAAACATGTGGAACCCACAAACAAGTCACACCATAGCCCTAGGTTTAGAGGCTTGCATGAGGTTTAAAGGTAAGTACCTTCCTCTAAAGTTAGTTGGTTCATCCTGTCCTACAAAAGTAACCGGGTTCTAAGGGATCTCAATATCACTGATCCTTCCCAAGGGTGGTTGTTCAGTAGGCAACTTACTTGCCAACCAAAACCCTCCAAGTTTAGGATCTCAATGAGCGTAGTATCGAGTATCAACCAACTTTAGTCTTCACCAAAGCCGGCTATCTCACTACTTTCTAAAGGCCAAGATGGGATGACTAGGGTTCTAAAGGTCAGTTAGTGTATTGACAACATATGGCAGCCCCATATTATCCTTAACTTACTTAAGGAACATAAGCACCAACCAAGAAGTCACACTAACTATGGCCACCAGATCAACCATATTAGTATACTCCGTACAGTTTCCTTTGTCTATTTCCATTTACCTAAGGTACACTAGATCCGGGTTAGGATCTTTCACACATAAAGCCCAACAAGTAATATAAAGCAAACAAGGCAAACAATTTAAGTGATCTAATTCCCAAGGGTACCCCTCTTTTATTAAATCCCCAGCAGAGTCGCCAGTTCTGTAACACAGTGGGAGAACTGACTTTTAGTCATGTTGCGGATAGCAAGAGTCGCCACCGACTTTTATTTTATCCAAGTGGAAAGGACATAAAAGAACAGGAAAGACATATTTTTAAAAGACTTGGGTTCGGGGGGTAGGTTATATAAAGGGAAGGTATTAGCACCCCTTATATCCATGGTTATCCATGGGCTCTTAGTTACTTAGCTCACTTTAATTATTTTTGTAGTATGTGATTAGAAAAATTTCTTTAAATATTTTGTAATGACCCTCGTATGGGTGTATACAAAGCCTAGTTTGAAATTTGTTTTAGAAAATGTGAGATGTGAAAGTAATTTTGAAGGTGTGAGTAAGTAACTACGAGATACCTACCCTAGATTAAGTATTTCTTATTCTTTTATGTTCTTTCAAAGGGTAAGACTATCCATACTATTAAGGAGTAGGTAGTCATTACCTTGGATGTTTTTAAGGGACGGGCGTAGGGTTCATCGTATGGTCAATGAAGGCAACTTAAGGGGTGTCTTTAGCAATTCGTAGGGACTATCATCATTTATTCGAAGGGACAAGATCATTATTCCGTAGGCAACCTCGAAGGGACTTGATCTTTTAAACCGTAGGGACTATGATGATTTATATTCGAAGGGACTTTGCTTAAGATATCCCTTTATTCGAGGGACTTGACCATTATTTCAAGGCAACCAAGAGGGATACGCTAGGAAGTGCAGACGACGATCTTAGATCGACTTACGTGTGTGAGTGTTTATATTCAAATATTTATTTTTTTTAATTAATTTTCTAAGTTAATTTTAATTACATTTAGGTTATACACACCATAAAATTACTAACCATAACAATTATAATAAAGTAAATAAAATACGGAAATATAAAATCTACGCTATTACATGGCTTAGGGGCAGTTACAAAATAATCGAGCAAGAAAAATAAATTATAATATAATAACCTATACATTTTTTCTAATAAAATAAATAAAATAAAAATTAAATATAGAATAATAAAGCAACATTAAATAAATAATAAAGCAAAAAGAATAACAAAATAAGAATATTAAAATAAGAATTAGGGTTTGATTCTTTTAGAATTTAAATAAGTTAGAAATTAATTAAAATTTATAAAAAGAAAATAATATTATGAACATATTCAAATTAGGGTTGATAGAAAAAATTAGGGTTAATTAATCATAATTGAAAATACATTATTTTAATTTACACAATATATATATAAATATATATATATATATATATATATATATATATATATATATAAATATATATATATATATATATATAAATATATATATATATATATATATATATATATATATATATATATATATATTAATTATGTACAAATATATTATAAAAAAGAAATAATTAATACAATTAATAAGCATTAAGAAAATAATTATGAATTTTAGAAAATATAAAGTTTATATATAAGATATAATTAATTATTTATTTAGAAAATATTTAATTATATTATTAAAACAAAATAAATAAAGAAAATGAGAAAAACAAATAAAATAAGAAAAATCACCAAAAAGATAGGCCTTAAATAGCTTCAAAATCAAAATCCGAATTTGACTTTTCTTGGTTTTTTTTCTTGACTTTGATCCTTATGTTCTTACATCAAAAATCCGTCCATTGTGTTTGTATTGAGTTCTTTACTTATAGTAGAGTGAAATTAGGTCAAAAAACATATGACTTTTGTGGGCTTTTGGATGACTTGCATGTGAAGAAATATTCTTGCCAAATTAGTCAAAAAAATCAAATATATTCATGCCCAATTGTCTTAGCACGAATTTGTATGTGATCAAATCAATTTAATTGGTCTTTAAGAGTTTCTAGAAGAAGAATCACATCTAAATATTGAGTTTTCATATTTTATTTTTATTTAAATTGAATTTTAATGAATAAAATCAAAATAAATATAAAATAAATCATTAAAATCTGAATAATGAGGATTGGGTCGTGCATGATGTCATGGTAAAGATTGGATCACAAAATTGCAAGCCCATGTGGAAAGAATTGGTTTTAAGACCCCATTTGCTCAATATACCTCTCAAAATTTTCCCAACTTTGCAAAGGCACAAATCTCTCAATTTTAGGGCTATGAAGGTGTTCTTGGACATTTTGGAAAGCTTAGAGAGTCCTCTAACCAACCTATTTGGTCTCATGTCCATATCCTTTACCATTTTCAAATTATGCCCTTTGGAAGATGTTGACTTTTTGTTGACTTTTGAAATGACCTATAATGTTTTAGCTCATACCTTCCAAATGAAGCATTTTTAGGCTTGGCTTGTGAGACACAAAGTTTTAGAGAATTCAATTTAATTCAAAATGAGCTTTGGATGGGAAATTTTTGATGAAGCATGTGAAAGTTATGACTGGTCAAAGCTCAGTTGACTTTTCCTATGAAAACCCTAATTTAGAAACTCCTGATTCTTGATGATTTGAAATCTCTTTGATGAATCATGATCAACCCTTGATAAAATGATGAATTTTACTTCATAAAATTGTTGTTGGAAAAAAAATCATGAAGTTTGACTTTGGTTTGACCACAGTTGACCTCAATTTGACTTTTTAACCACTTTGATTGATTTTTGCATATCAGATAATCTGACTGAGCAAACTTTTTGGGAAAGCCTTGAAACTTGACATAGGGATTCTTTAAGACATGTAGGATGTTATGAAGCTCACTTGAGGCCTTGAAAGTCCATTTAGCCTGATGAAATTCAAAACCCTAGTTTAGGATGCATTGCTTAGGAGGATGCTTTGTCTGAGGGAATTGTCAAACTTTCTGACTAATTGTGAACCTTGTGAACCTCTTGGGACACCTTGTGAACCTTTTGAACCTCTTGGGACACCTTAGAACACAATTACTTAACTAGGGGAAGGCAAATTTTGGGGTGCAACAGCAACATGCACCACTGAGCACGTTTGACAAAGCTATGTAAGCTTCATCTTTGCCTAAGCACTTCAGTAAAACTCCTTTTGCAGTCTTTTTAAATAATTCATTCCCAAAAAGCACGTAGCTTAAAGCTCTGTACTTTACCATTCTTTCAACTTTCTGATTTGGGTCTTGTAGATAATCCTTAATAGGTTTTCTCCAATCTTCAATTTCTGAATCATCTACATTGAAGATTTCAAAGTTTTCTTCATCCCCATAACCTAATTTTATTGTCTCCAAATCTGATGGGGACAATTTGGTGGATATAAGTCTTCCCCTTACTTCAATAGTTGTCTCCAAGTTTTTTTTCGACACTTTGTAGCCTGATGCAAGTTGAGCTAGAACATTTGCTTCTTAATTTTCCAACCTAGGAATGTGTTTAATGGCTACATTGTCGAATGTTTTAAGGAGTCTGTTAGCTATTATGAAGTACATAATCAGATTCTCTTTGACATATTTATATTCTTTTGTCAATTTTTTTATCACCAACTCAGAGTGACCCATTATTTCGACTCTAGTTTCCCCCAATTCCAACAAGATTTCAAGTCCAACAATCAGAGCTTCATACTCTACTTCATTATTTGAACAAAAGCTTTCAACCTTGTACTTGAACTTTGTTGGAATTTTTCAGGAGAAATAATTAGTATTCCAACGCCAGTTCCGTTCTTATGACTGGAATCGTCGAAATACAACCTCCATGGCTCTAATTCTACATATTTTATTTCATTCTCATTTATTGAGTGGTCAGCTATAAAGTCAACAACCATTTGTCCCTTAACAGCCTTTAAAGGTAGATATTTTAAGGAATATTATGTCAATGCCAAAGCCCATTTTCCAATTAGACTATGTAAAATAGATTTAGATAACATATACTTTATTACGTTGAAATGAGAAGAAACATATACATCAAGAAGTTTTATATAGTGCTTTAACTTTGTACAAAAAAATATACACACAAACATAATTTCTCTATCACACTATATCTAGTTTCAACATCATTTAAGATCCTGCTGAGATAATAGATGGCCCTTTCGACGCCATTTTCATCTTCTTGACACATCATGCTTCCCAAGGTTTTGTCTAATGCTGAAATATATAACCTCATACCTCTTTTTCTACAAGGGGACATCAAAACTGGAGGACTAGCTATATACTCTTTGATCTTGTCGAAGGAATCTTGTTGTTCTTGCCCCCATGCAAAGTCTTCCTTCTTTAGTCGAAGTAGAAGATAAAAGGCTTGCGTTTTTCCACTAAGGTTGGAGATAAACCTTCTAAGAAAGTTGATTTTCCCTAGCAGAGACTTCAATCCCTTTTTGTTGATGGCGCTTTCGCTTCCATTATGGCTTTGGCTTTGTTTTCATTTATTACGATCCCTTTCTTGTGGGCCACAAAACCTAAGAAATCACCCGCCTGCACACCAAAAGAACATTTAAGGGGGTTCATTTTTAAACCAAACTTCCTCATCCTTTCAAAGGATTGTCAAAGATGGTCTAAATGATTTTTTCCTGAAACATACTTGATTACAATGTTATCAATATAAATTTGCATGAAAGTTTCAATAAAACCATGAAAAATTGAATTCATAGCCCGTTGGTAAGTTTCTCCAGCATTTTTTAGACCAAAGGGAATTACTACCCATTCGTAAGTCCCTATTGCTCCAGGACAACGAAATGTTATTTTAGAAACATCTTCTTCTACAATAAAGATTTGATTATAGCCAGAGTATCCATCTAACATACTTAAGTACTCATGGCCTGCTGCAGAATCTATAAGCATTTCTGCTACTGGCATAGGATATTCATCCTTTGGGGTAGCTGAGTTTAAGTCTCAAAAGTCAATACATACTTGTAATACCTCAAAATTTGCCCTCTCATATCCTCAACATTTTGAATAGCATCTTGCAAACATAAGTTCATAAAATAATAAAAAACATTGCATCATGTGTAGCATAGCTGAGGCATAGGTATGTGATCAATGACTGGAGCAAATGAAGGCTATAAAAAGACAATCAAAGGGTCACAAAGCTCCTCAATCATGTGAAAGGGGTCTACAACATCCCACAAGTTTCCATTTGAAGCCTCAAGTCTTGGAAAGAAGTGAATGGCTCCAAGGAATGCAAGTAGTGCAACATCTCCTGAGGAAATGATCCAAATTAGGGTTTCAATTGTGAAGGGCTTCTCCATGAATTTTTGAGCAAAAGTGGATTCCATTGTGTTCTTGTAACACGGTGGGAGAACTGACTTTTAGTTATGTTGCGGATAGCAAGAGTCGCCACCGACTTTTATTTTATCCAAAAGGAAAGGACATAAAAGAACAGGAAAGACCTTAAAAATATTTTGAGTTCGGGGGGTAGGTTATATAAAGGGAAGGTGTTAGCACCCTTTATATCCATGGTTATCCATGGGCTCTTAGTTACTTAGCTCACTTTAAATTGTTTTGAGAAAGTGTAGTGTGTGATTAAAAATTTTCTAAGTACTTTATAATGATCCTTGTATGGATGTATATAAAGACTTTGTTTTTGAAAATTTGTTTGAAATGTGGAGTGTAATAAAGTATTTTTGAAGAAAAAGTGAGCAAGTACTTAAGAGAAACCTACCCTATGTTAAATCTTTACTGTTCTTATATGTTCTTTCAATGGTAAGACTATCCCTATTATTAAGGAATAGGTAGTCATTACCTTGGATGTTATAAGGGACATGTGAAGGGACATCTGTGTTTAGGCAACTGTAAGGTGTCTTAGCAATACGAAGGGACTTATTATCTTTTATTCGAAGGGACAAGATCATTTACCGTAGGCAACATCGAAGGGACTTGATCTTATAATTTTAAAGGGACTTGATGATATTTTATGAAAAGGGACTTTGCTTTAAGACACCTTACTTGACCTTATAGTTAGGCAACATGAGGGATAACCTTAGAAAGTGAGAGATGGCGATCAAAGATCGACTTACGTGTGTGAGTGTTCATATTCATATATTTATCTTATTAAGTAAGTCATTCTAAATTAATTTTAATTTACAAACATATTATCACTCCCTATAATTACTAACCATGGCAATATAAATATTTATAAATAATAAAATAAAGACAAAAATAAACCTACGACTATTACAAGGCTTTTGCAGCTACATTATAATAAAAACAATTGAATAATAAATATATAATAAAATAAGCAATAAATAAAAGGTTAGTGATAAAATAATTATAAGAAGAAAAGGTTAGTACAAATATACAAAAATATATAGAATTTAAAAGAACATTTTTAAATTAAATAAGCAATTTTTAAGAATTTTTAAGAAGAAAATAATAAAGGAATTATAATAACGATAATAAACAATATAATAATTATTTAAAAAAACAAAATTAATTATTTAATTAGGTATTAGAAAAATTAATTAAGTTTAATATTTAAAATTAAATAAGAGTTAGGGTTAGAGATTAAAAAGTAAAATTAGGGTTTACAATTTGAATTAAAACATTAATTTGATTATTTACAAAGAATAAATATATAATAATAATATATACATAAAGAAAATATATTGCAGAAAATAAAATACAAAATTTTTTATTTTTATATTTTCTTTTATAAGAATTATTATACTATTATTTTTTAAAAGAAATTAATTTATAAAATATATAATTGAATAAATAATAAGAAAATAGAAGAAAATTAGGTTTTAAAAAAATTGGGGAGGCCTGGATTTGAACCCAGGACCTCCCCTTTACCTGAGGGAGTCAAAACCACCGGGCTGCGCACGCAGCTGATGACCTAAAGCCAGCAACCAAACATTATATCATAAATCAAGTGAATTAGTTGAGAAAAATAAAAAAATTGCTGAGGACTGGATTCGAACCCACGCCCTGATACCCACAGCCATCACCACCTTACCAACTGAACCAAGCGCGTTAGCTGATAACAAACTAACAACTATATATTATAAAAACAAATCAAATTTTGAATTCTGATTTCGCGCCAAAGTTGCTTCGTTTTCAACCTCCTGACTTGCAAAATTACCTACGAATTTTGTTGCCACTTTTCCTGCGAATTTTCCTGCACTTGAAACCTGCCAATCTCATATCATCATGAATATGCAACCATTCATCAAATTAAACGCATGGTTATGATCACCACACTTCACACAGTTCATTTATGTCCTTAAAATTAATTTATATGGTCTAAATCAAAGAACCCTAATTATGGTTCAAGAACCCTAACAATGGTCGTTTCGGTTTATGTCCTTATCCTTCAATTTCTTTGTCCAGAAAGCATCTAAACATCATCACTAACACAAATATACAGTTAGAATTCATTATTATTGCATAAATAATTCAAATCGGAAAAAACAAGAATATGAACAATATGGATTCAGGTTGGTCATATGAGCATGAGTTGAATGCGTTTGAGGGTTGGGATAGACTCAGTGATGTCCAAAGATCATCTCTATGTCTTCAAAATACCTTTTTCTTCCCTTTAAAGATGAATCCGAATTTTGAATTTTTGATGAAATTTGAAGTTTTGAGAGTTGTTCTTGAGGCTGCCAATTCGTCCCTAATGTCTTGCTTTATGTTGTATATATATGATACATCAGAATTAGGTCAAAAAAGAGATCACTCCTTTGGACTTTTGGACCTTAGATGATTGAAAAAGATTTGTCTTTAAAAATTGAATTTCTTTGATCTTACCTTGCTATATTTGTATGATCTGAAATTATATGGTACCAATCACCTTTAAATGAATATTAAGACCTTCTAGAATCAAAATCAAATCAAATATCCATCTTTTTATATTTTATTTTAATTTAAAATGATTTTTAACATAAAAAATCATAATAAATAAAATAAAATGAACAAAATTATGAATAAATAAATTTTAATTCGTGCATGATGTCATGGAATTGTTTGGATCATAAAAAAGCAAACCCATTTGGTGAATTATGGTTTTAAGACCCCAATTGCTTCATAAACCTCTCAAAACATTCCCAACTTTGCAAGGGCACAAATCCTTCAATTTTAATGCTATGAAGGTGTTCTTGGACATTTTAGAAAACTTAGAGAGTCCTCTAACCAACCTCTTTGGTCTCATGTCCATATCTTTTACCATTCTCAAGTTATGCTCTTTGGAAGTTGTTGACTTTTTGTTGACTTTTAAAAGGACCTATAATGTCTTAGCTCATACCTTCCAAATGAAGCATTTTTGGGCTTGGCTTGTGAGACACAAAGTTGTAGAGAATTCAATTTCCTTCAAAATGAGCTTTGGATGGAAAATTTTTGATGAAGCATGTGAAAGTTATGGCTGGTCAAAGTTCAGTTGACTTTTCCTATGAAAACCCTAATTTAGAAACTCCTGATTCTTGATAATCTGAAATCTCCTTGATGAATCATGATCAAACCTTGATCAAATGATGAATTTTACTTCATATACTTGATGTTAGAAAAAAACATGAAGTTTGACTTTGGTTTGACCACAGTTGACCTCAGTGTGACTTTTTAACTACCTTGACTGATTTTAACCTATCTGATCATCTGACTGAGCAAATCTTTTGGGAAACTCTTGAAACTTGACATGGGGATTCTTGAACACATATAGGATTCTATGAAGCTCACTTGAAGTCTTGGAAGTCCATTTAGCCTGATGAAAGTCAAAACCCTAGTTTAGGATGCCTTGCTTAGGAGGATGCATTGTCTGAGGGAATTGTCAAACTTTTTGACTAATTGTGAACCTTGTGAACCTCATGAGATATCTTGTGAAACTTGTGAACCTCTTAGTACGCAATGTCTTGTCTTGGGGAGGGCAAATTTTGGGGTGCAACAGTTTTATATGGCAACAAGTGTATAGGGTTCAAATTTCATCCACAAGTTCATTTTGGAAGAGGTTCAATTGGTCAGATGATTGAAAATCAGGAAATTGGAGAAAAGTCAACCAGGCTGAGTAAAAAGTCAACTCTGGACTCCTTGAGGTCAAGGTCATGAAATTTTGGTCACAAAGGACTTATGGACCAAATTTGATCAAGAAATAATGGAGAAATCAAAGAAAAAACAGTTTTTGGGGACTATGTATCGATACATACGAGTTTTGTATCGATACATGTCTGCTGTGTAGTTTTGGAAATGGACTATGTATTGATAAATAAGCAGGATGTATTGATGCATGATCAGAAAAACCTGCAGGATGCATCGATGGATCCGTATTATGTATCGATACATATCAGTTAAAAAACTGACATGCATCGATGCATCCGTGTTATGTATCGATATATATCAGTTAAAAAACTGACATGTATCGATGCATCCGTGTTATGTATCGATACATAGTTGTTTTTTTGCTAAAAATTGATAATGCTTCAGTATGTATCAATGCATACCCACATGTATCGATACATGATGGTGTTTTTCTGCTAAAAAGATGTTGTATGATGCATAGAAAGAGGCAATGACAGTGTTGTCTTGGAGATAAGTTCAGAGGTGATTTGTACACATATTAGAGCTCATTTAGCTTCACATTTGCTTCAATTCAAACCTCAACCATTGCTGCTACATTAGATTGGTCCTCACCACAAGGATCATGAATTGGTGTACACTAGATCCATTGGTCTCAAGCTGCAGTTAGCCTTTGATTTTGTTGCATCAGCAGGTTATTATTAAGTGTATGTAGGACCACTTTAATTATTATGCATCTCACAACCAAGTGAGCAAACTCAAGCTGCAATCCTTGGGCAATTAAGCTGGTGTTTCACTTCACTAATTTTCAGCATAAGCTTCATGTTCTCTGCAGCATTGTATTGATTTCAACTGAAGAAGGTTCTAGAAATCCAGCTGGCATAACTGTCACAACTAACTTCACTCATTTAACTCACTTCACTCAGTTAACCAAGGCTAATTAACTCTGGTTCTAACTGTTAACCAAAGGTCTAATGCTCTATAAAAGGATGAGTAGTGACTGAGTTTGGGTTCAGCTTCATTTTTCACTCAAATCACACCAAAATCCTCCAAATTTGGCTCTGCATTTTCTCTGCAAATTCTCAGCATTTTGAAGGATTAAGCTTCCACAACCATAGCATTGATCTTCTTCTTCCTTGTGCTTCTTCAAACACCATTCATAGTGCATTTTCATGGAGATTTGAAGCTGGAAATTTGAAGTTGCATCATCACAACATTTCCAACTTTTGGATTGAACAAGCTAAATCATTATCCAACTAGCCTCATTGAGCATCAATTCATCACTAGCATCATGATTTGCAGCATATCCATGGAGTTTATAGCTTGAATCATCAAGAGTTCATTTATGAGTTTTTTGCAGCTTCATCAATTTCTCAATATTATTCATCAACAAAGTGTTTATTTCACTTCACAAAGGATCAAGATCAAGCATAGAAGACATTGGAACCACACCTCTGGATTTCTACAACTCTAAACACCACTGAATTTCAGGTTTCATCTTCAATTCCATTGACACAAATTCTATTTTTTGTGTGTGGTTATTTTGTGTTTATATGAGCTCAATATGAGCAATGCTTGTGTTGGCTAGTTGATAGGCACCTTAGGTGCTTAGATTCAATTCTTAGGTTGATTCTTGTGTGCTTCGATTTGCATTATTCATGAGCCTTAGGAGAAAGTCAAGCCTAGATTGTTGATGTACTTAAGGAGACGAATTCGTCCATGGCCTTATTTTTCAGTTTGGTAGACATTTGTCCAAACCCTAACTGGAGAGTGATCGGAGAAGATGACCGGAGTTTAGCTCCGGTGACCGGAATAGTAAACCTAACATTAAGTGGAAAACATAACACAACCCTTAGATTAGTTTAATCCAATGCTTCAGATTTAGCCACCACATTAATGATCATATGCCAATCATGTGCCATATTTTGTGAAGAGTTTTTCAAATCACTATTTGCACCCCCGCATGTTTGGGTCCAACCTAATTCAGTTCAACTTTCCACTTCCTGCACCCCTCTCCATTTGCCTTGTTTTCTTTATTTTTCTGTTTTACATAACTTTCAATTTTAATCCACAAAAATACCAAAACTCATGATAAAATTCCCCAAAAATCACAGAGACTTCCTAACTTATTTTGGAAATTTTCCACACTTTTACTTTCTGATTTTAGCCAATTTTCAATTTTATTTCTATTTTCCATTTAATTAGTTTTCTATGGAATTCTTTCAGCTACACTTCATTTTGTTCATTTTATTTCTCACACTTCCAGTTATCTTTTTGTCCCATTCTTTTTTCTGTGATTAGAGGACTCATAATAGAACCTGTAATTATTTTTGTCATATTTTTAGGTCATTTTTATCCACTGTTTTGGCAGCATAGTTTGTGTAAAATTGTGTTTAGATCTTATGTAGATTTAAGTGACCATTTGGCATGGTTATGTTATGAATTTTTAGGAGATTTTTTAACACAACATTAGATTTAGGTTAGGAACCTTAAGGATTTAATCTCATATTTTTCCAGGACCTTTACCATTTTTTTTGTGCTTTGACTTTATTCGAGTTTTCCATGCAAATCCACCTAGTTTCCACTTAGGGGTTTTAGTGTCATTTAGGGCATAGTTTGAGTGTGTTTCTCTTTTCAACCTTAGATCATTTTGAATTGATTTAGCTACTGAATTTAGAATCTAGATAGCATATAAGATCCCTTAGGACTTGACTTTAGGCTTAAAAATTCATTAGTACCTTTATTAATTAATGTGAATTGTTTATTGAAGTTTGCCATGTTGTAATTGTTCCCATCACTTCATCATGCTAACATTTGTTTTGTAGGGGGGAAGATGAGGTAATCATTCTTCATTCCTTTTATTTTATGCATTTAATTGTCTTTGCCTTAGCACTTGGTGCTTTGTTCATAGGTTCTCTTTTGTTCTTTAGGTTCAACTTAACTTCCTTAGGAAGTAAGTTGAACTCTAACTTGCTCTTTCTTATCCTTAGGTTAGAAAAACCTCATTAACCATAGGACCACACTTTTGTACATAATAAGATGACTTAGGGTTGTGTCTTAGTCCCCCTTTAGCTTTGACCTTTGCCTTTTGAGTCTTCTTTTCTCATCTCAAAACAAAACATAAAAAACACCTTAATAAAGAAAGAAGTGGCCTATTGTGTATAGCCTTATTCCATGAGGAATATGTATTCATTCCATCTTGGAATAATGCATTTGTCTAGCATGATGCATAAGTCTGATCATGGGACCATCTTCATCAAGAAAATCATAAAAAACACTTCTTCATTTTTAATCACTAAAACATCTAATAAGTTCAACAAGTTAGTGAGCTTAGGCCCTAATCCTTGGAAACAGGTCTTGGATAAATTATCCTTGCTTGGTGTGCTTATTCTATTATTCCATTTTGGAATGTAGTAGCAAGTGCACATTCCATGGAAAAGAGTTTGAATTCACTTCCTTGTGCCAAATTCATACAAAACTCTTAAAAAGCAAACAACAAACAATAAGCGACTATCCTGCGGGAACTTCTCTTTCTCATCTCATTTATTCTGAATGCAAACTCGCGATGACTTGTCTCGCATGTAAGACGGTAAACACACTCGTACCAGACGAGCCTGCCACACCTGAGCATAGACATACGCAGTTCCAGCCATAAAAAAATGCAAACAAAGTTCCCGCCTGGTTAGGCGAACTACGTCGACTCTGATCCTCATTTTCCCAATGAGGTACGTAGGCAGCAGGGTAGGGCCCGTTTGAGCACATTCTTTATTTTCCCTACTTTTTCCTCTTTCTTCCCATTTTCTTTTCCAGATCTTTTTCTCATTTCACTTCCATTCCAGATAACCATTCTTTCATTCAAGCAACATATTATTTCTCACCCTTTGAAACAAAACAAACAAGTCTGGATCCCGTCAGGTACGACAGACGATCTAGGGTGCTAATACCTTCCCAGGTCATAACCGACTCCCGAACCCAGATCTTTAGTTCGCAGGACCTTGTCCTTTCCTTCTTCCTCAGGTTTGTGCAGCATTACCTTTCCCGTTCCTTCGGGATAAAAATGCCTGGCTGGCGACTCTACCTTTTCTGCGCCACTTTGGCGTTTGTACTAGGATGAAAATCCCGGGAGTGACAATACCCTTAGTTTGCCATTTTTCTTAATTACAGACACTATATTTGCAATCCATTCGACATACCTGGTTGTGCGGATGAATTTGCATTTCAGAAGTCTTTCGACCTCTTCTTTTATTTTCGACAGAATTTCTAGTGCGAAGCGTCTTGGGGTCTTCTTTACTGGCTTTTTTCCCTCCATTATTGGTAGCTTCAATTCGACCAAACTTCTATCTAAACCAGGCATCTCGTCGTAGTCCCATGCGAAGCAGTCTTTGAACTCTTTCAACAAACGAACTATTTCGACCTTGAATTGAGGGTCCATCTTGGCGCTTATGTAAGTTGGCCTTTTTTCTGCCCCCTGTCCCAAGTTTATCTCCTCCAATGGGTCTTGAGCCACCATCTTCATGTTGGTCATCATTGGATCTTGTTCGGACCCCAGAGGTTCGTCATCATAAATGGCATCGAGCTTCTGATTTTTCCATTCGCCATCTGGGATTTCCTTAGTATTTTCTTCAATGTCTATTTCAAGAGTTTGTTGGTTAGACATGTTTTGACTGGCTTCGACAGCCATGAATTTCACTTCGGCTTCAAGTGTCGTTTTGAGTTTATTTTTGGCTATGTAAGCTGTAATTCTTTCTAATGCAGATGGTTCTGTCATCATCTACAAATTCACTTCCCCACCCAGTGGGTTGTATGTGGGCAGTTCCCCATATATAATTCGACTCGTCCACCACTTCTTTATCCCACTTGAAGCCATAGGTAGGGTGGAGGTACATGGAGAAATATGCATTATTAGTCTTCTTGAGGTCAAAATTTGCTGGACTACATAGGGGAATGTGAGCCAAATTTCGGTCGAAACTGAGGCGGTCGACGTGATTTATGTCTGTCATAAAATAGATTTGATCTTCCTTTATATTCTCTACTATACCATATGGTCTCCAAATAGCAATCCTCTGGTGCATTGACGAAGGTACAACTCCTACGCCATGTATCCACTCCCTCCCTAGGAGGAGGTTATAGTTTGCTTTCGATACAATCACCATAAACATTATTGGTCTTGTTATTGTACCAACTGTTAAATCCACCTGGATCACTCCCATGGTAGTTCCTACCTTTCCTTCATAATTCAACAATACCATATTGCAGGGTTTGACATCAGAGTCATTTTTGCCAATCTTTCTCAACATGAAATGAGGCATTAAGTTTATTGTTTTCCCTCCGTCCACTAGTATTTTGTTTATTCCAACATTCTCAATCTTCCCTTTTATAAACAAGGGCTTCAAATGCCCTTTCAGCGAGTCATCAGGTCTTTCGAAGAACGCATTCTGCTCCTCCACACAACCATTATTCATGATGTAGTAGCATACGGGTTTGTGATCCATTTGTTCCTCTTCGACATCATTGTCTTCGTCTTCCATCTAAATTACTCTGTCATAATCCATGGGTAGCACTGAGACAACATTGCACACTACTTCGAAAGAGGCTTCAGAACTAGACGCGAAGTCGTCAGTCATCTCTTTGTCATCTTAGACTTGCTCTCTTGGCTTTGTTTGCCCCATACTTGTACTTTGGGCTTTGTTGTCTGAAATCTCTTTCTTCTTTGCTTCTTTGTCATTTCCTTCTCCATAGCTTCCTTTTCGACCCTTTTTGCCTTTGGAATCTTCTCCATTGAGACTTGGTCATAGGGTTTTTTCCTTTGTAGTTTTCTGAAGGGTAAACCCGGGGTTTCTGCTTCTCAGTTCCCATTCCTTGTGCTAATGAAGAGCCTCTCTGAATGTTGAAGCTTCTCCACTACTTTCGCCCTTGAGCATCCCTGATGGGTTATACCCACCTATCATCGACGCCTTTGTTTATTGGTTTATATGAGTGGTTGCTTCGACCTCCAATTCCTGACTGGTGATGCTCCCTTGTTCTTGGATCATATCTTTCTTCCTTTGGGGATGGTCTTGCCCCTCAGTTTCCTTTTCTTTTTGAATATTCTATCACCTCTAGATTGTTTGTTGCTTTCTTGTCGAAAATAGCGCTGCAACATGGACACAACATTACTTCAGCTTTCTTCCTTTGACACCTTTTTATGAAATCAATCAGACTTTCTTCCTCCTTAGGATATGCCAGCCTCTGATATTCTTCTCGACGGTGTTCCTTAGGAATTGATGTTGGATTATTTTGAGAAGTTTCGACCATGTTGATACTAGTTGATTTACCACCAGTAATCTTCAACTTGTCCATTTCTTCGATCAACTTCCTCTCAGCTTCGCCCATTTCTCCTGTTGAACTGTCCTCATCAGTTGGAAGTGCTCATCTGCAGGCCTCTGTGCAACAGTTTTTGACTTGACTTCCCTTAGGATCCTCCATTATTCTACGCAGGATTCCATAAGTGACAGGTTTTATAGGGCCTTCAGCAGCTTCTGCCTTAATCCTTGTATGTCCTTATTTACAGGTCCCACAGTGTTGACGCAGTTTGCAACATTGTTTATCTTTATTTGATCAGGATCAAGATCCTCAGCAACCTTGTCTCCAACGATGAGGCCTTCAGAAGCCTTCTTTTTGAAGCTAAAGAAACTGTTAGTTGTCTCCTCATTAGTGCTCACAGGGACATCTTCCCATCCAGTTGGTTGGATTTTGTTGATGTCAATGTGAGAGCTTGTGGAAGAAATGTACTTCACGAGATACTCGAATTTTCCACTGGGCTCCCCTAAAGTATCCCATATTATTCCATCTTCGACAATTTTTTTGTTATATCCTTTGTCGAAACCTTCAGTAGTTTCCACCTTTTTCTGGTTATCAAAGTCTTCAGTAACTTCAATTTTGTCCTGACTGTCGAAACCTTTAGTAGTCTCAACTTTATTTTGACTGTTGGAACCTTCAGTAGTTTCAACTTTGTCGATGTAGTCATTCAATCCCTTCACATCAATATTTTCATTAACCTTGATCATTATTCGCAGGGTCACACAATCTTTGGATACTTCTTCCACTTCAGGTTGGTCTGGAAGATCATCAGCAATCTCCACTATGTTAATGTGAGTGTCGAAACCTTCAGTAGCTTCAATCATTTCAAAACTATCCTCAGACTCCTTTTCAACTTCAACCATATTCACAATGAATGGTTCAACATAATTGGCCTCAACAACCTACATAGGATTTGAATCAATCCTCATTTGTTGCTTTTTCTTGTCACTGAATTTCAGTCTTCCATCATGGATAGCGTTCTGCACTAGGTCCCTGAAAAGGAAACATTGAGACGTTTTATGACCTAGAAAACTATGGTACTTACAAAAACCTCTCTTTTGTTATTGTTCCATAGGAGGCAATTTAGTGTCTGGTGGAACTATCATCTGACCATCTTCGACTAATTTGTCGAAAATTTCATCACACTTGGTACGTATAAGTTCTTTTTGGAAACTTATCATTCTTTCCGGGCTCTACTGGATTTTTCCCGTTCGACGAAACTAGTATTCTACAAGAGTATGGTGGTCCTTGTTTTAATTCTGCTAAGTCAACTTCTTGTTCATCGAAACAAGATGGTTTGTCTATGCTATCTACATCATTTTCGTCTTCTTGATGCATTCCTATATAAGCCACTCTTTCTCTTTTGTTTCTATTTACTCTACATTTCTCAGCTTTTAGTTTTTCGACTTGTCTCACCCTATCTGCCAATTTTGACATGTCTCTTAAATACTGGGTGTCTAGTTTCTTCCTTATAGAGTAGTCTAGACCACATGCGGCCATTTCGACCAATTCACGTTCAGGTACTTGGGTGAAAAATATGGCCTATAGTAATCTAAACCTATTCAAGTAGTCATCTATTGTTCTGAGAGTTTTCTTTTAACGCTGGCCAGTTCCTTCAGACTTATCTTGGTTTGCCCCAAGTAGAATTGCAGGCAAAGACGTAAACCAAGTGAAAGCATTTTTTGTCAAAGAACATGGAAAATATTTTGTCCTTAAATTTTCATTATTTTCTATTTCCCCTGCTTCGATCAGATAACATGCAACATGCTATATAGTTGATTCACTAGTATCCCCTGAAAATTTGGTGATTTTGGGGACTTTCCACCTTGGGGGTAATTCTTGTTGCAGAATATACTTAGACAATGGGGAGACATAAATAGGCCTTTGTAATCCTATATTTACCCCATTTTGTGCCATTATTCTTTCGACAATGGATGTTAGGTTGTTTTCGGCATGCATGTTATTATAACGCATCTGTTGCACAATATGATCAGCGTCTTGGCATCTTTGGACTAGAATTCTCCTAGGCTCTGGCTGGGCAGGAATTTCTATTTGAGGTTGTTCGACCACTTCCTCTTTGTTTCTAATGTTTACTTGAGGAATTTCTACTAACCTCTGGTTTATGGTATGTTCCTCTCCGACCGGTGTCCTAGGATTTGGAACTGTTTGCTCTTTGGGTTGTGTTTGGGGTACGCCGAAAAAATTGGCAATACGCGTCATTTGTTCTTCCAGAAATTTGTTGGTTTGAGTAGTGTTTCGTATCAGAGGATTAAACACTTCTCCCATCTTTTGTGTTAACATATGGACCATCTCATGATTGCTCTCATCCATTTGTTTCCTAATGGCGTTTTCCAAATTTTTGGTGATTGCTGATGAATGATTTTGGAATCCTGGTGGGAATTGATTTACTATTCCCATGTTTCCACCAAATCCTGATCCTTGCAATGGTGATGATCTATTCAACAAGGAATCAGAATAAACTGAAGATGCTTTTTGCAGACTAGCCATAATGGCGGTAGTCATCCCAAAAGGTTGTTCCTTACCAAACAAAGGCATTGTAAAGCTCGTCGAAAAAGGTCTATGGACGTTCCCTATAGGGGAAGGTGTTCCCATGGACATTTGGGTTCCCATGGAAGAAAAACTAGGCACATTTTGAGATATTGCAAATGCAGGTGTTGACCCTGACGAAGAGGGTATGGCTTCTGATACAGAAACTGACCATGTATTTCCTCCAGTCGAAGGAATAGGGTTAAGCACTGTAGTATCTGCATTTTTATTATGTGGCGGATTCTCCATTCTTCTTACTCTTGTTGGTTTAGGCCTTTATACGTCAGTTACGGCTAACTTACCGCTTCTTAGAATCATGCAACGAATTAAAATCTTTTTTGACTAAGAGTTGTTATAATATCTTTTGCGCACTAATGTCCCACTGGGCGTGCCAATTTGTTCGCTGGTGATTTTCCGTCGAACAACCGCTGGTTTCTAATCTAAATGTTGGATTAGTTTACTTGTAGGATCAACCATACAAATCCTAGGACATAAGTGCTTTGGTCAAAAGTGATGATTTAGCCATCTTGCGTTGCTTTACTCTTACTAAGGTTTTTATTATATTTATATGATTCTTATGAAACGAAGAACAAAAATAAGGTTTTTTGACGAAAACGAAATCTAAGTACATTTTAGTAATGTGAAAAGATAAATGCAAGGAAAGTAAAAGTTGGCAAAAGTAAAGAACTTGTAAATTTGCAGGAATCATAAGAATGCAGAAAATGTTAAATAAAATGAACTTGTATTAAACTGAATGAAAATGGTGTTTCATACGTACATTTTTCCAGAAATCAAACTCTTTTCTCTCAAACGGGTACTTTGAGTAATTTTACCAGGAATTTGTACATAAAATCTCACATGCTAAATCTAACAAACATTATCCTATTTATATACAAATAAAATAATTGCTATCAACGGAAAAATACTAAGACTAATGACACTTGGTTTTCTGCATGTTTTCCTTGCTTCAAAAACTTCCACGCGTCCTTCTGCCAAACAAAATAATTGTCTAAGTTTGAATTTATCCTTAATGTCAAAATAACGCGTCCCTTCAGGCTTGTTGAATTTTCGAAACATAACATATCAACCAAATCTGTAAAAACAACGCATTATCTCTCTTTGTCGAAATGTCGAATGCTTCAATTGTCACCCAATTTGTGTCGAACTGTCGAAAACAACATGTCAACTAAAAATGTCGAAATATCTCTTCAAATGTTTTTCTTCAGTTCTCTTCCTTTGTAAATATCTTCCTCTTTCAAAGAACATCATTTTATCTTTCAAATCATGGTGTCGAAAATATGTGTCTATAAATTGGTGAACCTGACCTGAAATTTCAAGTTTAGCGTGATTCAACAGTTTATATGCATACAAAATTGTTTCTGAGAAACAGAAACCGTACATGAAATGGTTTTTAAGCCATATTATAAAAAAAAATCTTTCAATGTCATTAAAAGATGACACCAATTGAATTAGATAATCTTATCAAAATGATTTTGAAAAGTTTTGTGAAGATTGAAACTGGAAAGTTTAATCCTTTATGAGTCCTCTAATGATTAATCATTGTAATTTAATTTTCATGTCAATGCAAGGTGTGTTTCGAGAGGAAAATGATACATTTGCGGTTTGAGGGTTTTTAATTGTTATCAAGAACACTTAAAGTGTGTTTAATTGACAATTAATTATTGGTTGAAACTTTGCTAAGAGAAATAATGATATTTTTCGACTAAGTTTTTAAGGATTAAAGTCCAATAATGTTTCAATTTCCTTCTTGGGTCGTATCAAATTATTATTTCGATTACAAAAACATATATAGAATAAAATGGCAAGTTATTGTTAATGCCATTATAAAAGATCGAAGATGGAAATATGATAGCATGCCACCTTGAAATGTTTCAATGACAATGAAGTTATTGGATTGATCATGAGAGTCGAAATTATCTTCAAAATTTTGCTAAGTTTTCAAAAGAAGGTGTTATGTGTCTTCAATGAATTGGTGGCATGATTAAAAATGTTATTCCTCCTCCCATTTCCTTTGAGAAAAAAACATTTTGGGAAGGGTCTCTTTAATATCACAAATATATAATTGATGGTATTGAGAAAGACTTGGTGTTAGAGATCGAATTGCTATTTTTTGTTTCTCACCTTAATGCATAAACATATATATATATATATATATATATATATATATATATATATATATATATATATATATATATATATATTGGTTTAAGTTGGAAAACATGGAAGTGAGGCAATGGAACATCATTTGTCGAAATTATCCATATTAAATGGAATTATCCATACTAAACCTTTTTGCGACATTCGACTACATGTGAAGCAGTTATCAAGTTTGAGTGCACTGTATAAATACTTTGTATTTATCATTTTCCTTTCAATCAAAAGACAAATACTGGGGGGCCTCTATTAATATATAAAATCAAAGTATTTGTATTTCGATTGTCAACCGGATTATAGAGAAACTGTTGAGTTTTTTAACTTGCAATTTTTTGTATGCTTTTTAAAGTTGAGTTTTTTCACTTGGAAATCTTGTTATGGTTTATAGTGAAACTGTTGACATTTTTACATGAAATTGTTTTAGGGTTTTTAGTGAAATTGTTGACTTTTTTAACTTGGATCTTTTTTATTGTTTTATAGTTAAACTATTGAGTTTTTTTACTTGGAATTTGTTTAAATATTTTTATAGAAAAATTGTTGAGTTCTTTAACTTGAGGCTTTTTTTATGATATTTATAGTGAAATAGATTAGGTTTATAACTTGGATATTTTTAAGGATCTTTATAGTGAAATTGTTGAGCATTTTACCTTGGAACTTTTTTTTTGTTTTTATAGTGAAATTGTAGTGTTTTTGAACTTGAAACTTTTGTTATGGTTTTTATAGTGAAACTGTTGAGTTTTTTAACTTTGAATTTTTTTTATGGTATTTATAGTGAAACTGTTGAGTTTTTTCCCTTGGAACTTTTTTTGTGTGGTTTTTATAGTGAAACTGTTAAGTTTTTTTTCAATTGGAACTTATTTTTTATGTTTTTTCCCTTGAAATTTTTTAAAATATTTTTTTATAGAGAAACTGTTGAGTTTTTTAACTTGGAATTTTATGGATGCTTTTTAAAGTTGGGTTTTTTCACTTGGATATCTTGTTATGGTTTTTATAGTGAAACTATTGACATTTTTAACATGAAACTTTTATTATGGTTTTTTAGTGAAATTTTTGAGTTTTTTAACTTGGAAATTTTATTATGGTTTTATAGTGAAACTGACTTGTTTTTTAACTTGAAACTTTTATTTTGGTTTTCATAGTGAAATTGTTGTGTTTTTTAACTTGGATCTTTTTTATGGTTTTATAGTGAAACTATTGAGTCTTTTAAATTGGAATTTTTGAAATTCTGTGATCAGGTATGAGATGTCCTATGAGATGTTCCAACACTTGACAGATTTAACCAAAACTTAAAGTGCAAGAAAATTAAACAACACAATAGTTTGTTAACCCAGTTCAGTGTATAACCACACTTACATCTGGAGGCTACCAAGCCAGGAGGAAATCCATTATAAGTAATATTAATTCTAGACTTAAACCACTCAGTTTAATCTTTCACTTAATATCTACCCAATGCAATTTCTACCTAAGACACTACTTAGATATGAGTACCAACTCACTCCCCCTCAATCACACAGTGATATTGTTTACAAGTTTAATAAAATTGAAGTCATACTTCACACAAAACAGCTTGATCTTACTTCACAGTTTCAATCAAGTCACAAATACACTTTTGCTTAAAAGCTCATAAAGTGGTACAATAAAAAACAACCTGCTATTAAAACACACAACACTCTATTTTGTCTTATGAAATTCGTACCCAATTCTGTGAGTTTCTGTTGATTAAATAGGTGTTTGTATTTTGGGCTTTCTGTAGGTTAATCCAGTCCTAAAACGCATGCAGCTTCCACCTTGAATTAGGGTTTGTTACTTCCTAGATTCTAGGTGATTTAGTTCTTCTGATTATGCTGAAGCCTCATAACAATACTCCCTACAGATGCGCCTTATTCTGTTTTTGTCCATCCATAATTAATTCCAGATAACTTTCCTTAAATTTCTTAGATCAGTTAGTCATTAATTAATTCTGGTAGCAGGTTTGAGATGTCTCAACATCTGTTGGGACATCCTGAAAAACTGAACTTAAATCATTTACACAATGTCCCAACATCTGGTGTGACATCCTGAATTAAGTTCTTATACTCTGTTTGATAATGTCCAAACATCTGATAGGACATTCTGAACTGAATTCAATATTTCTTGTTGGTCAAAAATTCTGCCAATTCTAAACATCTACAAACTCCCCCTTTGGCTAATTTTTGGCTAACATCCTTTTCTGATTTTCAGAGTGCAGCAGAAGTTCTTTTATCAGAGTATAGCATTTCTTTTCTGTTGAATCATGTGTGAGATTACTCCCCCTCAAACATACATGTATTCAGTCTTGTTGTAACAGAAATATTTTACAGATTTAGTTCAGAAGCAAACAGAGATTTTTCATTCATAATCAAACAGCATTATACATTGTTGTTGTTGTTGTTCTCCCCCTTATTAGACATAAATTTGGGGCCAAAGATACTAATTCAAAATTACAATGCAGAAGCTGTCATTACATAATCCTCACATACAATTTTCACTCAGATTCCTCACAGTCAGTTTCTTCATCTTCCTCAGTCTCCTCATCAGAAGAAGCAGCTTTCTGAGCACTTTCAATCTCCAGCCTTTGGATAATCTCCTCAAGCTTCTGCTTCCTTGCTTCCAGTTATTTGCAACTGTTCTTCAGTTCAGCAATCAATGCAGCTTTGGAGATTGGAGACTTTGCATTTGAAGGACCAGAAGATGTCCCAGAGGGTGCTTCAACATCAGCTGCATGATGACTCAGGAACAGCTTGTAGTGGAAGGCCAGAGGGCTTTCTCTTTTGCACATTGTGTCCTTTTCAGTGAGGATCCCAGGGTACTGACTCAACACTATTCCACATAGCAAGGAAGGGAAGGCAATTGGCAGCTTTGTTGCAGATGATCCAGCATGCTTCAATGTCTGATCAAAGATGTAAGCTCCATAATCCAGCTTTGTTTGTGTGCCTACAACATATATGAACCTGCCCAGGCCAGTGGATATTGAGGATGTATGATTGGTAGGAACCCAGTTTGCTGTACCAATCCTGTTCAGCATGGCATATTTCCTTGTCAGCATGCTCACTGAGAGCTTTCCTTTTACTGGCCAAGCCTTGACCTGGTTAGCAGTGATAACCTTGCAGACCTAGTTATCAGTCTTCCCTAACTCATTTGGACCATCAGATTCTCTTCCAAGGTATTGGTTGATGACCTGAGGAGAGAATTCTACACACCTTCCTCTTACAAATACTTTTCTAAAGTCAGCAGACTTACCATTGGCACAATCTTCTTGAAGATTGACTATGAATTCCTTGACAAGTAGCTCATAGCAGGGAGAGAAGTTGGAGACAGTTTTGAAGAGGCCAGCAGAAGAGATGAGATCAATTAACTCTGTGCACTCAAGTGCATTACTGCTCAGCTCTCTTTCAAGTGCGACCCTTCTTTGATAAACAAACTTCCATCTATTAACACTTGAAACATGATGAAAGGAAATGTTGTCCAAGGGAGCTTCTGGAACAGCAGTTGATGACCTTGAGGGTGTTGATTTCTTCTTTGGAGGAGATGTTGGGACATCTGCTTCAACATCTGAATCTGGAGGAGAGACACTTTTCCTCTTTTGTGTTTGCACCTTGCTCCATTGTTTTGTAGGACCAAAGACAACTTTAGCTTTGTCCTTCTTTGGTGTAGCTTGTTTCTTCTCAGGAATTGCATGTCCTGCATGCATCTTTTCTTTCCTAGTCCTGAGCCTTTTGGCTATGCTAGGTTTTACAGAGGCAATGATTTTTGTATCAGAATCATGCTCTATGTTCACAACAGGAGGAGTTTGAGCAGTCTCGTCTTCAGCTGGTTGATCAACAGAGATGTGCTCTTCAGTGGAGGCCTTGTGCTGGACCTCATATGCTTCTTCATCACTATCTGTGGAGGCCTTTTCTGGTCCTCAGATATATCATCAGCAGTATCAGATGATACCTTTTGCTGGTCTTCAGATGCTTCAACATCTATTGGGACATCCTGTTGAGCAGGAGTGTCCTTTGCAGCCTGAGTTTGTTGATCTTCTTGTGGAGTTGGCATGATGCTCAGAGGGATAGAAATGCCACTTACCACTCTTTGTTCAGAAAGAATCCTGTTTACCAACTCTTTTATGGAATCATCCACATACTCAGAAGATTTTGGAGTGATGTTTGCTGGTGAAGGAATGCCTTTGGATTTGCTGCAAACTTGATCTTTTGTTCTTTTTGGAGTTCTTGGCTTTTTAGCAATAGGAACACTTCCTCTGATTTCGTCCATTGGAGTTGAATCCATGGGTACCACAGAAATGGGGGTTGCATGCACTACATCTTCCTTGTTGAGGATCTCTTCAGGAATGTTAGGGTTTTGAGACATTTTCGAAGAGGGTGGATGAAGAGTTTCAGGTTTGATGAGTTCTGAAAAACAGTTAGAGAATGCAATTCGTTTTTGAGAGTATGATGAGAAGATGGATAGCTGAAAGCAAGCTGATATATTATAAGTAGACGTTACTTTGAGACTTTTTAGGAGAGGAATACTCAAGGTCCTTGACTAGACTGGTGTTGCCATCTGGTGCTTATGCCACACAATGTCATATGACATGTTGGCACATCTCCATAACTGCTAAATTTCACATAAGCAGATTCCCAATTTGCCCCTTAGGTTTTCAAATTGAGTAGCATCCAAGGCTTTGGTAAATATATCAGCCAACTGCAGATTTGTAGCTACATGTTCCAGTGAAATCACTTTTTCTTCTACAAGATCTCTGATGAAATGATGTCTGATATCAATATGCTTGGTCCTGCTATGTTGGATAGGATTCTTTGATATGTTAATAGCACTTAAGTTGTCACAGTACAATGTCATGACATCTTGTGGGACATTGTACTCAGTGAGCATTTGCTTCATCCAAACCAACTGAGAACAACTGCTTCCAGCTGCAATATATTCAGCTTCAGCAGTAGATAAGGATACACAATTTTGTTTCTTACTGAACCAAGAAATTAAATTGTTTCCTAGAAAGAAGCATCCTCCTGAAGTGTTTTTTCTGTCATCAGCACTTGCAGCCCAATCAGCATCACAGAAGCCAGTGAGAATTGGTTTGCATCCATGAAAGTACATTATGCCATAGTCACAAGTACCATTAACATATTTCAGAATTCTTTTGACTTGGTTAAGATGACTAACTTTTGGTTCAGCTTGATATCTTGCACATACACCTACTGTAAATGCTATGTCTGGTCTGCTAGCAGTCAGATATAACAAGCTTTCAATCATACTTCTGTATAGGCTTTGATTTACATTCTCACCCTTGTCATCTTTAGTTAGCTTTAAATGTGTGGGGGCAGGAGTTCTCTTATGAGCAGCACTGTCCATTCCAAATTTCTTGACTATGTTCTTAGCATACTTGCTTTGGGAAATGAACATGGAGTCCTCCATTTGCTTTATTTGCAGTCCAAGAAAGTAGGTTAATTCTCCTACTAAGCTCATTTCAAATTCAGATTCCATCTGGTTGACAAAATGTTTGACCATCCTGTCTGACATCCCACCAAAGACAATGTCATCTACATATATTTGAGCAATCATGACATTTCCTTCTTCATCTTTAACAAACAAGGTTTTGTCAATTCCACCTTTCCTGTACCCTTGCTTGATAAGAAAAGTAGTTAGCCTTTCATACCATGCTCTTGGAGCTTGCTTCAGACCATAAAGAGCCTTCTTTAGTTTGTATACATGATTTGGACAGCTTGGATCAACAAATCCTTTAGGTTGTTCTACATATACCTCTTCATTAAGATAACCATTTAAAAAGGCACTTTTCACATCCATTTGAAATAGCTTGAACTTTAAGATACAAGCAATTCCCAAAAGTAGTCTGATTGATTCAAGCCTTGCTACTGGTGCAAAGGTTTCATCAAAGTCTACTCCTTCAATTTGTGTGTATCCTTGAGCTACAAGTCTAGCCTTGTTCTTTGTAACAACTCCTTGCTCATTTGACTTGTTCTTATACACCCATTTAGTTCCAATCACATTTATGTCATCAGGTCTAGGAACAAGGTTCCACACTTCATTCCTTGTGAATTGACCTAATTCCTCTTGCATAGCACAAATCCAGTATTCATCAGTAAGAGCTTCCTTGATGTTCTTAGGTTCTATTTTAGAAACAAAACAGGACCCTGAAATCACTTCTCTTGATCTAGTGCTTACACCTCAGTTGGGATCACCAATTATCAAATCTTTGGGATGATCCTTCTGGATTCTGATGGAGGGAGGTTTTCTGGATTGTTCTGTCCTTGCATCAGTTTGAGTGAAGTCATAATGATCACTCTTTACTTCAGCTTCAGTCTTGATATCAGCAGATGTTCCAACATCTTCTGGGACATCTGTAGGAGCATCATCAATTATCACATTTATGGACTCCATGATAACCTTGGTTCTAGAATTAAATACTCTATATGCTCTGCTGTTTATAGAGTATCCAAGAAAAATCCCTCCATCACTTTTAGGATCCATTTTTCTTCTTTGCTCCCTATCTGCCAGAATATAACAGTTACTTCCAAACACATGGAAGTACTTAACTGTGGGTTTTCTGCCCTTCCAGACTTCATAGATTGTGGACAAAGTTCCTTTCCTTAGAGTAACTCTGTTATGGATGTAACAAGCTGTGTTCATAGCTTCAGCCCAGAAGTACAGAGGTAACTTTTTAGCATGGATCATAGCTCTTGCTGATTCTTGAATAGTTCTATTCTTCCTCTCAACAATCCCATTCTGTTGAGGAGTGATTGGTGAAGAATATTCATGATTGATTCCTTCTGAAGAACAGAAATCTAAGAATTTTTGGCTCTCAAATTCTTTTCCATGATCACTTCTTATTCTGATCACACAGCTAGCTTTTTCCCTTTGTATTCTTTGGCATAAGTCTTTGAATACATCAAATACATCAGACTTTTCTTTGATGAAATTTATCCATGTATACCTTGAAAAGTCATCAACCACCACATAGGCATACCTCTTACCACCAAGGCTCTCAACCTGCATAGGTCCCATAAGATCCATATGCAATAGCTCCAAAACTTTGGAAGTTGTCAGATGTTGGAGCTTTGGATGGGACATCTTGGTTTGCTTGCCTATTTGATATTCACCACATATTTTGCCATCATCAATCTTCAGTTTAGGAATACCTCTTACAGCATCCATAGATATGATCTTCTTTATGCCTCTGAAATGAAGATGACCTAGTCTTTGGTGCCATAGTTTCACTTCTTCTTCTTTAGCTAAAGAGCAAGTTGAAGTGAGACTGAAGTCTTGAGGTTCCCACATGTAACAATTGTCTTTAGATCTGGCTCCTCTCATGACAACCTCTTGTTCTTTGTTAGACACTATGCATTCAGTTTTGGTAAAGTTTACACTGTACCCTTGATCACATAATTGACTTATGCTGATCAGGTTAGCAGTTAAACCTTTAACCAGTAGCACATCATTTAGTCTTGGTACAACTTGACAGTCCAAGGTCCCAACTCCCTTGATTTCTCATTTAGCTCCATCTCCAAAGGTTACATATCTGGATGAATGTGACTTTAAGTCTACTAGCAGATTCTTCAATCCAGTCATGTGTCTTGAACACCCACTGTCAAAGTACCAGTCTTCTTTGGCTGATACTCTTAGTGATGTATGTGCTATATATGCAACACCTTTCTTTGACCATTTGAGTTGAGATTTCTTTTGATACCTCTGCCCTGTGTATTGTTTATCAGTAGAGCTCCAAGGTTGTTTGTTGATCTTGTTCTTGGGTATGTAGCTTTGATCAGCATTAAGACTAGCTTTTGGGCTCCATACCTTCTTGATAACCTCTGTCTTTTGCTTAGGAGGTTGCTGATCTCTTTGATGTCTATGCAGCACTTTCTTGGTAGCTTCTATCTTCTTCTTAGGAGGTTGCTGATACATCTGATTTGGATATCCATGCAACTTATAGCAATGAGGTTTGATATGTCCAAATCTTCCACAATGATGACATCTCCATCTTTGATATTTCTTCTTCATTTTGTTCTTTTCATAATGTTGAGACATCTGTTGGAACATTATGTTTGACTTTGTGTTCTTTTCATGATGTTGAAGCATCTGTTGGGACATCTTGTTTGACTGTATGGACTTTGAAGTAGTTTTGCTTGAGCTAGCTTCATCCTTATGAACTCTGTTAAATCCCAGTCCACTTTTATCCCCTGAATGCTTATTGTTGCTGAGAATAACATCCAGTGTACTTGAGCTACTGTTCAGCATTCTAACAGATTTGGACATGTGTTCCAAATTGGAGTTGAGAAGACTTACTTCACTTTTCAAGGTGTCAATGATCTCTTGATCACTTGCTTTTTCATTCTTTAGTGCCTCATTCTGCTTCTTTAGCTTTATAATCTCACTGCATATTTCAGTGCTTCTTTTGAATAATTCTTTGTATGCTTGTTCAAGTTCTTCAAAAGTAAGCTCCCCATCACTGGATTCACTTTCAGATTCACATAATCCAGCTAGAGCAGTGATATGCTTAGCTGATTCTTCTTCTGAATCACCTCCTGAGTCTTCATCAGACCAGGTTACAGAGAGTCCTTTCTTTTGCCTTTTTAAGTAGGTAGGGCATTCATTCCTGATGTGTCCATATCCTTCACATCCATGGCATTTAATTCCTTTTTCTTGACTGGTCTTTTCATCATAATTTGACCTTCTATTAGCATCATAAGGTCTTTTGTTCTCAGAAAATTTTGTGTATCTTCCACTGGGTTTGGATTTGTCTTCCATCTTTCTGAGAATCTGTTTGAATTGTCTTCCAAGCATAGCAATGTTGTCTGATAAGCTTTCACCAGTTTCTGCTTCATCATTTTCTTCTTCTTCATCAGTATTTGTCACCAAGGCTATGCTTTTGTTCTTCTTTACATTTGTGTCATTCATTCCCATCTCAAATGTTTGAAGGGAACCAATGAGCTCTTCAACTTTCATTGTGCATATGTCTTGAGCTTCTTCTATTGCTGTGACTTTCATGTCAAATCTTTTTGGCAAAGATCTGAGAATCTTTCTTACAAGCTTTTCATCAGTCATCTTTTCTCCCAAGGCTCTAGAAGTATTGGCTATTTCTAAGATGTTCATGTAGAATTCATGAATTGTCTCATCTTCCTTCATTCTCAAGTTTTCAAACTTGGTGGTGAAAAGTTGAAGTCTTGACATCTTTACCTTTGATGTTCCTTCATGAGTTGTTTTGAGTGTGTCCCAAACATCTTTGGCCAGCTCACAGTGATGCACAAGTCTAAAGATGTTCCTATCAATGCCATTGAATAAAACATTTAAGGCCTTGGAGTTGCCTAGTGCTGAATCTTCTTCCTCCTTACTCCATTCTTCTTCAGGTTTCAACACTTTTGATCCATCTATGGTGTCTTGGACAGGATGTTCCCATCCAATGTTGACTGCTCTCCAGGCCCTGTTGTCAAGTGATCTTAAGAATGCAATCATTCTTGGTTTCCAGTAGTCATAATTAGATCCATCCAGTATAGGTGGTCTATTAACTGATCCTATATCTCTGTCCATGTTTCCAGAATTTGTATTCCCTAGATCTCACCCAGTATAAACAGGCAGGGTGCCTGCTCTGATGCCAATTGAAATTCTGTGATCAGGTATGAGATGTCCTATGAGATGTTCCAACACTTGACAGATTTAACCAAAACTTAAAGTGCAAGAAAATTAAACAACACAGTAGTTTGTTAACCCAGTTCAGTGTATAACCACACTTACATCTGGAGGCTACCAAGCCAGGAGGAAATCCACTATAAGTAATATTAATTCTAGACTTAAACCACCTAGTTTAATCTTTCACTTAATATCTACCCAATGCAATTTCTACCTAAGACACTACTTAGATATGAGTACCAACTCACTCCCCCTCAATCACATAGTGATATTGTTTACAAGTTTAATAAAATTGAAGTCATACTTCACACAAAACAGCTTGATCTTACTTCACAGTTTCAATCAAGTCACAAATACACTTTTGCTTAAAAGCTCATAAAGTGGTACAATAAAAAACAACCTGCTATTAAAACACACAACACTCTATTTTGTCTTATGAAATTCGTACCCAATTTTGTGAGTTTCTGTTGATTAAATAGGTGTTTGTATTTTGGGCTTTCTGTAGGTTAATACAGTCCTAAAACGCATGCAACTTCCACCTTGAATTAGGGTTTGTTACTTCCTAGATTCTAGGTGATTTAGTTCTTCTGATTATGCTGAAGCCTCATAACAATACTCCCTACAGATGCGCCTTATTCTATTTTTGTCCATCCATAATTAATTTCAGATAACTTTCCTTAAATTTCTCAGATCAGTTAGTCATTAATTAATTCTGGTAGCAGGTTTGAGATGTCTCAACATCTGTTGGGACATCCTGAAAAACTGAACTTAAATCATTTACACAATGTCCCAACATCTGGTGTGACATCCTGAATTAAGTTCTTTAAATTGAGTTTTTTTAATATATTTTTTATATAGAAACTATTGAGTTTTTTAAATTGGAATTTTTTGTATTCTTTTTAAAGTTGTGTTTTTTCACTTGGAAATCTTGTTATGGTTTTATAGTGAAATTGACATGTTTTTTAACTTGAAACTTTTATTTTGGTTTTTATAGTGAAACTGTTGTGTTTTTTAACTTGGATATTTTTTATGTTTTTATAGTGAAACAATTGAGTATTTTTACTTGGAATTTTATAAATATATTTATAGAGAAATTGTTGAGTATTTTAACTTGAAACTTTTTTTTATGATATTTATAGTGAAAAAAGATGAGGTTTATAACTTGGATATTTTTTTAGGATCTTCATAGTAAAATTGTTGAGCATTTTACCTTGGAACTTTTTTGTTTTGTTTTTATAGTGAAATTGTAGTGTTTTTAAACTTGGAACTTTTGTTATGGTTTTTATAGTGAAATTGTTGAGTTTTTTCACTCAGACTTTTTTTTTTATTGTTTTTATAGTGAAACTGTTGAGCTTTTTTCAATTGGAACTTATTTTTATGTTGTTTATATTGAAACTATTGAGTTTTTTCACTTGAAATTTTTTAATATATTTTTTTATATAGAAACTGTTGAGTTTTTTAACTTGGAATTTTTATATGCTTTTTAAAGTTGAGTTTTTTCACTTGGAAATCTTGTTATAGTTTTTATAGTGAAACTATTGACATTTTTAACATGAAACTTTTTTATGGTTTTTTAGTGAAATTGTTGAGTTTCTTAACTTGGAACTTTTATTATGGTTTAATTGTGAAACTGACTTATTTTTTAACTTGAAACTTTTATTTTGGTTTTTATAGTGAAACTGTTGTGCTTTTTAACTTGGATATTTTTTATGTGTTTATAGTAAAACTCTAGAGTTTTTTTACTTTGAATTTTTTATATATTTTTATAGAGAAATTGTTGAGTTTTTTCAACTTGAAACTTTTTTTATGATATTTATAGTGAAATAGATGAGGTTTATAACTTGGATATTTTTTTATGATCTTTATAGTGAAATTTTTGAGCATTTTACCTTTGAACTTTTATTTTTTGGTTTTTATAGTGAAATTGTAGTGTTTTTAACTTGGAACTGTTGATATGGTTTTTATTGTGAAATTGTTGAATTTTTTAACTTTGAAATCTTTTATGGTTTTTATAGTGAAACTGTTGAGTTTTTTCACTTGGAAATTTTTTTATGGTTTTTATAGTAAAACTGTTGAGTTTTTTCAATTGGAATTTATTTTTATGTTTTTTATATTGAAACTGTTTATTTTTTTCACTTGAAATTTTTTAATATATTTTTTATAAAGAAACTGTTGAGTTTTTTAACTTGGAAATCTTGTTATGGTTTTTATAGTGAAACTATTGACATTTTTAACATGAAACTTTTTTATGGTTTTTTAGTGAAATTGTTGAGTTTTTTAACTTGGAACTTTTATTATGGTTTTATAGTGAAACTAACTTGTTTTTTTATTTGAAACTTTTATTTTGGTTTTTATAGTGAAACTGTTGTTTATTTTTAACTTGGATCTTTTTTAAGGCTTTATAGGTAAACTATTTAGTTTTTTTACTTAGAATTTTTAAAATATTTTTATAGAGAAATTGTTGACTTTTTTAACTTGAAACTTTCTTTTTTATGATATTTATAGTGAAATAGATGAGGTTTTTAACTTGGATCTTTTTTTAGGATCTTTATAGTAAAATTATTGAGCATTTTACCTTGGACTTTTTTTTTGTTTTTATAGTGAAATTGTAGTGTTTTTTAACTTGGAACTTTTGTAATGGTTTTTATAGTGAAACTGTTGAGTTTTTTAATTTTGAAATTTTTAATGGTTTTTATAGTGAAATTGTTGAGTTTGTTTCACTTGAAACTTTTTTTTTATGGTTTTTATAGTGAAACTATTGATTTTTTTTTTTCATTCAGAAGTTATTTTTATGTTTTTTATATTGAAACTATTGAGTTTTTTCACTTGAAATTTTTAATATATTTTTTATAGAGAAATTGTTGAGTTTTTTAACTTGGAATTTAATGTATGCATTTTAAAGTTGAGTTTTTTCACATGGAAATCTTGATATAATTTTTATAGTGAAACTATTGACATTTTTAACATGAAACTTTTTTATGGGGTTTTAGTGAAATTGTTGAGTTTTTTAACTAGGAACTTTTATTATGGTTTTTATAGTGAAACTGACTTGTTTTTTAACATGAAACTTTTATTTTGGTTTTAATAGTGAAACTGTTGTGGTTTTTACTTGAATCTTTTTTATGATTTTATAGTGAAACTATTGAGTATTTTTACTTGGAATTTTTTTTAATTCTTTTTATAGAGAAATTGTTGAGTTTTTTTAACTTGAAACATATTTTTTTATGATTTTTATAGTGAAATAGATGAGGTTTATAACTTGGATATTTTTTTAGGATCGTTATAGTGATATTGTTGAGCATTTTACCTTGGAATTTATTTTTTGTTTTTATTGTGGAATTGTAGTGTTTTTTAACTTGGAACTTTTGTTATAGTTTTTATAGTGAAACTGTTGAGTTTTTTAACTTTGAAATTTTTTTATGGTTTTTATAGTGAAACTGTTGAGTTTTTTCACTTGATACTTTTTTTATGGTTTTTATAATGAAACTGTTGAGTTTTTTTTATAGTGAAACTGTTGAGTTTTTTTTATAGTGAAACTATTGACGTTTTTAACATGAAACTTTTTTATGGTTTTTTAGTGAAATTGTTGAGTTTTTCAACTTGGAACTTTTATTATGGTTTTTATAGTGAAATTGATTTGTTTTTTAACTTGAAACATTTTGATTTTTGTTTTTATAGTGAAACTGTTGTGTTTTTTAACTTGGATCTTTTTTATTGTTTTATAGTGAAACTATTGAGTTTTTTTACTTGGAATTTTTTAAATATTTTTATAGAGAAAATTTTGAGTTTTTTAACTTGAAACTTTTTTTATGATATTTATAGTGAAATAGATGTGGTTTATAACTTGGATCTTTTTTTAAAATCTTTATAGTGAAATTGTTGAGCATTTTACATTCGAACTTTTTTTTTTTTTTATAGTGAAATCTTGCTTTTTAACTTTGAACTTTTGTTATGGTTTTTATAGTGAAACTGTTGAATTTTTTCACTTTGAAAATTTTTATGGTTTTTATAGTGAATCTTTTGAGTTTTTCACTTGTAACTAATTTATTGTGTTATTTATAGTGAAACTGTTGAGTTTTTTCACTTGAAACTTTTTAATATATTTTTTATAGAGAAACTGTTGAGTTTTTTAACTTGGAATTTTTGGTATCCTTTTAAAGCTAAGTTTTTTTCCATGGAAATCTTGTAATGGTTTTTATAGTGAAACTATTGACATTTTTAACATGAATATTTTTGTATGGTTTATTAGTGAAATTATTGAGTTTTTTAACTTGAAACTTTTATTATGGTTTTTATAGTGAAACTGACTTGTTTTTTAACTTGAAACTCTTATTTTGATTTTTATAGTGAAATTGTTATGTTTTTTAACTTGGAAATTTTTTATGGTTTTATAGTGAAACTTTTGAGTTTTTTACTTGGAATTTTTTAAATATTTTTATAGACGAATTGTTGAGTTTTTTTAACTTGAAACATTTATTTTTAATAATTTTTATAGTGAAATAGATGAGGTTTATAACTTGGATCTTTATTTTAGAATCTTTATAGTGAAATTGTTGAGAATTTTACCTTGGAACTTTTTTTATAGTCAAATTATAGTGTTTTTTAACTTGGAACTTTTTTATGGTTTTTATAATGAAATTATTGAGTTTTTTAACTTTGAATTTTTTTATGGTTTTTATAATGAATCTGTTGGTTTTTTTAACTTTGAAATTTTTTATGGTTTGTATAGTGACACTTTTGAGTTTTTTCACTTTGAACTTATTTTTTATGTTTTTTATAGTGAAGTTGTTGTGTTTTTTCACTTGAGATTGATTAATATATTTTTTATAGAGAAATTGTTGAGTTTCTTAACTTGGAATTTTTATATGCTTTTTAAAGTTGAGTTTTTTCACATGGAAAATCTTGTTATGGTTTTTATAATGAAACTATTGACATTTTTAACGTGAAACTTTTTTATAGTTTTTTAGTGAAATTGTTGAGTTTTTTAACTTGGAACTTTTATTATGGTTTTTATAGTGAAACTGATTTGTTTTTTTAACTTGAAACTTTTATTTTGGTTTTTATAGTGAAACTGTTGTGTTTTTTAACTTGGATCTTTTTTATGGTTTTATAGTGAAACTATTGAGTTTTTTTACTTGGAATTTTTTAAATATTTTTATAGGGAAATTGTTGAGTTTTTTAACTTGAAACTTTTTTTTTATGATATTTATAGTGAAATAGATGAGTTTTATAACTTGGATCTTTTTTTAGGATCTTTATTGTGAAATTGTTGAGCATTTTACCTTGGAACTTAGTTTTGGTGTTTATAATGAAATTGTGTTTTCTTAACTTTGAACTTTTGTTTTGGTTATTATAGTGAAACTGTTGAGTTTTTTAACTATGAAATTTTTTATGAATTTTATAGTGAAACTGTTGAGTTTTATTCACTTGGAACTTATTTTTTATTATTTTTATTGTGAAATTGTTGAGCTTTTTAACTTGAAATTTTTTAATATATTTCTTATAGAGAAACTGTTAAGTTTTTTAACTTGGAAATTTTTGTAAGCTATTTAAAGTTGAGTTTTTTCACTTGGAATCTTGTTATGGGTTTTATAATGAATTGTTGACATTTTTAACATGAAACTTTTTTTTAATTGTTTTTTAGTGAAATTTTGAGTTTTTTAACTTGGAATTTTTATTATGGTTTTTATAGTAAAACTGACTTGTTTTTTAACTTGAAACTTTTATTTAGGTTTTTATAGTGAAACTGTTGAATTTTTGAACTTGGATCTTTTATTTTGGTTTTTATAGTGAAACTATTGAGTTTTTTTAAATATTTTCATAGAGAAATTGTTGAGTTTTTTAACTTGAAACTTTTTTTAATGATATTTATAGAGAAATAGATGAGGTTAATGGCTTGGATCTTACTTTAGGATCTTTATAGTGAAATTGTTGAGCATTTTACCATGAAACTTTTCTTTTTGGTTTTTATAGTGAAATTGTTGGGTTTTTTAACTTGGAACTTTTGTTATGGTTTTTATAGTGAAATTGTTGAGTTTTTTATCTTTCAAATTTTTTATGGTTTTTATAGTAAAACTGTTGAGTTTTTTAACTTGGAATTTTTTGTATGCTTTTTAAAGTTGAATTTTTTCACATGGAAATCTTGTTATAGTTTTTATAGTGGAACTGTTGACATTTTTAACATGAAACTTTTTTATGGTTTTTTAGTGAAAATATTGAGTTTTTTAACTTGGAACTTTTATTTTGGTTTTTAAGTGAAATTGACTTATTTCTTTACTTGAAAACTTTATTTTTGTTTTTATAGTGAAACGGTTGTGTTTTTTAACTTGGATCTATTTTATGGTTTTATAGTGAAACTATTGAGTTTTTTAACTTGGAATTTTTTAAATATTTTTATAGAGAAATTGTTGAGTTTTTTAACTTGAAACTTTTTTTTTTATGAAATTTATAGTGAAATAGATGAGGTTTATAACTAGGATCTTTTTTTAGGATCTTTATATTGAAATTGTTGAGCATTTTACCTTGGATTGTTTTTTGGTTTTTATAGTGAAATTGTTATGTTTTTTAACTTGGAACTTTTGTTATGGTTTTTATAGTGAAACTGTTGAGTTTTTTAAATTTGAAATTTTTTATTGTTTTAATAGTTAAACATTTGAGTTTTTTCACTTGGAACTTATTTTTTATGTTTTTAATAGTGAAATTGTTGAGCTTTTCCACTTGGATTTTTTTGTATGCTTTTTAAAGTTGTGTTTTTTCACTTGGAAATCTTGTTATGGTCTTATTGTAAAACTATTGACATTTTTAATGAAAAACGTTTTTATGGGGTTTTAGTGAAATTGTTGATTTTTTTAACTTGGAACTTTTATTATGGTTTCTATAGTGAAACTAACTTGTTTTTTAACGTTTAACTTTTTTTTTGGTTTTTAAAGTGAAACTGTTCTGTTTTTAACTTGGAACTTTTGTTATGGTTTTTATAGTGAAACTGTTGAATTTTTTTCACTTGGAACTTATTTTTTCTTATGTTTTTTATAGTGAAATTGGTGAGTTGTTTCAATGGAATTTTTTTAATATATTTTTTCTAGAGAAACTAATGAATTTTTTAACTTGGAATTTTTTGTATGATTTTAAAAGTTGAGTTTTTTCACTTGAAAATCTTGTTATGGTTTTTATAATGAAATTGTGGACATTTTTAATATGAAACTTTTTTTATGGTTTTTTTAGTGAAATTTTGAGATTTTTAACTTGAAACTTTTGTTATGGTTTTTATAGTGAAACTGACATGTTTTTTGAAAATGAAACTTTTAGTTTGGTTTTAATAGTGAAACTGTTGAGTTTTTTTTACTTGGATCTTTTTTTTTTATGATTATTATTGTGAAATTGATGAAGTTTATAACTTGGATCATTTTTTAGGATCTTTATAGTGAAATTGTTGAGCATTTTACCTTGGAACTTTTCTGTAGTTTTTAATAGTGAAATTGTTTTGTTTTTATAACTTGGAACTTTTGTTATGGTTTTTAGAGTGAAACTGTTGAGTTTTTTTAACTTTGAAATTTTTCAAATTTTTTATAGTGAAACGGTTGAGTTTTTCCACTTGGAACTTTTTTATGGTTTTTATTAGGGGTGGCAAAACGGACCGCCCGCCCCGCCCCGTGCCCGCCCCGCCTAAAGCCCGCCAAAAAATAGCGGGGCGGGCATGCCCGCCAAGTTGAAATGGGCATAAAAGTCTAGCCGCCCCGCCAAGGTGGCGGGTTGGCGGGCGGCGGGCTTGCCCGCCTTCTTTTTTAATTTTTTTTCTATTTTTTTTAAATAAATTAAATAGTTCTTTTTTCTACATTTCAATAAAAATACATCAAACCAACATTTAAAAAGCATAATTTTTATTAGCCTAAAACATCAACTTTTAGTGAAATAATATTCTTATCATATATAACATCACATTTAGTATTTTAAATGATCTAAATTCAAATTTCGATCACACTTTTGTCATTATTCATTAGAAAAATTCAAAATATTTGTCCAACAATAAAGAAAGAGAAAATAGATTAATCATAATAATCTAATAACAACTTATGTACATATCACAAACTATTTTCATAGGCTCTTCCAAATACTTAAATAGAGCTATTATATAGGTGTGGCGGGCTTTGGCGGGCGACGGATTTTGGCGGGGCGGGTTTTGGCGGGTGGCGGGATTTAGCGGGGCAGATTTTGGTGGGCGGCGGGCCTAAAATCCCAACCCAACCCGCCACTTTTTGGCGGGTGCGCGGGCCGGCCCGGCGGGCCACGACCCGTTTTGCCACCCCTAGTTTGTATAGTGAAACTGTTGATTTTATTTTTCCACTTGGAACTTATTTTTATGTTTTTATATTGAAACTGTTGAGTTTTTTCACTTGAAATTTTTTAATATATTTTTTTATAAATAAATTGTTGAGTTTTTTAACTTGGAATTTTTTGTATGCTTTTTAAAGTTGAGGTTTTTCATTTGGAAGTCTTGTTATGTTTTTATAATGAAATTGTTGACATTTTTAACATGAAACTTTTTTTAATGGTTTTTTAGTTAAATTTTGAGTTTTTTAACTTGGAACTTTTAATATGGTTTTTATAGTGAAACTGACTTGTTTTTGAACATAAAAGTTTTAGTTTGGTTTTTATAGTGAAACTGTTGAGATTTTTAAATTGGATCTTTTTTATTATGGTTTTTATAGTGAAACTATTGAGTTTTTTTACTTGAAATTTTTTAAATATTTTTATAGAGAAATTGTTGAGTTTTTTTAACTTTAAACTTATTTTTTTATGATTTTTATAGTGAAATAGATGAGGTTTATAACTTGGTTCTTTTTTAGGATCTTTATAGTGAAATTGTTGAGCATTTTACCTTGGAATTTTTTTTTTGGTTTTTATAGTGAAATTGTTGTGTTTTTGAACTTGGAATCTTTGTTATGGTTTTTATAGTGAAATTGTTGAATTTTTTAACTTTGAAATTTTTTATAGATATTATAGTAAAACAGTTGAATTTTTCAATTGATACTTTTTTTTATGGTTTTTATAGTGAAACTGATGAGTTTTTTTTGACTTAGAACTAATTTATTTTTTATGGTTTTTATAGTGAAACTGTTGAGTTTTTTCACTTAAATTTTTTTAATATATTTTTTTCTAGAGAAACTGTTGAGTTTTTTCACTTAAATTTTTTTAATATATTTTATCTAGAGAAACTGTTGAGTTTTTTAACTTGGAATTTTTTGAATGTTTTTTCATGGTGAGTTTTTTCACTTGGAAATCTTGTTATGGTTTTTATAATGAAATTGTTGACATTTTTAACATTAAACTTTTTTTTATGGTTTTTTAGTGAAATTTTGAGTTTTTTAACTTGGAACTTTTATTATGGTTTTTATAATGAAACTGACATGTTTTTGAACATGAAACTTTTAGTTTGGTTTTTATAGTGAAATTGTTGAGTTTTTTTAACTTGGATTGTTTTTATGGTTTTTATAGTGAAATTATTGAGTTTTTTTTGAATATTTTTATAGAGAAATTGTTGAGTTTTTTAACTTGAAATTTTTTTTATGATTATTATAGTGAAATAGACAAGGTTTATAACTTAGATATTTTTTTAGGATCTTTATAGTGAAATTGTTGAGCATTTTACCTTGGAACTTTTTTTTAGGTTTTAATAGTGAAAGTGTTGTGTTTTTTAACCTAGAACTTTTGTTATGGTTTTTATAGTGAAATTGTTGAGTTTTTTAACTTTGAAATTTTTTTATGGTTTTTATAGTGAAACTGTTGAGTTTTTCCACTAGGAACTTTTTTTATGGTTTTTATAGTGAAATTTTTTATTTTTTTCACTTGGAACTTATTTTTATGTTTTTATATTAAAACTGTTGAGTTTTTTCACTTGAAATTTTATAATATATTTTTTAAAGAGAAACTGTTGAGTTTTTTAACTTGGAATTTTTTGTTGGTTTTTTATGTTGAGTTTTTTCACTTGGAAATCTTGTTATGGTTTTTATAAGGAAATTTTTGACATTTTTAACATGAAACTTTTTCTTTATGGTTTTTTTATAGAAATTTTGAGTTTTTTAACTTGGAACTTTTATTATGGTTTTTATAATGAAACTGACTTGGTTTTGAACATGAAACTTTTTGTTTGATTTTTATAGTGAAACTTTTGAGTTTTTTTAACTTGGATCTTTTTTTATTGTTTTTATAGTGAAAGTATTGAGGTTTTTTACTTGCAATTTTTTAAATATTTTTATAGAGAAATTGTTGAGTTTTTTTATGGTTTTTACTTGAAAGTATTGTGAAACTGTTGAATTTTTTAACTTTGAAATTTTTTATAGTTTTTATAGTAAAAATGTTGAATTTTTCAGTTGGAACTTTTTTTTTATGGTTTTTATAGTGAAACTGTTGAGTTTTTTTTCACTTGAAACTTATTTTTTTTATGTTTTTTTATAGTGAAACTGTTAAATTTTTTCATTTGAAATTTTTTAATATATTTTTTCTAGCGAAACTGTTGAGTTTTTTAACTTGGAATTTTTTGTATGCTTTTTAAAGTTGAGTTTTTTCACTTGGAAATCTTGTTATGGTTTTTATAATGAAATTGTTGACATTTTTAACATGAAACTTTTTTTAATGGGTTTTAAGTGAAATTTTGAGTTTTTTAACTTGGAACTTTTATTATGGTTTTTTAGTGAAACTGATTTGTTTTTGAACATGAAACTTTTAGTTTGGTTTTTATAGTGAAACTGTTGAGTTTTTGAACTTGGATCCTTTTTTTATGGTTTTTAGAGTGAAATTATTGAGTTTTTTTTATATATTTTTATAGAGAAATTGTTGAGTTTTTTAACTTGAAACTTTGTATAGGAAGTTTTCCTATCAAAACTATAAGAGTAGGGTTTCAATGCTAAATAGAGAACAAATAAAATTATCTAAAGAAAAGTAAAATAAAAGATAAGATTTTTCATTTGATTGATATCCCAAATGTTTCAAAGACACTACATTATATAACTTCAATATTGGATAATAAAACTAAAAGCCCATCTTAACAATATTTGAAAAATAGACCCAACTAAGATATATTAAAATTAATTTCATATCCTATCATTACCAACCCCTTCAAAAACAACCTTGTCCTCAAGGTTGTAAAACTTTATGGTTGTAAAACTTTTCCTGGCTCATATGATTTCTGCAATTGATAAGGTAAATACTTCTACCCAAATGCTCATACCACAACATCTATGAAGACCCTGCTAATAACAGTGGCCACCATTTCTTTCCAGCAAACTTTTCAAGTGCTTTCAAATAAGCATCATTTTACTCAAAAGAAGAGTATAGGGGTGCAACAAAGGTAATGGATTTTTCACAATTTGAGTACTTTGCATCCAAAGCCAATGCAATTACATTTCCCATATAAAGTGTGAAAGCACCAGGATGTGTCCCATAGAGTGTGCAATTACATTTTAGAAACACTCTATGTGTTCAAAATGAAGAACACATAAATCCATGTAAGAATATCACATTAGCATCATCATTGGTCTTCTCTCGGATGGTAAAAATAATACCATAAATATAAAGCTCTTCCAACAGTGGATCTATATCAGAGGATCCTAAGTTAATGACGACTATCCCAATAAGTTCGAAAGAAATGACGATTCCAACATTGTGTGTTTTGGCAGCAAAAAAGTTGTGTGGTTTGACTGCAGAGACCCCAATTAGTTATTATGAGGTGTGGATTGTTGACAAAAGTGTGGTATTTGCCTTGTCCAAATCTCTAACCCCAGCCTTAACAGCAAATCCCTTTGTCGTTAATTGTTCAACTATTCTTTTTCCAGTGCTACAAGTAGCTTCATCAACAAAAATCTTCTTCAAACTCAAATCATCATCACCTACTATTTCACTTCCTTTAGTGTATGCTAAAAGAAACGATACAATGGTTGCAACCAAAAGCATCTTCACTAACATGTTTTCAAATTGTTCCATAGCTAGTTTCCTTGATGGCTTTCCCTTCTCTTTCGCTAGCTCGTTCCAACCGTATTCGTCGCGCCGCTTCTGACCCTCATTAGAACTTAAACATTTGTCTAGTTGTACACCATACTCTTTCAAAGACTCCTCAACTGACCATGACCATGTATGAAACGACTTTTCCTCCATTAGAACTTTCATATTCATATTCACCACTGTAGAAACATTCCAATCAGTTAGTTTTCGCATTAGCGGCTCCGATGACAAATTGAGAGCATGTGAAAATGTAACAGTGCTCATGAGCTCCACATTAGGACAAACTTGGTGATATTTAAAATTGAATTCTAGCCAAGAAAAATTCCAAGAGTATGCATAAAAGTAGGAAGCCAAATTAATTGAGCAGTAGGTACAATTCTTAAATACACTTGATAGTTTGCATGCATGAACAATACTTTCATGTGTTGTTGGGACATCCTTATAAACACCTTCTTCCAAATCAATGTCAACTTTGGAGTTTTTTGATGCATGTTATGCATAGAGAGAAAATATACTCTCCATTGCATTTAGTCCACCATTATCTGCCAATGTTCTAGGAATGATCTCAAAACTTTCAGTAAATTTTGCTATAGCATACTGATTCAATCATGTCTCCTTGAAAGAAAATTTTGTCACCCTCTTAGCTAACTCAACTTCAGTTGCAGCAGCTCCATGCACAATTTGACTATCCCTGCACATGGCCTTGTAAGTGTTCCCTCCATCATCAGATATACTATCAGTACTTGCTCTCAAGATAACAGTTGACACAGAATTTCCAATTTCTTTATTTTTAATAACGATAACCCTTGCACCACCAATTTAGTCAACTGAAATAGAATCGACATACTCAAGATCATATGGGTTTGGTTGACTAAGCTTTATCATAGCAACAACACCGGTTGTACGCAAAAATCGACGCAGTTCAAACTTCGAATTGATTTTCAGAACCATAAGCTTATAATGCTCACAAAAATGTAAAGCCATGTCTAATAAACCCTTAAGAAGCACAATGGAAGAAGGAGGTTTGATGAAGAAATGAAAAACCACAATATGAAAGAGATGAACCAGCGGCGTGTTTGATTTACGATGGTTGCCGAAAGTTTTGCTCTGCAAGGCACTCTGAAGCCTAGTACAAGTTTCAACAAAAAATCTTGTCGAGACCATTGTCGTGTCAGTATGTTGCATACTTGTGTTTATTGTGATAATAGCTTCTATGGGAATATAGAGGAAATTGCAATCCCTCTTCAGCATTTGATCAAACACCTTACTTGCAGTGGTAAAACAGATTTTCGTGGTTGAAGGTGGCAACACATTTGAAGAAAACAATTTTGACATAAAACCAAGCAAGTCTATTTCGCCATAATTATAGGTGGTTGGACCAGCTGATGTTGGGCCGCGCAGATCAAAGAAATCATGAGTGGGCTCAGTTTCCTGGGTTTCGGAAGCAGCGCCACTGGTAGCAGCAGTTACTTCAGTTGGATTATTGCTTACGAGAGAAGATCTAGTGGGATAAGAGGTTAGGCTAGGATCATCACTTGCATGAGGGAATGATCCTCTTGGAGCAGATTCTGCTGAAGGTTCAACATCCCTTTCACCCTGCACAGGGCTCTGAGCTTCACCAACCACCTCTTCATATGTGGGAGGAGCACCCACATTTTTCTCAGAAAACTTCCATTGAAGTCTTGCTTCTAGTGATTGGTCCTCAACTTTAGCATTGCTACCTCGAGACGAGTGTTGGCCATCCTCATCAAAATCACGCTCTTTATCACAACTCATACTTCTTGTATCATATTGGTAGTCAACACTTCGACTTCTTCCCTTGTCATCATCTCTATAATCGTCCCTGCTATAACATTCTTCACAATCTCTACCATAATGATCTTCATCGCGACTGTACCGATCATCATCTCTAGAGTCAGTAGATGATTTCGAACCCGTACCACACACACCATATGGTTCCACTTTTCCCCCATGATAAGCATACACCCCATCTTCATAACCTTCATCACTACAACCACCACCAACATAATCGGATTTCACTGGATTCTTGTATTGGCTTTCGTAACTCGGAATAGGAGGAACCGAAGAAGCGAGTCAATATGGGAGTACGGAGCCAGATTATGTAATGATGAATTAGGATTGGAATTGGGATTGGGATTAGGGTTTGAATTAGGATTTAAAACCATTTCTTGAACAACTACAACTTCCATTGATTCCATTTCCTCTTCTAATTTTAAGAAAGGGGGTTTCCATCTGGGCTTAAAATAATAATAAAAAATTTCTTTAAAAGTAGTCCAAGACATAGATGGATGAAGTTTAATCCTCCATAACCACCATTTAAGAGAATAATCTCTCATTGCCATTGCAGCTACCTTCATCTTCTCTTCATCATTCATAATATTGTTGAATGTAAAATAGTTTTCAATAGAAAAGACCCACCCATATGAATCTTCTACTCCATAAAATCGTCGGAAGAATCCCATTTAGCAAGAATGAGATCGAAATGAAAGCACCAATTGATAAGAAGTTTTCCTATCAAAACTATAAAAGTAGGGTTTCAATGCTAAACATAGAACAAATAAAATTATGTAAAGAAAAGAAAAATAAAAGATAAGATTTTTCGTTTGATTGATATCCTAAATGTGTCAAAGACACTACATTATATAACTTCAATAATGGATAATAAAACTAAAAGCCCAACTTAACAATATTTGAAATAAAGACCCAACTAAGATATATTAAAATTAATTTCATATCCTACCACTTTTTTTTTATGATTATTAAAGTGAAATTGATGAGGTTTATAACTTGGATCTTTTTTTAAGATCTTTATAGTGAAATTGTTGAGCATTTTACCTTGGAACTTATTTTTTAGGTTTTAATAGTTAAATTATTGTGTTTTTTAACTTGGAACTTTTGTTATGGTTTTTACAGTGAAACTGTTGAGTTTTTTAACTTTGAATTTTTTTTTATGGTTTTTATAGTGAAACTGTTGAGTTTTTCCACTTGGAACTAATTTTTATGATTTTTATAGTTAAACTGTTGATTTTTTCACTTGGAACTAATTTTTATGTTTTTATATTGAAATTGTTGAGTTTTTTCACTTGAAATTTTTTAATATATTTTTTATTGAGAAACTGTTGAATTTTTTAACTTGACATTTTTTGTATGCTTTTTAAAGTTGAGTATTTTCACTTGGAAATCTTGTTATGGTTTTTATAATGAAATTGTTGACATTTTTAACATGAAACTTTTTTTATGGTCTTTTAGTGAAATTTTGAGTTTTTTAACTTAGATCTTTTATTATGGTTTTTATAGTGAAACTGACTTGTTTTTGAACATAAAACTTTTTGTTTGGTTTTTATAGTGAAACTGTTGAGTTTTTTTAACTTGGATCTTTTTTATGGTTTTTATAGTGAAACTATTGAGTTATTTTACTTGGAATTTTTTAAATATTTTTAAAGAAAAATTGTTGAGTTTTTTTAACTTGAAACTTCTTTTTTATGATTTTTATAGTGATATATATGAGGTTTATAATTGGATCTTTTTTTAGGATCTTTATTGTGAAACTGTTGAGCATTTTACCTTGAAACTTTTTTTTTTTTGTTTTTATAGTGAAACTGTTGAGTTTTTTAACTTTGTAACTTTTTATGGTTTTTATAGTGAAACTGTTGAATTTTTTAACTTCGAATTTTTTTATAGTTTTTAAAGTAAAACTATTGAATTTTCCGGTTGGAACTTTTTTTTTATGGTTTTTATAGTAAAACTGTTGAGTTTTTTTTACTTGGAATTTTTTGTATGCTTTTTATAGTTGTGTTTTTTCACTTGGAAATCTTGTTATGGTTTTTATAATGAAATTGTTGATATTTTTAACATGAAACTTTTTTATGGTTTTTTAGTGAAATTTTTAGTTTTTTAACTTGGAACTTTTATTATAGTTTTTATAGTGAAACTGACTTGTTTTTGAACATGAAACTTTTAGTTTGGTTTTTATAGTAAAACTGTTCAGTTTTTTAACTTGGATCTTTTTTTATGGTTTTTATATTGAAACTATTGAGTTTTTTTAAATATTTTTATAGTGAAATTGTTGAGTTTTTTAACTTGAAACTTTTTTTGATGATTATTATAGTGAAATAGATTTATAACTTGGATCTTTTTTTTAGGATCTTTATAGTGAAATTGTTGAGCATTTTACCTTGGAATTTTTTTTTAGTTTTTATAGTGAAATTGTAGTGTTTTTTAACTTGGAACTTTTGTTATGGTTTTTATAGTGAAATTGTTGAATTTTTTAACTTTGATATTTTTTTTATAGTTTTATAGTAAAACTATTGAATTTTTCAATTGGAACTTTTTTTTTAATGGTTTTTTAGTGAAACTGATGAGTTTTTTTGACTTGGAACTTTTATTTTTATGTTTGTAAAAGTGAAACTGTTGAGTTTTTTCACTTAAAATTTTTTAATATATTTTTTTTCTAGAGAAACTGTTGAGTTTTTTATCTTGGAAATTTTGAATGCTTTTTATTGTTGAGTTTTTTCACTTGGAAATCTTGTTATGGTTTTTATAATGAAATTGTTGACATTTTTAACATGAAACTTTTGTTTATGGTTTTTTAGTGAAATTTTGAGTTTTTTAACTTGAAACTTTTATTATGGTTTTTATAATGAAATTGACTTGTTTTTTAACATGAAATTTTTAGTTTGGTTTTTATAGTGAAATTGTTGAGTTTTATTAACTTAGATCTTTTTTTATGGTTTTTATAGTGAAATTATTGAGTTTTTTTAAAATATGTTTATATAGAAATTGTTGAGTTTTTTAATTTGAAACTTTTTTTATAATTATTATAGTGAAATTGACGAGGTTTATAACTTAGATCTTTTTTTAGGATCTTTATAGTGAAATTGTTGAGTATTTTACGTTGGAACATTTTTTTAAGTTTTAATAGTTAAATTGTTGTGTCTTTTAACTTGGAACTTTTGTTATGGTTTTTATAGTGAAACTGTTGAGTTTTTTAACTTTGAAATTTTGTATGGTTTTTACAGTGAAACTGTTGACTTTTTCCACTTGAAACTTTTTTTTTAATGGTTTTTATAATGAAACTGTTGATTTTTTCACTTGGAACTTATTTTTATGTTTTTATATTAAAACTGTTGAGTTTTTTCACTTGAAATTTTTTAATATATTTTTTATAAAAAAATTATTGAATTTTTTAAATTAGAATTTTTTGTATGCTTTTTAATGTTGAGTTTTTTCACTTGGAAATCTTGTTATAGTTTTTATAATGAAATTTTTGACATTTTTAGCATGAAACATTTTTTTAAGGTTTTTTAGTGAAATTTTGAGTTTTTTAACTTGAAACTTTTATTATGGTTTTTATAATGAAACTGACTTGTTTTTGAATATGCAACTTTTAGTTTGATTTTTATAGTGAAACTGTTGAGTTTTTTTAACTTGGATCATATTTTCAACTTGGATCATTTTTTATGATTTTTTGAGTGAAAGTATTGAGTTTTTTTACTTGAAATTTTTTAAATATTTTTTTAGAGAAATTGTTGAGTTTTTTTAACTTGAAACTTTTGTTATGGTTTTTATTGTGAAACTGTTGAATTATTTTATAGTTCTTATAGTAGAACTGTTGAATTTTTCAGTTGGAACTTTTTTTATGGTTTATATAGTGAAATTGTTGAGTTTTGTTCACTTGGAACTTAATTTTTTTTATTTTTTTATAGTGAAATTGTTGAGTTTATTCACTTGAAATTTTTAATATATCATTTCTAGTGAAACTGTTGAGTTTTTTAACTTGGAATTTTTTGTATGCTTTTTAAAGTTGTGTTTTTTCACTTGGAAATCTTGTTATGGTTTTTAAAATGAAATTGTTGACATTTTTAACATGAAACTTTTTTTAAATGGTTTTTAAATGGAATTTTGAGTTTTTTAACTTGGAACTTTTAATATGGTTTTTATTGTGAAACTAACTTGTTTTTGAACATGAAACTCTTAGTTTGATTTTTATAATGAAACTGTTGAGTTTTTGAACTTGGATCTGTTTTTTAATGGTTTTTATAGTGAAACTATTCAGTTTTTTAAAATATTTTTATAGAAAAATTGTTGACTTTTTTAACTTGAAACTTTTTTTTTATGATTATTATAGTGAAATCGATGAGGTTTATAACTTGGATCTTTTTTTCGAATCTTTATAGTGAAATTGTTGAACATTTTACCTTGGAACTTTTTTTTTAAGGTTTTAATAGTTAAATTATTGTGTTTTTTAACTTGGAACTTTTGTTCTGGTTTTTACAGTGAAACTAATGAGTTTTTTAACTTTGAATTTTTTTTAATGGTTTTTAAAGTGAAACTGTTGAATTTTTCCACTTGGAAATAATTTTTATGATTTTTATAGTTAAACTATTGATTTTTTTTCACTTGGAACTTATTTTTATGTTTTTATATTGAAACTGTTGAGTTTTTTCACTTGAAATTTTTTAATATATTTTTTATTAAGAAACTTTAGAGTTTTTTAACTTGGAATTATTTGTATGCTTTTTAAAGTTGAGTTTTTTCATTTGAAAATCTTGTTATGGTTTTTATAAGAAATTGTTGACATTTTTAACATGAAACTTTTTTTTAATGTTTTTTAGTGAAATTTTGAGTTTTATAATTTGGAACTTTTATTATGGTTTTTATAGTGAAACTGACTTGTTTTTGAACATGAAACTTTTAGTTTGGTTTTTATAGTGAAATTATTGAGTTTTCTAAATTGGATTTTTTTTTTTTTGGTTTTTATATTGAAATTATTGATTTTGTTTACTTGGAATTTTTTAAATATTTTTATAGAAAAATTGTTGAGTTTTTTTTAACTTGAAACTTCTTTTTTATCATTTTTATAGTGATATAGATGAGGTTTTTAATTGGATTTTTTTAGGATCTTTATAGTGAAATTGTTGAGCATTTTACCTTGGAACTTTTTTTTAGGTTTTAATAGTGAAATTGTTGTGTTTTTTAACTTGGAACTTTTGTTATGGTTTTTATTGAAACTGTTGAGTTTTTTTAACTTTGAAACTTTTTATGGCTTTTATAGTGAAACTATTGAATTTTTTAACTTCGAATTTTTTTTTTATAGTTTTTAAAGTAAAACTATTGAATTTTTCAGTTGGAACTTTTTTTAATGCTTTTTACAGTGAAACTGTTGAGTTTTTTTCACTTGGAACTTATTTTATTTATGTTTTTTCATAGTGAAATTGTTGAGTTTTTTCACTTGAAATTTTTTAATATATTTTTTCTATAGAAACTGTTGAGTTTTTAAACTTGGAATTTTGTGTATGCTTTTTAAAGTTGTGTTTTTTCACTTGGAAATCTTGTTATGGTGTTTATAATGAAATTGTTGATATTTTTAACATGAAACTTTTTTTATGGTTTTTTAGTGAAATTTTTAGTTTTTAACTTGGAACTTTTATTATGGTTTTTATAGTGAAACTGACTTGTTTTCAACATGAAACTTTTGGTTTGGTTTTTATAGTTAAATTGTTGAGTTTTTTAACTTGGATCTTTTTTTATGGTTTTTATAGTGAAATTATTGAGTTTTTTTTAAAATGTTTTTATAGAGAAATTGTTGAGTTTTTTAACTTGAAACTTTTTTTTTTATGATTATTATAATGAAATAGATGAGGTTTATAACTTGGATCTTTGTTTAAGATCTTTATAGTGAAACTTTTGATTTTTTAACTTGAAATTTTTTAATTTATTTTTTATAGAGAAACCATTGAGTTTTTTAACTTGGAATTTTTTGTATGCTTTTTAAAGTTGAGTTTTTTCACATGGAAATCTTGTTATGGTTTTTATATTGAAATTGTTGACATTTTTAACATGAAACTTTTTTTTAATGTTTTTTTAGTGAAATTTTGAGTTTTTTAATTTGGAACTTTTATTATGGTTTTTATAGTTAAACAGACTTATTTTTGGACATGAAACATTTAGTTTAGTTTTTATAGTGATATTGTTGAGTTTTTTAACTTGGATCTTTTTTATGGTTTTTATAGTGAAACTATTGAGTTTTTTTACTTGGAATTTTTTAAATATTTTTATAGAGAAATTGTTGAGCTTTTTTAACTTGAAACTTATTTTTTATGATTTTTATAGTGAAATAGATGAGGTTTATAACTTGGATCTTTTTTTAGGTTCTTTAAAGTGAAATTGTTGGCATTTTACCTTGGAACTTTTTTGTTTTGTTTTTATAGTGAAATTTTTTGTGTTTTTGAACATGGAACTCTTGTTATGGTTTTTATAGTGAAATTGTTGAATTTTTTTTATAGTTTTTATAGTAAAACTGTTGAATTTTTCAGTTGGAACTTTTTTTAATGGTTTTTATAGTGAAACTGTTGAGTTTTTTTCACTTGGAACTTATTTTTTTTTTATGTTTTTTTACAGTGAAACTGTTGAGCTTTTTCATTTGAAATTTTTTAATATATTTTTTCTAGAGAAACTGTTGAGTTTTTTAACTTGGAATTTTTTGTATGCTTTTTAAAGTTGAGTTTTTTCACTTGGAAATCTTGTTATGGTTTTTATAATGAAATTGTTGACATTATTAACATGAAACTTTTTTTATGGTTTTTTAGTGAAATTTTGAGTTTTTAAACTTGGAAGTTTTATTATGGTTTTTATAGTGAAACTGACTGGTTTTTGAACATGAAACTTTTAGTTTGGTTTTTATAGTGAAACTGTTGAGTTTTTTAACTTTGATATTTGTTTATGGTTTTTATAGTGAAACTATTGAGTTTTTTAAAATATTTTTATAGAGAAATTGTTGTGTTTTTTAACTTGATACTTCTTTTTATGATTATTATAGTAAAATAGATGAGGTTTATAACTTGGATCTTTTTTTAGGATCTTTATAATGAAATTTTTGAACATTTTAACTTGGAACTTTTTTTAGGTTTTAATAGTGAAATTGTTGTGTTTTTTAACTTGGAACTTTTGTTATGGTTTTTATAGTGAAACTGTTGAGTTTTTTAACTTTGAAATTTTTTATGGTTTTTATAGTGAAACTGTTGAGTTTTTCTACTTGGAACTTTTTTTTATGGTTTTTATAGTGAAACTGTTATTTTTTCACTTGGAACTTATTTTATGTTTTTATATTGAAACTGTTGAGTTTTTTCACTTCAAATTTTTTAATATATTTTTTATAAAGAAACTATTTAGTTTTTTAACTTTAAATTTTTGGTATGCCGTTTAAAGTTGAGTTTATTCACTTGGAAATCTTGTTATGGTTTTTATAATGAAATTGTTGACATTTTTAACATGAAACTCTTTTTTTAATGGTTTTTTAGTGAAATTTTGAGTTTTTTTAACTTAGAACATTTATTATGGTGTTTATAGTGAAACTGTCTTGTTTTTGAACATGAAACTTTTAGTTTGGTTTTTATAGTGAAACTGTTGAGTTTTTATAACTTGAAATTTTTTTTTATGATTTTTATATTGAAATAGATGAGGTTTATAACTTGGATCTTTTTTTAGGATCTTTATAGTGAAATTGTTGAGCATTTTACCTTGGATCTTTTTTTTATAGCGAAATTTTTGTGTTTTTGAACTTGGAACTTTTGTTATGGTTTTTATAGTGAAATTGTTGAATTTTTAAATTTTAGTTTTTATTGTAAAACTGTTGAATTTTTTAGTTGGAACCTTTTTTTTATGGTTTTTATAATGAAACTGTTTTTTTCACTTGGAACTTATTTTTTTTAAATGTTTTTTATAGTGAAACTATTGAGTTTTTTCATTTGAAATTTTTTAATATATTTTTTCTTGACAAACTATTGAGTTTTTTAACTTGGAATTTTTTGTATGCTTTTTGAAGTTTAGTTTTTTCACTTGGAAATCTTTTTATGGTTTTTATAATAAAATTGTTGACATTTTTAACATGAAACTTTTTTTTAATGGTTTTTTAGTGAAATTTTGAGTTTTTAAACTTGGAACTTTTATTTTGGTTTTTATAGTGAAACTAACTTGTTTTTGAAATGAAACATTTAGTTTGGTTTTTATAGTAAAATTGTTTTGTTTTTTAACTTGGATCTTTTTTTATGGTTTTTATTGTGAAACTATTGAGTTTTTTTAAATATTTTTATAGAGAAATTGTTGTGTTTTTTTAACTTGATACTTTTTTATGATTATTATAGTGAAATAGATGAGGTTTATAACTTGGATCATTTTTTAGGATCTTTATTGTGAAATTGTTGAGCATTTTACCTTGGAACTTTTTTTTAGGTTCACGCGTGTGTATTACACCCTAAGTCTTCATGAGCCCACATTGTGATTCATAAGATGTGATTACCATAGGAAGAATTTCAATCCAACGGTCCATCATAGGGTCAACAGAATTGACTGAAGTCCACCAATGCACCCCAAGGGCCTGCGCATAATGGGCCTTGCCCTTTTGCTGTTCAAACCCTCCTCTCAGTAAGCCCAATAGAAAAGAACTATAAAAAACTCTTCTTTCACCCCTCCATATTTTCTTTTAGATTTTTGTTTTGTTTTAATATAGTTTAGAATTAATTCAACAAAAATAGTAAAAATCATAATAAAATTTCATAAAAAATCTAGTAGGTTGCTAATTCCATTTAGAAATTTTTGGCAATTTTATTTTCTGAATTTTGGTTATTTTGGATTTAATTTTGATTTTCCTTTTAATTAGCATTTTATTGAATTTCTTTAACTGCACTTGTTTTTGTTCATTTTATTTTTTTCAACTTCCTCTTGGATTTTTGACCCATTCTTTTTGCTATGGTTAGAGGACTAATAAGAGAACTTAGGATATTTTTTGGTAGATTTTTAGGCCATTTTATCCACTGTTTTGGTAGCTTAATCCATAGAAAATAATAGTTAATCCTTAAGTAGATTTAAGTGATTTTTAGACATAGTTAACTTCTGATTTTTTAGGATATTTTTTAACACAATGTAATAATTAGTTTTAGGACCCTATAGGATTAATTTCATATTTTTTTCAGGGCTTTTAATATTTTTAGTGTATTAATCTTTAGGTCTTGTTACATGTAAAATTCACCTAGTTTAGTTTAGAATATTATGATCCATTTAGAAATAGTTTAATTAGGTTTAGTCTTAGGATATTAAAATGACTTAGTATAGTTTAATTGCTGATTTTTAGAATAATAATATTAGATAATTCCCTTAGTTTTAGGACTTAGGCTTAGAATTTCTAATAAATAGACTTAGATAAAGTTTAGGTTTGTTTTAGCTTTATACCTTTAAATGAATTTGTTTTAGATTTTATTTCTTATTTCCATTTTAATGTTTGGCCATATTATTTGAATTTTTCACTCGAATAGGTTTCCCATTGTTCTTAGAATCAACTTAACTTCCTTAGGAAGTAAGTTGAATTCTAGTAGTTTCTAGTTTTTTTCTTCATTAGGTTTAGAAAACCACACAAACCATTAGGGACACTTTTGAATAAATAAACAAAATTAGGATTGAGTCTTAGTCCCTTAGATTTTGCCTTTTGCAACTTGAGTCTTTCTTTCTCACCTCATGAAGAAAACAATAAAACACTTAATAAAAACCGAACTTTCTTGTACGACACGAGACTTTGTTGCGGAGTGCTTATACGCGCCCTGTTTTGGGGCGAGGTGTAAGTACTTACCGCGATGGATAGGTCTTAGTATGAGAATGTTCACAAACAAATTCAAAACATTTCTCATAAAAGACAAAAATAAACAATAAACGACTATCCTGCGGGAACTTCTCTTTCTCATCTCATTCATTCTAAACGTGAACTTGCGACGACTTGTCTCGCATGCAAGACGGTAAACGCACTCATACCAGACGAGTCTGCAACACCTGAGCATAGACATACGCAGTTCCAGCTATAAAAAACACAAACAAATAGTTCCCGCCTTAGTTAGGCGAACTACGTCGACTCTGATCCTCATTTTCCCGATGAGGTATGTAGGTAGTGGGGTAAGGCCCATTCGAGCGCATTCTTTATTTTCCCTACATTTCCCCTTTTCTTTTTGTTCTCTTTTTTCAACTCCTTTCTCATTTCAGTTCCAGTTCCAGTAGCATTTCTTTGTTCAGCAGCACTTTATTTTCTCACCCTTTGAAACAAAACAAGCAAGCGTGGATCTCGTCGGGTACGACAGACGATCTGGGGTGCTAATACCTTTCCCAGGTCATAACCGACTCCCGAACCTAGATCTTTGGTTCGCAAGGCCTTGTCATTTCCTTCTTCCTCAGGTTTGTGCAGCATTACCTTTCCCATTCTTTCGGGATAAAAATGCCTGGCTGGCGACTCTACCTTTTCCGCGCCACTTTCGCGTTTGTACTAGGATGAAAATCCCGGGAGCGACAACTGGCGACTCTACTGGGGATCGAACCCAGGATCTTTGGTTTCCCTTGTAGAGTCAATCCTATCGCCTGCTTGGTTTTGTTTCTTTGGGTGTTTATCTATTTGTTGATGTGTGCTTTAGTTTAGCTTTACTGTTTTTATTTACAGTTTTTACTTTACAGCTTCACTTTACCGCATTTATTTACTACTTTCAGTATTTATTTTTCATGCATCATATTATACTGGACTATCTGGCTGTGCTGGTTTTCATTTTTTCTATGGGATGGGAGTTACTGTGAGATAAGCCAAATACCCGGCTTGAGTGCACTATAGGATTAGCGTGGACGCGTTGTACTCGCATGGTTACATGATGAGTGGTGATGTGTTCCACACCTAAACTGCGACCGTCTTGGGACTATTCTGTGGGGGGGTTCTTTCCCACTTCAGGATACGACCTTGATAGTTATGTGCATCTGGTGACCGATCTTCGAGGACCTTAATGGGAACACCCCTCTCCAGTGATGATAGTCGCAAACCACATTTGTTGGCAAACCCACTCGCATCCGAGGGTCCATTGGGAACTCGTATAGGATGGCCTGGTTCTCTCATAGGAATCCAGTTAAAGCAAATTGTTCGTATGATGGTAGTATTGTACCCTTCGGGATGAATGTACTATTGTTTCTCGATTCAGTGCTTGAAGTTGGGGACTTGTGAGGGATGCTTGTTTTTCCGGACTCAGTTGAGGCCTCTCTGAGTAGTACATAATGCCAAACCGATTCCCTGATTTGGTCATGAGCCATTTCTCGGAAATGGTGAACGTATTATTGCTATTCGGATTTTAGAGTCCGTGATGTTGAACCAAGTAGCACACTCGTGAGATTGGGAGGGGTTTACAGGTTTGCAGGAACCCTATGACCTTCAGCATACCCGCTTTGCCTTTGGTTCAGTTTTGTGATCTGGTTCTCTGGTTCTAAGATATGGATCCCGGATCAGAGGGATTGTTATTGTGATATGTGGATATTGTGACCTTGCACCGACACCTGATTATATGATTGGCACATCACAGACACTTCACTGATCACATGCCTCGCCTTGCATAAGCATCATAACATCATTAATCATTTGTGTTTCTTTTATTCTCAGGGTTTGCATTACTCCCGGTTCCTGGTCGTATCATTGCTTCATAATGGAAGACGTTAGAAAGAGAACTGTGCACTACAAATTTTTTGATACCAAAATGGACTTGATCAACCAAATGGTGTCTCTTATTACCCCGGGTCATTTGGGATACTTCAAGGAAAAGTATGGTGATATTCTGGACTTGGTATTCAACTTGGATAGCTCTCAGAGAAGCGTCATTCACACTTTATTGCAGTATTACAATCCACGACTCAGGTGTTTCACATTTCATGACTTTCAGTTGGGTCCTTTACTGGAAGAGTATGTTGAGATTATGGGAGTGTCCATCAAGGATCGGATTCCTTTCAACTCAGAGATGACAAGACCAACCCATGCTGACATCGCTAAAGCTCTTTATTTGAGCTCATCTGAAGTATCTGCAAATCTGTCTACCACCAAAGCAAAAGTACTTGGTTTCACTCTAGAGTATCTGGTTAGAAAGGCTGAAGAACTTGCAGTGACAAATCAGTGGGATTCTGTTTGCGCCATCTTAGCACTATCCATTTATGGGATCATCCGGTTCGCTGATATGGACAAATTTGTGGACATAAATGCTATTCATTTATTTGTGTTGAAGAATTCGGTGCCCACTCTCCTAGGTGACTTGTATTATTCAATGCACTATAAGAATAAGAGGAAACAAGGAGGTCTGGTTAGATGTTGTGCTCCCTTATTCTATAAGTGGGTCATGAGACATTTGCCAACCACTGAGAGTTTTACTGATCCTAATACTACTTGGGCCCAGAAGCTGAGTACTTTGTCTGCCAGAGATATTAGATGGTTTACTTTGAGGTTGAAAGGAAAGAGTTTCATTACCAGCTGTGGGAATTACCTCAATGTGCCTTTGTTAGGAGTGTCAGGAGGTATCAACTACAATCCCATTCTCTTAAGAAGACAGTTAGGGTACGCGCTCAAAGAGATCCCCGATGAATCTGATTTATTCCAAACTTTTTACTTCTCGGTAAAAGACAATCTTCCGTTGGTCAGAAAAGTTGCAGGTTCTTGGAAGGTGATCAAAAGAAAAGACACGGCATGTCTAGGTAAGAGCAATAACCGGATGTTAACTTGAAACTTTTATTATGGTTTTTATAGTGAAACTGACATGTTTTTTGAAAATGAAACTTTTAGTTTGGTTTTAATAGTGAAACTGTTGAGTTTTTTTTACTTGGATCTTTTTTTTTATGATTATTATTGTGAAATTGATGAAGTTTATAACTTGGATCATTTTTTAGGATCTTTATAGTGAAATTGTTGAGCATTTTACCTTGGAACTTTTTTGTAGTTTTTAATAGTGAAATTGTTGTGTTTTTATAACTTGGAACTTTTGTTATGGTTTTTAGAGTGAAACTGTTGAGTTTTTTTAACTTTGAAATTTTTTAAATTTTTTATAGTGAAACGGTTGAGTTTTTCCACTTGGAACTTTTTTATGGTTTTTATTAGGGGTGGCAAAACGGACCGCCCGCCCCGCCCCGTGCCCGCCCCGCCTAAAGCCCGCCAAAAAATAGCGGGGCGGGCATGCCCGCCAAGTTGAAATGGGCATAAAAGTCTAGCTGCCCCGCCAAGGTGGCGGGTTGGCGGGCGGCGGGCTTGCCCGCCTTCTTTTTTAATTTTTTTTCTATTTTTTTTAAATAAATTAAATAGTTCTTTTTTCTACATTTCAATAAAAATACATCAAACCAACATTTAAAAAGCATAATTTTTATTAGCCTAAAACATCAACTTTTAGTGAAATAATATTCTTATCATATATAACATCACATTTAGTATTTTAAATGATCTAAATTCAAATTTCGATCACACTTTTGTCATTATTCATTAGAAAAATTCAAAATATTTGTCCAACAATAAAGAAAGAGAAAATAGATTAATCATAATAATCTAATAACAACTTATGTACATATCACAAACTATTTTCATAGGCTCTTCCAAATACTTAAATAGAGCTATTATATAGGTGTGGCGGGCTTTGGCGGGCGGCGGATTTTGGCGGGGCGGGTTTTGGCGGGTGGCGGGATTTAGCGGGGCGGATTTTGGTGGGCGGCGGGCCTAAAATCCCAACCCAACCCGCCACTTTTTGGCGGGTGCGCGGGCCGGCCCGGCGGGCCACGACCCGTTTTGCCACCCCTAGTTTGTATAGTGAAACTGTTGATTTTATTTTTCCACTTGGAAGTTATTTTTATGTTTTTATATTGAAACAGTTGAGTTTTTTCACTTGAAATTTTTTAATATATTTTTTTATAAATAAATTGTTGAGTTTTTTAACTTGGAATTTTTTGTATGCTTTTTAAAGTTGAGTTTTTTCATTTGGAAGTCTTGTTATGTTTTTATAATGAAATTGTTGACATTTTTAACATGAAACTTTTTTTAATGGTTTTTTAGTTAAATTTTGAGTTTTTTAACTTGGAACTTTTAATATGGTTTTTATAGTGAAACTGACTTGTTTTTGAACATAAAAGTTTTAGTTTGGTTTTTATAGTGAAACTGTTGAGATTTTTAAATTGGATCTTTTTTATTATGGTTTTTATAGTGAAACTATTGAGTTTTTTTACTTGAAATTTTTTAAATATTTTTATAGAGAAATTGTTGAGTTTTTTTAACTTTAAACTTTTTTTATGATTTTTATAATGAAATAGATGAGGTTTATAACTTGGTTCTTTTTTAGGATCTTTATAGTGAAATTGTTGAGCATTTTACCTTGGAATTTTTTTTTTGTTTTTATAGTGAAATTGTTGTGTTTTTGAACTTGGAATCTTTGTTATGGTTTTTATAGTAAAATTGTTGAATTTTTTAACTTTGAAATTTTTTATAGATATTATAGTAAAACAGTTGAATTTTTCAATTGATACTTTTTTTTATGGTTTTTATAGTGAAACTGATGAGTTTTTTTTGACTTAGAACTAATTTATTTTTTATGGTTTTTATAGTGAAACTGTTGAGTTTTTTCACTTAAATTTTTTTAATATATTTTTTTCTAGAGAAACTGTTGAGTTTTTTCACTTAAATTTTTTTAATATATTTTATCTAGAGAAATTGTTGAGTTTTTTAACTTGGAATTTTTTGAATGTTTTTTCATGGTGAGTTTTTTCACTTGGAAATCTTGTTATGGTTTTTATAATGAAATTGTTGACATTTTTAACATTAAACTTTTTTTTATGGTTTTTTAGTGAAATTTTGAGTTTTTTAACTTGGAACTTTTATTATGGTTTTTATAATGAAACTGACATGTTTTTGAACATGAAACTTTTAGTTTGGTTTTTATAGTGAAATTGTTGAGTTTTTTTAACTTGGATTGTTTTTATGGTTTTTATAGTGAAATTATTGAGTTTTTTTTGAATATTTTTATAGAGAAATTGTTGAGTTTTTTAACTTGAAATTTTTTTTATGATTATTATAGTGAAATAGACAAGGTTTATAACTTAGATATTTTTTTAGGATCTTTATAGTGAAATTGTTGAGCATTTTACCTTGGAACTTTTTTTTAGGTTTTAATAGTGAAAGTGTTGTGTTTTTTAACCTAGAACTTTTGTTATGGTTTTTATAGTGAAATTGTTGAGTTTTTTAACTTTGAAATTTTTTTATGGTTTTTATAGTGAAACTGTTGAGTTTTTCCACTAGGAACTTTTTTTATGGTTTTTATAGTGAAATTTTTTATTTTTTTCACTTGGAACTTATTTTTATGTTTTTATATTAAAACTGTTGAGTTTTTTCACTTGAAATTTTATAATATATTTTTTAAAGAGAAACTGTTGAGTTTTTTAACTTGGAATTTTTTGTTGGTTTTTTATGTTGAGTTTTTTCACTTGGAAATCTTGTTATGGTTTTTATAAGGAAATTTTTGACATTTTTAACATGAAACTTTTTCTTTATGGTTTTTTTATAGAAATTTTGAGTTTTTTAACTTGGAACTTTTATTATGGTTTTTATAATGAAACTGACTTGGTTTTGAACATGAAACTTTTTGTTTGATTTTTATAGTGAAACTTTTGAGTTTTTTTAACTTGGATCTTTTTTTATTGTTTTTATAGTGAAAGTATTGAGTTTTTTTACTTGCAATTTTTTAAATATTTTTATAGAGAAATTGTTGAGTTTTTTTATGGTTTTTACTTGAAAGTATTGTGAAACTGTTGAATTTTTTAACTTTGAAATTTTTTATAGTTTTTATAGTAAAAATGTTGAATTTTTCAGTTGGAACTTTTTTTTTATGGTTTTTATAGTGAAACTGTTGAGTTTTTTTTCACTTGAAACTTATTTTTTTTATGTTTTTTTATAGTGAAACTGTTAAATTTTTTCATTTGAAATTTTTTAATATATTTTTTCTAGCGAAACTGTTGAGTTTTTTAACTTGGAATTTTTTGTATGCTTTTTAAAGTTGAGTTTTTTCACTTGGAAATCTTGTTATGGTTTTTATAATGAAATTGTTGACATTTTTAACATGAAACTTTTTTTAATGGGTTTTAAGTGAAATTTTGAGTTTTTTAACTTGGAACTTTTATTATGGTTTTTTAGTGAAACTGATTTGTTTTTGAACATGAAACTTTTAGTTTGGTTTTTATAGTGAAACTGTTGAGTTTTTGAACTTGGATCCTTTTTTTATGGTTTTTAGAGTGAAATTATTGAGTTTTTTTTATATATTTTTATAGAGAAATTGTTGAGTTTTTAAACTTGAAACTTTGTATAGGAAGTTTTCCTATCAAAACTATAAGAGTAGGGTTTCAATGCTAAATAGAGAACAAATAAAATTATCTAAAGAAAAGTAAAATAAAAGATAAGATTTTTCATTTGATTGATATCCCAAATGTGTCAAAGACACTACATTATATAACTTCAATATTGGATAATAAAACTAAAAGCCCATCTTAACAATATTTGAAAAATAGACCCAACTAAGATATATTAAAATTAATTTCATATCCTATCATTACCAACCCCTTCAAAAACAACCTTGTCCTCAAGGTTGTAAAACTTTATGGTTGTAAAACTTTTCCTGGCTCATATGATTTCTGCAATTGATAAGGTAAATACTTCTACCCAAATGCTCATACCACAACATCTATGAAGACCCTGCTAATAACAGTGGCCACCATTTCTTTCCAGCAAACTTTTCAAGTGCTTTCAAATAAGCATCATTTTACTCAAAAGAAGAGTATAGGGGTGCAACAAAGGTAATGGATTTTTCACAATTTGAGTACTTTGCATCCAAAGCCAATGCAATTACATTTCCCATATAAAGTGTGAAAGCACCAGGATGTGTCCCATAGAGTGTGCAATTACATTTTAGAAACACTCTATGTGTTCAAAATGAAGAACACATAAATCCATGTAAGAATATCACATTAGCATCATCATTGGTCTTCTCTCGGATGGTAAAAATAATACCATAAATATAAAGCTCTTCCAACAGTGGATCTATATCAGAGGATCCTAAGTTAATGACGACTATACCAATAAGTTCGAAAGAAATGACGATTCCAACATTGTGTGTTTTGGCAGCAAAAAAGTTGTGTGGTTTGACTGCAGAGACCCCAATTAGTTATTATGAGGTGTGGATTGTTGACGAAAGTGTGGTATTTGCCTTGTCCAAATCTCTAACCCCAGCCTTAACAGCAAATCCCTTTGTCGTTAATTGTTCAACTATTCTTTTTCCAGTGCTACAAGTAGCTTCATCAACAAAAATCTTCTTCAAACTCAAATCATCATCACCTACTATTTCACTTCCTTTAGTGTATGCTAAAAGAAACGATACAATGGTTGCAACCAAAAGCATCTTCACTAACATGTTTTCAAATTGTTCCATAGCTAGTTTCCTTGATGGCTTTCCCTTCTCTTTCGCTAGCTCGTTCCAACCGTATTCGTCGCGCCGCTTCTGACCCTCATTAGAACTTAAACATTTGTCTAGTTGTACACCATACTCTTTCAAAGACTCCTCAACTGACCATGACCATGTATGAAACGACTTTTCCTCCATTAGAACTTTCATATTCATATTCACCACT